>ML677374.1:5662590-5730950 GCA_007922305.1 Dermatemys mawii
CTCCCCACTTGCTACTCCACCTCCCCATTTACCCCCCCCATCTCCTCACCCCATCCCCCACCTGGCTTCACCACCTCCCCCTCTGCCGGCCCTTCCTTCTGCTCACATCTTCCCCCCGTCTTCCGCCCCTTCCCCGGCCCTTCTCCCTGACACCTCCCCCCGGCTCCGGCCCAGCGGGAGCAAATCACCCCCCTGCCTCCTCTCCCCACGCCCGCGCCGTGCGCGCTCTCTGGCGCCGCCGCGGCCGACGGATCCGCGGGCGGAGAGCGTCCGGGTGCTGCTGGGCGGTGGGAGCCCCCCGGGTGCGGGGTGCGGGAGGGGGTAGGTGGTGGTGGCGGCGGCGCCGCACACCCAAGATGGCGGCGGTGGAGCTGGAGTGGGTGCCCGAGACGCTCTATAACACGGCGATCTCGGCCGTGGTGGATAGTTACGGGCGGGCTCGGCGCCGCGACATCCGCTCCCTGCCCGAGAACATCCAGTTCGACGTGTACTACAAGGTGAGGGGGGCCGGGCCATGGAGGGGAGCCGGGCCGGGGCGGGGGTAGATCCGCTCCCTGTCCCCGGCACCTCGCGTGTGGGCCCCTCCGAGGGGAGGGCCTCAGGGCCTGTTTGCCCCCGGGGCTAGCCCCAGTCAGGGGCAGAGTGTGGGACTGGCCGCAGCTAGGTCCGAGGCTCAGTGGGGGCCCAGGGCTGCTCCTGCTTCTCCTTCCCCGGCAGGCGCCGGGCGGCGCGCAGGGAGGGGGATAGCGAGGTGCTGGCTGACTGGGGAACCCCTGGGGGGTGATTATTGGAGGGGTGAGCCCAAATATTTTTCGGGGGAGGATACTGAATTGTGGGGGACGAGCCCTATGTGGGGGAGAAGGGAGGCCTCCCCTCATTTTTAGAGAGAGAGACTTGGGAGGGCGAGCTTAGTTTTTTCAGGGGGGGGATCTTTCCTTTTTTGGGTTGGGGTTGGGGGGAGAAGAGTCAGATGATGATCAGGGTAGAGGAGCCAGAATCGTCTCCACCTTATACTTTCTCTACTGACCTACTGGGGAAACAGCACCCAGGTGGAAAGGTGGGGACCTTGCGTTAAACCACTCAAATCATTGACCATAGTCTTGTCATTTTGGGGGCAAATTGGGGAGACCCTTCTTGTTCCCCTGAATCTAGAGTCAGTATAAAAGGTGTACTCACTTCACTGGCGATGGCCACTAGATTGGCATTTCATATCAAAGAAGTGTTCAAAATGAGCATCCTAGGGAGCAGGAGGTTCTAGAGCCCTCCTGAGGTGGGGCAGGGCCTTTTCACCTTCCAGTCAGAAAGCGTTTAAAGAAATCTAGTGTGTTTGAAAGGGTAAATAAACATATTTTCAGAAATATATTTGAAACCGATAACGGCCCTTGTATCAACATAGAGTAGCAGTATTCAGAGGTAAGGATGATCACTTGAGATAGGAAAATCTTTCCTACCTGAGGGTGATAGGCAGGGAAATTTACTTATGCTAGATATTATTCATCTGCATTATGTGTTAGGTTAAGTGACATGGAAAAGTCTTGCTCTCACACATACGCTCATAGATACTATGTCTGTAAAGTGTTTTATGGTGAGCTACGAATTTAGCACATTTTTGTCACTAACCTGAAGGAGTGCTTTGTTGGGTTTTTTTTGTTTGTGTTTTTTATACTGGCAATAGATGTAAACGCTGATCGTCAGAATTTACTGGAGATGTGTCTCGGTATTTTTTTCACAAGCAGTGGTATATTTCAATAATCACTAAAGATACCCAAAGAACAGGGGCTTTTAGGTGTAGTATTATTTGAAATTTTTTGTTATATTTGCTGTCTTTATTCCTCAATCCTTGAAACCTGATCTGTAATGGAGGTTAATAGGTAACTGACTTCTTTTACTATGTGTACTGCTTGAATCTGGTTCACTTTGATTGTTCTTTTTCCATTATGGAACAATTCAATCCATCTGATTGATAAAGAGACTTCTCTCTAGTCTCCCCTTTATGCTCACATACAGGAATATGTTGCCCTGGTTGGGAGCGGCTAAGAAGTGAACATGCAAACCTTGTTCCAGTGTTATCTGACTTCAAGAATAATTTCTCTGTCTCACTAATCAGGGACCTTTGATACTAGAACACCAACTTACATCCATTTAAATAAATATGTATTTTTGCTAAATTCTGCGTCTTGGCAATTCAGAATCTCGGAAATCTGCAAAATGTGTATAGCTTGCATTCCCACTAAATAAAATGTTGATTTATGTAATTTCCGTGTGTAGAGTAAGTAAAACTACATGACACTGTTTGTTGAATGTCTTGCATAATAGGTTATATTGTCATCTGTGTTCTTCACTTTGTGTCTTTGTTCATGTTGTTAAGTATGGTTTTACTACAGATGTAGCCTAATTTAGGCTCCGATGCTAGAAGAAACTCTGCACTCATGCAGAGCTCCATTCATTTCAGTGTGTGGGGGTGTCCATGTAGATGCAAAAGTCTACATGCAAGAAGCTCCTTGTAAAATCAGGCCCTAGATCAGGCCTGCACAACATGCTGCCCGCACGGGCTCACTATGTGGCCTGTGGGGTGGGGAGTAGGGGTGGGGCAAGCCAAGTGGTGGGGTGAGGGGAAGCGGATGGGGGCAGGGCGAGGGTGGGGCTTTTTGTCCCGCAGCTGGGTTTTTTTGCAGTAATATGGCCCTCACTGCTTTCTGAGTTGTGCAGGCCTGCCCTAGACTGTTAAACTCTTTGAAGCAATGACTGTTTTTTTACTGCATGTCTCTAGAGCACCCAGTACAATGGGTCCTTGGCTGGTGTTCCTAGGCACCATTGCAATACAAACTAATAATGTGGCTGAATTAGATTATGATACTGTTGGCCAGAAGTACGGCTGGAGCCCAACTGTATTATAACCATTTTGTTCTTTGGGGGAAGGGGCTGATTTTGGGTTGGGTTGGGTTTTTTTGGTTTGTTTTAAATTGCCAAGACTTTCAGAATGCTGGTGATTTTAAGTCCCCAAGCTGAGATATTTTAAGGAGGCCTGATTTTCAGAGGGCAGATGCTCAGGCCCGTTTCAGATGTGTTAAGTAGGAAAACCAAAATTTACTAGTACTCTAAGGGCTTGTCTACACTGTGCATTAGTCCCCACCACTTGCCCGTACGTTCTCATGCACGCAAACATATTGTGTGCTAACTGGCCTGTGTGGACCCTGCTAATCCATGCTAGAGTTCCCTAGTGTGTGTTAATAAAGGACTGTTTGGAACAAGACTACATTAAAGCTCATTAAAGAATGTTTAATGCCTCTGCCATCATGTAGGCAAGCCTTTAGAAAATCTTGGGCTGGGTGTTCACTGTATTTACATAATTGTTGGTCCCATGGAGATAGGGCCTCAGTGAACTGTTAACACTGTTTTTCTCCTTGGTACCTATTCTCTGGGTATAAGTGAGGAAAAGTAATTGCCTGATTGATGAGCATTAGCAGTGTTGAACATCAGCTAGTAGGTAGTGGAAAATAAATGCGTAAATGGCATATACTTTCAGATTTTGGAGAGAGAACCTCTTTCTAGCTATAGATGTTTAAAGAGATACAAACCTTTTTTAGCTCACATTTATGATTCCAAATAAGAGTTAGATTGATATGCAGAGGTTCCCCAAAATCTCCCTAACTTTGTAACAATTTGTGTTTATGAAAAACTTCACTACAGGTTCTGCAAAAATAAGTGTGGTTACATTCCGCCTTCATCAAGATTATTAATAACTAATTGTGACCCTTGAGAGCTATAAATGGATTTTGTATATCATGGTCAATGTAACCATTTGCAAAACCATCACTAACTACAGCATTTATAGCCTCCAAATTTCAAAATAGTTCTGTTTATTCTTTAAAGCTCCAGGTCTCTCAGCAGGTTCACTTGAAATAAGAAATCATAGGTAGGAATAATGGTCAAAATAAAGAATTTATTTAAAGCTTATCATGTGGCATTGAGAATGATTTGGGCTCTAGGACCTGAAAGACTGCCTCTCTCATGTGTAGTATAGCAGTACTTGAAATTAGCAGACACACTCAAACTGACAGCCCTCGTATTTTAAAATGGAGGAGGGAAGTGCTGGCAGAACTTGTATATTCTCTTAGGCTATTCAGGGAGTTGAATCTGGTTGTGGGGTATTATTTGTGGTGGACTTAAGAGTTTAGTGAACAACTTGTAATAAGAAATGGACTATCCTGGGAAGTTACCAGGACAACAAAGACTTTTATATTAAGAATGTTTATCCTCCTACAGCATTGTTTAATAAAGTGTTAAGGTGTTTAAAAGCATGGCAAGGTCCTCTTATTAAATGTAAGTGAATTAGCATTGCCATATCAACATGACTTTCAGGAAAGTAGAATTTGTCTAACTGCTAAAGGCAATTTTGTGGATCCATTATTTGGGATTTCAAGAAGTTTTTCAAAGCTTCCCTCATAAATGAGAATCACGGCCAGCCTTAAGGGTGGGCAATGTAGGCAACTCCCTAACGGTTAAGGGAGTGCCATCCAAGTACTTCAAGCTGCCAAGTCTGGGCTGCTGGAACGGAGGTGAGTGCAGGTGAGCCCAGGACTGGAGCCCCTGGCCAGGCAGGGCCAACTGGGGTGCGGGTAATGCCGCCTAGAGCTGCCAGCTGCAAAAGCAGGCGAGCCAGCCCCTAAGTCTGTCTTTTCCATGGGCATGAGCAGTGGCTGCACAACTGCTCTCCTCGTGCTAGGTGGTCAGGAGGTATATGGCCATGGGAGCCCCTGGGCTCAAACTCCTGCCTGTGTAGCCCATCTGGACTCTGCAGCCCGGAACCGATCTTCATACCCTGCGCACCATGCTGCTGGTCTCAAACTCATAGAAATGTAGCCAAAATAAAAGTTCACTCAGGGCATCATGGTTCACTCAAGGAAAATCATGGTGGAGTTAGGTGCAGTGTTCTAATGTAGATTAAAAACTAGCTAAAGAAACACTATCAATATTCTTTTAAAAAATCATGTCTGTTTGAAAAGCTTTAAAACTTTTTTTTATTACAAGAAGTAACTGAGATTAAATCGATAATATTTTTCTACTTCTTTCAGTTTCCTTTGTACACTTGCCAGCACTGTGTGCATATCCCAGTTTCATTGTTTTGCTTATATAATTAGCTATGTCAATTTCCCCTGTTTGTGGGGGTCTTACATGGAGCGACGTGGGAAAGAAAAACTTGGATTAAAATATGGTTGTGAAACAAAAATCATTGAAAAAGAGAGCAGCAAGAGAAATACTTGGAACAACTTTCAACTTTTTTTTTGTTGTTGTTGTCTATATTTCAACCAGACCATATTCATTTTGAGCAATAGGCATTGTAGCTGTAGTAAGTAACGATAATGGGAGCTGATGTTGGTTTGTTCCCAGGCAGTATTGGGACCAGTGTTTGATATCAGTGATGTGGAGGAAGACGTAGACAGCAACCTGGTGAAGTTTGCCAATGACACAGTTCTTCAGATTAATGAAAACTTTGGAAGACTGTAAGGCACACTTATTCTTCACAAAGCAATAACATAAGGAGCTCAATAAAAGGAAATATGTTTTGGGTTGCATTTTTGTTTGTTTTGGTTGGAACAATCTGGTATTCACTGCTGACATACAAGATACTGGAGAAACTGGACCAATGGTCTGATTGAGTAGGGCATTTTCCATGTAAGCTATGATGTGATTTTTCTGGCTATGTATACTTTTTTTCTGGACTCTCTTGCTCCCTTGGTGCATCTGAAGATTTGAAAACTGTGTTAGTTGTAGTGTTTTCTTTTTTATTTTCTTGGACTGAAGTTTTGTACCAATATAGACTAATGAGGGTGAGCTGTGTGGTTTATATTGGTTAATGTGGAATGTCCTCGAATACTTGTACTTAGTCTACACACAAAGTTTAGGTCCACCTCACTGTAACACTTGGGTGTGAAAAATTCACACGCTCGAGCTATGTACTTAAGCCAACCTATATCCCCTTACAGACACTGCCAGGTCAATGGAAGAATTCTTCCATAGGCCTAGCATGGGCGTGGGTTTACTGCAGCAACGGAAAATCTCCTTCTGTCCCTCCACATTGGCGTAGCTGCTGCTGTGTGCTGCTGTAGTACTTTAGATGTAGCCTTGAGTTCTCCTGTCAAAATTCCCTTTAAAACTTTTTGAAGTTGTTAGGCTGAATTGACTTATAAAAATTATTCTTTTGAGGACTTCTGATGAGATGGTTAATCACAGGAACAACAGGGGAATGGTATTAATTTACTTCAACACATGGGTACTTAAAACTGTAACATTCAGTAATTGCACTACAATAAAACTAATTTGTACTATGAGAATAGCTATTTAGGGAAAAGCAATGTCACTGTAATCATTTTGTCTAATTGAAGTTATGAGATAAAACTTCCAGAATCTTTTTAAAAACAAATGGTAGGTTCTGAGTTAGCTTAATCTTGATTTGCCACCATCCGGGCTTTAACTGTAGCTGAAGTACCATAATTTCTTACTGTGTGTTCTGCTAATCCAGAAGAGGAACGTACGCAGGTAATAAAAACTGTAGTATTATGTCTGTCTAATCAATCCTCCTTTAGAGCAAAACAAGATGAATAAACAGAAATGTGCTGAAACAGCACATGGCTTGCAATAGAATGTCAACTCTGCTTTGCAACAATATTTAATGAGTCTTGCCAGTGGTAGTGATATCCGATGGTTGATTTTTCTTGAATTGTGTGTGTCTCTCTCTCTCTGAGATGACTTTCCTTGTTGATGAATTACAGTCTCATAGAAAATATTTGTAACAAGAAAATCTTGTTTTGTTCAGGGCTCATGACACCTGGGCCATTAACTTAGTGAGGGCGGAAAGGGTAGATAAACTGTGAAAGCAACTGCAGCTATTCCTTCACATTTAGAGTTTCTGACCAGAGTAGTATAAACAAGGCCATAAATAAGCACTTTGTGCCTCACAGTGAAGGGAAAAAGCCTTAAGTGGATGGGTTACATTTGTAGGATTTTTGCTGTGAATGTTCTGTGTGATTTCATAAAGATGTTCTCAAATCTTATGTTTGTGTGGTTTTAATATACTGTATTTTTGGGGCAGAAATCATGTGTGGCATGAAAACGATTGTTTTTCTCTCCACCCCCTTCCCCTCCCCACTTATTCCTAAAAAGCATCTTTCAGAAAAACAACCACTGCTAGCATGGAAGGATTCCTAGATGATTATAAGGCCTGAAGGGATTGTTGTGATTATCTAGGCAGACCTCCAGCATGATAGATAGGTCATGAGAGTGCCCTGAATTAATTCCTGTTTGATCTAGGGCACATCTTTTAGAAAAACATCCAGTTCTTGATTTTAAAATGGCCAGTGATGGAGTGTCTAATCTGAGTCTGACTAGTTTCAACTTTCAGCTGATAGATCTTGTTATACCTTTTGTCTGCTAGATGGAAGAACCTTTTATTATAAGATATCTCTTCCACATTAGAGGGAAGTCAGCATAAAATCTTCTCTTTGATAAAGGAACTCAATCTATTTTGTTGAATCTTTTGCTATAAGGCATGTTTTCCAATCCACTAGTCATTCTTATGGCTCTTCTGTGAGCTCCATCCAATTTTTCCATCCAACTATGGTAATCAGAACAGGATAGAGTATTTCAGTAATGATCATACCTGAGCCAAATACAGAAGCATTATAGCTTTTCTCCTGCTAAAGTAAAAATGTATCTGTTTGTAACTACCCTTGACTCCAGATTACATTGATTTTAGGCTTCTCAATTTTGTCCTATTTATAAACAATATTTTCATAGTGTTAGAAAGGAGTAAAGGAAAATTCTTTCAAATGGATGCACTAAACTTGAAATCGAGCCGTTTAAGGGAAAAAAATAAATTTTAAAGTAGTACACCTGTTCCAAATGTCGCTACTAGTTTTTTAAAAGCACAATTTCCTGTTTCTGTGAAAATGTTTCTCTCCCTTTCTTTAACAGTTGTACAAATAGAAGAAACTGAGTATTCATGGGGAAGAGTGAAAATGACTGCATACAAAGTGCTGTAAAATGTACAAAGTAAATAAGCGAGAAAAAAAGTCTAATCTCTGTAATAATCCTAGCTGTTGCCTATATAGTAGGTTTAAAAATAATTTAATAGTGTGGGATTTTTATCATGACATGATAAAAAGTGAAGTGCACAAAGCAGTTTCTTTAGGAAAGTGTCAGATCTTCAAGCATCCACCTTGGTGGTCATGCTGTAATAAATTTTGCATTGTTACAACTTCTGTAGAAGAATAGTGTCAGAAGAAGTGTCAGATCTTCAAGCATCCACCTTGGTGGTCATGCTGTAATAAATTTGCATTGTTACAACTTCTGTAGAAGAATATAATTTTTTAATGTATGTCCTTTCATCCTGAAGGGCCTCAAAGCACTTTGCAGGACTTTACTGAGAATCATCTAATCTTGCCAACTGTAATGTAGAATTCAGCACGTTTAACAGCATATAACACCATGTTAACAATAGTGGCTGGAGGGAGGGCTAGAAGAGGGAAAGAACTATAAGATCCTACTGAAAGGTATGGGGCACGTTGAGTAAAAAAATGTGTTGCTTTAGACTAGTAGCTACTACACTTGTCTAACAAGAAGCACCATAGAATATTTAATAAGAACTAGAGCTGATTGGAATTTTTTTTTATTTGGGGTGGGGAGGAAAGAGAAACTCATCCTGGTTTTTTTACATTAATTTTTTTGAGTTTGTCTCACTGACCGACTGCAACGTCCTGACCAAATGCACAGTCGTATTGTACCTTAGAATTTGTTCAGTACTGACTTGGGCTCTGATCCCACAAAAATGTATGTATGTGAGTAGACCCATTGACTTGAATGAAACTACTAAAGTGCTTAAAATTGAGTATGCGCATTTGCAAGATCATTGCCTTAAAGTGCCAACTGTACTGCCAACATCACAGAGTTTAAGATTAGCAGCCGTGCTAGTCTGTATCCATAAATAAGACGAAGACTTTGTGGCACCTTAGAGACTAACCAGTTTATTTCAGCATAAGCTTTCATGGGCTATAGCCCACTTCATCAGATGTATAGAATGGAACAGAAGTAAGATGCATTTATACACACAGAAAGAAAGGGGGGTAAAAAAGGGTTTTACATTAGCATACCAATTCTAAGAGGCTGTTTAAT
The DNA here is from genome assembly GCA_007922305.1 of Dermatemys mawii. NCBI lineage: Eukaryota > Metazoa > Chordata > Testudines > Dermatemydidae > Dermatemys > Dermatemys mawii. The sequence goes on from ML677374.1 coordinate 5,671,762, forward strand.
TTGGATGGGCCATTATCAGCAGGAGAAAAAAGTACCTTTTGAAATGGATATCTGTTTCTGACAGGAGAGATACAACTATTGAAGGTAAATTAACTAGGGAAATGCAATCAATTAGTGTAATGAGCGAACCATTCGCAGGTTCTATTTAGTCCTTGGTTTATTGTGTCCAATTTGAAAATTAATTCCAGTTCCTCAGTTTCTCGCTGGAGTCTGTTTTGGAAGTTCTTCTGTTTCAGAACTGACACCATCAAGTCTTTAATGGAATGGCCAGGAAGATTGAAGTGTTCTCCTACTGGTTTTTGAATGTTATGATTCCTGATGTTAGATTTGTGTCACACGGTTTGTCTGTACAGAGAATTGCCCTGGTTTAACCCCAGAAGTGAATTTAAACCAGTTTAGTTAAGTAGTGTAACCACCTAAATATCTTAAGCTAAACCAATAAAAGCCACTATTAAACTAAGATAAGTGCCCACAGGAGGGTTTTCAGTAGTTTAACTAATTTATTGAACCAATGCAAGTTTGTTGTAGAGAAGACCTTACTTTAACATCCTGAGGTTTCATATCCAAATACTCATGGTCTGTTTAATTTCAGTTTTGGCAAGATCACAGCCTACCTTCTTAGTACCAAGAAATGTTTCTAAGTGTGGTTAGCTAGAAGGGTGCCGAGTTGGGCCTGGTCTACTTAAAATTAGATTGACCTAGCTACCATGACTTACCAGGTGGATTAGCTACAGCAACAGAAAAAGCCTTTCCATCTCTGTAAAAAGTGTCTATATTGTGCTATAAACAGCATAGCTACAGCGCGACAGCTGTGCCCCTATAGTGCCCATAGTGTAGACAATCCCTGTTGGATTTCTCTGGCCACTGTAAAAATATTAACTACAATTGATATTTGTGAGTGCTGGTCTGGAAGTGGCTGCTTTGAGTTTATGATGCTAGCAGTGTGGGAGTCCCAAGGAAGGGACTAATGCTTTTTAACCTGCTTTACTAATGGCTTGCCAAAAAAAGAAGAAAAAACTTGGATTTTTTTTTAATGGAGCAATGTAAATATTGAACACTAACATAGTATTTGTGATTGTTAAATCAATATTAATACAGCTTGGAAACTTTTTTTTAGTTCCTTTCACAAATGACCTCATTCAGCAAGACATCTGCCTCCTCTGTGGTGTTTTTGAAGTTCCAGTTGTGATTGAGCAATTCTTTAATTACAGAAAATACACTTCAGGTTCTTTGATGTAAAGTTGTTACTTCATTGACTTTTAGACAGCGAGGCTGAGGAAAATAAAAGTACTTACTTTTATGTATTTGTTCTAAAAAAGGTCCTCCCTCTGACAAAAGAACATTTAGTAGTGCAGTGAGTTACTCCTCTTCTTTGACCTTAACCTTTTGAAGTACAGAAGAAATACAGTATGTATCTGAACGGTAACGTGAAATTTTACAGAATTTAAAAAGGGTTGAGATATTTTTGCAACAAAATAGATGACTCAAAGGAAAATGTGTTTGTTGCAATTGACATTATTAGGTCAGAGAGTTTTCAGGTTTTTTGGAGGATTTATTAAAATATCCAAATCTGCTGTTTCCTAGAATCAACATTTAAGCGCTGCGATGTATATATTTTAAAAAATTCTGTCCACTTAAAGGTGTGCTAATCCTACTTACGGTGTAAAATGAGTTTCTCTCCTTATATTACTAATAACTTAATTTTAACAGTTAATCTTCACCATTTATGTAGCTTACTTTCTGCTCTGCATTCAGCTTGTACATTGAAATGATCAGTCTTGTTTTGATTAGGTTTCTGTTTCTCGTTTTGATTAGGTTTCTGTTTCTCATGGATGAACATGCTGATGATATGTGTCTGGATACAAACACTGTAGGAAAAAATATATATCCCAATAAATCTGTTTCAGTATTATGTAAATTATATAAAAAATAAAACCATTGTAGCCTAACTTAAATTTTGGACCAAAAGAACCTGACAGTATCTCTTAACTAACTGTGTTGATGAGCACAGAAAAGAACATAATGGAGTAAACAAGCCAACTTGGCCTATGCTCCACAAAAATCAGAGAATTGGCAAGCAATGACTAATTCTTCTCAACAGTACAAAACTGTTAAGAGAATAATGCTGATTTCAAGTTTCTCATATTTCTGAGCTAAAAGCAGTGTAGAGTAAATAGTAAATCTGAAATGGTTTTAAAAATACTTCTTTCTACAGGCTTTGAAAAAAAGAAACAGTCACATCACGTCAGGTTAAAAATGTAGTTGGCTGGGGGAGAATGGCTACTCACTTTCATTTTGATTTTATAGTCAGTTTCAGCAGTGGATAAAGTAGGAACACCTTATGAGTTGTCAATATCCGTTTATATCCACTATGCATTTTATAGAATGGTGTTAGAATTAAGAATGAACACAGACCAATTCTGTTCAGCCTTTGAGATCTGGTGCAATCCCAGTCTGTGCTGGTATGGTTGCAAGCGGACAATATGAACATCTTTCCATCATGGAGCGTCTTGGGAATCAAAGGAATTGGTAATCATTTTAAAATAAATTTATTGATATTTGGCTGACTGCATTAGTGTGTGATCTTCTTTCGTATGGCACTTGAAAAGTAGTGGCCTGGGATTATAATTGAATTTTGAGATTTGAAAACCATTTGAATGCTTCATGGTACCTATGTGGATCCCCCTGTTCCACCTTGCTAGCCTCCACTGTAAGTGTGACTGGTTCAGTTGTGTGATCAACTGTATATACTCTGTTGCCCAGTGAACTGGTATCTTTGTGGTCATAACTGGGTCAATAAAGGAATGAGAGCAAGGACAATAGGGTATGTTGGATGTTTTAGAGCAGAGTGCTGGATAACTCCTTTTGTGACTTACTGTCCACCTTATCTCTTTCCTTGAAACTTTACATCTGTTTTTCTACAGAATACAGCGGTAGCACGTTATTGTTTGTCGGTAACTGAACTCTCCCTTGTGATTATTTACCCTTGTTCTAGTTAAGGTTCGGTAGTTCACAGGTGATGTCAAGAAATGATTTTCAAATAATATTTTACTATTAATGTAAAATGTATGTTTTACTATTAATAACATTTTGAATAGATTTATCATTTTAAATGTTTCAATTTTTTTGCTTCTTCCAGCTTTATCAACAAGGTCGCTTATGCCAGCTGGGTAGTGAATTTTGTGAACTAGAAGTTTTTGCAAAGGTCTTAAGAGCTTTAGATAAAAGGTAACTATCTCGGATTATTGCTCAATCATGTTTCGTTTTTAATGTCTTGTTTTAATCCCGTTTTTTGGAAAAATTACACAAAAATGTTCTTGAAATATGCATTTCTGTATTTTTTCCATAGCTACTTTCTACTACACACATTCATCTATGACTCTCTATATTTTGGGAGTTGAGCATCTCAGGTGAGAAGGAGCCAGAATTTACCCACGTACGTTACCAGAGAGCCACAGTAATATGTCAGCCACCTCACCATCAGCTCCCGCCCCCAGTGCCTCCTGGCTGCTGGCAGCCCCACGTATTAGCACCTTCCCTCCCTGTGCCTCCTGCCTACCACAGTCAGCTGTTTCACAGCGTACAGAAGGCTTTGGGGGGGGAAGAGGAAGAAGCGAGGGCATGGCAGGCTCGGGGAAAGGGGCAGGAGCTTTGGGGGAGGGAGTGGAGTGGGGTCAGGACCTGTGGCAGAGCTGGAGGTTGAGCACTGAGCACCCCAGCACATTGAAAAGTTGATGCCTGTAGCTCCAGCCCCGGAGTCAGCACTATGCAAGGAGCTGCATATTAACTTCTGAAGGGCTGCATGTGGGCTCTGGTGCCACAGGTTGGCCACCCCTGAAGGGTGCTAAAGAAAATCAGATTTTAATCCTGGCAGGGTATTTCCCTATGCTTTCTAAAGCGAAAAATGGTCTAAATGTGTATCAAGTGGTTGGGGTGGCTAGCAAGACTTTAAAGATGTTATTGCTTTACTTTGCCTGGTTTCTGTTGTTGCCAGGCTATAGAGACAAAATTTCATGTATTGAAATAACTGATTTTCCAAGCCATTTCTGAAGTGGGCTAAGCCCTCTTGGGTATTCTGAAACAATTGATATATCTTGGGAGAAAGGATGAAATTCAGTTTTCTATTCTGAGATGCTGCCCTTTGCCCCCAGAACACATCCAGCTTTCTTCCTCTCACCCCCCCTTCCAAAAAAAAGAGAATATAAGTGGGTGGGGGTGTCTCTAGATAGACACAAACATCCATCCGTACATGCTCTGTGTTAAGGTTGTGTTTAAATACTTCAGGGGAAAAAGGGAATGTTGTTGATATAACAATATATGGTTAGTGTAGAATATATTAAGTAACATTGTTAATTCTGCATTACAACGGGTACCCATGCATGCCAGGGTCATGTAATTGTAATGTCTTATTGTAAATGACCCAAAATATCAATAAGTAAAAACTTCTTCCTCCCTTCCCCCCACCCAAAAATATGCTATTCCATTGTCACTATGTTTACATCATTCAGAAACTTCCTGATTGCTGTTTTTAAGTAATGGCTAAAAGAGAATATGATGCCTAGGGCAGATCACAGTTTGGGTTGTCACATTTTTTTTTTTAAATATTCCCTTTTTTAAAATTATATTGCAATGCTTTACAAGGCAACAGGGTTCAATGAAAGGTACATTTAGAAGGGATAGGTAAAAATGTGGGAAAATAAGAGCAGTATGTGATAGCAAATGAAGAAATGCACAGATACACTGGGTGTGTAACACAAACAGACACACACCTTTAAAACTAATCTAATTTTATGGACCAGCTGGTCTTTAGCACTATATAAAATTACTACAAGTAAACTGACATGCCATTCTTCAGAGCTTAAATATATCTGCATTTTACCTGGATGTTCAGCTCTTGTCCTTCACTCCTGGTCTTAAATTTGAAGTGTGTGCCCCTCCTCTGTGGTCTCATATTTTACTGATGAACAGTAGAACCCTGCTCCAGCTTCACAGAAGGCTTTTAAATTCCAGATCACTGTTTCTGTCACATCTCTTCATTTTTAGGTAAATTGGTAAAGCCATTCAAATAGTTGTAGTATTTGGTCCCGCATATGAATTTTCTGTTAGTTTTACTTAACTAAAATATGCTAGACATGAATCCTCTGGTGGCTTTGGCAACCGTCCAATGTTATGCCATGAAAAGCTTTGTGGCTGCAATTCTCAGTTCTCTTTACCCTACTGAACATAGGCTGTATTAAAAGGCTAAAAGCAAGTTCAGCTTCACCCTTTTTGAAAGCCTTAAATCAGTCCAGTAAGAATATAGCAAAAGTATAAAGGATCTGTCCCTATAGCCCATGTAATTCCATAACTGTCCAAATGATAGGAAAAACTCCTCAAGCTGAGGAACTCCCATCTCTGACAGTCCCATTGTGTTAGACTTGTAACTGGCCTCTTCAGGCTGTATTCTCTGTACCCAGAATAAGCACTGACTTTTTAAAAAGTTACCACTTTTCTCCTTACTGTATTTTCCTGGTCTTAGACTCTTAATAACCTCCTTTTACTGTTGGTTTCTACACAGTTTCAAGTAAGAACTTTGGAAACAAGCTTTTTAATATGTTTCATATCTGTGAAATTGGCTTTTGGTTGAAATTCAGAACGATGGATCATTTCCTGTTTTTAAATCTGTTTTTAAATTTTGTTTGCTGTTTTTAATGGCATGCGTAGGTGTCTTCTGTTTAAAATACCCTGCACTACTTTGGTGACTGTATAAATCCACTTTGTAATGTACAGTGCAACAGCTGTATATTACTAGTTTTCAGGTAGATGGGCCTGGGGTTTTAGATATGTTTAGTATTTATGACTTACTAATCACACTTGAGTATGTAATACTAAAGAACCAGCTGACTAGAATACTTAGGGTTTTTTTTTTTTTAATAAATAAATACTGTTTTCATTCCTTTCAGACATTTGCTTCATCACTGTTTTCAAGCTCTAATGGATCATGGAGTAAAAGTTGCTTCTGTGCTGGCCTATTCGTTCAGTAGGTGGTGCTCCTACATAGCAGAATCAGACTCTGATGTAAAAGACAAAGCAATCCAGATTGGTTTTGTTTTAGGTAAGTGACGATGAAGTACAAGCCAATTTAAGTATGATGCTTTAGCTTAAAAATTAAACTTGAATTAAAGGCATAAAAGAATGAAGTATTTTAGAACATCTTCAGAAGATTACGTTTGGACATGGGTTTGGACTTTGAAACAGTTCTAAAATACATTTTATATATAAATATACATATATTTTTCCTGGTCAGGTTCTGATTCAGTGGAGTTGTTTTTAAACAACACTCTGTTAATTACAGAGAAGGGATTAGAAATTTGGCAAATATCATATTTACACAATGTGAAGACTTTTTGTTAATTTAATATATATTTTTGACAGAAAACAGAAGGAGAGAAATATACGTAATACCTATAAGTTATATTTTGTTTGAAGATTAATCCTTCCACATTTATGTTTCATCCCGTTCAAACCAAAGACTGTTGCAAAATGGAGTCTTTGAACCCAACAGGATCCCCATAATATGAATGCAGTTTTATAGACCTCACAGTATTTCTTTGTAAAGTAATGTAGGAACACGTCACTGCACAGTCATCCTGTCTCCAAATTATGGTAGCACTGACTTCTTAGATCTTAATTTGTGCAGAGGACGTTTCCTGTTTTTTAACTCTAAATCTGCAATGAAAGGGCAGATTAGTACAAATTTCACAAGCAGTTCCAATTTTTGTAAAAGATGCATTTTTCTTATTCATCTTTTCATCTTTTACAATGATTCAGTGGTGTCCAAAGGTTTGTTTGCTCTTGAATTTCCAGGAGGGTTCCTATCAGACGCTGGCTGGTACAGTGATGCTGAGAAAGTGTTCAGTTCCTGCCACCAGTTATGTTCCCTTCATGATGAAATGCCTCACTGGTGTCGTGCAGTAGAATGTTGCGTAAGGTAAGCTTGGACTTGAAGTACTTTGAGTCCTATTGCATAAATTACTGCACATTTTAAGTCTTGTTTATGTTGAAGAGTACTGAACGCATCTTACTGCCAGCTTTTCTTTTTGGTCATTACATCCCTAAGTTCTAATGAAGATGATGGGAAAACTGAAAAATGTAGATTTAAAACTGAGGAATTTAAGCCTATGCACCGATGTAAGGAACAAAAAGGGAATCTAAATAAAGTATATAGAGTCCAGTTGGACCTGATTTTTAAATTTGGGCTTTTTACACAGGATATTATAAATAAGATCACGAGTATAAGCTTTGTCAAATGTCCTAAGGCATCTTATTCTAGTTCTGTACTTGATCTTCTAAAATCCCAGGCTTTTGGTAGGGATTTACACACTCACTCTCTCACTCACACTCTTAGATCAAATTACAAAACCCAGCTGGTATATTAAAAGGATTTATTACTTTGACTGAAGCTTCCGGATTATTGGTTATTGCCTCTGGCCAGACACTGGTTTAGATGCATTAACAGAGGTTGACTCACCATAGCAGATCATGCGACTCCAGATTTAAAGTTTTTTCTTGTCCTATAGTGGCTCTCAGAATCTGTTGACATACCGGAACAGAAACTTTTAAATTTTTGGAACACCGTGCCTTCTTGTATCTATGTGCACACAACCCCAGTAACTTTTCAAATTTAATTGACTTTGCTCTTTGTGCATCGTATTCCTTAATTATGATGTTTACCTAAGGAAGTACTCACACTTGACTAGGTTGCATGGTACATGTGGTAACAATAGTCTAACACTGAATTGACTGAAATTATTAGCCTGTAAGATTCCCCATCTCATTTTGAATACTTTTTTTTTCTTTTTCTTTTTTTGTTGTTGTTAAGAAAGCTTTTTATTTTTCCTTTAGCTGGTTTTGTGCCTTGCTGATGCATAAGGTGACATTGCCAGATTGAGGACTACGGGTATGTTTTCACTTCCCACCGGATCGGTGGGTAGTGATCAATCCATTGGCTATCAATTTATCACATCTCGTCAAGATGCGATAAATCAATCGCCAAAGGCACTCCTGTCGACTCCAGAACTCCAGTTTGCCAAAAGGCACAAGCTGCAGTCGATGGTGGAGCCTGCTGCTGCCGTGAGGACGGTGGGTAAGTCGGCCTAAGATGCGCCGACTTCTGCTACGTTATTCACGTAGCTGAAGTTGCGTATCTTAGGTCAACCCCTCCCCCTAGTGTAGACCAAGCCTATGTCACTGTAGTGTCCTTCCTGCAGCAGTGTGTTGTTGACTGTTATCGAATGTACTGATTCAGTGGTGCAAAGTTGCATTTTCTTCCTTGTTCTAATAATTAATTATAGTTCACTGTTGTTTTATAGTAGGAATTGCATACATATATTTCTGTATATGCAATGCAACATTATAATGATATTTTGAATATCTGCCCAGTTTTCTTGCTAAATTCACCTGCCTTCAGGGTTTCAGATGAAAGTTTTACTTTATTTTATCTGAACTTTGATTTTTCCTAAACTAAATGTTAAATTTAAATAACGTGTTTCTGTGCCTTTGTAACCAAGTAACATGCTCTTAAAGAGACCAAGGTGGGTGAGGTAATACCTTTTATTGGATCAAGAGACAGGTTTTAGAGCAGCACTGCAAATAGCTTAATTTTAGCACTTACGGACACTGAAGTTCTGATGGGGAGAGCTTCCACTATTAACCTAACTTCTCCAAATTCCTAGGCATGCTCATCTGGAAAGACTTAGTAATATTTGGAATACAAAGCATTATCTACTTAGCTAATGTATTTCTAGAGCAACTCTGATCATAGCAATTAAGGATAACTTACTCTTTTGTCTATTTGAGCTAGAAGAGACTTCTTCCAGTATTGTGAAGATTATTATCACTACTACAGTACGCACTCAAAGGCAGCAGTGTGCTGTTGTAGGTATGTTTGACACAGAGCTTAGATCAAGACCAAACAACATTATCAACCCTGCCTTTCCAAATAGGGAATTTATCTTTCAAATTAATATGGTTTCACTTGTGTCAGAGATATGATGTAAGCCTCTTGCAAAATAACTTCCATGTGTATGTTTGAGAGTTACATTGCTGTTTAAAGTAAGGATTTGATACATTTGTAGAGAAAATGGAGAGTTTTCGGATGTGGAGACGCCAAGAAAATTAGCAAGTATATTTTTTACTTCAGCATAGAACTGTGATGTTGGAGATAGTTGTATCACTGTAGAGCAGAATCGATTTTATTAAAGTTACCAAAAAATACCCACACTCAATTGTTTGAATGTTTTTAAAATGCCTGAACCATTTGTTGATATATCTAAAACATACGAACAGTAAAAATTGTTTTGTAAAAGTCAGCAGAAAAGATGACATTGCAGAGCACCACTGTTAGCACACTATCTGATATTTCCTCGGCAACATTGGACTCAAAGCATAGTTTTGTGAGGTGACAATAGCCCAACCCTGATACCATTTAGGCTACCAGATTACAAATCTTTCGTACTGCTGTACTTTGAAGTCAATTATGGAAAACTATTTAGAAATAAGTATAAACTGTTCCAAGACCCTCTTAATATATTTTACTCAGATTGCTGCATGTTCGAAATGGCAACTGCAAATACCACTTGGGAGAAGAAACGTTCAAACAAGCTCAGTCTTATATGGACAAACTTGCAAAACATGGTCAAAAGGCAAACAAAGCAGCACTTTATGGGGAGTTGTGTGCACTGCTCTTTGCAAAGAGCCACTATGATGAGGTAAGTGGTGGTGTTTTTTCTTTACTGTTCTCATTAGCCCTGTTTTGATTCCCCATCACTGACTCTGGCTAGTCTGGGATGGTTTTATGACAAAGACTTCTGAACAAACAAGGGTGTGTGTGTGTGTGTGAGAGAGAGAGAGATAAACAGAAAAATATTTTGTTTATTGAGGGTTTTTTTATATTTCCTTTGCTGTTTGTAATAGACTGTGTTAGAACAGCACTGGGTATGGTAGTAGGCACTGATACATATTAGATTCTCTGACAGTAAACTTTATCAATTAACATGAATCACAAGGGGACCAACGTTACTTTAGTTGGTAAAGTAAAACTCCCATTGTTTTAGCAAAGCCTTGCCTGAACTACAGTTGGGCTGCAGAACCCAGAAGTATTGGTAACATACAGAAAACTGTCATGCTGTTTTATACAATTTAATAAGTGGTTCCTCCAAATAATTAAAATGACTTGACTTTAAGAAATACATAAACATAATGAAGAAACTCTCTCTATATATTTTTATATTTGAAGACATTTTAAATTTAATTTTTTTCTCTTATTTTCTTAAAAGCTATTCTAGTATTTGTGTATATATCTGGCATCTTATAGCCAAATGCACATTTGCCTGTAATTTCTTATAATTTCATAATAATTACACAAATAACAGTAGAACCTTAAAGTTATTAACACCAGAGTTATGAAGTGGCCAGTCAACCACACACCTAATTTGGAACCGTAAGTATGCAATCAAGCAGCAGCAGAGACAAAAAAGCAAGTACGGTATAGTACAGTACTGTGTTCAACATAAACTACTTAAAAAGTAAAGGGAAAGTAGCATTTTTCTTCTGCGTTGCAAAGTATCAAAGTTGTATTAAGTCAGTGTTCAGTTGTGAACTTTTGAAAGAACGATCACAGTGTTTTGTTCAGTTATGAACATTTCAGAGTTACTAGCAACGTCCAATCCTAAGGTGTTCATAACTTTGAGGTTCTACTGTATATTGCAAAAAAATGCTTATGGGTGAGCATGGCAGAACAAGCTGAGTATTTTGTTGCAGCCATATGTGTGAATCTGATTTCAGTAAAAATGTATTAAACTGTGGCTGCTTTCAGTTCCTAAATATTTTAAACCTGACCAGAAAGTCCTAATATTATGGGCATTGTGAACATAACGTAACATAAGAAATTACCATTTTCCTCTTGCCTGAACAAGATAGTGCTTTGTAATGTTAGTGCAGAATAATATTATCTGGAAAGTTAAACATTAAATTAGGCTTATCTAAGATTTTTCAAGTTGAAATGTTAGAAAACACTGTAAGAATTAATCTCTGAATAAATGTATCCAAGTATAATTAAGTAAACATTTGTAGTTGGGCTTTCTAAGTAGAATCAAACATGTATGTATTTGCTCCTTTTCCTGCTAAAAAGAATGTCTATTTAGAGAACAGTACAGGGCCATGATACAGTTTACAGTCTCCGAGGGGTCCTGAGTCCTGTTCCTGACTCTGTAACTGACTCTTTATATGAATTCAAGGAAGTAATTTAGTCCCTCTGTCTTTTTCTTGGCTGTAAAATGAGAAATATTCCGGAATTCAGGCTTAAGTAATAGCTTTAAAGCAATTTAATTCCTACATCCAAAGGTGCTATAAAAAGCTACTCTCTTATTAAGAGGGTCAAGTTATATTTCCTTAATGTTTCAGCACAGATGAGCTCAGAGTTTATTATGCTGATATCTTTGTATTCCGCAGGCTTACAAGTGGTGTATAGAAGCTATGAAGGAGATCAAAGTTGGCTTGCCAGTAAAAGTAGTGGTGGATGTCTTAAGACAAGCTTCAAAGGTGAATTTAACATTCAGATTAGTAGCATAGTTACAGATGAGATCTATCAAGGCAAGTTGATGTTAAATTAACATATTTTAAAGCCTATAGAACACTTGGATAACCTGTTGCAGTTCAGTGGCATGGTATCTTGTTTGCCCAGTGACTTTGCCAACCTTTGTTTAGTGCTTAAAACCAACTACTGGAATTTTGGATCAGCAAAGACTTGGCACATCATTTAAAATGATACACTTTATCCTTTCTGCCATGAAAAACTGAGTGATAGATGTTTTAAGGAACAATATTACCTACAGGTCGGTCTGTGCATACACCTACTGTGTAGCATGTTGGTGTGTAATTTATTTAGTCCTAGTCAGCAGTACACATCAGCAAGGTTCACATGGACACTTAGTGCACAGCATACTTGAGCACCACTCAGTGAGTGGATGATGTAGAGAGTTTGCTTGCTCCCCTATCTTATCATAAGTTGGTGAAATGCAACAGTTTATTCTGTTTCGAGTGCTGATTCCTGAGGATATTCACTGCAGGCATTGTGTGTCTGGGACCAGAAATTCTTCAATAGTCATGTCTGTTGATCTGTACCTGCATACTATGCCTTCTTGTGCTGCAAATTGCGGGCATACGTGGCAACACAGCCTGCCTGCCCACTCAGTTGCTGTTCTGCCACTCACAAGTTGTGTCCATATTCTCTTCTTTCTCTCTTTGTTTATCTGTCAATAAGTACAAATAGTGTCTGGGAAGATTTTCTTGAATTAACTTCAGAATTCTTTAGTAATCATGATTAAGGCTGAAATTTAGTCAGAGGTCACGGAAGTCATGAAATCCGTGACTTCAGCTTATGATGATCAGGAGCTGCAGGGTCTTCTGCTTCCCACTGGGGCAGGAAGCTGTGGGGTACTCCCGCCACCTCTGGCGGTCCCTGAAGCTCTCTGCCAGTGGTGGCAATGGGAACCCTCCAGTTCCCAGCCACCAGGGGTGACAGGCAGCTCTGGGCCACTGCGGTGGAACCCCCTGAGTTCCCAGTATCCCGCAAGCAGCGGGGGATGCCCAGACCTGCAGGCGGCAGGAGTACCCTGCAGCCCCCAGCTGCTACAGGCTTCTCCTAGTCTCTGCAGCTGCCCCGCTTGAAGTGGTGTGGGGATCTGCAGAGCCCCATTTTGTCAGCGATATTTTTAGTAACAGTTGGGACAGGTCACAGCTTCTGTGAATGTTTTTTTTCCCCATGACCTGTCTCTGACTTTTACTAAAAATATCCATGACAACATCTTAGTCTTAATCAAGGTGAATATTTTGAAACTGAAGGTACTAGTAGGTGAATAAGTGAATATCTAGAACAGACATGCTTTGTTAATAGTCTCATGTCAACTTTATTTCCTGTCTTTTTAGGCGTGTGTTGTAAAACGTGAATTTAAGAAAGCTGAACAGTTAATAAAACATGCAGTATATCTGGCACGGTAAGTAACACAACTAAAAATTCCATCTCAAACAATCTTCCATTACTACCGCTTGCTAACATTTTTGTCTTTCCAGGGAACATTTTGGAGCCAAACACCCAAAATATTCAGACACTCTATTAGACTATGGATTTTACTTGCTCAACGTAGATAATATATGCCAGTCTGTTGCAATCTATCAGGTAAGTTGCAGTGTCCTATGTCTACGTTCCCTTTTTAATGTCGATAGTCATTCAAGTATTTCCACTTGAGCTCACCTAACAGCTGTCGGGGGTAGCTGAGAATTTAATTTTTTGGGGAGTTTTTTTAAAAAAAAACAAAACTTCAGAAACTGTTGGTATACAGTATTAGATTTTTTTTTCAATTCTGAATTGCTTGTTTTTTTCAGTAGGAATGTGTATACATACGTGTAGCACCCATTTTTTCCTGGCTTGCTAATATTTTGAACTAAAAGTCACTAGTCCAATAGGTATAATCATATATAGCATTTTTTGTTATTGGTCACTTATTTGCTTCTCAAGTAAATCAAGTCAAATTTTCTTAGCTCATGTCTATATTAAAAGGTAAAGTAGCATGCATTTGCGCACATTTTGGTTTGAGTGATTTATTTCAGTTTAGCTTAATCTGGTGAAAAAACAAACCCAGTAATTTAAGACAAGCTAGCACAGTGTTCTTGAAGCTGAGTATGTTGATGTTTTTCTGTCATAGAAATACTTGTTAATTTCTAGAAAGTCATTTTATTTTTTTCCTTAAAAATAAGCTTTCTAACGAATCTTACAGGTGCATTCACTATATTACCCTAACAGAAAGAGAGTGTCAAATTCTTATGGTGTCTGTTTGCAAAGAGCTTTATGTAATTATGCTGTTTTAGAAGCTTGAATTATCCTTTCAGATAAGCATTTTGCACTTTGTCTTTCAGGTTTCCTTACTTTTAGAGACACAAATTGAATTCCTACTTTAATTGTAAATTTCCGAGCCACAGTAAGAATGGCATCTCAACATGCGTTTTCTATACAGAGCTAGGAGTTCTTGAGATTTAGAAACATGATAGAAATTTGGAAATGTTCACAATATAAGAGGCTTTTCTTGTGACTATTTCAGACAGCTCTTGATATCCGACAGTCAGTGTTTGGAGGTAAAAATATCCATGTAGCTACAGCTCATGAAGACTTGGCTTATTCTTCTTATGTTCACCAGTATAGTTCTGGAAAATTTGACAATGCACTGTGAGTACTGTGGTTGTTCTAAGTAGCGAAAAAATGTGGGTCCCTAATAGTGCAGTAAATGGGAAGAAATGTACTTAATAGTTTGCAACCAATGTACTTAATAGTTTGAAACCAATTAAATATCTCTAATTCTTATAAAGTGTAAATTGGGTCCACACACTTTATAGATCCCTTTTTATTTTGTGATGATTTGACCAGTAAACTTTAGAGTTTAGAAAATTAATTTAAAAATGTATGTATTTGAACTTGTTTCAGATTCCATGCTGAACGTGCTATTGGCATTATCACTCACATTCTTCCTGAAGATCATCTTCTCTTGGCCTCTTCCAAGAGAGTTAAAGGTAGACTGTTTAGTTACAGCACTGGAGTATTGTTAATTTAATGCCTTATTAGTGGACGTCAGATATTGAGTTGCATTTTACTTGTGTTGTCCTATAGAGGTAGTTTAACACTGATATTCCCCCACTCCCCGCCTTTACCCCAGTTACCAAGTAATAGTTCTATTAATTGCTCTGGCAATAAAAACTGTATCTTAAAGAGCCTTTCCTGGAAAGTAAAGATGCAGGTAATTTTTCTTATATTTTCACCATTGTTTTATACACGCATAGCTTCCCTAGAATTCTACATCAATTCAGTGCCAGATTCTATGTGGATTTAAAGGGAATTATCCGGTGGGTTAGCCAGGTTGTATAGAGGGTATCCAATGTTCTGCCACCTGTGTGATTTGAATTTGAGGTTTAACATGTCTTTCTATCTGGCCCGACAGTGCTGTGGAGGCCTTGTCGTCCACCTCCTCGCAGAGTTTCATCTTTCTTTTTAGAAAGAAGGGTTTAGTTTACTCCATACCACTGGTGTACTAAGTATTTCATTTGATCTCTGAAGCAGATTTTTGTCATGATGGTAACTGTCAGTCTTCAAGAAGTGATGGTTCTTACTAGGTACAGCCCAGTTCAGAGCTCTCATTGGATTTCTAGAGGCTTCTTTTGACTAACTCAAGCAAAAAAGCAAGTACTTCTCTGCATTTTGCACAGCTGCTTCATTACTTTCCCAGATGTTTGTTGTTGTAAATGCAACTGTGATCAAATTTACAAACAGCAGCAAATATATTGGGAGACAGAACCAAATTGGAAAGTGATCAGGAAAAATTTAGAGCAGTGGCAACCTCAAGTGATAAGAGATTCTGTACTAACAAATGTTACATCTTAGCATCAAGGAGACCAAATAAACTTTATCAGTAATATGGAAGATGTAACCTACTGTTTGATAATAGTATTAAAGTGAATTTATTTTAATGCCTCTCCTTAATATTGACATCTTATTATTCAGTGTAACCAGCCCTCTGTAGTTGCCAAAGGGAAGGCATGAGAGGTTAGAATGGACGTATCCACAGGAGGTGCTCTGTCTTAGGAAGTGATCCACAGTCTGGGAAGTAGGGCTATAAGAGTGAAAATCGACAAAATGAATGTCAGGAGTCCAAGAGGAGCTTAGAATATATGCACAATGTGAGAGGCTGTTGCTGTGTTTCCTAGCAAATATATGAAATAGTCTCCTGGCTGCAGAAGTTTTGAACCTGAAAATATACCGTCTTATTGGATGGGGTACTTCTCCCTCTTATGTGCTTTCTTTTTAAACAAAAAAATGGACTTCAGTTCCTGAGTGCAGATGAATCCCTCACAATCCTAGGGGATAGGGGAGAAAATGCCTCTTGCTTTTGTCTAGTATCCCTTTCTGTCTGACCTTGTAGTGGCACTGATGGGCTTAGCAGAAAGCTGTGCCTGAGGCTTGAGGAATAGGTTAGCCTGACCTATGGCCTTTGAAGGGATCAAGAACATTATCAGAAAGTTGCATTGCACAACTCTTTGGTAATAAAAGAAGCCAACTAGTTCTGTAGTGGTATAAGTTCTAGTAGCACTTTCCTGTAGCTATTGTCTTCCTCTCCCCATTCCGGTTCTTCTGTCCTCTCTGACACATACAAATATTGATTACGATATGTGAACTGGCTTAATGGCATGGGCCCAAATTCTATAAAGTTCTCATTTGCTGGGGTTTCCATAACTAAAGAACTGCTGGAAATAAGAGGTTTTGTATACAGTGTTCCTTATAACGCCTAAATTACTTTTTTCTTCCCACACAGTTTTGCTTTGAAATATTACTTTTGACAGAGGACGCTAAAATGTATTTCAAATGCTGTCTGTAGAACAAAGATATATATTTGTAAAGCCCTTGTAAAAATTACCAAAAATATAAATCGTCTAGCCGAGTTTCATATGGACTTGAAAAGCTAACGGATACAAAATCCAACCTGTATCTTAATGGGAAACAATTAACAGGAAACACAAAGCCTGATTGAAAGTCTCTTTAATTGTATGTGTTAGTGGTTTGTGAATATAGCCTTATGGGATTCTTCTTTCTGTTGCTGATATCTCTGTGTCTAGAACACATTAGTATGATTTTTTTCTCTTCCATATTCAGCACTTATCCTGGAGGAGATTGCTATTGACTGTCACAATAAGGAAACTGAGCAGAGGTTACTTCAGGAAGCTCATGACTTGCACCTGTCTTCACTCCAGTTAGCTAAAAAAGCCTTTGGGGAATTCAACGTACAGACAGCAAAACACTACGGCAACCTGGGCAGACTTTATCAGTCAATGAGAAAATTTAAGGTAAGACCAGGTGGCAATTAAATTTCCCCATTAAAAAACAAATCAGTAGTTATTACAGAAGTAGCTCTAAAGGCTGCACAACTTATCAATTCCATCGTAATAGATGAGTATTACCATTTGTAATGCTCTTCTGATGGTTTTAACCTGACTGTACCCATGGGTGCTACCTTCATAGATGGAAAAATTTCCTAGTACTTAGCACTTCACATCTCCAAAGGATTGTACAGATATTAACAAAAAACTACTTTCTTACACAGCAAGTCAGTGTTAGAGCCTGAGGATCCTGATTACCACTTCTTTGCAGACTTCACTGCATTTCAAGCCTTTTGTAGAATAAGAGTCTATGAAATCCTCTAGATTAGCTGTCACTTAAACCACTTCTTTTTGTTTGATGTATTGGAATCTTTGTCTTTTGTTTTGGTGGGAGGGGCTGTAATGTCTGTCGTGGCTTATTTATGTGGTTTGGATCTTTCAGGAAGCAGAAGAAATGCACATCAAAGCAATTCAGATTAAGGAGCAGCTTCTTGGTCAAGAAGATTATGAAGTCGCCCTATCAGTGGGACATCTAGCTTCTCTCTATAACTATGACATGAATCAATATGAAAATGCAGAAAAGCTTTATCTGAGATCAATAGCAATCGGTGTGTAATTTTTAGAACAACTTACTAAGCAATGATGATAGAGTAAAACAAAGGTCTCCATTAATAAAAATATAAACGAATAAAGGAAGGTTGATACAATACATGTGCATAACCTATATGTGGTTTGAATCTAACTATGATGCTTATCTTTGAACTGTTCCATGAGAGCCCAGTCACCAGTAGCTATAAAACAGTAACTTTTAAACTAATTGACTCTTGAAATGTTTAGAAAAGTGACTGTTTTAGAAAGTCCAATTAATTATCTTGGAGTTTAACTTTTTGGATGTTACCTAGAGCTTCATTTTAATCATGGTTTGAAGCCTGAATTGTAGCCAGAGCTTCAAAGAAATGGAAAACCAATATGTCCAGCAGCCCTTTTAGGATGAGATGTTCATCCTCCTTCCTGGCTCATCTACCACTTGCAGTGAATTTTGCCCAAGGAAACATTCAATTCATAATGTCAGAATTAGCACAATCTTATAAGGTAGTTCAGTGAGTGCTCATAATTCATTGGGGTGAGGCAAGCTGGATAATTGGGATGAGACACCACCACCACACCACACCACCCCCGCCATAGACTCACTTTTTTCATGTTTGGTTATGATCACAGTTGAGATTGCCCCAGAAATTACGTAGGGTATTAAAGTAAAAGGGCTGAAATGCAAATGGGAGTAGTCCCAAGAAAATTTACGCAATGCACTCCTTTTATTAAGTACTAAATTTGACTCCTGCTAATAAAAAAGATGACGAATATGCAGTTCACATTATCGAAGGCAAAATAGCCTGAGAGAGGAAGAATGGAACAGGGTTAAATTATCATGTTCTTCAATTTTTTTTTCTTTTGGATTTCTTTAGGAAAGAAGCTTTTTGGTGAAGGTTACAGTGGACTAGAATATGATTACAGAGGTCTCATTAAACTGTACAATTCCATTGGCAATTATGAGAAAGTATTTGAATACCACAATATTTTGGCCAGTTGGAACCGGTTGCGGGATCGACAGTTCTCAGTTACAGATGCTTTGGAGGATGTAAGCACCAGCCCTCAATCCACTGAAGAAGTAGTCCAGTCTTTTCTGATATCTCAGAACATTGATGGACAGAATAGCTAGAGAACTTGGTCAATTAACCAATTAAGGTTTTCCCCCCAGATTACAAGGGAGAGTCATACTGTGAAATCTAAACCATGCAGTTTTCTGGGGGCTGGAATTTGCATTGAAACACTGGTCCAGACCATTGAAGAGTGCCCATACAGATGAATAGAGTTAAGTTCTTATCAGCATGTGTATGGCATGTTTAGTTTGGCTTATTAAATCTGAATACCAAACACCAGGATCCCCCTCCCCCTTCTTTTGCAAAAGAAGCTTCTTTGCAGGAAATCTGCAAATAAACTTAAATAAAACTGTTTAAGAGTTAAGAGTTGCATTCTTATTATGAAAGGAAGGTTTCAGCAAGAAAATTCTTCCAACAGATAGAAGTAATAAATACTTTATTGCAAGAAATGAAAAAGGTGTTTATACTTTATGCATTGTAGCAGAGCTAATGATAAATATTAACAAAAGAGGAAATGCCCTAGCTTTGTTTGCTGCCTTATGAAGAAAAGTGGCAAAGAACCACTCCAGAAAGAAGTGTATGTGTTGTAAACCATGCTAGTTTGTTATGGAAGTAACTGCCGTGTGTTGTTTTTAATCATCTGAATTGGACCAGCATTCATCTGAAAGTGATAGAAGATCCAGTAGACCAGCATCCAAATTTCCTTTGGTACAGTACAAGAGCTATAATAATTTTCCATAAAAGGACCAGGAGAATCAAAAGTGGACCAGCCTGTCTAGAAAAGAGTCTTTGGACCAGTGGCTTTCATTTAATATTTCTGCCCCTGCATTCACTTTTACAGTAGAATTATTTCATTTAGATGTACGATCAGTGATAGTACAAAAATATATTCATGTGATAGATACAAAACTAGGAATTGAACGTTCTTTAGCAGTTGCGATGGCATGTTTTCAGCTAGTAAGCTTGTACAGATATTAAAATGTCAATGCCATAAGCAAAAACTAGAAATGCTTAACTATTTGCTGCAGCCATTCTTATCCTTTTTAAATGGGCTTACTCTAATAATTGAGGCAGTAACTTGTTTATACTGACTAATAGTTTTGTATTTCAATCCAGTTCAATTTTATGTTTCTGAAGATCACAACTTATTGTACATTTTGCAGGGGTCAGTGGAAAATGCCAAAAAAGCACAACAGGTCTTTTTTTTGTGATGCTTCATTTCTACATTAAACAACAGTACAACCAGAAACTGATTCTTCTATGTTAATTTAAAAAGCATCAGTCAGATCTAAAGATCCCTTAACAACGCCTATCTCACTAGCTTGTCTTAATTTTTGTTTTGCGTTTTTTTATGTTGTTTTGTTTAATTGAACCAAGTCTGTTTTAATGTTGAGGTAATATTCAAAATTTGAAAAATCTACGTAGCATAGCAAGCTAGAAATAAGTCATTGCTTTTACCTCAATTCTTATTATAGTGGCACAAACAGTGCCTCTATAGTTAAGGGTCTGTCAGTTTTCCCCCCTATTTTCAGGGGTTTATAATTTGGCTGTGAAAATTCAGTCCAGGTTGAAGCATGGCAAACAGCTACAGTACTTGGAGTGAATTTTTTTATTTGTTATGAAGGTTCTTTTTGTCTTCAGATTATCAGAGTGCAGAATACAAAAAAATAGAAGTTAATGATTTCAGACACTTCTTCGAACTCCTATAAGTTTAATAATGGCTTTGGTTTTAAACTGAAAAATTGCAGGCCAATAGTTTGTAAACTAGTGCCTTCAAGTATTTTTTGAGGGAGAGTAACACCAAGTTTAAATAAATTAGTTCCTTAATTTGGAAATGTGGCTTTAGTGCTAGTGTAGTTGTGATTCTTTCACTAAAAATAAAGGATGGCATAGGCACACCAGTAAAACAAGTAGCATTAAGACTTCAACAGTTTTTAATGATTTATTGCGGTCTATCAAAAGCCAGCTTTTCATAATTTTATATGTAATCTTAAACTGTATTAGAGTCTCTATAGTAATTTTTGTTCAAATGAAAATTAGACTTTTTAAAATATCCCCAAACACATTTGCAAGAGAATTTGCAACTAAATAAATATTTAAGTCCCTAAATATTTGTTTACACTTTAGGAATAATTATAGACTATCTGGTAAATAATATGCATTAAAACTGATACATTGTTATGAGAGCTTGTTCTCATATTTTTAAACTTTTTTAAATAAAGTCACTTTAAATCTATTTAAAATAATACCCTTTATTTTATTTTAAACCTCAGAAATTCAGGGAAAAAAGCTTAAAATTCTGTCCGAAGCAAAACTAGTGATCTATGTATTGCAGAAGTTCCTAGAAGGCTCAAAGTAGTAAGTAATCTTACATTCTCTGCAGATTCCATATGCTCTGGATTCCTAATCTTGGGTCTCTACTTCTAGTTTGTAACTCAGAGGGAACGCCCAAGTTCTCAGGGTTCTGGTTTTTATCTGAGATACTAGAAGATGTCCTATGCACTCACCTTTGCCACTTTCGCAGGCTCCTTTATTGTTTCATCATCAGTTGCTTTCTAACAAAGTAATGCCACAGGTCCAGTATCATTCCTGCTCATCTGCTGATTAACTTAATATTGCTTTGGGGAGTCTCGTCTTCCCTTGTTGCATCAAGTCTAAAATTTAGATTATAGACTCTTAGGGAGCATGGATAGTATCTTCTTCTTAGTGTTGTAAAGTACCTACCTTCTCTTTTTCCTTGAGGGGGTTGGCAACTGGGAGGCAGGGAGTGCAGAACATATCTTTTTTCTCCTTACAAAACATTTCAGTTCTTTTTTGTCCAAGTACTTTTTTGCTTTCCAGTGCACATTGGCTATATTTCAGCCAGTACAAGGGGTGCATTATGTGATCACTCAGGTGGAGATCTATGACCTGTTGAAGCAACTCCTATATTCTGAAGTGTCTGGGGGGTTTTATCTAGAGTGAACTTGAAACCCTAAAAGTTACCCAGAATTTTTTTCTTCTGCCAGCAGAGTATGTGACCTAGAGAAACATGATTTTAAGCCTCTGAGTTCTCCCAATTAAATAAAACTACTTGAATGTTTTAGTACATTGCTGAATTGGGTCCTAGCGGACTATCTGGTTGATTCTCACAGCTATAATGTAGCAGGTCTGAATGTCAAAGCCTATTACTTGCAGAGTAGAACAACTTCAGCTGGCAACTGCAGACGACTTAGTACAGGAGGCTTATCAAATAACCATGTGGCCTGCTCTAAATTCTGTACCTTGGCATCTTGACTTATGCTGCCTAGTTGCAGAACTTATTCCCCAGCTAGTGTTCCTCAAACTTTCCTGACACCTATAGTTTTCTGTTCAGGATCTCGCTTAAATTGCCCCTTCATGTTACTACGGAAGTCTTAAACCTCTTGTGTAGTTTATTGAACTATTGTGTTTGACACACACAACTTGGTGGTGTTAGACGCATTGCCTGACTTTTCTTACTGCTGCTGCCTGTTGCAGCATGTTGTTGACACTTTGTTTAAAAAGCAGAGAGATTTTTGGGCCTTTAGGCTCCTATAAATGGGAATCCAGTGCATGTGATATTGTCGAAGAAAATGACTCGCCCTATAATTCTTCATCTGAAAAAGATACCACATCTGTACATTACCCTTCATTCACCTTTAAAATTAAAGAAGTTTGTTCATGCTTTTTTCACCCTGTTTAGAACATATGCAATTTTCTTGTGGCTGTAGATACAGGGTTGCAATTTAGGAGTATTTTTGCCACTTGTACATCGAGCAGCAAGCCATGAAACACTAGGCAGGGCTGGTCCACTGGCATTTGGAAAGTGCACTGGCAAGTTCCTCAAAGGGTCAACAACCTTGAGGAGTTACTGTATAATCTTAGGCTTGAAGTGGAAACCCAAGAGTGGGAATCCAGTGACATATTTTTTCCAAAAAACTACGTTTACAGATAAGTAATTTTTTTTTTTTTTTTTTTTAATCAGCTGCAATACTTTGATACAAGAGTGTCCAGGACAGAATTCAGTCTTCGCTCCAAATTTCTCAGCTTTGGTTCTAAATTTAAAGCTCTAACATTTGTTTGAATGTAGGCTTTGGTTTTGTGCATCAGTTTTATTTGTATCTTCTATTTTATTATGCAAACACTGCAAATTGTAAAGAAAAGGAAGAAAGTGATGTCAGGGATTCCTCCGTTCTTGGTTCCACTGTTCTTACAACCAGAAACCATCTCAATCAACCGTAAGAATGGATGTTTTTTTTCCCAAACTCAGGAGGAGTATTTTTTTATGGAATGGGAGGAACAAATGCTAGTTTAAGATGGGCAAGAGGAAAAAGTCACAATAAGATGTTTAAACACACATCCCTCCGTTACTTGAAGTAAAATAGCTAGTAACTATTGCGCTCCAAACGGTTGGTCACTTATTTTGTGAGTCGTTACTTAGAGCCAGCAAGCATCTGCCTTTCTCTTTCATAGAAGTCTTTACATGCACTCACTACTTTGTTGTATAGATACCAATTGTTTAAACTTTTTTCTTTCTTTTTTTTTTTTTTTTTGCACACAAGTGTTGATAAATAATTTTGAAAGTTTTTTTGTTGAATTCTAACTTATTAGGAAAATAACTTTCTTTTCATAACTTTAAAAATTAAATTTAAAAAATGCTGCAGTCTGTAATTTGCTAATGGTGCCATTGTGCTGCTGCTTATGGTACAAAAAAAATGCACATTTTATTTAATTACCTTTTTATAGTCGCACATACTGGTAGTTACAAAAAAGGAAAATGCATCGTGCCTAAAACATGATTGAATATGTTGACAAAACCTTTACTTGATTTTAAAACTGACTGGATTTTACTTTACAGCATGGTAGCAAAGATAGTTGGATGGATGTTGCTATTATCGGTCTCTAAACAAAGTTTCTAATCCTGTTGCCTGTGCAGAAACTTTATTGTTCTTAAAATTTTGTTAACATTTTTTGAAAAAAGTGTTGCTGGCCAAGCGCTAATTGCAAATCTGAATATTCTGTTAGTTGTGGATATTTCATGTTTGACACAAATTGGCTGTTGCACATTTCATCTCTTGGCCTTTTGGGGACTCTTGCTGTGGAGAGGAGGGATTCTATCCAGATATCTGGACTATATATACACATTTGACATCACCGGTAATGCTTTTGTCCCCAAATCTCAGGAGTGTTTTAGGCAGTGAAATAGGTTTCCCTTCACTGATACCAAGATGCGCGTTCTAGGGTCTTGTTAACAATATTTCATTGCAGTCCTAGGTATCTATAGCATGAGTGGCCTTAGTGAATTTGTTGAAGTGCACATTTTTTTTCTTCAAAAGTAAATTTTAAAATGAAAAATATATACTATATAAATATATAGAGAGATATCTAGAAACTTGGTTTGTGGTGCACAAGTTAAGTGTTGGATCACTAAATAACTGTCACAGGTACCATATGTGTAACTTTTTTTCTTTTTATGTATATTCCTTTATGGGAAGCAATGTTGCCATGGTAACTAAAACTTTACCATTTATTTCTTACCTTATGATGTGAATGAACTCTACATTTTATTGACTATTACCAAGTTCAGTACTATTTTTATACCTTTATTGTACTACAGGGGATTTTAATTTAATAACATTCTAAAAAGATGTTGCTTGAACTATTTAAAGCAAAATACTAAAACAAAGACCACCTTTTAAACCGGAATCCCCACTTACAGTGCCACAGTAATTTATATGAACGTATCTTGCTCATTATTAGACTTCGAAGACCATTCTATTTGTTGTGTCAATAACCTTTCGTATCCTACTTCACATAAACTGCAGTGCCCAACATTATTTGTAACCATCAAACCATACTGAGTATGTTTGTAACCAGCATTGTGATATTCTGTAATTGTATTGCTAAAATGAATTATTGACCTAATAAATATAGTGTTCCTGCATCCATAGTATTTGCCTTGAATTTAGTTATAATTGTGCCCTCCAAAAAGCCTTTTCTTTTCCCCTCGATACCATAAACATCCATAGAATCAAATAGACAACTTGCAGATTGCATACCTTTTAAAGCAAGTTCCACTGAGGGAACAAAAATGCAGTACCCTTCTTTGATGCTAAAGAGTGCATTACACCAATGAGTGAGTGTAATGCTTATCATTCTTTCTTGGGAGGAAAGGTGTGAATATTCTTTGGATTCCAAGGTGTATAGCTCCTACTTAAAGAAGAAAAGGATACTAAAAGCCTGATCTCCTTTCGAGAAGTATAACATTAGCTCTCTTCATCAGTTTAAACTCTAATTGTGGTTGTGGCAAGGGTGGTTTGTTGGGTTCTCTCTTAGACTTTGCACTTCTCAGCCAAACCTGACTCGCATTTCACCATTAAATAAAGTTTGAGTGGTTTTTAATTTTATTTTTTGTAAAGAAACATGATGTGGCAGCCTTATTTAAGCCTTAACTTTAGGCTTAATTACATTTTTTGCTAGAACTATATAATACATACATACATACAACACACACTCGTACTTACTCTGCTCTCATTGTGTTTATCTGTATATATACACGTCTTTGAAATGGAGTAAGATTTAAAAGGTCCATAGACTACAGAAGGACAGCAAATTGTGTGGGGATCGTGACTTATCTTTCCTTCAGTACATCTGTGCAGTTTAACTTTGGCTTTGAAAGGAACAAACTCACCATTTAGATAGAATCTGCTTGTTTGCCTGTCAGTACTTCTGGAAAAAGGATGCTAAATGAAACCAACTCACCTGCCTCCAGTGAGCTGCTTAGTTTTATAAAAGGAATAGGATATAAGGTCCTGCAAGTATTTTGGTCGTAGGTAGTAACTTAAATTTTATTCTTTTTTAACATCCTTTGCCATGTATTGAGTACTAGAAATGACTTCTTTTGACATTGGGCTGTTGTGACAAATCTCCAGTAATCAGAAAAGTAAAAAACATGGAAACTTACGTTGGGAATTACAGTGTATGGAGTATTTGATGGTTTGACTCCTGTTTCACAGGCATTTGCTGTTTTTTAGACAAGGATGCACTTTTAAACGGTTTTATTTCTATTTATTATTCCTGTTTTAGTAGAGTACCTGTAATGTGCTAAACGCTGTCCACAGAGAGAGAGAGTCTACCACAAAGAGTTTACAATCTAACGAGATTTCAACAGACTCCCTATGGACCAAGAAGGAACTAGCTGACTAAGTGCTCTTCCTTTTCCCTTGCATAAGGAGAGGGTGCTATTGCTTTAAACAAAACACTGCAAACTCTTAGGACTGGATTTTGTGAGGTATTTAGGTGGCTAACGATGCAGTTAGGCAACTGATAAAATTTTCAAAAGCACCTACTTGCTTATTTCCTGTTGATTTCAGTGACTCTCTGCCTAAGCAGACCTACTTGTTTTTTCTTCAGAGACTGGTAACACTAATTGCCCACAGTTAAGCTACCACACAGTTCTTTCTATGCAAGCTCATTTAGTCTGCGGGTAAAAGCATTACAGATAAAAACACTAACCTACATGTGTGCTTAATAAGCTTTCCAGAGATCCCCCCAACTCTAAGGTGGGCTCTGGCAGGAGCAGTCCAGTTCTTCAGAACCCCACAAAGTGCTCTTTTCTGTGGTCACAGGTTCATGATAGCCTTAACTGAGCACTAAGGCACTCATGAAAACTTTAGTTCATCCTTTACACACTCTTTGATATGGAGTTTCCAGGAGCAGGCAATGGGTTTCTCTCCCTTGGCCGTAGTGTCAAAAGACTAGCTTCGCAGGGTAGAATTTGCATTTTTGTCAACCCAAGTACTTTCTAGAAAATCCACGTCACGTGTATTGTCCCAAAAAGTCCTTTGACGATCCTGATGCTTTCCAGAGCTCGCATTAACTCAGCCTTCTAGAGAAGTTGATTCAATTCCACAATAACATATGCCTGATTTCTTTTTTAATACAATGGATCCAAATTAATTCAGTAACGTTTACCCTAATTCCATAAGGTTTGTCCTGGATACTGTCAGTCTGTTGCATCTTCCTCTTAAAAGAATGGGTGTAACTTCATTTTTAGATGGGATAAGTATTGCTGGTAAGTCCTATAAATCAATGTGCTGCTAAGATTTGAATTCACTTAGCTCCTGGTTGTATGGTTGTGCTTTTTTTTTGTTTTTGTTTTTAATGGTGCTGCCTTGGAACAAGAAATCCACTGCAAACCAGCAAAAACCCAGTCCATCCATTAAGGGCTGGCTTCCTCTCTCTACTTTCACTGAGCAGTACTTTCATTCAGTGGGATGGCTCATGGAAATCAGGGGGAACTTTACTAATAAGATACTAAAGGTGTGTGCTATAGCAGGATTGAGCGCTTGTTGCCAAATTTTCAAGAGCTCAGTTCCCATTGGGGTGCTTTAGGGAAGTGGCCAGACTTTGAAAATCTGATGCTAAAGTTTTGTCAGTGTCCTAATGATGTTCTTCCAAGGCAGAAGGAATGTGGAATCTTTTTTTATAGTAGAGTACTTCTGAGACATGATGCTGCAATTCAGCTCAATAAAATGATTATAATCCCTTGCTGAACTACATTTCCCAGGATTATTTCAACCCAAGATCAAAACTCTTCCTCTTTCCAGGGCTTGGCATTTATACCTGGGAAGTCTTGATAAAGGGTTTTAAACCGCATAGTGTAGAGACTATCCAAGCAGGTACACAGGTATGTCTGTCTGACTGACTGTTTCATTAGCCTGGATTTAGCTACCCCCTCCAAAAACTGTGTAATTGACATTTCCCTGTAATTATATGCTTTCTTAAATATTCCTTTTTCACCAGCTCACTACCTTAGAGGATGAATGTCATGCTATGAGAGAACTGAAACCTGATGGTATGATGATGAGGGCTCTAATTCAGCAAAGTACCTTTCTAGAATACCTCAGCCAGAGTAATCATGCATACCTGGAAAAAGAAAGGGCTTCTACAGCTAAACAAAAGATCTGCTTGGACTGACTATTGAATATAATAGGTTGCTGCTAGTTAACCTGGTGTAAAGTTGGCTAAACATCTCAAACACTCTGTTGGTGCAGGTTGCATTTCCACTGAATAATTACCATACATTCTGCCTATTTCAAAATGATCTTCTTTGCTGTCTTTGTCTATTGTGGTCTTATTGTTTAAAATTATTGTTGCCTGTTGCTCTCCCCTTCTAATGAGGGGGGCTTGCTGGTGGGCGGGGAAGCAATTGCCAGAGTTTCCTCTTTTGTTGAAATTGAAACTCACTGCAGGACTGTACCAATTCTGACACAATCCACCAGAAACCAAGCCTGTTTCTACTGGAACTTTGCCTGCCAGGCAGGATTCCATCAGAAACTTGCTTGGCTACCTGATGGCTCAGCTGCCTGGCTCCTCGATAGACCATCCAGCACACGTCCGGGACACTCTGGCTTCTGGGCTCCTAGCTCCTCAGCTGTCTTCCAAGTGTGCAGACGGGAAGCTGGAAGTTGCAGGTGCCAGGCTTGCGACTCCTCACCAGGTCGAGCTCTTAAGGTTCATGGCTCCAGGACAGCTCCCCATATGCATCCTCATGGAGCTATGGCTTGTCAGGCTCCAGGGGTCTCCAGCTCTGGGGTAGCCGACAAGGCTGCTGTAGAGCTCAGGGGCGATTTCAAAATTTTTGAAAATGATTCCAATGCGGAATGAAATCTGCTCGTTTGAAATAGCAAAATCCTCTACAAAATTTTTTCCATTCTCCTCTCCTTCCCCCTCCCTCTCCTGCTCTTTCTGATGGTGTACTACTGGGTCCTTGTTATGAAGGTAATCCTGGTCTAGTGCTGCTTTAAATAAATATTTCCCTTTCTGTGTGTGTGTGCATTCACTGCAGGTAGGGGAGTTGGACCAGATGACCCTGGGCTAGAAGGATCTTTTTGTGCTGTGTTCCTGCGCGGCCCTTTTCTTGGCCAGAACTGCCTGCAGTGCAGACTCCATCTCGGCACGGAGGGCTCTGAAGTTACGTAGGTAGATTTGTTTAGGTCCTCGGCAAACACTTATTCGTAGCTCTCGATGGGGATTATTATCACTGAAGATTCAAACACACATTCACATCCTCTATATTGTATTTCTGCAGGGGGGAATAAAGAACAGAATTTCTATGCAACTCTAGTATGGGTGAAAGTTAACGGTACAGGGGTCAGGAAGGGTGGGGGAATCAGGCCCCTGTTACCCCCCCCCCACTTCCTGTAATTCATCATGACTCTCACTGCTCTAGTAAAACAGAAGGTTTACTAGACATTAGGCCCACAGTCCAAACAGAGCTTGCAGGTACAGAGGACAGGACCCTCTAGGTCAGGTCCACCTTAGGGAGCTTAGGCCCCAGCCTTGGGGTTCCCTCTGCTTCCCCAGCCAGCTCTAAACTGAAATCGCCCCCGGCCTCCTCTCAGCGGACTCCTCCAGCCACACACACCCCACCTGTCCTCCAGCCTTTGCCCAACTTCCTGGGCAAAAGTTGTCACCTAGCCCCAACGCCCTGCCAGGTTCTGGTATCATCCCTCAAGTGAAGTCACATCCGGAGAGCCCATTACCAATGCAGACAGTCCCAGTAAAACTCCTTTGCAGTATTCCCAGGTGAATCCTCCCCACTCCTTATTCCCCCACAACTGGAATTTGACCTTTTGGTCTCTTGTCGACAGAACTCTAAAATGCCAGGCTCTTAATTTTTGTGTACTATAAAACCCATCCATCTACTTAAAGCAAGTTTGAAAATCCTTTGCCTAGGAGATTCATTTAAAGCTCTCCAGCTGAAAAGAAGAACCCTGAGGACTCAATATACTGATGTGTGAATAGCACCTCGGCCCATTTCAGTGTGCAGGTGATTTCCTTTCAGATGCCTGGAGAAGGTACGCTATTTACACTAGGAGTAAGGGCCAGCGGCGGAGTCCGGCCGATGGCCCGCAGGTCGGACAATACTATACTGTAAAATTTTATTTTACGGTATCGTATTGTTTTTATTTTGAATTACATATGAGGGGCACCATAATCCTGTCAGTGCTTAGGGTTCCTATAGCTCTTAATCTGGCCCTGCACTAAGCGCTTTCTGCAAGGTACTGAGCACCCTGATCTCCCACTGAACTAGCGGGTGCTCAGCACTTCTCAGAACTGGGCCCAAAGACTGAACAAATAGAAATTTTCAAAGACAGAGAAAACACAGTGACTGGAACATGCTGCTGCTTAAGGACAAGATGTCAGCTGCATCTGGCAGGGAGAAAATCTGCTTTTCAAAGCGTAGTATTTAGAAAATAGCCTTTAATTTACAGTGCTATGTGTAGAAAGAAGAGTTAGACAGACCAGTCAAGATTCTGCCACCTCTACTCACACGGAATAATACCTCACTCTACTAACACTGATTTCAATGGGGCTGGCTTGTGGGGTATTGTACTAATTACCATAAGGATGGCAGAATCTGGCCCAACATGAGAACAATGACCCAGATCCTCCCCTCAGGAAATGCAGCATGGTACCATTGGCTGCCCAATATCATTAGAAGAAAACAGAGAACCCAGAGTAGGAGTCAGTTACAGTGACTGGTGTAAGAGGGCCAGAGCCAGAACTTGAGGTAAGTGGCTGATTGTACTATGTGTGTGTTTGGGGGTACTTGCTGTGTGCTGAGCTGCTTTGGTTGTCTGTCTGTCTGTCTGTTTGTGTGTTTGTTTGAAGGACCGTGTGCTGTGGCTGGCAGTTGGAAGCTGTGGCTGGCAGTTGGAAGCTGTGACATCTAGAAGCCTCTGGTCATTGGCCGATCCGTAAACCTCCGATCAGTGGCTGAGCCCTAATCAGGGGGCGAGGCTAATCAGGAAGGCCAGGGCTATATAAAGCAGTGAGCAAGTGACCAGGGGCTGCTGACAGAGAGTTTCGAGAGGGAGTTCTCCAGGTGAAGGAAGAGCAACTACAGGACCCTTGGGGTAAGTGGCTGTCTGTAGTGTGTGTTTGGGGGTACTTACTGTGTGCTGAGCTTGTATTTGGTTGTCGGTCTATTTGCTTGCTTGTGTGTTTGTTTGAAGTGGTGTGGCTGGCAACAAAACCGTAGCAGCCCAACACTGTGGCATTTAATTTCAGGAAGGGGAACTGAAAAAATGAGGGGGTTAGTTAAATGGAAATTAATATGTAAAGTGACTAAAGGGAAATCCCTGCAAGCTGCATGGACACTGAGTGGGCCCAGCTGAGGAAGGGTGAGAGGCAAGAGAATGCAGGAAGTCTAAAGGTGCCTGAGTGAGCCCCCAGAGAACAGACCGGGAGACCTAGAGGGGAAGTAAAGCGGTAAGGAAGGTAATAGCACAATATGGGTTGAGGGTTTGACTTAGCTCTGTGGTACTGGACTCTGGGCTGTAACCTAGAATGGAGGTTGGGACTGGATTCCTCTCTCAGCCCCAAGGAAGGGATGTACAGGGGTAGCTGAGCCCAGCTAGGGGACTGTAGGCTGAATTTCACCTTGCTGAAGAAGAGCTGTGGAGAGAGCGGAAGCTTTTTATTTCTGTTTAGATAGTGTTGAACTTTAGTTTGGAGACCTGACCCTGGAAGGAATGGGCTAAAGACTGTTCCCTAGCTGGAGGGATGAGTTCTCTGAATGAAACCACCACAGCCCCAGAGTGACTGTTGACAAGGGCTGCTACCCCCCCAAGGACACTGTGATGCCATGAGGAAGTGCATAGTGGTGAGTAAACCCTGTTGCAATGCTTTTTCTTACATTACTTTAACTGCAGCATATCTGAAAACAACTCTATTTTTGTAGTTTTCCTTCTCCAGTCTCTGTTCCTATACCTCCTATCAAGCACTGTATCTCAGCCCTAGTCTACATCCAGCTGATGATGGCACCTTTGGCAAACAGTAAATGACTGACTGTCCATGGCCACTTCTATACTGCGTGAGTACAATGTGCTGCCAGACCCTTGTCTGCAGAAGGGATTCTTTCAGCAGCAAATTAACATGGAGTGATTTACTTTGTCCATGTTGGATACAAGATTAAGGGGGTGGGGGGAACCACTCCAGGTTGCACTTGCTTTTTTGAAATCTTTACTTCCATATTCCACAAGTCTTTTGGAAGAAATTTTCATGAAAAATGAAAAGATTGTCCAGCACCCTAGAGAAACCTCTTGACTTATCACCTGGACGGGTTTATTCCCTGGATGGTGGTTCTGTCCTCTACCTTTCATAATTTCACCTGTTCAGATAACAAACGTTCCTCTAGCAAGCCAGCGTACATCCTTTAGACCTATGGGGTTGAGCTTCCACACACCCCTTGTTACCCTCAAACATTTGGGTGTAAACTTGAGACCCAATCCTCTGACTCCTACCTCCCAATTGAGAAATGTGTGTGATGTCTTTGTCCTTCAGGGATCAGGTCCAAGATGAGACCCACAGCCTGGAAGGAGGGAAGCCACCTTGAAGAAGCCCTGAGATAGGTGGAAAGAAGCAGTTTGCTATATGTGCTCAAGAATGCCCATGACAATGAGTCCCAGCGCAGTGCTGACGAAAGTGTTGTGTGTATTTTCTTTGTAGGTAGAGAGCGCTCATGGGCTGTCATCCCTACACCTTTTGTCATAACTCAAATGTACTTTAAAAGAAAACAGAGAGGAAAACCAGAGAGCATTTCTGAGGGACAGGAAGTTCTCTATTTAGAACAGATGTGAACATCTAACTAAGATGGAGACTGTTTTGTATTCTCAACACGTAACCATGAGCACAAATCTTTGAATAACTTGGCTGGCCACCAGATGTCACTGCCGCTTTACATGCGTTTGGTGTTTAGTTTCCTATTCTTGTTCTGATCAAGCTTTTGAAGCCTTTCTAGTTTGCAGCTAATCTCGCTAACAGTAAATGATTCTTCCTTTCGCTATCTGCAGCTTTATTTCTTTTACTGTGATCCACATTATGTATGACCTGGACTGAAAATTGATGGAATTATGCCCTTGCATTACATGATAGGCTTTACTACAGTATGTAGAAAGCAGAAAAGCAATCAAGGGATTGTTGTTGCCCAGGAAAGGCAATTTTTAATGTCTATTATGCTTGCTGCCCCTCCATCCCTGGCTAAATTTCTTCCACCATATTTCTGTTTAAATTTAAAAGGGGCTCTTGTGTGAATGCATTTAATTTGCCTGACCTTGGTGGTGGTTGGCCAATTAATCACGTTTGAGCCCCTGATCCAATCCTCAGTAAGGTCAATGGGAAGTCTCCTGTTGACTTCAATGGGTATTGGATCAAGCCTTAAATGTGCATGTCAAACCCTACCTGCAAATGGAAAGAGGGGGAGCTAAATCGTCATGATTTAAGCAGCCTGCTGCAAACTGGGGGGATTTAACATTTTTGAAAATAGCCACATGGGAACTTAGAAGACATGTTCATAAGAGAGAATTCAACAGGCAAAAATTACCTGCCCTATACTTCAGATCAAGTATAGAGATGATGAGTAAAAATGACTCGGCTGCTCTTGGATGCCTTGGCAGAACATAGGGCAGAATTTTATTTTGACTTGTAAGAAGGCTAAAAGGTGCCCATTCTAGGCCATAGGCATGTTCAGCACTTCTTTACAAACTCACCTCCTACTGTACAGCCAAATCCAGGAAGAAACCCTCACCGCGGACCAGAAAGAATCAGGCAATCCATTATCCCCAAATTAGGATTGAAATACCAAGCTTTCTGCCAACATCAACTCTCATATGGAAGCCCCAATAAAATGCTCCTGCTGTGAGCCAATGGGTGGCAGCACCAATGTTTGCCAAGACTGCCACTGCTGTCATTGGCTGATAGCCAGTAGTTTCCCAGTAGAGCCAGAAATAACCGGGAACAACTGCTGTTCCTAGAATAAGGTTCCCTTCATCAGAAGAAAATGTATGGGCTACTCACTGTATTAATGTATTTAAGAATGAGAATGTTAGCAAGAAAGATGCTATAAATACCAATAGGTTTAATATTTACCAATAAGTATGCAAAACTTCTTCCATTTGGTAAGACATAAGGTATTTACAAAGGAGACCACATATTCTTACAATTATAAAGACGGTCTTTAACCTTCCTTTCCACAATCTTTGTTTGGTATTTCCTGGTTTCCACACTACTGCAAATATTTAGCTGTTCTATGGAATTTTGTGATTCTCAAGAACTGCTGGGTGTGGTAAAATCCCCTGACTATTGAGGCTCTGTGTTTTTCATTCTATGCTCTTTTTGTCCAGGAGGCTTGCTGATGGTGCAGTGTTTCTCAGGTGCTCTCCTTTTGTTGGTGTTTGAAGTGGTCTTACAGAGCCTAAAAGAGAACCAAGGGGAAAAACTTCTGTAAGCTTGGGGGGTAGTGCATCCTCGCCAATGAAGGAAACCAAAATGGACACTGAGCAATCCAATTAACAAGCAGTACCCACATGTTTAAAAACTCTCCTCAGACATTTCATACTCAGCCATTGGATTAGGAGTGGAGTGACTTCACCATCACCACTGCTCCGTTCTAGTCCTTGCTGCTGCTCTTTTCCCTCCCCACACCTCGTCGGTTATTGGGTGAATGGCTAAAAGATCTGGGTTGGTTGTACCTCCCATTATCTCATCCCATGAGACCTCTATTTCCCTGCACATTGCAGTACATCTGTGTTTGGGGTGACAACCAAGCAGTTGCCTGGCTTGCTATTTACTTCGTTTGCTCTCAGCTACACCTAGCATCCTTTGCAGCAGTACCTCTTCCTGGTCGTACTTGCTGCCTCTGGGTCGCCTTGTAGGCTCTTCTGTGATGGCTGTGACTGGATCTGACTCAGCTTCTCTTGCATGTTGTTTATGTCTCCATGGAGGCCCCATGCATCATACAGCTTAGTCAACTTGGTGTTTTTGGGTACTGGAACCGAATCGGGGTTTTCTGAGCTACAGTACAGTTTCTACAAATAAATAACAAAATAAAAAATCACAGAACACAAGAATGTGGCATTAAACAAAATGTAAGTATATGACCAGGTGTTCATGTATTGATTTCTCATGCTGGGAAATGAGCTCTTGGGTCACTATTGTCCTATTTGGCCACACCAATGTTTCTAGATGAGAAACTACTAATCAGTGCAGGTGATTGTGTTTTCTAAGGTTTAGTTAACTTCTTTCTTTCATGGAACTGCCTTCAGAGATCCCCATGGTGGGATTTCTGGTCCCTGCTGTATAGATCCAAGAATCCATGGAGGCAGTGCGGGTGGGGGGTGATGTCGTCTGTATGCAGAGAAGCTTTCCTGATTGGCTAACCTGGAGTATCTGAACTCATGTCCCTATCTTAGCCCTTATAGAAAAATCTTTTAGAAGTAAACTGAGATCAGACTGGTAGAATTCTACAGAAATGCAATAGGGCTCTGTAGAAATTTCAACTTTTTGGGGGGTTTTTTAAGGAGAAAAAGAAACCAACCCTAGCAAATGACAAGCCTTTGAGCCATCGTATAGAATGACATAGCAGGAGCATAACTGCAACACTGCAAATGTTCATGCTCTTTGACCTCTTTCTTAAAATCCCAGCTCTGGGAGCCATGTGATGACATGAGAATTTTGGCTTCATTTTTTTTAAGCAATGAAAGTTTTCAGCCCTCTTGGTTGCTCCTAGGCTCAGTGTATGATGTAGAATGTCCTTCCTCATTACATGAGAAAACAAAAACTAAAATGCAGTTGCCCCCGGGTCCTGTAATGAGACCCACATGAACAGACCCTGTGTGCAGCAGGGACACCGACAGCACCCCCAGGCCCCAAGCAGCCAACCAGCCTCTGCAACCAAGGTTTTTGATACTAAAACAACCCAGAGTGGCTTGGTTAACATGACAGGTTATATTTGGTATATGTTGTCTGAGATGTTTTTAATTTAAAATTCTCTGTTCACTGGCCTGCCAGAAGCCAAGCCGATAGATTTTTAAGGTCTGAAACGGCAGATAATGAAGGCCCCTACTACATCGGGGGAGAGGAATCTTGTTGTTTGACCTTAAGAAAACTGATGATTAAGGCTGGTTGGCACTTCTGCTAGTCTCCCTGATGTCGTAAACTTCATAAAGATATCAAATTAGCATGCTGGCAATCTCAAGGACTTGCTAATTACAGCATTGGTTCCGTATATTTACACTTGCTGGTCTAAATAATGAGCTGTTTCCAAATAATCTATTTATGTTTTGTAGCGTGCGTGATAACATTCTGATCCACAGCCTGTTGTTTATGATTTAGCAGGGCTTTGAAACGGACTGTTCCCTCTACACAAAAGACAAAGATGTTTATTTTCTCTCACTGGCTTGCACAACAATAGGCATTTGTCAACAGTTACATAATGTCTGCTCTGTCATTTCTCCTGTCAGTCCTTAGAGAGACAGTCTAGTCTTAATATTATACAATATGTGGCAGATTTTTATTCTTACATAGATTCATATTTCATACTCCTCACTGTTGTAACTAAGGGCCTTCCAACAGTGTATTAAGCAACATGAGTAATATCTGTGTCCCAATGTTTGTTCTCTCATTTTCTCCCCAGGAGGAGTGTGGGCAGTGGAGCGTCTTGTCACAAAGGCTGAGTAGTAACAAGTGCTGAGCTGCAGGCCCGTAGGTAGGATTCCTCACCCTTTCTCTACTACGGCTGGGGTAGAAATCTCACTGCTCCGCCTATCACAGACGCTGACATTGGTGAGAAAAGCTAGAGCCTTAAGAAAATAAGAATTCCCTTTCACAGACCATCTGGCCATGAGATGTCTGTCATATGAACTCATTTTGGAAAATGTGGAGTTGTATACTGCTGATGCAGATGCACCTATTTTTTCAAATCCCACTAGGGTCTCTCACCAAAGCTAATAGAATAATCTGTTCTCATCAAAGGGCAGCTTCTGGCCTTCTGTCATTTTTGGTGGTAGAAATGAGTATTGGGCAGCAGATATTTCTTGTCTGAGAAGTAGCATGTGCTCTATCCATCACATCTACATCTCTCTATGATTTCCAGTCTATATAACTCATGATAATCCATATGACAAGATCACTAGGTAGTGAGTTGTGTTGAAAAGTCCTGGAACCCATTTTATACTCCCAGACTTCTAGACTACTGAGAAGCTACTGCTTGGTATATTACATACATTGGCCAGTAGCTGAAGAAGTTTCAGAGTGGTAGTCATGTTAGTCTGTGTACGCAAAAAGAACGAGGAGTCCTTGTGGTGTCTTAGAGACTAACAAATTTGTTTGGGCATAAGCTTTTGTGATAAAGTGGGTTTTAGCCCATGAAAGCTTATGCCCAAATAAATTTGTTAGTCTCTAAGGTGCCACAAGGACTCCTTGTTCTTTTTGTCATTGAATAGTGTAGCAGGAACAGGAAGAATCTATAGGAACTTATAGCCCTTGAGGAGAAATCTTGACTCTAATGAAATCAGTGGGAATTATGTTATCTATGTAAGATGGCTGCCTGGTGTAATTAAAGGATCCCCTTAAAGTGAGTAAGTAGGAAGAACCTGGTGTAATAGCTTTTCAGTTTGCTACTGATTTATGGATCTTACCAGAAACTTAGCCATTTGGTTACTCTTACTGTATTTGTACAGTTTGCGCAGGTGTTTTGCATCAAGTTCTGAGAAAAGAGAGACAAATCTCCACAGCATCCTAGAGGAAGGAATGATTGAGTGAAGGAGTCTGTTTGAATGTAACTTCTTCCCTGCCTGCTTTTTGCATCTTTTGGTGGTAATTCATTTCTGTCTCTCTCCTGTGACCAGTGACATACCCATTTGTATGGACTTCTTTTTTAAAAAAAAGTTTATAAACTGCACCGATGGGCCCCTCCCCTTGGAATGTGAAGAGTCATTCTGGGGTTCAGGATCCCAGGCAGAAGGCTCAAGTTTGCTATATATAATCTTCAGCCATCTAGTCAGCATCTTTCATGGGATCCTTCCTGGTTTCAATAAAGGAAACCTCTGCATGTGGTATTTAACACTTAGAAAAGAGATGGTATTTTCACCATAAGCTCTTTCAGTCACCATAAACTGGGTTGCTTCTGATTACTATTTTGGGTTAAATTCACCTATGGTGCAACTCCACTGAGTACTGTTGTAATTAAAACCAGATGGCCTCCGTGTGTCTTAGGAACCTGCTAACAGGAAAACAACCACAGTGCTATCATTGATGAAACTGGACATATGGATTGGGTAGAATTCATAATCTGAATAAGCTTTTGATTAAGTTGTGGGCACTATGGTAGACTTGTCTCATTCAAAATACCATAATAATGCCTAGCTGCTTCTATAGTGATATCAGGCAATTAACTAATTAACCCTCACACACTGAGGGTATGTCTTCACTGCAGAGTTAACAAGTTATCCACACTTGAGTTACTCCTCTCGAGTTAGCCTAGTTTGAGAGAGAGTGGCCACACTGTGAAATAACACCATCTGCTTTCACCAGGCTAATGCTACACTCACTTGTGTGTGGCAATAGGATCTGTAAGGGCGCATTCCACGGTTCTTTCCACTGCAATAAATTAAGCTGCTCTAGACATTCTTTCCCAGTGAATTGTGGGAGAATATGTCTGTTCTTTGGGGTACACAAGGTGATTTGTGGGAAGGCACTGGAGGGCTGTCAGCACCTGACTGGAGCTAGCCTGCATCTACACTACAGAGTGGCCATGTTAGAACAGCTGAAGAGTTGAATAAACGTGAAGCTTAACTTTTATCTCCTGACTGGCCAGTCAGCTCAAATTAAAAGCTCCACCACACTTGAGTGAAGGATTTTTTGCAT
The DNA here is from genome assembly GCA_007922305.1 of Dermatemys mawii. NCBI lineage: Eukaryota > Metazoa > Chordata > Testudines > Dermatemydidae > Dermatemys > Dermatemys mawii. The sequence continues at coordinate 5,710,089 of ML677374.1, forward strand.
CTGGATGGGACTCGGATTAAGTGTCACACTTGAGTTAACTGTGCCGTGAAGATGAGCGCACAGATACATCCATGAGGTAAGTTAGGGTCAATGTGTTTTCAAGCATCCACTAATTTTGGATTCCCAACTTGGGATGTCAATGCCCTGATTTTCAAAGGTGCTAAGTATCTACAGCTCCCACTGGGAGATATTTATGGGTGCTCAGAAAACCAGACTCCATGAGTTTCAAGTGGTCACCCAACATTATGGGTGGCTTCTGGCTATGTCTTTCTTAGGGTACCTCTGTGCTACCACTGGATTGGCAGGTAGTGTTCAATGTATTGGGGATTGATTTATCGCGTCTCGTCAAGAGGTGATAAATCGATCCCCGAATCGATGCCTGTACTCCACCTCGGTGAGAGGAATAAGTGGAGTCAACAGGGGAGCCGCCGCGGTTGACTCGCTGCCGTGAGGATGGCTAGGTAAGTTGAACTAAGATACTTCAATTTCAGCTACGCAAATACCATAGCTTAAGTTGTGTATCTTATTTTGAAACTCATCCCCCCAACCCTCCCCAGTGTAGCCCAGGCCTAAATGACTACCTAAATGTACACACAAAATCTGTGGCAGAGCCAGGACCAGATCTAGTCCTGCGCTCAATCCATTAGCCCAACCTTCCTTTTGACAAGCTAATGTGGGGAGGGATAGCTCAGTGGTGTGAACATTGGCCTGCTAAAGCCAGGGTTGTGAGCTCAATCCTTGAGGGGGCCAATTAGGGATCTGGGGCAAAAAATCTGTCAGGGGACAGTACTTGGTCCTGCTAGTGTAGGCAGGGGGCTAGACTGAATGACCTTTTAAGGTCCTTCCAGCTCTATGAGAGAGGCATATCTTCATATATTATATTATCCTTATAAATGAATGCTCCTAGGACCGTGTTGTCATTGCTAGTGTGAAAGGATTATCTTACTTCTTCCAGTGCTTGAGTTCCCAGGATTTGCAGTAATGCTGAAGAAACATATTGATGTGATCCCCAAGTATAATCAAGTTTTTCTTAGTGTACTTCAATTTTTTGTCTTTGGGAAGTTCTTTGGGCAAATCCAGTTTCCGAAGAGATTTCTTAAAGGGTCTCAGAAACTCCTTGCACTGTAAAGACAAAGCACTCAGTGACAGAATATTACCGACAGAATACAGGGTTATTGCTCTAAAAGTACATAATAGGCATGTCCCAGTTACATTCTCCTTCATAATATAAACATGTTATGCTGAAAAGATGTCTAATGCGCATTGTATTTAACAAGTGTAATTTCTATGAACATAGATTAACTAAACAAATGGATTTATAGATAGTGTCTTCTTCAGAGACCATTGGAGTTGTGCGGTTTGGTTGAGCTCTGAAGAGTCAGTTGGTGCATTCTCAGCATGACAGCCCAAAGGACGGTTGTCAAAAGTGTGCCTTCTAAGAGTTGTAAGGTCCATTTGAAATGAAATGGGAGTTTGAGGTGCACAGCCCTTTTGGGGCGGGTGGGGGGGAGGGAAGGGGAGGAAATCCGGCCTAAATTTCTAAAGCTGAGTATCCAAAAAAGTGAGTCAAGCAAAACTAGTGGCCACTTTTGAAAATGAGTCTAAGGGACTGGCCCAAGACCACACAGTGAGTCGTCATCAGAAGCGAAAGAAAAAGAAAGGTCTGTTATTTACTAAACGATCATAAGTGATGCAAAATTTGGAAAAAGTTAATGAGAGGAGAGACTCCTCGGCACAAAGCGTTTGTAGAGAATGAGGGGTTTCATCACGGTTTTTCATTCCCTCTCTTTCAAGGTTTTGCAGCATTTTTTCCAGTCTGTATGAGAAAAGAGATGGGTCATGCACGCTGCTACTGCTAGCATCAATTTAATAGCTCACAATTTTGAAGGTGTCTTGATCAAGGCCATCAGTGTAGTGGATGAGCAAATGTCCAGGTGGTATGGTACTCAAGCTGTTCTTCAAAGGGGTTGCCTCCTTCACCTTGTTGAGCAAATACTCATTCTCTGGTGTCTACAAATTGTGAAGTTAGTATGTGTTAATTTTTTGATCTACACAAACTAGTGTCCCATTGTTCAACATTGCACAGGACAAACATTATCCCAAGGCTGAGAGTTTGAACAAGGGGCACTATTAGCACTGTCAAAAGCATTTAAGATGTGATTTTCAAAAGTACCTAAAGGAGTTAGGTATCCAGCTCCTACTGAAAGTCAATGGGAGTTGGGTGGCTAACTTCTGGAAATGTCTTTGAAAATCTCAGCCTCAGTACATTACAAAGGAAACGTTGTAAATATCTCTTGCTTCAAATGTAGTTGTAGATATCTCTTGCTGCAGTAATCCACTAGGAGTTGGAATTTATTATTGATAACTGGAACAATAAACGTACTGTGCTAAGTTCTAAGGGCTAAGGTCAGACAAAACTTCCATTGACATCAATGAGATCAGCATTTGACCTGTTGTGTTTAACAGAAGTCATTTTTACAAAAGCTCAGCCAGTGAAATCAGATCTCCCTGGTTTAGGTGTAAACTCCCTTTCCCATCAGTGGGAAAATAGCTCTTTTTGCATTATCTGTGGAGGTGAATCATTTATTTGTGTCATTGCTTGTGACGGGCAGAACCAAACAATGGCATATATGTGTACATTAATCAAAATGGCTTGAAAAAATAAAGTGTAGTGAGAGAAGTTCTCTTATCTACAGCACATTCTGTTCTTGTGTCACTTCAAAAACAAAACAAAACTGTATCCCAGATTACACTGCAGAGCTAAAAGGTGTGCATTGGCCCCACTATTCATTTTATGTCTCCTTTCCACAACTGGCCTGTGCTTTATCCTCCCCTTCCCTCCTGCGTGTAGCTGTATTGTCTCTACAATAGAAAGCCAACTTGAGACCCATTGGCCTGGCTTTCAGCATGCCTGGCTTTCAGCATACCTGGCTGGCTGCATCACACCCAGCTGGGCACTTCCACTCTCCCAAGCTTATCTTCTCTCTAGTCAGACCTTCTTCTGGGCCCACTTTCTCCACTTGGCACAGCCCATTCCATCCACTTGCTGAGACCTCCATTCTGGCAAGGGAGGGAAGTGGCTAGCAGCCCCGCTTACCAACATTTGAATCCAAACCTGCTTTTGTGACATCACCTCTGAGGCACGTGGGTTCTGAGTTCTACATCTAAATGGAGCAGGGACAAGGACCTGAGAAGGAGGAAAGCTGCAGTAGCTAATCTCTCAGCACAGAGTCCTAATGCGCAAAGGCTTCATCCATCAGACTCTAGACCAGCAGCTTACCCCATGACACGAAGTCATGGCCTACATTTAAAAAGGGAATTTAGCTCCAGCCACCCAGGCAGCAGATGGCGGATTTACAGATAGTGCTGCTTGTTAAGATGTTCAGCATTATGTCCTTTGAGGGAGGGTGGGACAACTCTTTTCTCAGTACTTTTGTAGATGTGGGACCCTATTAGATCCTTCAGTACTCCTGAATTCTCAGGAAGAGGCACTGTCCCGTCATGCTTTTCCACCTAAGGCAGGGCATCAGGCTACAATCTCTCTCTCTCATGTAGCCCTCCCCACAATTATCTATGCCATCTGGATTATTTTACTGCGGGGGCTGTCCCTAAAGATGATCTAGAGGCCCTTCAACCGAAGGATTGCAGGAAATTTTTATCATCTCCATTTTGCAGCTGGGAATCAGAGACTCAGAGGGAGAAAGTAATTTGACCACAATCACGCAAGAAATCTGTAAAAGAGAAAGGATGAGGAATTGCACTGGGATGTCCTGACTTATAGTCAAGTACCATCATCACAAAACCAACCTTTTTCACACACGGCTCCCAGAACCTGCACCACAATATTCTCACTCCAGGTTTGTTTTTCTACTCTTTTTGGTTTAGCAAAGCCCTAATGTGACAAACTTCAAGGCATGTGATGCTGCCAAGGTTGTTTCTTAGTTTAATTAAAGATTGAATTAATGTATTTCTTTGTCACCATATGACTTATGAGGAGAGGCTGAAGGAACTGGGATTATTCAGTCTGCAGAAGAGAAGAATGAGGGGGGATTTGATAGCTGCTTTCAACTACCTGAAGGAGGTTCCAAAGAGGATGGATCTAGACTGTTCTCAGTGGTACCAGATGACACAACAAGGTGTAATGGTCTCACGTTGCAGTGGAGGAGGTTTAGGTTGGATATTAGGAAAGACTTTTTCACTAGCAGGGTGGTGAAACACTGGAATGGGTTACCTAAGGAGGTGGTAGAATCTCCTTCCTTAGTGGTTTTTAAGGTCAGGCTTGACAAAGCCCCGGCTGGGATGATTTAGTAGGGGTTGGCCCTGCTTTAAGCAGGGGGTTGGACTGGATGACCTCCTGAGGTCCCTTCTAACCCTGATATTCTATGATTCTAAATAACATTTACTAGGGAAAAATTATCAAACCCCCACCACATTCTGACTAGGGCAGATAAATATAATTGTTCTGTCCCTTTGTACACTTAGAGTAATTATGCCAGTTGTGATTCAATTATGTTTGTGTGCCAGGGAGTCTTTACATGTAACCTACAGTGTTCTCACCTCATTCAAATCTCTCCTGAAAAATCACTCTGATAAGTGAATATTCTGTGGCCAAAATGTTGAAATATGGATGCCTACAATCAGGCATTTAGGACCATATTTTAAGTAGATGTAAAATTTGGTGGGACAAATATATATTATATCTCACTTTTCTCACAGCTCCCTGTCCCCTTGGTCGAACACATTGTATTGTGACAGTCTACCCAAGGGAAATATCCTCCATTTTCTCTGGCACTGCTTCATTTATAATCATTCTTAGTAAAGACAGAGTGCGCTATACTTTCAAAATGTGGTGCAAACGTTACCTAATTAATTTTTCTGCCAGGGCAGCTTTCAGTGCAAGATTAGACAGCGTTCCAATAAGCAAAGGTTTGTGAAGCAGTTTCTTTCTAAAAATAAAAAAAAAGTAAATACAAAATATCAGGTTGTGGGGTTGCTATTACTTTATTTAGGTGTAAACAGAGGTGCCCTGTGTGATTTAATACATTGTTTCATATAGTGTGCATGAATATGTGAAGCAATGTTTACATACTGATAGGTCACCAGTAATTTGAGTTATACACAGGTAGCTACAAGGGTATTTGAGCTTCCACGTGAGTCAGCTGAGACTGCAGGTGGTGTTTATTCAGTATAAGCAATGCCAGTCTTGTTTATAGATACAGTACAGTGTACTTATAGCTCAAGGTCACTATTTCTTTCTCTTGCACTTAACTTTGATCGTGTCAGTGCTTTTTTTTGCTTTTTGATATATGCATTAGTTGACTAATGGCCAAATTCTGCCCTCAGATACTTCTGGGCTGCTTCCATTCTAGACAATGGGGAGGTGGGGGGATGACAGACTCTTTAACTTTTTTTAATTAATTGGAGTTAAGGAAGGAAGAAAGAAAGGAAGCAGAATGCGGACTATTTCCTCTGCAGCCAGGACCCACCAAAAACAAAGTGTATCTTCATACTGTAGATAACTATATTCACACCCTTGTGTGCTTCCATGAGCAGCTTTCTAGATCCTGCCCCCCACCCGCCTGCCTTCCTCATTGTCCTTTGAGAATTTTTCTCTTTTGTCCTTTGTCTCTCTGGTCAGATTCCAGAGATGAAATGGAAAATTGTTCTAGGCTTGGTCAATATCTTGTAACTGGTACATGAAGAGACTATTTATCCCTATGTGCTCCATGAGTTGAGAATGGCAGAGGAAAGAGGGAGTCTTTAAAGTAATAGAGATTTTCTGCAAAGCAGTTCCTTCAGCTTTCCCACTGCTCTTCCAGACTATTGTGTCTCACATGCCTGATACCTCCTTGTCAACTAGAGCATCCCTCTTTGTGCTCTTTCCTCAGTGACTATGCTATTTTATGCTTCCTATTTCTGCACAAATGTGCCTCTCTTCCTTACTGCTTCCAGCCAGGTGCCAGTTCCTTCATTAATGCTACTTGTAAATGTAATACAACTATTTTTCAAGCTGCGTGGAGTCCTGGGGAACTAGCAGATAGGTTATCAGCCTCCTCTGAGCAGCTGCATCTTCCAGATGACCGGGGATAGAACAGTTAAATGGTCTTTTTTTATTGTCCTTCACTTCTTACAAACTGCAATAGCCATTGTCGGTGGCATGTTAATATGGCTCATTCCTGTTGCTGTGGCTTATGAAAAGGTCTGAAGTAAATTCGGTATTTGTCAATAGTGTAATTTACTCTTCAGTTCATGTTAGATCACATAGTAATATAATTGCACTAAGGGACACCTGCCCTTGCTGAAAAATGAAACTGCTTCATTGACACCAAACCTGCCTTGTCTGTTTATGGACTGAAATGCTGATTTTGCATCCCTCTTATTCTCAAGTATCTTTTCTCCAATAAGGGTTCCTTGGCACAGTATTTAGATTTGTTCTTTTAATTTTGAAAAGAGAAAAAGTCAGATTTAAAAAACATGGACCAAATCCTGCTCACTTTACTGACGAAAGTTACCCACTTTTGAAGTCGGTGTGATTACTTGCTTTTACAGTTAAAGGCAAATATGATGTGGCTTCATATTCTTAAAAAGCAAACGTTCTTCTCTGTTATTAGCAGCCCTTCATATTTTGAAAACTGAAAGAATGTCAAAGATCTAATTTACTTTTCACCATTTGTGCTGCTGGTTTACTTACTGTACTCCTTTTGCCTTAGGCAACTAAAAGAGACAAGTTACTTTCATTATGTGCTAGCCAACTTCATTTTCAGATTCTGATACCTTAACACAGGGTTGAAGGGTTTGAGATGCAAGCATTGCAGAGAAAAATATATTGTAACCCTTCTGCCCATCAGAGTTGGCAGCAACAAGGGCCAGGTTCAGTATCCACGGGTTCCATTCCAATAACACAATACAAAACCGGCTCGAACCCCACCCAGTGACCTGGGACAACCATATACCACCCCTCTGGGCGTCTGTAAGAGACAATACTTCCCCTCTCGCAAGCACAGACTCTCTGTGTACCAAAAGCCTTTTAATAACAGAGAGAAACAACGTGGCATTATATTGGGGAAACACCACAAAGAGGATTCATAAAACAAACCATGAACCAGAAGGCCCACAGCAAATGGGCTGTGTCCTTCTCTTTGGCTCTTGAATCCCACAAGCCCCAAAGTCACCCAAGGTCTCAAAAGTCCCACAGTCCAAAAATCCAGCAACCCCAAAAGTCTCTGCAGAGTTCAACCTGAGTGGAAATGGGGGGCCAGGTTAAGGGGCACCTTACATGATCCAAGGCCGACTGCCCCGCCTCTCGTGGGGTTCTGCTGCCACCCTCACGATGAGCCACTCCGCCAGCTATCCCAAGAACAGCTCAGCTCCATCAGCAGCTCTGCTCCACTCTGCCAGCGGCACAAACTGCGCCCAGGAACTGTTCAGCTCAGTCAACTGCTCTGCTCTACCAGCCGCACGAACTGCACCCAAGAACTACTTGGCTGAGTCCGCTGCTCCTCTCTGCCAGCCGCACAAACTGCTCGGCTCCACCAACTGCTCAGCAGTATACTTCCAGGCCCCCCTACTTAACACAGCGCTCAGCGATTACAGCTCTTAAGTGATTTCAGCTTTTAGTAGGCGGGCCTTAGTGCAGGTGCACTATTGGACCCAAAGTAAATTCAGTTCAGCAGGCTGAATCTAGACTCTTAATGGAATAAAAAATTAGCTCTGACATTCTACAGTGGAGAGAGGCAAGGTGCAATAGGCCCACAGGGCCCTTAGAGAAGGACCTCAACAAATGATATAAGTGCCTGCCCATAGCCTCTCTCAAATTCAGTGAGTTTTTGAACCCCTGTCCCTTGCTCAGTGAGTGCTACCTAGATGATGGTGAGTCCCTCCATCATAACAAACAAGTACATAACAAGTACATGTCCACAGTCCTTGATTCACATAATCAGGGTAACAGCACTTTAGCATTTCTGCCCCAATAACGGAGAAACTGGGGATCCCACAGCAGCCAAAGTGACCATTTGGGCTGCTGTGAGCTCAGGCTAGGCGTGGTGGGTATGCCTATGCAAATGAGAAGTTCTTTTCCACAATTCACCACAATTCCTGCAATTCACCACCAGATGTCAGGGTAGAGCTCATCCTGACACTGCTTACATCTCAAAAGCCTAAAAAATTACAAAATCATAAAAACATATCTATTAAGATTAGGTTTTTCAAAGGCTTTTATTCTTAGTTTAAATTTTGAAACTAACCCCTCTGATGGTCCTTCATGTGGCTTGCTATGTGAAAATGAAATCATGGGAGTTATGCTGTCTTTACATTTTGAAGGCCAGGAAACCACCCTGATGGATGTGGGTGTAACACCACTGACATCAGTAGAGTTGAACCAGAGTTTAACTTGACTCGCCAATTTAAAAACACATTGAACATACCAGGGAGGCTCTTGAAATTATCCTGAGAATCAATGTAACACATATCAAAGGTCTACATCGTCTCTTCATGGGAATGTAGCACAGGAAAGATGGGGGATTGGGAAGAGAAATATAGTGAAGAATAAAAGCCAGACAGGAATTAGTGAAGCAGGGATAGGAAGCAAAAAGAGAGACATAGGAAAGCAATAAGAGACAGAACTAAAAGCTGGGTTGAATGGAAGAAAGGACTAGGGAAGAGCAAAGAGGGCAGAAGGGAGGCCTATGAACTTCTGGTATCAGACAGTGAGATAGTTCTTAGTAGTTTTGCAACAGAAGACAAAAGGCAGAGAGAGAAAGAGCCTGAGAGAGACCCGCAGGTAGAAAAATAGGGCCATAGAGGAAGACACCCCTTTGGTGGTAGCTGGAGTTCTGAACTTTTGTTTTTATTTAACTAAATGAAAAAGTGCAACTCCTAGAAAGACACTTAAAGGATCAAAGAACCTAAAGCCACAGAACCAAGGGACACGGAAACTAGTGAGTGGAGAAATTAATGGGGGAGAGAATTGAGATGAAGATTGCCAATGCCTTGGATAATTTAATCTGAGAAAATCAAGTTTCTGGGAGTGGAAGATCTGTGTCATTCTCTACTTTGTGATGCTCTTTGTGTATTTGTTCTGTATGCAGTTTCTTTTGAATTCTAACCAGCTTCTCCTGATGTTGTCCCCTATGTCTCGAATCCTGTCCTTGTCCCAATGAACGAGGCATCACCCCCCACTTAAATTCCAGTTTAAAATGTACTTCTCTGTAAAGTCCATCAACTTAACTCAGTAACAAAAGGAACTTCCTTCTGGACCCAAATGTGTTCATTTCGTAGGGTCCATCTATTTCAGATTGGAGAGACAAGGTGGGTGAGGTAATATCTTTTACTGAACCAACTTCTGCTGGTAAAAGAGATAAGCTTTCAAGCTACACAATGTTGTTCTTCTGGTTGGATTTCAGATTAAGGCAACCACCTTGCTTTCTTCAGTGCCTTGTAGAGCTCTGAAAACCCTGTTGCCACTTAAAAATAATAGATAAACCATATTTTTATTAGATAAATTGTACTCTAATCTTTTATTAATATTGCTGTGGGCATAGACTTTGATGAGATAGGCAAAAAGAACCAGCACTGTGTGCCATTTAATTTCTGCAATATTCTGATTCCCTCCTACCAGCCTGAAAATGCTAAATATGATCCCTTGTTAGGCATATGGGGATTTGGAAAATTGTGGCTAATTATTGCAGTTGTGATATGAAGCTTAATTGATGGTTTCCAAGAATTGAAAATTATATAGGCTTAAATAACATATTAAGTGCTTTTATGATCTTTCACAATATGCTGGTAACAAAGAGGTGCATTTAAACTGTTTATAGCATATGATAGGCATATCTTATTCAACATTTGTCTACAGGAAAAAGATGTCTATTCAAAAGTCCTTTTTATAAATTTTTTTTCACTTACTAGAATTACAATTTAACAGTAAAATCATTGCTAGAATCAGGCATAGTAGAAGTGGTTTCTTTGTGCGTTTTCCTGCCAAGGCTCCGGTGTTAGGATGACCAGATGTCCAGAATTTATAGGGACAGTCCTGATTTTTGGATCTTTTTCTTATACAGGCTCCTATTACCCCCCACTTCCGTCTCAATTTTTCACACTTGCTGTCTGGTCGCCCTGTCTGGTGTCCAGACGTGCAGTATCATTGCTATTACAGGTCAGCACACTGCTATGGTATGGCCTTCAGCTGTGATGAAGCATGTGCGGGGTTTGTCATAGGGATTAACTAACTAACCAGTGGATTTTGTCCACTAGCCAAGAGGTAAAAACTATCAAAATAATTTTTCATTTATTATCTCATTGGATTTGGAAATCAGCACTGCCATGGTGGAAGGATAATGAATTAACTAACTCTGCCATTAAATCTTTTGAAACATTTGCTTTTTCAACACATGCTTTTGTGTTAATGAAGAATAAACATGATATGCCATCGGTTACCGCTTGACTGAGCAGATAAGGAGGAAATAAATTTCTGCTCTCAACTATTTTTAATCTATTTATCACCAAACAAAAATTAGCTACTGTGCATGTATTTGTAATAATTTTTATATCTGCTCTTTCCTCAGCTTTCTTTTGTCAATAGTTATTTAGTATTCAGGTTGCAAAACCTTTATAGTCCAAATTAGTACTTAATTCTGATGAACAACTTTATAACTCTGAATAAATTTATTTATTTATATATTTCAGGAGCTAATGAAAAGATGTTTCTCTGGAACATTACAAATTCTCTCACAGTTGGGAAATCAATGCTCCATTATTATGGCTGGAATTTAAATTGGTTTAATTGAAAAGTAAACTTCTGGGGTATTTTTTTATCCCTCTAGTAGTTATTGTTAATACAAATCCTGCATGTCATGAAGGTCAGTTACACCACTGTCAATCTGGACTAATTCCATCAAAGTTAATGAAGTTAATCCAGATCTATGCTAGTGTATATCTTCCTTGACTTCAGAGGAGTTACTCTGGATTTTCACTCATGTCACTGACCTGGATAATAAGATGTCATCTATTCAGGCAAAACTCACATCTGTTTCAGTTAAAGATGCCTAAGGAGTTGAGGATCAAGTCCATAGATAGGTCATGCCTACAGATATTGGCAGAGGTCCTTATTTCAAATCACTGACACCCCTGCAACCAAAAAGGAAAACAAGAAGTGTAGGAAAGCAATGCAGCTGTGAACCTTCATCATATTATGCCCCGGATCAATTATTTTTCTGGAATTTTTCTCCTTCATTCCTCCTGTTCTTCCTGGCTTTTCTAATCTTTCCACTGCCTGTCACCTGATATTTACACTTAAGCACTGGCTATTAATTGCTGTTCATTTTATATTTAAACAAAATGTGACAATAGCAGGCAATGAATATGTTTATCTAGATCAAGTGTAATAAATAAGTGTGAAGAGGCTGGGCAGCGTTAGTCAGAGGCACAGTGAATCTGCTGAGGCATTTACAGGTAGGTCATGTAGCACTTAAGAAGATCCTCAAATATCAGAAAGGAATTTGGCTTTAATGAAAAAAGGCTAGAGCTTGTTCTGACTACAAGGGAGTACATAATGACAGGAGTACCTTGACTAATTGCAGGTATTACTTATAATGGGCTATTAATCATAAATATTTCTGCTTTCTGAAGGAGGGCCTCTCAGGCAAGGTTGTGTAGGTCTCTGGCTTTCCTTCTTCCCAACTATCCATTTAATCCTTTCAGTGTCTAGCAACATAAAATGTGAAACATTTGTTCTTCAGCTTCTCAAACCACCAAACCTTTGTGTATAATTTAGTAATTAGAAGGTTAGGGGTTACAATTCACTGAAGATCTTCAGTTTGCTAATTGGACTATGAATTTTTTTTGTACTGGTTTTCCTCTACCTTTTTAAAAATCTTCCTGTAAGTAGTAAACAATATGAACTTCCCAGTCTGATTTCAGGGATTTTGGAAAACTGTTTGTTTTTGACAATAAAAATGAAGAGGCTGGGTAAGGGAATCATTCTGTAGGTATTAGTAAGCTTATGTTTGTACAGCACTTTGAAGGTTATAAAGTACTGTATAAATGCCAAGTATTATGAGAAGTTGGCTGGAGGAGGACACGCTGTTTGTTCAAAGCCACTTTGATTGGCCAGTTGGACCTTTTCGAGGTCACATTTGCTGGTGATGAACAGCTGGTACCTTAGCACTAAAAACCATCATCGTCAACCATGATATGTGGGTAAAAAAAGGAATGAGAAGATAAAGCAAAAAGAAACTATCTGGGAGTGGAGGATATATAACCAGTAGCTCCAGACTCCTTTTCTGCAATCTGTGATGTGAGATAATATGGGTCTGTAAGGTCTGCCTGCTGGTAAGGTCATAATGATTGATACATTCCTGTGTTTTGGGTGTGGTATGGTTTTGTAGGTTCAAAGTTCATTTGTTTAGTTTATCAACTAAAACCTGATTTAGTAAATAAAAAACTTTGGCCTTTAATGTTAAGAACCGTAACTGAACAATTGGAGGTGAGAAAGTGACTATAAGTTAGTGTCAACATCGCATGAAGGTGTTGGCTAAAGTAGGTATATAGTTAAATAACAGACCCCTCCCCTGCCCAGTTGTTCTACTATTTTTAAAATAACTAAGGGAAATCTTCAAAAGAATAGTTCTGCTTTGATATAGGTAAAAAATATTAGCTGAGATTTTCAAAAGAGCCTGCTTAAGTTCCCTTGAATTGGAGTTGGAGATCTAATTCTCTCAAGCACCTTTGAAAATTCCAGCTACTGCTATTCATTGTTAGCTTACAATTGCAGAAGTTCTTTTGGTAGACAGACTTTGTGACAACATCAGAAACCCACGATAAATGTGTGCCGCCTTATGCTCCATTTAAAGTAAAAGGGTATAGGACTATGGAATGTTTCTCTTCTAATTCGCTGATTTAACTCTGGCCCAGGCTGCCTGAATATGATTGTGACCACATTAATATTTAGTGATTTATGTGAGGAGAGCTGGTTGTCTGTCTAGACTGTGGACAAAGCTGCCACCACATTTCACCCTCTTTTTGACCATCTCAACCAATCATGGATTGCCTGGCTATGAAGAAGTGAACGGTGCTAGTGGAGAACAATGCATAGGTTCATTAGTGAGTAGTGTGAGCCAGACTGCGCTGTGGCTGCTGGTGCTGAACTAAAGAGAGGCCTTCAGAGTTCACAGGGTTGTCACTTAGGCAACCTTCGCACGTGCTAAATTCACCTGAATTAAGTGGGGAAAGCCAGTCTTTGATGTAACAGGAGTTCTGGGTAGGCTGCAGCTGTCCTCACAGTGATGAGCCATGTTTATCACTTTTAAGGCAAATTTTAAAATTCTGTTTATGGGGCATTCGAACCTTATGCTCCCAGGGTTCAGTTGCAGAGGCAGATCACAGAAATGATCAGCTATTGTACCAAGTATGGACAAGGGGTGGCCTAACTCAGCCAGCAAATGCACCTTCAGCTCTGTTCGCTAACTGAGCATTAACAGAGATATAAACTAGTTTGATTGAGCTAAGACAATTGACAAACAAAAATCTCAATTTAATTAATATTGGGGGGAAAATTTCTCCCACCCTGCCAAGACTGGGCTAAATAGAGAAAGGTAAGTGGAACGAATACAGCATCACTTTGCCTCCAAAGCCCCAACAGACTGCGGAAAGTCTGCGTTCGGTGAAATGGGCTTCTCCTACTGCTTCATCAGCTGTTAGCAAAACGGTCCTATTCCAAAATGTTTCCACTTTGTTGTTTTGTTTAATCTTTTTACCTTAAAAAACAAACAGAAGATTTTACAGATCTGGGACCCAGCAGGGGTGAATGCGCAGGAGATGCCATTTTTTGTGTTACGGAGAAAGTTGCCCAGTTGTGCCCAGTGGTGAGCTGGGGCCTGCTGTGCCTTAGCATGATGTTGCACCATGAGAACAATGTTGAGCTGTAGCTCGACTCTTCTGAGATGGGGGAACCATTTCAGTCATTTTGTACTAATTCTTTCCATTTGATCATGTATTGTTAATTACTGGCACTTCCTCTCTTCATACCACTTCCTCTTCTGTTGCTGTGGATCTTACTATAGAGGAATCCTTCAGTGCCGTTCCTAGTGACTCAGTATTTTTGTATGCATGACAAAATACAGAATAGCTTTTATTAAACATGTTTCTTTTTACATCACAGAATTTCTTGACGAGATAATGCTATTCTCTGACACAGAGACAACACTAAGATGGTAGATCTATATTCCCATCAATTTCAATTATGTTGATAAATTGCAGTGTGTTTCATTTTATGAATGACACATTTTTGGATTCAGGGCTGCATTTTCCCCTTTGCCGCGGAGAAGAGAATTTTTTTAACCACAGCAACAGCTTTGCCAAGTTCATCTGTTCCCACAGAGTTCACTCCAGCAGCCTGATTAGTTTTTATCACAGTACTGAGCACTTCTGCATATACAGCATAATCACACAGGTAGCTAAAAAATAAGCACGTATGTGACACCTACATAATTTGCTAACACATAAAGTTACTCTTGCCTTGTGGCATCCACTAATTGCTGCACCTTTCTTCTTTTGGAACAGGGACAAATTTGCAAAGTCTGTAAGAAAAGAATAATTATTGCTATCTTCCGTGTTAGCAAATCCTCTAGGCCTGATTGTGTAACCCTTACACTCATGACTGAAGACGAAATGTGTGAGTAAAAGATTCAAGTTTGGAATGTATCTTCTGTTATTTTCTTTAGGTGTGGCAGAGGCAGTATTACTTAAAGTGTCAGACCAACCACTAAAGTTAAAACAGCTACGAGTGCAGGTAGCCTAGTTTTCTTAATTCATAGAGTTTCTCTTATCATTAATGGAAGCGGTGTCAATACACCAAGTGGAGAAAAATACAACACTTCAACTATGTCTAAGCCTGCTATGAACCCACAAAATGAAGGCTCCAAACTAATCCAGGGGAGGAGAGCACAAATGCAAATATGACTCCCCCCCCCCGGTAATGTGAAGTAAAATGAAATCTGAACCCTGACCTAAGTCACAAATAAAAAATGTGGGATGACTTAAAAAAAGGAGGATTTGTACTAATGAGAATAATGAAGCAGCTGGAAGGTTGCACTAGCACAATTTATACTTGATTGGAGACCATGCTCTTTGTTTTTTTGTTATAAGCACTGGATTCACTAACGCAATTTGGTTTTTAACATGGGGGAATGGTTAATAAGTACATAAAAGATCTGAATATTTTAATAGAAAAACTTATTTGAAAACACAACAGAGATTACCGTGAAATAACCTAATTTTCCTTATCTGTTTACTAATGACAATTAGTTTATTAAAACTAAATTCTACTAATAGAAATCTATTTTCCTACCATTAATTCAGTTTTCTTTTCTTGCATTTCCTTCAGTATAGATAATTAAAACGTGTTAGTGTGTGGCCTATTTCTGCTTTTTTTTCCTGTAGCAGCATAATGCTGCAATATTAAGGTTGCAAACAGCACCGAGGCAATGTTTATGTAATAAAGGTGTGACGCACAGTAATGCTGGTAAGAAGTTGTTCATTTATTTCCTGACCCTAGTCACATATAGCACTGTAGTGAGTTTCACCCTCTGATTTCTCTGCAATGCCACTTATTTCCTGGAGAACATGGAATGTGCTGCAAGAGGCTACTATTTGCATGTGGCGTTTTTGTTGGTATTTTCTTGGAGGAAAATGTCATATTCCCTCCTTCCCTATCCCACTGATTAGTCTAGAATTAGATTGGCAAGTTGTGACTTGACATATTTACCTCATTCATTTATTATAACTGAAAATGGAAAACATGAAACCATCTCACTATGCACAGAGCTAGCCTATGTTAACACAAGTCCTTGCTGTTCCCCCCATCCTCCCTCTGTTTCTTCCTAGTGTTATATTCACTGTTGCATCCTGTCTTGCATTGGATTGTGAGCTAGTAGGGGCAAGGATTGTTCTGTATCTGTCCATTGCCTAGTACAACGGGATCCTAATCCTTATTGGAGCCTGTATGTGCAATCATAATACAAGTGATAATAATAATCATCCCGGCCATCAGTTCTTCATCAAGTTTCTTCCCAGACTGGGGGATACAGATAACTTTGTTTGCTGTGTTTTTGCCAAAGATTCCAGAGGTATGTTTATACTGCAAAGACAAACCTGTGGCCCCGAGTCTCAGAGCCCAAGTCAATTGACTCAGGCTCATGGGGTTAAACTGGCCGTGGGACATTGTGGGTTGGGCTGGAGCCCAGGTTCTGAAACCTGGTGGGTAGGGAAGGTCTCAAAGCAGACTCCAGCCTGAGCTGGACTGTTTACTTTACACAGTGATGTTCAGCCCCACATCCCGAGTCCCATAAGCAGAAGTCAATTGATCTGGGCTCTGAGATTCAGCGAGCAGGTCTTTTATTACAATGTCGATATACCCTAAGTGACTTAAGAGAACAAGGTCTGCTGAAAGTTAATAGGACTTGTGCTCCTGAGCTGCTTAAATCATTTTGAAAATCCCGTTCTCCGTTATCTCCAGACACCGTCTGAGATTAGTATGTCACGCCTTCAGTGTGGACCCAACTGGAACAAAAATGCTTGTTCATTTCAAAAGATTTTTTAAAAAGTCATCAAACATTTCATATTACATTTTGTCAGTCTTTCTTCAAAACCTAACTCTGGATCTAAACTACATCCTAAATGCTTTTTTTAAATAACAGCCTCTTCTCTTCAGTAATCACCTTTTCATCATCATCTTTTCTTTAAAAAAGAATGATCTCAAACATCATTTAGTTTTAAGTTTGTTTTGTGTATTTTGCAAAGTGCTTCTTTCAGTGTTTAGTGAAGGTACCTTATGAATTAAAGTAACTAACTGATTTCACAGTACTGGGAGGGGAAGTCAGCAGTTGATGGCTCCATAACATCAAGAACCTTTCAGAGAAATCTTACCTAAGCTCTCTAGTATGTTAAATTCATAAATGCTAAGCATGGTGCAGCATGGAATTCTGATG
Organism: Dermatemys mawii; assembly: GCA_007922305.1. Taxonomy (NCBI): domain Eukaryota; kingdom Metazoa; phylum Chordata; order Testudines; family Dermatemydidae; genus Dermatemys; species Dermatemys mawii. The sequence continues at coordinate 5,727,071 of ML677374.1, forward strand.
CACCTGTTTCATTCAGGTCATGTCATATTTTTAATGTGAGCGAGTTTAAGAGCTCTTGGCAGCATTTGTCATTAATGTTATCACTAACTTGTTCTCTTTTAAACGCGAAGGCAGTGCAAATGGTCTAAAGTCCAAAGTGCCTTGATGTGTCTGTTTAATGGCTTTTATCTGGGGAGAAGGCAGAGGTTGCAGGGGAGGGTTTTAAATTCCTGGGATTGTTTGTTGATTTTATTTACTTCTCTGAAATTGATTAAGGCAGAGACACCAAGGAAGGACTTAGTTAGTGGAAAAGAAGGGAGGATAATCCAACAGCTTTTTATCCCTTGGACATCTGAAGTGCCAAAACTTACAGTGCTATTGCTTCAGAGTTCCCAAGCTCAAATTTGTGGCTACTAGTCACAAAATACATTTGATAGTTGGCTGCACTCATGCTGGAGTGATTGAGACCAAATTCCCTTAGCAAAATCATCATCTACAAAAAAATTAAAAAAGAAAGGTAATCTACCCACAAGCCAATTTCTGCAGCAGTATTATTGTTTTATGGATGGTAATTGGCAGTAGTAATAATAGCCTTTTAGCTGTACCAATAAAAAGACTCAAAAAGAAGTGATATTAAAAGGGGAATACCTAAGAATGTTGTGTTTGGTACTGCTGTTCTTTAATCCCATGTTCCCTGGGTCCTGCCAGGGGTTGAGCAGTGAGCACATTGAAAAGTTGGCGCCTGTCGCTTCAGCCCAGGAAGCCCAGCCTATACAAGGACCTGTATATTAACTTCTGAAGAGCCGCATGTGGGTCCGGAGCCACAGGCTGGCTACTCCTGTATTACACCAAACTCCTCCTCAGTCTTCTTGTTCACATGCATCACTTAAACAGACCCAGATTTACTTGAGTCCACCTGTACTGAACTGTTCTTTTTTGAGTCTTGCAACGGACATTCTCATGCTGCTAAACATACATTCCCTTACTCTCGTTTCATCTGGGCTCCCACCTCATAAGCCTCTTTTTAATTCAAATCAATTCTGAAGATCAAGTATCTTCACCAGTTGCCCAAATCTAAATTCCTTTCACTGTCTGGCTACTGCAACTCTGTCACCATGGCCCTGTTGATTGGACTATTGCGATGTTCTTCCGTCAGCCTGGGGGGCTAACAAGCAGCCTTCTTAAAGGGTGGCAGAAATGCTACTGGATGAATGAAGTGACTGAAGATAGCTATGTAGGAAACATGTAGCCCACCCCCTGTATCACATATGCAGCAGTTATCACATAGTACTCTTCACACAGGTATTTTATAATTATGCCAAGTCCTTTAAGAGAAAATAGGTTCTAATTAGTCAGTGAATAATGAAATAAAATGAGACAAAGCATTGTATGTAACAAAGCATAAATACCATAAATCAAATCTGTCAAAAAAATAGAGGTCTTTTACATTTGTCATCATTATGGATGGGTGGTATGTTCCAAGATGAACAGATGCATCGAATTAATCTAATAAAGATATAAACTTGCGGTGTCTCAATTTAATTTTAATTAGATATAAAATGTTAGTGGAAGGAACTATGAAATTTTTCTCTCCAAGACCAGGCTTTATTATAAATGTAATGATGGATCAAATCCTATGTTAGTGTTTAAAATCCTATCTCTATTAACCTGCTTTGGTGCCCATGAGAACACAGTTAATTTAATATGGACAAAGACCTACCCATCACAAAGCCATAGTTTGTTTTCCCAATTCTATAACTTTATTTATTGTTAAACTGGGATTGCCCATTGTGCAAATGCTTTGATTTGAATGTTAAAAGGGAATGGCTTAATGCAGGCTAGAAGCAGTCCAAGGGAGGGACTGTGGCCCTATTTAGAGGGCCCATTTAAAATTGTGTGAGAATAAATGAACATAAGAGAGTTCAGTCTAAAATGCTACATTTTTCCAACTGAGGGTCTGAAAGACTGGTATGTTGCATGAAAAGCAGCTAGCAAGCATATGCAAGAAGGTGTGAGTTAAAGTAGCCTTTACACAATTTAACATATACTTTTTTATGATCAATCACTATTGTTATTTGTCTTGTGGTAGTGCCTTAGCTCCTTATGCATACATGTAACAGTGATGGTCCCTGCCACGAATCTAATTGCAAGACCAGAGATGGAAGATAGATACCACAAAGAAGAAATTAGATTCCTTGGCCCAAATTCAGGCCTGGTGTAATTTCATTAGCTTCAGTAGTTACAAGCGGGATGCGTTTCGCCTTTTTAAACTAACTTCATTATGAGTAACTTGCATCACTTGCATATCATCTCTGAATTTCACTGGAGTGTTTGTTTTTAAAATCATCCGGCACACAGTATTATTAATAAATTAGCTATCTAATTGGCTTTTCATCTCTCCTTAGATCTATTTGATATGGTAAGGAGATTACTCAAGTATTGGGGTAAGAAGTCAGGTAACACTGTGGTAATGCTGCAAATCCCACCTTCTTCCACAGGCTATGTGTCCTATATGAACCACACGTGGGATGTACTGGACACAGAAACCAGTTTTCTAAATTTTCTAGTTGGAAGTGACCCAGAGTATGTATGTTTCTAGGCCTACTACTTTCAAATGTAATCTTGTCTGAGTTGGATAGATTAAAAAAAAGAAGAAAAATAGACTTTTTTCTTATTTTAGAAATGTCTATTCTATATCTTTAGAAAAAGGGAGTGAATTCTAAAACAAATATCTCCTCCTCACCCCTAAAAATAGCAATCCGTAGGAAAATTTGTTTTTAATCATGAGCGTGGTAAGGAAGCCGTTTATTCTACCTCATGCAATTTAAATGCACCCCTTTATAAGGGAACAGAAATTTGCTCCTACCATGTGAGGGCACCAGCATTCTTTGAACTGGATACCCTTCTTAAGATGGAAAAAGCACATCACAGTGACATTCATTGTCAATGGATACAAGCCACAAAGTTTAGCTCAGTATCCAATTTTCCCTCTGAGTTTGGGGGTGTTTGAAGATGCTCGTCTAGTGCAGCTTATAGCGTTTCCTTCCCACCCCTGGCTTCCCCTTTTATTGAGCTATGAGCTCTCTACCTAGCAGAGAAGCTCTGATATTTGTCACAGGGTTGGGGGAGCCGAGGAAGTCAGTGGGGGGAATTCACAATGGGGGCCCATCCACTACCACCAGGTATGTCTGGCAGCCCCCTCCCCACTGCGGTCCCCTTCCCCTCAGAGTACCCCCTCCCCCATCCAGTGTCCCCTCCCTGCAGTGAGCCCACCCACTCGCGGCCACCGAGCCCCGCAATTGGCAGGCATCTACGCGCCACGTGACACCGGTACTTCTAGCCCCGCCCCCCGGGGAGTCCCCTGCGTGGCTTCAGCGCGCCGTGTCCGTTAGGGGCAGGCTCCCCGCGGCTGAATCACAACACTCCCCCGGCACGTGACCCGGGGAGCGGGGCGGGAGGCGGTGCCCCACGTGACTCGGCATGGAGGCGGTGGCGGAGACGGCCAGCGGCCCCCTCCTCCTCTTGCTCGGGAGTCGCTAGCGGCGCATCCCGGGCTCCGAGCCGGCCGGCCGGCGGAGGCCATGGACTGAGCGCACCATGGGCGCTAAGGAGTCCCGCATCGGCTTCCTCAGCTACGACGAGGCCCTGCGGAGGGGTGAGTGGGAGTGGGGGGGGGCGCTGGGAGGGGTCGCGGAGGGATGGGGGGGCAGGGCAGGCTGTGGGCGGAGGGGCGGAGCGTTGGGGTGGGGGGAGAGGACGGATGTAGAAGATACCCTGGAGGCTGTCACGGGAGGGGGGTGTAAACACCCGGGGAGGGGCTGTCATGCAGGGGAGGAATGGGGTGTAAACATCCGGGGGGGCTGTCATGGAGGGGAGGGGTGGGGGATAACCAGTGTAGGGG
>ML677374.1:5730960-5827631 GCA_007922305.1 Dermatemys mawii
GGGGGGCTGTCATGGAGGGGAGGGGTGGGGGATAACCAGTGTAGGGGGGCTGTCAGGGGCGGGAAGGGTGTGTAAACAACTATGTGACTTGTGGGGTGTGGAGGGAGGTTGATCACCGGTTGAAGGGAGGGACAGATGTAAACACCTCTCAGGAGCTGTTAGTGTGTGTCAGGGGTAAGTGGCCCCAAGTGCCTGGGTATTCCTGACACCAGCTTTATAGACATCAGATACGGCGGCTCTTGTACCACGGCTGCTGCTTATTCTTTTTACAAAGAGCGGAGCGGCAGCTGTTGTAAGACCCTCCTGGTGTATCCTGGTTCCTGCGTCTTTCTGCACTTACTTGTCAGTTTTAGCAGAAACATACAGTGGTCTTTGCCTCCCCTTTTACTCTTCTGTGCAGGTTATGCTGGCTTAGATCATGCACAGGTTAGCTGTGTTTTGAGGTGTAAAGGGTCTAGACAACTGCTGATGCTGCAAGGCCACTATTCTCTTACAGCAGCCAGCACCTCCTTAGCTTGTCACTTCTTACTCCCCCCATCTACGGTATAAAATGTTATTAGGAAATTCTGCATTCTTATGTGATAGGAGCTGCCTTGTTTTTCCGTTCATGGCACTGCCTGTCACTTTATAGTTTTCACGTATATATTAACCGCACATGTATATTAGCACCATTACTTGCTGCTGTCCAGGACTGAGAGTGCAATTTTCACATACATCTCTCCTGCTTCCCACATTTACTTGCTGTTGTCCAAGGTGGGGAATGCACACACCCTTATTTAGATTGGCGGGTAGAAGTGGCTTATATGCTTATGATATTTATTGTTTTCATAGTCTTTTTTGGATTCCTTCTGGAGAGTAGTAAGACAGAATAGAGAAGTGAAAGGATACTTGTTAAATGAGGAATAGTGACAGGGTTCTAAAACAATGAACCAGCTACTCCCTATCATCTGCCTTTCTAGAGATTTGATTTCTAAGCCCAAGGACAAAGAGGGAGAAAAATATTCAGTGCTAAATGCACTGCATTTACAGTCATTTTTATATTACTTGTTATTGAGGGACTGTAGGCCTCTCTCGGTGATGTAATATAAATAGGACATAGACGGTTCTAGGCAGTGCACCTGTTTGATATACACAAGATTGATGAAATTCACAGCCTTAGTCTAGTGTCAGAAACATATGGCTGCTTAGTTTTTTCCTTGTCGTAACTCAGAGTAATATATAGTGATTGGTCCTGGAGTGTCTGAAAAATTGTGGGTTGATTGAAGGGGTACCTTAGATGGATATGAAATATACATATATTTATTGTGACAAGCATTTGTAAAGCTTTGGGGATTGGATTTACTTAAGGAAGCTATCTCAGATGGGTAAAGAGACATAAAACTGAGCAATATACCCTAAATGCTATGAAATAGGAAAAAGGAGTGAATGTATGAGCTGGCTTTCAGTTCGGATTTCAATTTTCAGGTTTTTTGAAATCTATTTAACTCCTGGTGAGAATATATAAGTCCTTTTATAACTTCTAGTATTTAAATGTGGCGGGAGAGGGAAAAGGATCATAAATGTAACCTGCTTAGATTCTGGAACAGACCGAATATGCAATGTAACAGGAGGTGTTTGATTTTAGTAGTTTGGTGGAAATCAAATTCCCTTGGTCAAGTTTGTGTGGAAACTTTTTACATATTTATAAAACATGTAATAATCATAATTTGAGTTCTTAACCTTTAAAATTAGATTGTGCAGTACCTTCAAAGACAGTCAATTTAAAAGTAAGTTTGTGAACACAAGATTTCCTATTGTAAATTAAACTTTCTATATTAACTTTTTAATGTCAAACTTAATGATGTGCACGCTGTTTATGGTGAACTGAATATAATCTTTCTCCTTAATTTTCCTCCATAGTGAGTTTTGAACGCAGTAATTCTTTTGGAGAATAGAAAGGGTGATCTAGTATCTTTTGTTATAAATTAATGTTGTTTTGCCAAACAAACTATTTTGTTTGTTTAACCAGTGAATTATTGTATGGGCAAAACAGTCTAGTTATCAAAACATTATTTGTTGAGGCTATCCTCCTCTAGATATTGCATACCATATAGTGCCATTTCTGTAGATACTGAACAGCAAGCAGCAATAATAAATTATAAGTACATAGACCTAAAAATAAAAGTCTGCTGAAGTTTATTTTTGTGTGTGGTTATATGCAACTTTACAAAATTTTATTCAGCTATTGAACAGTGATAAAGTATGTTTTCTTTTAAGTCACCTGCCATTTAGATTATACATCTCTTTCAACAGTCCATTGCTCCACATAAAATTTACTGTGATTAAATAGTTTGCAAAAGCAGTAATTGCTCACAATGCTGTTAAAGTACTTTGTAGAAACAGTACTTGCAGTTTAAATTGCTAAAATGTGCCCAGTACTGTTTCTTCAGAGGAAAACACAGTGCATGCATTTGGTTCTGTGAGACTGGCAAAATGAGGCTTATTTCAAAATAAGAAAATTGTGAATGGCAGGAGTTTCATTCCTTCTAGTACCTTGTTAAATATTGAGCAGGAAAAGGGAAAAGTCTGTTTCTGAGGCTAGGTATTTGGTATTTAAAACTTTGATTTTTTTTCTTCTCCTAAGAATACAATTAAGGGCAGTCTGCCTAATGGCTTCTCAGCCGCATAATTGCCAGAATGTGAAGCTGAGGTGTGTTTGCGCCTGGAGTCAAAGTGCTACCTGTGAATTAATCTGTGGCTTAAAGAATAAATCAATGTTGGGCAACCCGTGGCCTGTGGACTGCACGCGTCCCATCAGGGTTATCTGTCCACAGGCACGGCCGCCTGCAACTCGCGGCCAATGGGAGCTGAGGAAGTGGCACGGACGATCAATGTAAATCTGCCAGGAGATTACCCTGTTGAGCTGCAGGTTGCTCACCATTGATATATATCACTAGCTTAAATATTTTTTGACTGTCTCCTGTTTTTACTAATACTGTTAAACTGTAATAATCCTTATTTATAATCCAACCGCGTTCAGAGGACCTGTTGTGCAAGGCGCAAACCAATAAGCCTTGATCCGCTCTGGTTTCTGTATGGGTGGACTCTTTTGCCCACATAGTGTTCCTTTGAAGTCAATAGGGTTCTTTAGAAGTATTGTTTGTGTGAAGTTCATTGCAGGATCTAGGTCAAGTGAGATGGTCCTGCTAATATAAGGAACGCTATATTCCAATCTGTGTATGAGGCTCTCTGTTATTCTGTCAAGGAAGTGGTTTTGACAGTAGCATAAACTATGATCAGAAGGTTTGATTTATCATTGATCATATCAAGGACTAGTGTTTTCCCCCAGAGCTCTCATAGGTGATGGGTCCATCATGCGTTCATGCTTGCCTCTTACACATTTCCTCCCTGGAGTCTCCCAAACTTTAAATTGGTTCTGATTAAAATCCAGATGAGAAATGAAGGTTTTGTCCTTTACTCATCCAAAGGTTTTCCACTTTTGAACAAACAGGCTGAGTGATTATTTTAAGATTTCTCTTATGCTGCTAAAATCTTGGGAGGTCACAGGGGACCCCTGAGAATTGGACAAAATATGAAACTGCATGCTAAATCCATGACTATTTACAGCTTCTGTGCATTCTGTACAGCTGTATACATTTCCAGAGCTGCCTAGTAGAACCTTATCTTTTGTTTTCTGTGTGATAAAAAGAAAGGTCTCCTAGCGTAGGTTCAAGAGTAGAAAAGAAATCTTTGGAATTTGAGTTCTAAATAACATACTTAAATGCAAGTTTATATCTTTTTTTTTAAAAAAAATAAGTTAATTGTTGTTTCACTATACTGTTGCTGTAGTTCTTTAAATACTTATTTTTTCTTTAGAGTAAATGTCATCTAAATGATTTCAAATACCATGAAAGAAAAGGTGGGTGAGGTAATACCTTTCATTGGGCCAGTTTTTGTTAGTGAGAAACAGAAGCTATCGAGCTTACACAGAGCGCTTCAGGTTTGGGTCTAAGTAGTTGCAGTACTGAAGAACTACAAAAAACATCCTTTACATTTAATTTTCATATGAAAAGGTAATGTACATAATGAAACAATGAAGCCCGTCTACCCATTAATGAAGGGTTCTGCCTAAGATTTTGAAAGGGTCTAATTCGCAAAACATTTAAAACGGTGTTATTTCTAGCAACCAGTGATAGTCTAAAAATATCCAACTCAAATAGTGGCAAAATGCACATTACCTTTTTGTGTTTCATTCAGCAACATCTTGCTTTGTTAGTTGGACTATTTTTTTCTTAAGCTTTCGTCTTTTTTAGTTGCATAACATACATCATTTAAATAATCCTGTTCTTTTTATTTTATGACTCTTAACATCTCTATGATACAGAGAGGCTAGTTAGGAGCCCCTTTTTACCATTCCCATGCTCATGTGTAGAAGTGTCTCATACCAAGTGGTTCATGCAGGGACAAAGAAGACAAACCTCTGTCTTGCAGTAATGTTTGTAGCTGTGCTGACTTGTGGGCTTCCCAGTTAAGAAGACTGAATTGTGAACCAGTGATGGCAGTGGTTTGAGTTGCTCTGACAAGGATGATGTGGTTTGCTGGGTTGAAAAGGAGACCAATGGGATAGTCACTTGCCCAACTGAAAGGCCAAACTGAGGTTTCCCCAATCTCAGATCTTGCCAGCTATTTTAATCCTAATCTGGGTGTAGGATCTTCAAGGATTATTAGCAACAATTTTGCTTTACCTCAAAACATGATTCCATTTTTCCATCTGATCAATAATCTCTGGTCAGTTTTGAGTTATGTATTACCGTGAAAAGTTTTGTAATTTATCTTAAAGAATAAGGAACGAAGTCACACATCTGAGGAGAATTTGCTTCTAGTTATGAATTTGCTAGAAAAGAAATAACAAAATAATACCTTAAAAGTTACATCATAACATTTAGTTTGAAAATAATTGTTCACAACTGGAAAACCATCGCTTTCCTTTTATGCCCAAGTCCTTTGAAACGGTTTCATCCACCCTTTAGGTAATGTTAGGCTTCTTGTTTAAAAATGATGGAACATTTGGATAAAAGAAAAACCTTAGTTGACCTCCAAAGTGAATCCTTATGCTGTGCAAGATCCAAGCTTTTTTTAATGATGAGTTTAAGAAGTATATCTGACTTTGAGGTCATTATTGCTCTTAAGCGGTGGAAAACAGAAAAAAGTGGGAAAAACGAATAGAAAGATATTTCAGGAATAAAGTGCTCAAGTAGTGATGATGCTGTAATTTTGTATGGTGCTTTACAGAGGTTGAAAAGAGCCCACAACCTGAAGATTTGCAATCTAAATCAGACGTTCATTTTCTATGTTAGTGACAGATGCAGGGAAGGATAAGGAAAGAAGAGGGGAGGATTCAAACAAATAAAAATCTGGTCAGTACCGGAGAGAATTCCACTCTGGTTAAAAATGTATTCTTGAGCCATTAAAAACTGAATACAGACTCAGAAGAACTTGAGTTGTTCCTCACACCAAGAGTTTCACTTTACTCTTATTGTATGGGGTGTTCTAATAGTTAGTTGGTGGCCTTTAAAATATTTATTATGCATTGTAGATGAACACCCAGCATTTCCTGTTTTTCTTTTTTTTTTTTTTCTGGATTATTGATCTACTAAGGTACATTGGTATCTGAATTGTAAATGAGTTTCAATAGTAGTCATGACTGGATAGCTGAACTGGTAGATCTTTTAGCCCCAGCGCTGTTTAGGCTTTGTTCAGATTAAGGCTACTTTGGCAATGTCCCATGAACCTTTGGGCAATACTGAATTCAGTGCTATAGAAATAATTTAACAGCCATTGAAAGGCCTGATATAGTTGAATCTGTGGAAATTGCCAGGAACGAGCATGGTTATTATGTTAATTTTAGAAATACCAAGGATTGTGAAGTACCAAAACACTGGCTAAGCTAACTTGGAAAAATAAGCAAAAAATGTTATTGGACTGAAGAGAGAATTTGAATATGTAGCAGTGGAATGAAAATGCAGGGCTAATCATGTAAAACGAGTTGATTCTATAAATAAGATTTTGTTATGGCACCATCAGCATGCATCTGTGTTTTAAATTGTATCAGCACTTTCTCTGATAATTCCTACTTCTAGTAGTTTGTATGTCAGGAGTGTGTTTGAATAAAAACTTATTCCAGAATGAAAATTGACCAAGTGTTATCAGGAGAGAGTGAGAACCTTTATCAAATGTTAAGGGAAAAATGTGGTATGACTACTTAATTTCCGAGCGTGACTTTTTTTAAAAAACTAAAATTTGTGGATTTGGGTGCATTTTTTCAGTCTGTATAAATGAAGTAGGATGGTTTTAGGGGGAAAAAATAATTGCCATGCTGTTGGTGCATTATATGAGTCACCATACCCTACTTGATGAGTTTGTTTCTAATGTGTTTTATAGTAATTTGTATGAAGAATGGTAGATGATAGGGAGGGAAATTGTATAACAGGGGCTAATTGCTTTTGGTATTTCATGGTAACTTCCTGCAGACTGTCACAAAGGATCTTGATCTTTCTTTTTCTTATAGAGAGAATGGTAATTAATGGTCTGGCTACTAAATAACCCCTCTCCTATATGGTTTAAGATGCCGATCCTATATGTTGTTCTGGGTAAAGTGTTATTTCCCTAATTCTCTTATGTTTCAGGATTGGTCATATTATGGAACTTAATCTATTGATAAAATTCTTTAATATGTACTGTTTAAAAAGACAGTGGTGGTAAAAATGGAAGCCATGCCATTCAGAGGTAGGGGACACCTCTAAAGCTCCCCAAATCACCATTTTTCTGTTTTAGTGTAATTTGTCAACTTTACTGTAAAATCTTCCTAGTCTTTTTTGATTCAGACGCTTAGTGACTCGAATCACTTTTGTTATATTAATATCAGACACTTGGAAGAAAACAGATGTTCTTTCTGACTTGTATTAAGGATTCAAGGCAAGAAATTTTTTGTCCTCATTCGTGACATTAATAGATGACATTTTCCTGAAAGATATGAAGTTTTTCCTCTAGGTATGAGAAATTTCTATTTAGCCAATTGGAACAATTTACCAGGAGTCAAGGTGGGTTCTCCATCACTGACAATTTTTAAATCAAGACTGCATGTTTTTCTGAAAGACATGCTTTAGCAATTATTTGGGGGAGTACTATGGCCAGTGTTATACAGGAGTTCAGACTTGATGATCACAATGGTCCCTTCTGGCCTTGGAATCTATGTATCAATCAGTGTTCTCTACCAATTTTTCTTGCATGTGAAGTGACATGCTGACTAAATGCAAAAGTAATTCTTTTTGAGCGCAGTCTCTTCACTTCACATTCTTATATGCTCTCTTGATTACTTATTAATTCTCGTATTCTCGTCCACCTAAACTCAGGCCAGCTAACCTCATTCACTCTTTTCCCAGTCACTTTCCTGTTCATTCATATGCCTTCCCCTCACTCACTCTTTCCATCAGTCATTCATGTGCTCTCTTCACTATCTCTCCCACATTATTTTCCTCTTCCTATGTTTCCTGGTTTCTCCCTTCACGCTCCTCTTTTTTTTTCTTGATCTTTCTGATCCAATCTCTCCCTCTCATTCTATTTTCTCCCTCTCTCATCTGCCTCCTTATCTGCAGACTACCATGTGCAGGCTCTCTCATTGTGTGCTTTTCTCCTCCCCAGGCCTTTCAAAGTCCCATCAAGCGCTCCAGAGGTATTTTGTCCTCCCTTTCTTTCTTGAGAAGGCAGCAGTGATGTCAGGGCCACTCTGTTCCATCGCTTACTGAAAAGTTAGTAGTACTCAATACATCTGGGTTACTGTGCCATCCTCCTCTTAAAGAAGGTGTTGGCATTCGATTGCTCTGTTCCCAGGCTTGGTCTCTTATCTTGGGTGACTGTCTTCCTTCTTTCTTAGGTCTTTTGGATGGGGCCAGGAGCTGCACTTCTCTGGCTTAAACCACACTAGGATCTGTGTGTGTTGTGTGGATCAGCACTGGGGTCTTAAAAATAGTGTACGTGTAATCGTGATTGTTTTTAGCTATATTTGCTAATAAAAAGGTACCTTTTGAAGTTAATCTTGGGTGATAGTCACATTTTGCTGTATTCCACAATGGTTGTTTAAAATATTACAGCTCTCAAATGTGAACACTCATGACAGGAAGTACAACAGCAGAAGTAGATTTTAGGAATAGTAATTTATCTGTTTTTATCTTGTCCAGTTCAACTCTTGCTTTTTTTAAATCAGAGGCCATTTGCAGAATTTCACTACCTGAAATGGTTTTATAATATTTGTAATTTAATTTCCACAACCTTACCCTGAAGCTGTCTAATAGAGTTACAAACCTTGCAAATTTGGTTTTGGGCATCATAACTTTTAATGCAACAAGCTTGAGTTATGAAATCTGTCTTCAGTGTAAAATGGATATTCTTTCAGCATTTCCATTTGAGATTGTCTTCATGTTATTATAGAGGGGTGTTTGTGAAGCAAGGCTGAAGGCAGAAAGAAATCCTAAATTTTCCATCAGTGTTAGGTGTGTTGTAAAATGGTTGTGCACTGTCTTCACTAGCGCATCCTTCTTACAAGTAAATTACATGCACTTTCTCCTCACTTTCAAAAAATACAGAGAATTTAGTTCACTCTGAATTGGACTCTATGCCTTAATTCTGCTCATTCTTGTTTTTTATCTCTCTAATGCTTCTAATCACCATTGTATCTAGTCACATATTAAGTGTGTAGGTGTATATTTTAAGTTCCATTTCTCTGATAGTTGTCCCTCTGGCCTCATAAATGCACACGTTATTGGTCAAAGTTGCACCAGCAGTCAACAGCATTTTTTCCCTTATAGCTTTCTTTGCTGTTGCTTTAATATGCATTTATTTCAGTAACAGATAAATAGAACATTAGGACATAGCAAATATTTCCAGTCTCAGTGGACAAGGGCCCTTGCTAGCTGTCTGGAATGTTGTTTGGCAGTAAAGCAGTTAACAGTTCCATGATAGTAATTAGGCTTTAAAGTAACACTTAAGTAAAAGGAATAAAAGAAGATTCACACTTTCCTGGGTGCTGCTGTTGTGATCTGGCTGCAGGCTCACCGAACCAACAGTGCATCTACTTATTCTCAGAATGTGCATCACAGCCATAGAGTCTTATTTTAAAACAAAATTGTGAATTCCAAGAAATACAGCAAAATACATAGGAAGATCTGACTCATCAACTACAATAGAAGTCAAGAACTGTTCAGAATGTGGTTTGAATATTTTAGCCAGACAAGGATTATACATAGTCAGTTTGGCCCTCATCTACAATGGCCAATCTATGTTAGAACTTTTCCCGGGTAGGAACCTAGGCTGAAGTTTATTTTCCTTTTTGATGGCCATTCTTCTAGCATGATTTGGCCCTGTCCATAGTAGTCAGACAGTTTTGGTTAGAACCCTATTTGTCTTTAGCAAAATAAACTCAGTTCTTAACCTTTGCTGGAAGGCTATTGTAGACCGTTCCTAAAGTCAATATCTTCAGAAGACGTAGGTTAATTTTTAACTCTGAATTTGATCCTATATGAGATTTGAGGGAATTGGGCAGAGTTGAAATTTTTAAGGCATGGTCCCATTTTTCAGTGTAGCTGTGTTAAGAATCCTTATGAATACAGGTAGGTTTTCCCTGACTCTAAAATGGAGCGTATACTTAATGTTGTGGAACAGCTTGTGTTGTAACTTGTACATGTTGTAACTCCAACATGATTACGTTTGGAGTATAGGCAGGACATTAAACTTACAATGGGATAATGTCTGGAGTATGTTTAGCCTCTGAATTTCCTAGTAGTGAATTCTATATTTGTGACCAATATTTAATTCTTTAACTGGTTTGGATGTATTCTTATTTACATGTATATTCTCCTTCCCGGGTAAGCACTACTAATGTAAAATTATATTTTAATAAATGCTAGCAGTCTGACTATTTTTCCTGGAGGAAATAAAATAGAAGCCATTTTCAGCTACTCTTCTGAATCATGGCTGAGTCTACTGTGTTTTGTTCATTTCTGATAATACCTAATCACAATAGATACACACTGCAAGCACAACTGACAAAGGAGCATTTCAGAAGAGCAGGGATTTGTATTTAATCTCAGTTGGATGAAACATCCTCACGGTAGAGTAGAAAGAAGTATTCATATTTTCCTTCCAGAGGATGTTAAAAGAATTACAGAGCATATGAAACGTATGCCATAAAGGCAAAAGGCAGAGTGGATGGAAGGAAAAAGTATGGGAGAGCAGGATGTAGAAACTGACGATAGGAAAAAATGAAAAGATGTGGTGGTTCATCTTGGATAAGCATCCTAAAATGTGGCTATTGTCTTCACCCTTGTCTCACACTTTGATTTTGAGTTCCTTATCTTACAGTCCTCTTACAGGTTCTCTCTGTTTTCTGATGGCACCAGTAGTTCTTGGAGGAGCTTTCTGTTCAGTTTACCCATAGCAGTGCCAGGAGGAGATGGTTCCTTGTCATGACACAGAACGCCAAAAAGTCTTTGGCTAAGAAAATTGGGAGAATGTCTCATGACCTATAATGTCTTAGAAGATCCCAAGAGCTCACACTTCAAAATTGCAGCATTACATATGGGAAAAGCAATTACGAATCTTTAGAGGTTTCTAAAATTTTAGTTTTTCCAGCTCCCTTTGAGGCTTGTACAGTTGGTCTCTTAGGGTTATGAACTTGGCTTTTTTTAATTACTAAGGATATAAAATAGGGTCAATATTTTTTTTAATTCTCAAACTGTAGGAGGGTTATATGCACTGTTGAGGCTGTTATGTACTGTACTAATTCCAGTCCATACTAGTAGTGTGATGGAGATTTCTGCAGAATGCATAGTGATCAGCTTTGCTTGAAGCAAGCGTAACCCAGTGGCAGTGTGATTGCTTGCATCCTGTTGGGGGTCATTTTACAGGTGGACAAACAGCCTGATAATATTTAACATTCTTTTTGAGGGTGCTAGTTGTGAGGAATAAAGTGTGTTGATGATTAAGTGCCACATAAAGTACTCATGTTATAGAAAATCAGGAAATCCTATTGTAATCTTCCTCTCCTATCCCCACACGTGATATTAAACCCTTGGTGTGCATTGCGGTTGGCGCTAATGGAACCAAAAAAACCCCTTTCATTGACAAGTTGGATGAGTCACTATTGACAAGAAAAAGATTTATTAAAAGAAAATATAGTTGTATACTATAACCATATCAAAACAATAGTATTCTCATTCCTAAAATCCTTTTAATTACCTTTTTGGTAACTATGTGATAAGAATATCTGAGTTAGTTCAAATTGAGATGCACCATGTAATTTGAATGATGGCATTGTTGATAGACTGATCATGAGGATTCTTAAATGTGGATTTAGCTCAGTTTTTTCACAATATATTACAGAGGTTATAATCTGTTGATCCAGTTGTCACAATTGCCTTTTGCAGATTGGGATTTTTCCACCAAATATTTTACATTAACTTTTACGTTTTGGCTCTTTGAAACCTCAGAAATTGGTTTGGTTCCAGACACAGCCATGGAGTCACAATACAGAGTAATGAAAAAAGTAATAAAATTTCCATGTATAAGTAGGACAAAGATTCCTGGGGGAAATACTGAGCAAGTGATTACAGGGAAGATTATTCTTTAGTTAGAGATTAATTGTATGTTCTGTAAGTTTGATATTGCACCTATACAACTAAGTCGCTTAAAAAAAATCAGAACATTAAGAGAATTAGTAAATCCAGAGCTCAAACTGAGGGACATCTTAGAGCAGGAGAATTTTACTCTTGGTTGAAGGTGAGCATTTAGCTCAACACAATAGGGACAGGGAAGCACCTGGCGTTAAAATCCAGAGTTTGCATGTTTTTATCAAATCACAAGTGGCATGCAATGCACAGTCACATACTGTTGATACTTGGTAGTCTTTATTTTTAGAACTTAGGGGGTATTTTTTTCCAAGACAATGCACAGGTAATTAGTGCTCTTTACAGAGGAATTTTGGTGGGAACTGAACAGATATGTCCCTGTATGGTGTCTTTGCTAAATTATGGTCATACACAAATTCACAAAAGTATAAGTCATGTTAAAAGTACTGTAAAATGCTTTAATCCTATATCCTAGGCCTGTTCCTCTCCCTAACATATACTAAATTCTCATCTCCTCTGTTTTTTCCTATTTGTTTCAGTACTGTACATATGTTAAACTGCACTTTGAGTTTAGTTTTTTGAGATGATCTAATGTAAAAAGGAGGACTGACTTCCTTTCATGTAGCCGGATAAGTTGTGTTTGGAGCATCATCAGAGATCTTTGGTATGTAAAGATCTATCCATCCTTCTGCCAATATGAATGAAGTATGATTCTGTATTAATCAACACTGGTTCTAACCCCATCTCTGATCTGTAACTGGTTGTATGATGTAAAGTGATTACAGCATTAAAAAAAATGTTTCTTAGGATTTTTGAGAAGGGATGTGGGAGGAAAAAACATGCTTTTGGTTGGCTTGTTTGCATTGTTTTTGTTTACTAATAGGATTAGAGTTAATATTTTTAGTCACTTCTATGGTGCTCTCCACCATAGCATCTGTGCATAGACACAATATGCACTGGTGTTTCTGTGTGCTACAGTAAAAGAACCAGTTAATCTTAACTATCCATTGGTCTAACCTCTGCACAAAATTTCTCTGAACCTGATCTTTCTCTGCTGTGATGCTTATTGCCCAAGCTCAAGGACTTTTTTTTTTTGCATTTTTAATAGCAGCACTTGGTCTTACTATCTGATGCTCTCTGTCCATTAGAGATGCCTTATATCTGCAAAATATAACCACCTTCTTTGCAAGTGTTGGAGAGTAGCCAAATGCTGAAAAATAGGAAGTACAAGCTGTTGTAGTGATATTTCTCATTTAAGTGCAAAATGATTATTGGCATCAACCACAGAGCCGTGGTGTGTAAAATTTTTTGTTTAACCTCAGCATTCTTAGCAGACATCACTTCTCCTGACATTGCTTTGTAGATTGTTTTTGTTTTTCTTGTTAGTATACGGACAATATTTTTATAGCAAATTAAGGGCTCTGTATGTCTGCTGCCACAGTTCAGTTTTTGGCAAAAACTGCTGAAATCGTATGGGCTGGGATATCTGCCAGGCTTTGATTGATTAGAGTAAAATGTTCGTATGGGTTTGAAATTGTATGTATAATTTAGTGTGTCAGCAACATATTCCTCTCTGCTTCCAGAGTCTATAAGCAGAGCGATAGTAAGTGTAAGTTAGATTTCTAAGAGAAGAGCTGGATGAATCCAGCTTATCTAGGAAACCAATTGTCTTCTACCAACACCCTCCCTTTTCCAAGGCAAATGGTGTGCAGAAGCCAATAAAAAAACATTTTTTTCAAACTGTAGAAAGATCTCTGGAATAAAATTACTAAGCATGTGATTGTTCCCCTTTGAAAAGGAAAACGGAGCCTCTATTCATTGATATTTTCCAATAATCAATATACAGATACCATAGTTTGCCACAGATGCTCAGATTAAGTGACTTGGTGCCATCACATATAGGCTGGAACATCTTAAAATCAGGATACCAGATTACTAGGATCAGTTTTTGGGAGAAAACTGGGAGTTCAATTTTTCACTGACGTTACTGCATTTAGGTTTCTTTAGTTTTGACGTTCATGGTTAGCAGCAAGAAAGGTGGACCTTGGTCTTTTATAAAGGACACTGCTGTGCGTCTGAGGTGCAAAATGTTGGGATTAATTTCAGTTGTCCTACACATATTGGTGATTGATAGCCTTTCCCTTTTAATAAACAAACAAACAATACATAGACTCCATAGTAAGAAATCTTGGAGATCATTTAGGATTTTCTCATTTATTTTACAATATAATTACACTTGGAAATACTTAAAAATTATAAATCTAGGTATTTACAAATTTAAAAATTTTTGGAATAATAAATTCTGTACAAGTTGCTTTAGATTTAAATTACTGTTCATAAGCCAAATATTTTTTGTAAAAAAGTGAAGCATCGAAGAGTGGGGGGTTAGCTTATAAATGGGTCTACACCAAAATTTGATTATTTTAAACTCTGTGGAATTAATGAATTGAATTGAATATCTAATACATTGTCATTTTATTTACCTGGAGCGTCTGCATGCATGGTGCCCCTCAGTTCCCTGTGGCCGCGGTTTGCCATTCCCAGCCAGTGGGAGATACGGGAAGTAGCACTGCTTCCCGCAGTTCCCATTGGCTGGGAATGGCAAACCACATCCACAGGGAGATGAGGGGCTCTGTGTCTGCAGACGCTCCAAGTAAACAAAATGTCCTGACCCACCAGCGGCAAACCCTGAAGACCAGGAGCCAAAGTTTGCCAGCCACTGAAATATAGGGTTGGCTTATGACAGGGTAATAAAGTTTTTGCCGTTTTTACCTATTCGTTTTGGGGGGTCAGCTTATAAACGAACGGGCTAATGAACGAGTATATACAGTGTGCTGTTGAACTAATAATACTTCCAATATTTGGATTGACTGAAGCTGTGTTATAACTACTGTATTTTCCAATAGAATTTTTAGTGGAGGTTCTGTAGTTTCACTTAAATTTAATTTAACTCCAAAAGACTGGAACTAAGGCATTCCCTGCAGAGAGCTGGAAAAGGGATGTAGTGTTAATTTTTCGTTAAACTGTCTTCTAAATTGTAGCAAACTTGCCAGCAGACAGTATTGGGACGGCTTTCCTTAGCAAAGTTGTGTGTGACTTAGCCTTCTTTTAGCAAGAAATTTTATTGCAATGTAATTTAGAAATAATCTTCCTTTTTTATAAAATATTACTTTGGATTCAGTTAAGTGTGAGAGCTATAATTTTACATCAGATACAATATCTGAATATACATAATCCTGTACTTATTTGAATTACAACTTTAAAGATAAAGGGCGTAACTTTATAAAGTGACACGTAAAGAACTGGACATGTAGCTCCAAATTAACAGTAATAGGAGTTCCATTGCAAAACACTGAAATTTCATCCCAATTCATTGGACAAGTGATAATATATTGCTATGTTGGCTAAGATGAGTTTTGTCTTAGAAGGTGTGTGTGTATGACACTAGATATTTTGTGCTGTATGGTGGTTCTACTTTCAGATTATGAGCACATTAACAATATACTTCAAAAATATTTCCTGTACACAGCAGGCTGTGTGTGTGTAATAGCTCATAGACTTATTATATGCTGAGAGAAAATATTTTTGGTAACTACTGAAAGCTAATTTGCTTTAGTTAAGAATGTACATTTCAGAAAGCAAACAGTTCAGCTAGTTCATTGTATTAACATTCATGAATCTCAAATCAGTATAAATCTAAAGCAGGTCACTCACTACCTTTGTGTTTCTACCTTGAGGAGATGAGTGAGCTAGTTACTATGATCTAATAATATTTCCTTACTTGACAGATGCCTATAGTATTGTATACGTTCCTTTTATGGCTGTAGGTTTCATGAACTTTCCAGAAAAATGGATCTCTCTGAACAAGTGACTCTCTGTAGTAGACAGTAAAGATACTGTCCCATTTATCATACACTGATCATACTAATTTATCTACAAATATGGATACAGTTCTGCTTAGTTAAAACCAAATTCATTTCTGCTTTTCATTCTACTTACTTCCCTTTCTCATAATAAAAAACTGGCACATTTCAGTTTCACACTATGGGGAATCTCTACATGGAGGCCTGAAACTGAAATAACAAGGGATCGTGTGTGTCAAAATTCATTAAAGGTGAAGACAAATTTGTAATAACCTAAAATTAGAATAAATTATAACTTAAACTATTTTGAATCAATATTGAGGTCTATCTCCTACCCCTCTTAAGTCTGGGTTGCCATGATGAGCAGGTTCTATGTCCTATTGAGATGGGTGGTTCTGCTCTCAGTTTCTGTCTTCATCTGACAGAAAGTGCAGTGCTGTCAAATAATACAGCATTACATAATGAATGCTTCCCTGCACAAATATAGTTAGTTACCACTGATGCCAACCTTAGAAAAGGCCATAACATTTTCAGATGGAGCTCGCTTAGAGTAAAAAGCCTGAGGCGGTGAAGCTAAGGAAGGAGAGAATATCCTCACTTTATGTAAGGATAACATGAACTCCTAGCTGACCAGTATACTATCATCTCATATAAGGGCTTGCAATCAGCTATTCTTTAGGAACAGGTTTTTTTGTTTGTTTATTTTAAAGTACCTGAGGTGTTTTTTTTGTTTGTTTGTTTTTTACTTATTTAAATGATAAAGTCACTGGAATCTCAGACTTGAGATTCTTTCATATTGTGCTGAGAACTTTCATATTGTATTAGTGATTTAAATTTTCAGTGCCTGGAATTGTGATACAATGTTATCTACTTGTTAAAGCAGGAGCCTTGTGAAGCTGCAGTTCAGATTCACATAATGAGTAATTGGAAGTTTCACATTTAAATAAATCTGCAATGACTTACTCCATTTTTGAGAAGTTCAAAAATTATTATTCTGAGTATGCACAACAAAAGTATCCAAGGATCAAAACTTCTCTAATTTGTTAGTAAAATTTGTATAAAATTGTTGTTTTGTCCAAGTCATGCTGCAGTCATTTATCACCACTCGTTTATGTTTAATTCTACTGTATAGGAAAACCAGACATATTTTAAAGTGAGTATATGGCATATGATGAGCAAAATGTAACTTAATTTTGTGCCATCAGGAATGATATTTTATCACAATGCTAAAATATGTAGTAGTTTATGAGATGGAAAAATGCTTAATGAACTAGGCAGAGGCAGCGGAATTCTCTTAGTAAACAAGATCAGAATCTAGGGCAGGTGTTAGAGTTGCATTCGTTTGAAGTGGATATCACGCATATAGCTTTTTAACCAATGAGGAGTTAGTGAAACTGTTTTCACTTTATTGCCTTTTTACATAGCTTTTGTGCCTCACTGGACATCAAGTTTTGAAACAGGATGGCTCAGGCTTAATGTTATCTAGAACCTTTAATCTCTAGGTCACTATTGAATTCTGCACCAAATTAATAGTGAATAAAGGTTTATCAACATTTGTTGATCAATGACTTCATGAAATGTATATTTAAAGGATTAAAAAGTGTAAAAGTATTTGGAATTAAGTACACTAAAAATTAAATAGACGCTGTACACACTTATACAGGACATAAAAAATAGAAGTTAGATGAAACTGTGGGGGCAGCAACCTTAAGTACCTCTTTCAGTGATTAAAATATTGACACGCATCCAGGGCTTAGGCATAACTGGATGAGACAAGGAGATGGTAATGTCATCCATCACTTTGTTTTTACTTGTTTGTGCTAGTTTAAGTCAAATGTCTAACTGTGGGTTGGCGTAAGCTATTTTTTTCCATGTTTAATTATAGAAACACTGTGTATTCCTGGAGTAAAAACGACACTTAAAATGCAGCAATACACAATGTTTCTGGAAGACCAAAATAAAATAGGTTGTATTGGGTACAGCAGAAATTATAATGATTTCAGGAGCTTAAATAACCAGTTGTGAAGAAATTAATTTTAACTGCCTGGACTGAACTAATACAGGCTTTCTAACATTGTCAGAGCTCTCTACTCCTAAAGTACTAGGTTGCTGACCTTAAGTAGCCAGAGAAGGTGGATGGGCTTGGAGTTTCTTTCCATTCCGGTGGCGGAAGGAGATGGGGGAACAGAGGGAGAGGTAGTGTAAATAATACCCTTTTGTTCTTTAAAAAGAGAGGCTGTGGTTTGGCCTGTCATTTTATGTGGGGCTCCAGGAAGCCACTAGTGGTGGCTTTACGTGTAAAATACATAAGCATTATTTTGCCTTCACTGGTATAAAAAAGTGTAAAGGGGACATTGGGAGTCTCCTCCCTGGGAACATTTTCTTTAAAACTAATCAGGTATGTATATATTTTAGAGTATCTGTAAGCAGGTGGAAAGCTCTTGGTCCTTTCCCCTTAAAGATTCAGTAAAGGCAGAAACAGTTATAAAATACTTCATATATAGACAGCTTTTTGTTGCCACACCAAAATAAATGTTCGGGGGAGAAGGAAGTTGTCCAATTATTTTCTTGGGGTTACTGTGAAAATATTAATTCAGAAGCTATATCAATGGATTCATAATTGTTGTGGTTTGTGGCATAGCAGTAGTACAAAACACAATATTTCACAAGTTAGAATTCATAAGACTTTTGAAGATGACTAGATCATGACTCTGGGTAACTTGAACCTTCCTGGTATTAAGCCCTTTCGACATGCACTGAGATGATGGATGTAGTAAATAATTGCTTTCTGAACCGCATCAACAGTCTCCTGAGGAATATTACACATCTAGCACTGGCTGTAGCAAGTTAGTTGGGCAGAACAACCAAATTAAACACTTGATATATTAGTGTTGAGTGATCACAATATATTTTATGTAGTAAGGAAAGCAAAGCCAGTTATTAGCAAAGAAAAATTCATTACTTCAGTTAGCCAATTTTGTGGAATAAGTAGATCAGATATAAATATAGGAGGGCTCCGATACTTAAGTGTGATTGAGTAGATTAGAACAAGTATGATGTATGCCCAAGATAATATTTTGTAAAGTAATAAAAAATAAATATATAACCCTGACATGATGATTCCTGGGTATGTATGAAGATGATTTTTTTTAATGTCTAATGAACATCTTTGGAACTGACAGCAGAAGGGATTGGAAAATGCATCTTTTAGCAAGAGCCTAAGAAAAGAAAAGAACTTGAATAGTAAGCTGTTTTGTGCTAGGTGCTGTACAATGGGACCCTCATCTCTAAGAACTATTGTGATACAATTAAAATCACCCTCCTCGTTACCAGGGATTAAACACCGATAGAAGTAAGCATGGAGAAGCCATAGAGAAAAAGTGAAGGGAACAGATTAAGTGCACTGTTCTCAGACTTTTGAAGATTTGAGGTCCTCATTCCTGACTCCAAAATATTAAGGCTTTCAGTAGGTGTGCAACCTTGCATGATGCTAAGTAGAACAGAGGAGAAATGAGCATGTTACAAGGAGAACAGTTCTTGTACTTAACTTTTGTCCAGATGCCCTTAAAGTAGAGGAGAGCTTTTCCTGATCTGTTAAATGTCTTTTTGTCCCCCCCCCCTCCCCTTTTTCTTTCAATACTAGAGAAATATACTGGTGCATTGACTCAGTAAGTCAAGGGGAAAATCTGATTTCCCCCCACCCCCAGTTTCACATTGCAGTTGGGTGTGGGTAGTGATGGTGTAACTGCCAACCAGCAAAGATGCTGAGAAAGAAAATTCAAACTTCCCATTAAAAATAATTTTTTAAAAAAAGCCTGGTAATGTTTTATGGACCCTTGTGACAAGGAGTTTATACTGCCAGATGACTCAGCTATTGATAGTGACTAGAGACTTAAGTACAAATCTTCCACAAGCTTTGTCCCATCGGCATAGAATGGGTATATGAGATCCTAGAGTGGGACAGCTGGATCAGTGCTGCTGTGAAGTCTGTTGTGTAGACATAGCCTCTGGGTATGGTTACACTTACAAGATTATAGCGCTATTGGTTATAGCAGTCCCCTTATACAGTAATATGTACAGCGCTATTGTATGTCCACACTCGGACGCGCCAGCGGTATAGCATGGCCACATTTGGGGCACTTAATGCAGCATTAAGAGCAGCGCATTAGGGCAGGTATCCCAGCATTCAGCTGGGTGCAACGTGCTTTTTAAATGAGGAGGGTGAGGGGGGACGCGTTGTGTGTATGCAGAGGGAGAGAGCCAGTGGTTTTTCCGTTCTTCTGAAAGTCTGTCAGCGAGCCTCTGTTCACAGAAG
The DNA here is from genome assembly GCA_007922305.1 of Dermatemys mawii. Classification (NCBI taxonomy): domain Eukaryota; kingdom Metazoa; phylum Chordata; order Testudines; family Dermatemydidae; genus Dermatemys; species Dermatemys mawii. The sequence goes on from ML677374.1 coordinate 5,750,799, forward strand.
GCTTTGTTTTCACACAGGCTCCCTCCTTAAACATTTGCATTGCTTATCTGCCGAGTTAAGAGAGAAACTCTAAAGAGGTACTTCCACATTCCTCCAGCCGAGTTCAAAACAAAGGGAAGAGTCGTCAATTGCCTTAAATGGCTCTAGGTATCTCCAGAGATCACTTGTAGTGCAGTGGGTGTCCACATTCTTGCTGTAGCGCTACAGCCCTTATTCCCCATGTGGAGGTGGATTACCAGGAGCGCTATAACTCCGCAGTTATAGTGCTCTGCGTGCCTTGCCAGTGTGGACGGGGAGGAGGTTATAGCGCTCATGGGGGCTTTATAGCGCTATAAAGTGCCAGTGTAACCAAGCCCTCTGTGTCTTTCATGGCATTAGGTGTCAGTATGCTGCAGGCAGGACAGCCTTTTGGATAAGATCTAAAACAGAGATCCTGAGCACTAAGGATATGTCTGCACTGCAGTTTGGCGCAAGCTTCCCAGTCTGGGTAGACAGACCTGTTGCTATCTCCTCTCAAGCTAGCTGGCAAAAAGAGCCACGCAGATGTTGTGGCATGGGTAATGACTCTAGCCCAAGTTTGAACCCAGGGGAGCCTAAGTCCCTGCGTGTGCCGCAGCGTCCACACTACTGTTTCTACTGCAGTAGCTCAGAGAGAGCAAGCTATGAGTCTGTCTTCCGGCCCGGGGAGACGCGCTCCCAGCTGCAATATCCACTGCTTACAAGTAGAGGTTTTTTATTCTTGGTTTCCTAGTCCAGTTCAAACTTGCACAATTATATTCAGCTTCTTAAATTGCTCCACATTTGGTTTAGTTCAGTGTTCTTCACTACACAAGTTTAACACAGGAAATGTTATGTGCTGTTAGATATTAGAGGTGATGTTAAACACAGAGAAGGCTGCAGTTCAGTGGTGTGTGTAGTGATTCCTATATAGACATTATTTGTAGAGCACTCTGTGATGAAAGCCGAAATTGGAGGTGTGATGGGGCTGGCTGGGCCAAGCTCAAGTGGCACTATAAGCCCAGGCACCTGGTCACAATGCCATTAATTCAGATTTGGAGAGGTGTGGTGTAGGGGACATGGGTGTCAGGCTGATGGAGAGGGAGGACACCTGAGAGGATCAGGCGGTGGTGGAAGGAAGAGAGAAGGCCAGCTCTTTCTCTGAAGCCCCTTAAAGGTGCTATCTAATTTGTAGCAGAAGTGCTAATGATGGCTGTAGTTAAGGTTGCCACATTATGATTTGTTTTAATTATTAAAACAGCTACATCTTATAAAGGAACAGCCAATACATTTGTGACTAAGAAAGTACTTGGATGAGTAAAAAGTCGCTTTAGAGTCTTGCATATTATATGCAGCCAATTCACATTTATCAGGTAAATGAAATTTTCTGTTACGACAGTAATTGAAGACTTAAATTGGGCATGGTATGCTTTATTTTTTCACTTAACAGAGCAGGAAAATCTTAAATATAATTCGTCAGGTGTGTGCTTGTGCTTCTGTTCTGTAGTGCTTTTACAGTTACTAGAAGGACCAGTATTAGCATTTGGAAACTGACTGGAATTGAACGATCCCATTCTTATCCTAAGTGGCTGGGGTTCTCATTCGTAGGCATGTAACTGCAGTCCCATGAAGGAGTGTTTATTGCTTCTATTGGCATGTTGCAGAGAAAAGGACAGATTGAGAAGATAGAAAATGAGGAGATTCAGAAGCAAAAGGCTGAGATCCAGTTTAGAAAATTACTTCCCTTCTATTTTTTTTTAAATTCCATTAGCATTTTTACTTTAAGTCAGCAGGAAAAATTGGTTAACACCCTTCTTAAATGCAGGATTGAGGTGGGGGTAATGCTGCTCAGATTGTCTTAAAGGAGAGAGTGGTGTTGCAATAGGCAACAGGAATCAAAACTCCATGGCTCTGTTCCCCGTTCTATCATTGATCCATTTTAGAGAGACAAGGTGAGTGAGAGATCTTTTATTGGACGAACTGTTGCTGGTGAGAGAGAGAGAAGCTTTCACCAACAGAGGTTGGTCCAATAAAAGGTATTATTTCACTTGTCTTGTCTCCCATATCCTGGGACCGACAAAGCTCCAGTCACACTGCATATTGACCCACTTTGGGTTTTGACCAAGGCATGTTTTCTGTGCCTAACGTTATCTTTATAAAATGGACATATAATGGAATCTCACAGGGTGCTGAGACTTCATTTTGTCAGAACACTTTGGCTTCCATTCAAACGAGGCACTGGAGCACATGAGTTTAAGCACAAGCTTAAGTGCCTTGCTGAGTAGGACCTTGAAGAACTTCATTAGAAAGATGTTGAAAGTGTAAAATATTAAAATCAAAGACCAGCTCTTCAGGTAAGAGGAAGCCTGTGTGCGTGTAAAAGGGGGCCCATCAATCCTTTTGTCATATGTTGTAGGTAGATGTAAACACGCTTCTCTAGTGAAATCAGCTTGTAGCTGTTACTGCAGAGGAAAAACTTTAAAAATTGAAATGAGATTTTTCCACTCCTGCCAAAACATAACCATACTATAGTTAGATCTGCTTTCTGTTAAAGCTTTTTGTATTATAATATGAACCTGTAGGTGATAATTTGCAGAAACTTTTTTTTTATATAGCACAAAGGCAGACCTGTTTGGTAAATGAAAACTGCTTACATGAAGCAACTTGGCCAGTTCAACTCTTACTACATGTTGGGAACCATCATGTGTTTGGCTTGTACTCAGTCTGGATTTGCATATAATGCAAGCTTATTTTTCTGTAGTGTAACATTGTGTAATTATCACAGTGTTTATATTTGTAACAAGTACTACAATATACTATTGTATTCAGAGAATATTCAATTGATGTTAAATTTTTTGTTCCACATGACTTCAATCCTTTTCTGGAATATTTTTCTAGATGTCTAATGAGAGCTAATAGATTAAAGAAATTGTGCATTTAATTTATGTAGTTTTTTTGTTGCAAGACAAGAGGATATGTTTGAGAAGTTTTCATTTCTCTGTGAAAGGACTTCTTGATAGTGAAGTTAAGGATGCTAAATCTTCCTGTTCATCTTCCTTGATTCTAATTTCTTTTTCTTAATACAGTTACAGATGTGGAACTAAAACGTCTGAGAGATGCTTTCAAGAGAACTTGTGGACTCTCATGTTACATGAGCCAGCAGTGCTTCATTAAGGAAGTGCTTGGTGATGGAGTGCCTCCAAAAGTTGCAGAGGTAATTATATCTATCTATATTTATATATTTATTGTTTTCCTTAGAGGATATATGTATGTGTAAGTATGCATATCCTAATTGTGATGAGCATGCCATTTTTAATACAGCTTTACATCTCACTTTTCCTGGCAGGGTACAATTAGTCAGAATTCTGGTCAGATACTATCAGTGTTGTTGCTTAATCAAGACCAAGCAATAGCGATCAAGTGACAATGAGGTACTTCCCCACCCACAATTGGCAGCCTAAGATTGGCTTGGGAAAATGGAATGGAGAGGCATACTGTCTTCTTTTAGAAAGAGTCAAAATCCTAGACTGATGTTAATTTGAGGTAGGACCTTGACTCTGTAGCATTCTCATGACAAGGTGGGGCTTTTTGTTTTTAAATGTACCCATACTTCTGGTTACTACAGAATTCTACTGACAATTTAAGTGTCTTGAAAACATTATAAATCAAATAAGATTACTTAACTGTATTTGTAAAGACTCATACATAATACAGGAAAATAACCAGAAATAAAATGTGCTTCATATATAAAAATATTGAGTGTGTAAAAAATAAACAAACAAAAAAACCCCCACCACCCTGCCATGTTGTGCATTAATATGCATATTCAGAAAAATATTTTGTGTTGAAGTGATTTGAGAGAGCAATTAATTAAATACTGAATGCTGCCAATGTGAAGTCATTGAATTTACCTAAATGTTCTTTAATGTGTTCTTTCTTTATTTTGGCTTGTGTTCCTTCCCCTTTGTTGTTAATATTGTGTTGATTATCTGGTAAGCATTAACATTTTCTGTGAAGACTGAAGTAAAATGGTCATTAAACAACCCAGCCTTCTTGATGTCATCAGTTATTAGCTCTCCTTCCCCACCAACATGCTGTCTGTCTGTCTGCATCGTAATACATATATGGGAAATATGTGATGCCAAAGATTTATTAATCCTCTAAACATGACAGGTTTTTCTTTTGCATCAGTCTCAAGATTACTCCAATATAACTATTTATTCCATGAATATGGAGATTCTTTTTCCTGTTATAAATCAGCTTTTTGTCTTTTCTTTCCCAGTGCTGAAACAGATGATGAAAGCCTGGACTATTTTATTCAATGTTATGATATAGTTGGATATTTCTTATGTAAATTCTCAAATGTTTAAGAGGAAATGGCTATGTACATGCTAGTTCACATTAAATTTTTTTAAAAAGTTTTTGAATAACTTAATCTTCATTTGAAATCTCTCTCTAATCTTAACATCCAAATATATGGTCAAGATGTTTTGGCTATTAATAGCCTATAAAGTGATTAGATGGGAACAAAAATGTATCTTATCTTATGAGTTGTTGGGTTGGAATAATATTCCTAAAGTTGCACTGTGAGACTGGTCCTCTTATCGCCATTTACAGTGCAGTGTTAGGGATTAAACAGTTGTGGTTTTCTAGTGATGAGACGTGATCACAGATGGCAGTGGATTTTGTTTTCAAATAAAGGCTGCTGGTTGTCTTCTGTTTTTTAAATCTTTGCTCACTGGCAGAGTCTATGTCATTGGTTATCTTATTTTAACTTGCCCACCACCTGACAGCAAGTCTCACATTTCAGTCAGTGAACCAAGATAAATGCAAGAACCAACATTATGTTGGCTAACTTGACATCACAAATGCTGAGACCTTGGCACCTTAAAACTATGTAGCATTAAAATGTCCAAATATGCCTAATAATTGTCATTTAGGCAATATACTTGAGGTAATACACTTGCGACTCATCTCTGTGAACTGAATTCCTTGATTAGATTCTTCAAACAAAACCAGGGCCTGGTTAAACCCATATTTTAAAGAAGATATCTGTTGTCTTGGATGCCTTGGGAAGTGAGGAAGGCAAACAAAACTGTTAATTGCTCAAAGCTCTGTTCTGAGATATCTAATCTTTAACGATTGATATAAATGATGTTAAGGTGGAGATCTGTCCTTTGCCTATCAGTTACTCCACTAGCACAAGAAACAGAAGTCTGTATAATTGCTCTCTAAAGGTTCTAAGTCATCTGATGAACTATGTGGGTCTCCAGATAATCACACATGCTGCAATTTGTGTTTTCAGCTTGATATTTTAAAAATCTAGGAAATCACACCTGAAAACCTTCATTAAAAACACCATAAAGGTTGCAAAGTCAAGCACTCAGAAGTTAGGAAATACCAGACTTAAGGTTGACTGTGCAACTAAATAATGCTAAGGTTAAAAACCAGAGCATAACCAATCAAATTATTTAGCAGTTTACACAAGGGACAATCAATTATTCAAATGATTCCTAGTGTGTGACTTAAAAAAAAAAGTTAGTGTTAAATGCAGCTTTTTCATATTTGAGACTAGAGCAGTTTTACACAGTATATTTTAAAATATTTGAATAGAACAGAGAGGATAAGGGGTATTAATAGAGTAGTCCTATGAAATGACATCTGACTGGATTTCTTCTGGCCTAATAGCTACACTTTTTGGTACTGCATTAGCCATTAAATTAATACTGTCGTGAACACTAATAAACTAAAATTCACAGGCAGTCAGGTTGAGTAGAATGCTATTTTTCTCAGTTAAACAGTTGACATAATTTGTTTAACAATATTTGTCCATGATGAGTATTTAGTTTTTTCCTTCTTTTTTGAAAGTGCTTTATGTAGCATATCCATGATAAGAGAAAGTGTCAACTTTGCTGGATGTCATTCCACTATACACAGACCATAGAATTAATAGGCCTGTTCATATGGCATCAGCCCACAGTGTGTCTCACTGACAGTCTTATACCAATGTACACCTGAAACTTGAGCCTAAGTTTTTATTGATTCCTAAGAAACCTCATCACCTGTTCAGAGGTGGTGTTAGCAACTCTATGTGATGTTTTAGATGCTAAATGACACTCTCATTCATTCAAACCTTGCATAAAAAGGTTAAAATGAACTTCCCATCCCATAGTAGTTTGTTTGACAAAATTAAGTTTGCACCCAATCTAGGATCCTCTTCTTGGCTCTTATTGAACTTATGCTATACTCTCAATGTTTTAGTCTAGTTCTTAGTGTTTAAACCTTTTGATTAAAAGTTGTCTAGAAGTTAAATTTTTCTAATGCACTGATGTTCTTTGCCAACAATGGATACAACCAAACTACGAAAAATATTAAGTAATAAAAATATATTATTGGGGAGATGTGATAGGAAAGGTGCCATTTCTATTAGGAGTGGATATTAGACTTCATATTCAGACTAGACTCATTCTGAAGGTCATATGACTTCTAGGTGCATTCACTAGTGGTTTGAAAAAATACCCGGCAGTCTTATAAGTAGCATGCTGCCGGGGCTGTTTGCTGTTCCGTGATTTGTAAAATGTTTTTGCCTTTCTGAAACCATCCAGAAACTATAACCTATAATACGGTGTACTGAAATTGGCCGTTAGTACTTTCTGGCTCCAACAATTAGTAATTTGAAAAAAAATCTGAGTTGTAACCTTCAGTTCTTTTCTCATGACTGCTGATAACCCATACTGCCTGAGCTACGATGTTCCAAACACTGCACCATGGAACCACTAAAAAAGTTAGTAACAAAGATGAGAAGAAAGATGGCCATCTGTCTGGCTATATGATAAACAAGTTGTTTGATCCTCAGTTACTGAGTCAATAAGAAACAAAAAAGGCACAAAAAGTCTTACACTTGACTGAAAAAGCATCTTATAGAAAAGCAAAAATTGAACCTTGAAAGTGAGAGTGTTCTGCTCATACACAATCTTTTATTTTTCATTTTATTTTGTTTAAGCTATACAGTACTAGAGCAATTTTTCAGGTTGGTGGGGAGGGAGGAAGGAGGAAAGCTAGTCTTCTCTCACCTCCCTGGTTTTCTCAGAAAACTACAGAAAAGGTCACAGATAAATGGGATTTGGTTAGCAAAAATATTATTTAGTTACAGAGCTCTGCTGCACTCGTTTAAAAGGCAATCTGCCAATATACCATAAAAGTTCTGTGCAGACATCAGGTTTTGTTAAAATAGCAGTTAAAACAAACACCTGAAGTTCTAGTTTACACAGACTTGTTACGAGAAGCTGAAATAAATTATTGTCATTTGTGAAGTACTGAAACAGATCATCATAAAAGACTCCTCTTAAGAGGTTTATGTGAAAAGAATAGTGGGGACTTTCAATCTTGCTCTTTCTGTTTTTGAAATGCATTTCATTGAAGCTTAGTGGTAGTTGAAAACCTAATATAAGAGGCACTGTCTGCATGCTTATTTAATGTGATCAGATATTTTATTGAAGATTCAAATAAAAATATGGGTAGAGAAATTCTTAACTTATTCCATTGCAGATGCTGGAAAGAAATCGGAAGTAAATATGTACAGAAGCAAAGAGTTAATATGGGCACAAGAAATAAATATACTGAAGTTTTATTAGCCAGGGTTTAACAGAAATATTCAAACCATCATAAGAAATATATAATTAATAAACTGATAGAATTTCCTTACCTGTATGCAACTAGAGAGGAGAACATTTAGAATAAAGAGAGCTATACTGAATTTTGAATTTCTAATAGTGTACACTCAATTTTATTGCTTTGAGCTTTAAGGCTAATCTTAAATCTTTCTTGTGGTGAATTTTCAGTAATCTCTTGGATCTTTTAGGAGATGTGATTACAATCATTAATTCTCTTAACTTTCTGCACACCCTTTCTCCGCTGATACTGGTTTTCAATATATCTACCCTCTGTCAAACTCTGAATTTCAAACCTAATAAATAATACAGTTTAGCTTGTTTTGTTTGCTAACATGAGAGAGAAATGGAGTGAGACTCTGGGTATAAAATTTTCATTAAAGAAAATTAGACATTCAGCTCCCATTAGCAATAATGTGAGATGGATGGATAAAATGCTGTGCATCGCACTGAAAATCTACCTCTGTGTCTGGAGAAATCTTTTTTGTACTATATTTGTTGGCATAATAAAAGCCACTGTGTCACCCCTGTGAAATAGTTAGGCAAGCCTGCTAATAATGCAGTAAGTAACATCACTAAAATTACTTGAGCAGTTTTCCAGATTATAGAATGAACACTTTTAAACAGCTCATTCATAAGTGTTTAAACCGAATAAATTAACTTTGCTGATGGAGATCAGTAGGCAGCCGAAGTTATTTTACTCAAAGGGTAACTTGTATCTAGAGAGCAATTTAATAGCATTTCACATCTATAGACCAATTTTTTCATTATTACTCCTGCCATGTGGATATCGCTGGTATTTTGTAGAGTCACATTATAACTGGTTCTGTGTTAATATGGGTTCTAAAGGTTTTGTGTTTTTTGTTTTGTAGGGGGAAGCATTTTGTGACGAGTGTAGGTAGATTCCAAAGGCAAATAACAGCTTGATTTACACACAGCCTGAAGTTTAAAATAGCTTTCATTGAAATCTCTTGGAAATGTGATAATTATGTGTATTCTTAAATACCAAATTATTATTCCTGTTCTGAAAACATGTATTTAAAATTGTGACTAGAGAGTCATACACTCCATTGCGTATGTAGGCTAACCTGGCAGATGGTGGCAGGAATGCAGTTTCTATCCCTGAGCCTATAGCAGTTTTACAGGATAATGCCACTAAACTAAAATGACAATGATGATGTTAAATTGCACCACTTCTTTTGTTTTTTTTAATCAATTTAATATCAACAGCTTGCCCTGGATCAGTGTCCTTTTGGTGTTGCAGCCAAAAGAATCGCTGCTTGCAGCACCAAATGGGTACTGTTTTAGATGAACAATAAAAGATTTGGTTGGGGAAAGGTAAGTGATTTAGGGCTGGTCCTCACTAGCACGGGGGATCGACTGTAGATACGCAGTGTCAGGTACGTTGATAATGTAGCTGAAATCGGCGTATCTACTGCTGACTTACCTGCCGTCCTCACGGCGGTGGCGTGCGGTGGCGTGCTCCCCCGTTGACTCCAGCTTGCGCCTTTTGGTGAGCTGGAGTTACGGAGTTGACGGGGGCGCCGCTGGCGATCGATTTATCGCATCTTGACGAGACGTGATAAATCGATCACCATAAGATCGATCTCTCCCCGTGCTAGTGAAGACAAGCCCTTAGTCTGAGCCAGGCATAGTGTGGAGCTAGCTGTAGTTCAGATCTCTAGCCTCACACCTACTCAGCCAAGATAGCTCCTAATCTGAGGCAGCCCCCACTATTCAAGTCCTGAACCCCACAGTGCCTCCAACTCTGTGAAAGCACCTCAGTCCTGATCTGTAGTTTTGTTTGCTTGACTCGTTTCAGCTGTTAAATGAAGTGTGGAAAGTAACAGAAGTGAGTCAGTGATGACTGGCTGAGTTATCTCTGATACAACAATGCTCCTCTGCCTGCAGAACCAAATGGGCCCCATGCAGAAGTTAGGCTGTGCTGATTTACTTATTTTGATGACAATCAGAAGGGTTCTTTCCACTGATGGCTAGATTGTTTCCTGAAACTTTGGAATTGATTGGCTGTGGTCTTGAAAAGCTATTGTGATACAGATTAGTTAGATAGAGACATGCCATTGACTGGAATGTTGGGCCTCATTTTGCTTAGCCAACAATAAAATAAATGCTGTTGAAGAAAGCAGACTGATATCTAATCACAGGTTATTCCCTAGGGAGCTTGGGCAAACACTGCTCTAGATGTCAACTACACCAGCTGGAATAGTAAACCATCTTTGGAGAAACAGGCTATACTCTGTAAAATAAAATGATAATTAACGCTAATGAAGCTAATCTCCATGCAAATATTTAAAATCCCTTTCAATCTAACATATGTAACTATATTTTGTAGACTGACAACAATCCAAGCATATTATATTCTAGTTTTATTTGTCTTGTTGAAATGTTGTTGGAAATAGAACTACCCTAACCATAAACTACATGAATTTGCTTGTCGTCTGATCTTTAAACCCTTAAAACTAGGCTGTTCTGAATTGTCTGAAAATCAGAAGTGATGCTTCACTCTTGTGTAACTTGCTTTTTGGTTGAGAAAGTTTAACAAACATTGTAGCTAGCTGGTTACTACTCGCATGGTGTAAAATGATTTGCCAACCACCGAGGACTAGATCAATACCTTCTTTGAGATATCCTGTGATTACAGATTTTAACTTACTACTAGAAATCTGTGAGTTGGCGTCAATCACATCTCTGCTGTAGTGAGACAGGAGGAACCTCTTCATAGTGTGGATGTTGAGGTCCAGGGCTGTGACTGTGTGTGTGACATTTTTTCCTTATCACAGGGGATTCTGACCAGGCTTGCTAACCTTCAAGTGCCCTGCTCTGATGACTTAGCTAGCTCATGTGGAATATTGGCACTCTGTCCTTTTCTCATGTTCATTGTGACACTTTATTTGTGCCTCAAGCCCCAGGACTTGCTAGGCTCTGTCCAAATATAGAACAAAAAGGTGGTTCTTGTGCCCAAAGGTCTTACAATCTCAGTAAAGCCAAGGGGCAGCAGATGGACAGATGAGGAAGTAAAAGGAAACAATGAGAATATTAGTCAGCATGACAGGCAGTGATCTCAGCATATCAGAAACCTAATCAATGTCAAGTTTTTGGTAGGTGTCACGGCAAAGAAGAGTTTTAGGGAGGGATTAGAGGAGGATAATTAGGTCGTGTGGATGTTTACAGGAAGCTCCTCCCAAGTCTGAAGGACACTGGGAGAAAGTACACCGATGTAAGTTTGAAAATTTATTAACTGGGTGATGGAGATTGGCATCGTGTGCTGATTGGAGGCAGGAATGGACATTTCACGAACAAATGAGAGATGGTAGGTAGGGAGAGGATAGGCTGTGAGGGGCCTTGAAAGTGAAGGCGAGCAGCTTATGTTTGATGCTGTAATAAAGAAAGGGAGCTAGTGGATGGATGGAAAGAAAGGAGTGAGGTGGTGAAGGTGACAGGCTAGAGAAATGATTTTTCCAGCAGTATTCTTAATGGATACGGATGAGGCAAGTCTGTTTGCCAAGACCTGAGAAGGGAAGTTGCGACTGCTCTCCTACTGCGGTTAAAGATTACAGAATGTTATTGAATGTGACTACAATTATGAAAATTGAGTTAGCTGACATGCTGATGACTATGATTTACTCCTCGACATAGATCAGGACAGATTATGTTTAGAATAATACAGTGAACCGTGATGGAACCAACAGGTCCATGCTTACTGGTCAACATTGTCAGCTGATTTGATTATTTGTAATCAAGTCAAAACATACAATTTTATGTTGTAGACAAGCCCCAAGAGATTGTGTGGGAGTAAAGTTCGTGGATAGCTTTAACTGCTGCAGACTTTCTGCTTGAGACTTTTTGTTCCCCCCTTCAGGGGAACTTGCTATGTTGAACTACTGCTTTCTGGTTCCCGCTATGCTTGGCTTAGTGGAGCCCCTAATCAATTTCATGCAAGCTTTGCACAGTCTTGGAAGAGAGGGAAACCACGCAAAGAGCTTCTGCTTTCTTTCACATAGTTGCTGTGTGTGTGCTTGTGTGCGCAAAGTAGCAGAAGAGACTTTTGCTCCATAGTTACTAAAGGAGTATGAGATGAAAACATTTCATTGCATGTCCAAGAAGTGGTTGCCAAGAAGCTGATATCAAATGATTAAAAACTATTTCTGCCTGTTGGCCATTTTTGATTTGTGAACTATCGATTTCTCTTGAGAAAGATGCTTACAATATTTTATTAAATAAAATTGAGAGCTAGAAGCTGCCTATTTATCCTTAGCAAAATAGGCCAACAAATTTTATTGAAGGAGAAGCAGTTGCTGATGGATCTAACTGCACAATTAATGCCTTTTTTTTTTTTAAACACGGCTGTAGGGTTTTAAAGCCGAATGTACAAAAAGTATGAAGGGTGTGTAAGAAATGTTAGTGAAGAGAAGTGTAGTACAGTGAACTTTTTATTGCTGGCACTGGATATATATGTCATAATAATAACTTAGGCAAGTATCAAAAACCCCAGACAGAATTCAAAGGAATAGCACATTATCATCTTATTAGCTGGATATTTTAAATTCTTGTTGCAGTAAAGGTGGTTAGATTCGTGCAGATAACTGCAGATTATCATTTTTAGATGCCATGACTATTTTTATGAGACTATGGTATAGTAGAAGGAAAAGAACTCATTTGTAAATTAGCTCTATAGTTGCATGAACAAATTACCTAGAGAGATGGCAACACTTTGTGAGCAAATACTGATTTTGTGAATAAAGAATGAATTTTTAGTGTGCTGACTGAAAAAAATAGCTATTGAAAGTTTTTTGTTTATAAATTGAAACTTCATGACTCAATCAGTCAAAAATTCTAGTCACAAATTTTGATTACTTTCAGTGATGCAATGAAAGTAGTGACTCTGTGGACAAAGGAGGCTGAGATGTCATAATGGAACTCGTGTATAAATAAAGATGCGTGTTTAAATTTTAGTACAACCTACATAAAAATTACATTATTATGCCAATTACTGTACCATTCATTAGAATCAAAATAAAGTAAAACATTATCCAATAATATTGAATTCAGTTTTATTTAGGATTTGTAAGTACAGTTTGATAGGTTTCCAAGACTTCATTTTCCTCTCTGAACTGCCTTACCACTTCTTCTAGCTTTAGGGCAAAGTAAAGGTTGTGGCACATAAATGGAGGAAGTTCTCTTAGAATATACAACAATGTGGGTTGAGTTTAGGACAGTTCAGATGCCTTAAAAATATTAACTTTTTTAAATGTCAAGGGTTTAAAAATATTCGGGAATGTTTTGAGTGTAGCACTTATCAAGCTAATTGTTTCTTAGACCTAAAGTTAAATTATTTTTCAAACTACACAAATTATGTCTTCATATAAATTTATTTACTTGAGAAAATGGCTGGTGATAAAATTGTCGTTCTTATCGTATGCATGTTGTATTTTCTTACTCTTATTTATTGTTGCACATACACGTCATTTATGGGATTTTCTGTAATTCCTGAAAAAACTTGGTAATAAGAAAAATAAGTTTAGGAAAAAGTTATATAGCAGAAGAGTTGAGATTATTTTTTACTCACATAGAAGTGATTCCTCCTCCCCACAATCCCAAAGAATACAAGAGTTCTACAGTACATTATTCTTTCAAACCCTTCTCTAATTATAAATGAGTGCTGCACTGGCATAACATATTTAAACTGTGTTACATATTTAGCCTTTCAAGTTTAATCTGCATGTTCAGGTGCTGTTTGGAGAACGCATCTTTATGTTCCATATTTATAATAAATATAATATGTAAGAGCATTTAGTTGTTGCTAAAATTAATCTAATACATAGCTCAAAAGTGTAATTTTTTACCTAATTTAAAAATATATGTAAATAAAAATGCTTACTTGAACCCCCAGTCCTGCATTGTACAACATGCAGGCACTGTAGTTTGCCCATGTGGAGTTCCATTCAGGTCCCTGGAGGGTCTGTGGAAACAGCAGTCTATTCATACATTGTGAATCGCAGGATTGGTGGGGACTAAATCTGTAATTTATTAAACTCTGCATAGACTCGATCTATGTCGCTTATGATTTTGAGGTACTCCCACAGTATACCAAAAGGGTATCTATCTTCTCGTTATTTCTTTGCATTGGGATTCAGACAGTATTTCTCTTAATCCATTCTTGCTGTTACAGCAATAGACTCAGTCCGACAGTCTGTTTCTTGCAATGAATTTTACATTTACAAAATAGCTATATTTCTGCATACGATGTCAACATAATAATAGCCGCAGCTTGTAGCAGCTAGTTGTGTAGATTCTGTTTCCAGAAAAAGCGTAGTCAATGAATGACAATGCCTTCCTCTTGGACTTCCTCCTTAATGATATGTCCTCAAATACACTGGCCTGCTGCAATACATATATTCTGTAAAGGGCTTGGAAAAGACTGTGGCACACTGAATAAGAAAACTATAAGTTTGTTGTCCTTGCAAAATGCCTTTCTCATCTCTCTCACACATCTAGTTGAATTACTCTTTGTAGTCAGGCAACAAAAGATCTAAGAGTAAAGTAAAGAAAAAAGGAGTAAGCCATAGGATTGAATAATAGCAGGAACCTGTAGAATCATTCACACTTATGAACCATAGTTCATGTGTAGTTTAAAGGGATGCTGTCAGCTTGAATTTTTTAACTGACTAATCTTAAAAATAAAAATCTAGTGATGTTTTTCTGGTCCCCTGCCAAGAGGCTTTTCTTAGCAAGTTAGAGTTGCAGTTCCCAAGAGCAACATCACCAGATGTGTTCAAGTTCCCTCTGACAAAGCTCCTTCACAGCCTGTACACTTCCACCTGCCTACCGATCTCTTCAGCAGCAGCATTGTGGTGATACTCATCCCTTGGGCTTGCAGAAACATGTCTATCCCATTCCTCTTCTTTGCCCCCTTTTGCAGTGCTTGGATCTGGGGAGGAATTAAGGGTGCTCCTGGTGCTTTGCAGTCCTTTTTAATTTCAGTCACTCTTTGGGTCCCATTCCTGAATGTAGTTCCTCTATCATGGTTATCATTTCTTTCCATTGAACTAAGATATAATTTTTCTTCCTTTTTCTTTTCTTATATCCAGTCCACTGAAATCCCAGATGAGAGAGAGAAGCTTTGTTACTTACTACCATTACAGTGCAGTCCCATATAGTGAGGCAAAAAAGGGCCAATTCTTTTGATCCAATCCCTTCCTCAGCAGAGGGAGTTACTATCAGTAAAGAAATGAGACTCAGCCACATGGATTAGCCTTGCTTTTTCTTTAGAAGTAAAAATGCTTTGTGTTCATTTTGTCTTCTGTCTGAGGATCTCAGAGCACTGTACATAAATACATTCATGAATTAAGTCTCAAAGCATTTGTGAGGTAGGGAAGAATCCCTGTTCTGCAAATAAGAAAACCAAGATACAGTGCTCCTCAGTCACCCAGCAGCTGTCTGGCCTCATTGAGAAAACTTCAGGTTTTCTGGTTCCCTGTCCTGTGTTTTAGTTACAAGATCATATTCTCTTTTAAACATTTCAAAAGAACAAGGATGGAATATGTGACAGGATGGTGCGTATGGCATTTTTTAATATTGGGTAGGACTAATATTTGGAAAACACAGCGAAAATATCTGCACATTTCTTGACGATTGTGGTGGCAGGGGAATGATTTTTGTGAGCTGTAAGCTTGCTCATGTGATTTGATATCCTTTCAGTCTTGTCAGGGTAGTCTGAAAATTTCCAGTGTTTTATTATTTCGTAGCCCACATCTTTCTTCCTACAATTTTAAATAGTGTCTTGTAGCTTTTCAGAGATGAATGAGAAGTGGTGGCACTGAAGCTGGCAAATCCAGTTTTCCTTTGGCCTGGGGCAGCTAATGTTCTGTAACAGTCGGGCTTCTGTATAGAATAGTGTACTACTCTGGGAAATTCTGCTTGTTTCTGTCACCAGTACCTCGCAGCTGCAGAATTTTTGTGTTCAGGTTAAAATAAAAAAACAACCCATAATTCATTCTTATCTGTCATGAAGGTATTTCTCAGCCCAAGTGTACGCTTTCTACCCTCGATACTTAATTCCCTGCCAGCCCAGTGGGCAATAGAAAGCTTTGTCTGAACCCTTCTTTTCTGCCTCTGTTTTGCTTTCTCAATTTTTGTTGCACACGGACATTGTTCATTACTTTTTTCTTTTATCTTTTTTTCCTCACTTTGGTGCTGTTTCTCTTTTCCTCCTCAAATATCTTTCCCTTCTATAGCAGAATACGTAATCTGTGTTCTTGAAGCTAGTCCTATTTTTGCTTCACAAAAGGAATGAAAAGTGGCGTGGCCAGTTTGTTGCCCATGGATCATGCTTGTTGCCTGCATAATCCTGAAAAGCAGGAGAATGGGCCTATCACAAAATGTAATAGAGCATAGCTTGAGAATCTTGGTCTTCTGCATAGCATAGCAATCTTTTGCCGCTGGGGTGGAAGATAAGTTATGTGAAACTCATTATACAATATCAGACTTTTGGAGACTGTCAAAGAAGATTAATAAGGACCATTGACTGGTTGTGTCAGGGATTCCTAAATTGTGATGTTTGCTACTTGTAGGATGTGACCTTAGGTTGAATTCATTTACATCACAACTTACTTTTTTTTAAGAAGGGGGTCCATGAGCTAATAAAGTTTGGGAACTTGTGATTTATGTAAAATAAGTGTTTTGGTAACGTTTAGACGTAGAGACCAAAAGACAGCTGATCCCTTAAAGCACAAATGAGATTCTAAGATACCACAGTAGAAGTTGCAAAGGTATTTTTAATACTAATTTCTTATAGGCATAAATCTATTTTCATACAAACTCTACACTTAATTCATTGCATGGCTATAGCTACTTTCTCCCTTTATAACAGTAATCTTCTATTAATTCATAAAACAGAAAGATAGTAGAAATGGACATTCCTGTCTTGATTTACTATATATAACACTTTACACAAATAGTTACTGTACTAGTAATGTATTACCAGTCTGAGATTTAAAAATTGGATTCCAGTCTTTTACAAAGTACCATTGGTACAACAAAAGCCATAAGAGGTTTCCAGAATTCAGTTGTACAACTGATACCCTTAAGTCTACTATCTTATATTAAGATTGCAAAGTGCAGGATGCAAGTTGCATAGCTGCCTAATGATTGGCAAAGAGTCACTGAATTTTTCAATTTGTACGTTCATGTGTACACTCTATAAATGAAGGCAGGATGACATGTACAAAATCTGTAATGGAAGTTTGTTGGCACCAGCAAAATATTAGTCCATGACTGTCCTGTCATGATGATAGCCATTCCCCATTTCAAGGCTACCTGTTGTAATGTGTGCCAGGCCATTTCTTGCTGGGTTTTCTGTGCTATATTTTGATTTATCATTTGAACTTCCTTCATAAAAAGTCAATACGCAAAGTGCATATTAAATTCTTTTTCCAATACTGAACTATTCTAGTTAAGTGTGTTAGTACCGAATTTCTAAATGTCTTCAAGTAAGTCTTTTTGTTGGACTGACTTGGTCATGATAACATGGTGTTTTGAGGCGTCTTGTAGCAAAGGAAGAATTATACTGAACATTACCACACACGCCTTATGTCTTTGACATGCATAAAAATAAATAAGGAGCGAACAAAATTACTTTGCAAGATAATGGACCTTAGGGCAAATGTTCTGTTATATTGTTTACTGTGAAGGTCACCCCAGAGGATTCCAGATACAGTACACACACACACGTCACTTCAGTTTTTGTTTCAGTGCTTTTAAAAATATCTTCTAGTAGATCTTTACAACGTTATAATTTCAGTAATTAACTCAGTCAGCATCTGTTCAGATGGTGTGCTGAGTTTTATCTTGGAAAGAAGAAACAGTATGTTGTTCCCATTTTGTCCACTCATATTACCTCACTATTAAACAGTGAATCAGCTTTAAAAAAAAAAGTTTTAATCAAGAGAACAGTGGAGTTAAGAAGAGCAAAGAGAGAAGAAAAGGAAACCGAAAGAGAAGGTTTGTAAAATTAAGCCTTTGTCAATATAGATTTGTGATGTTTATTACACATTATGACAGTATTGCTTCCAGTCTTTCCACACTTGAACTTTTACAATAAGATCATACATTGGCCAGTGGTCCAGAACAACACAGTTGTCCATTGCTACCTCATGGGGTGTTTACCAAATCTTAGTATTTTTGGCTTCCAGTAATAAAATAAGTATTGTAATCCCTATAACAGCCACAGTAGCTACTTGAACTGCATGAGAAAGTGCCTTTTCCAGCAAGTTCTGAAAAAGTCCGTAAGTCTGTGCTGTTAAAACTACATTCCTCTCCTGAGATTTTCTCTTTCATTGCAAGCAAACTAACCATCTACTGAGGCTGGTTTGCTCATGAGTTTCCTTCCTCAGGAATGCTCAATCCACACCTTGGATCTCTTTTAGAGAGTCGCTCCGACATCCTTTATTTCTGGATGAGGTGACAAGCCACTTGCCTAAATGAGGCCATGGTTACACTGGCACTTTATAGCGCTATAAAGCCCCTACGAGCGCTATAACCTACTCTCCGTCCACACTGGCAAGGCACTAATAGCGCTATAACCGCGGAGTTATAGCGCTATTATAAATCCACCTCCTCATGGGGAATAAGGGCTGTAGCGCACCTGCTGTAGCGCTACAGGAAGAATGTGGACACCCACTGCGTATTAATTGGCCTCCAGCCTGTCCCATAATTCCCGTTCGAGCCACTCTGGTCATCACTTGCAAACTCTTTTGTCCTGTCCTCAGGTGACCACACGTCAGACCCGCCCTCTAAAGTTCCAGGGAAATTTGAAAATCCCCTTCCTGTTTGCTCCAGCCAAGCGTGGCGTGCTCTCAGGGAACCCTTGCAAGTGATCATTCTCATTGATCAGATTGATTGCGTGGCGTGGTCTCAGGGAATCCTTGCAGGTGATCATTCTCATTGATCTGATTGATTGCGTGGCGTGGTCTCAGGGAATCGTTGCAGGTGATCATTCAGATTGATCATCATGACTCCACGTGCCATGCCTCCTCGCAATAGGCGATCCCCAGCATGGAGCAATAGTGAGGTGCTGGACCTCATCAGCTGCTGGGGGGAAGAGGCTGTTCAGTCTCAGCTGCGGTCTAGCCGCAGGAATTTTGACACCTATGGGCAGATATCACGGGCCTTGGCAGAAAGAGGCCATGAGCGGGACACTCTGCAGTGCCGTGTTAAGGTAAAGGAGCTTAGGAATGCGTATCGCAAAGCCCGCGAGGCAAACGGCCGCTCCGGGGCAGCCCCGGTGACTTGCAGATTTTATAAGGAGCTGCACGCGATACTTGGTGGTGATCCCACGGTCACTCCATCGACCACCACGGACACTTCCCAGCCCACCAGTGAAGGGGGGGGTGAAGAGGAGGACGAAGAGCAGGAGGATGAAGAAGAGGAGGAGGATGAGGACGAGGCAGCAGCGATCCAGGGCACGGAGGAGTCCCTGGACGCATGCAGCCAGGAGCTCTTCTCAACCCAGGAGGGCAGCCAGCCACAGCGTCCGGCGGTTGCAGGGGCCAGCTCAGCAGCGGATTGCGGAGGTAAAGCTGCTTTTCTATGGGGAAGGCTGGCAGCCTGGGGTGGAAAGGGATGAGGGGGGCATTCCACCTGGTGCTCTGTTCAAGCCAGGAGGAGGGCAGGGGGGCATGCAGCCAGGAGCTCTCCTCTAAAGCCAGGAGGAGGGCGGACAGCCACAGCGTCCGGCAGTTGCAGGGGCCAGCTCAGCAGTGCATTGCGGCGGTAAAGCTGCTTTTCTATGGGGAAGGCAGGCAGCTTGGGGTGGAAGGGGATGCTTGCATGCTTGCCTACATGTGGAATAGAGCATTGATGTAGTCTATCACCTCGCGGTAGTCATCATCAGTAATCTCTTCAAAGGTCTCAAAAAGAGCACTTGCAATGCGCCTGCGCAGGTTTCCCGGGAGAGCCAGCGTGGTCCCCGTCCCGGTCACGGTCACTAGTCCCTGCCACTGTGCTACAATGGGTGGGGGGAGCATTGCTGCACATAGGCACGCTGCATATGGCCCTGGGCGGAAGCCGCATCTTAATAAAATCCCTTCCCTTTGCTCCTCAGTGACTCGAAGCAACGAGATATCTTCCAGGACAAACACCTATGGAGAATGTTGGAACAGTGTTCAGAGTAGGGCTCCTGCCACTTCCCGGCACTCCACCCCCCCCCCCCCCCGCCCCCGCCACAGCTTTTCAGGGCAGGGAAGAAATCCTTCCCCCTGCCTGCTGCTCAGAGTGGGGCTCCTGCAACGTACCGGCACTCCCCACCCCCTCCCCCGCCACAGCTTCTCAGGGCAGGGAAAAAATCATTTCCCTTGCCTCTGGAGTCCACTCACCATGGCAGGGGCTCTGTTGCTGTATCTGTGCTGTCTGCGGGACAGGCAAACGGGGAATGCGGGGGAATGATAGGCATGTCTGCTCTTTACAAGGGAACCACTGTGAAATGTATCTTTTTATTTTAGAAGGGTCGTCCTTCACCCCTTCGCCATCGCTCTTATCAACAGCTGAGAGGCTCAGGCGACTGAGGAAGCGGCCACGAAGGAGCAAAGAGGATCTTGTACAGCAAGTAATGCAACAGGCTGTAACGGAGAATCGAGTTGCACAGAGGTGGAGGGAGAATGAGAGCAAGTTGAGGGAGAAGGCGCGGAAGGAGAACGCGATTCACCGCCGGAAAAGCACCGACAAGCTGCTCTCATTACTGCAGCTTCAATTGCAGAGTATGCAGCGGCTTGTCACCCTTGCAGAGCAGAAGCTCCGCACCCACCACCCCAATTATCGTTTGCCCCAACTCCCTTCCCCTTCCTTGCCTCTGTACCCTCCAGGCCAGTATCATCAGCCAAATGGTTATCACCATCCACAGCTGCCTCCAACCCCTCTGTCTTCACCGGACAACCCCCAGACCCCAGACCATTATCCACTGCAGTCTACCCCTAATAACATGCCTTACTGGCCACCGCAAATGGAGTTCGGGGGACATGGGCAGTTTGAGGGCACTGGAGACTCAGAGACCCGGACATACTCCGATCTCTGACTGACCCCACGACACCCCCATTGCACCTCCCCTGCCTTCCCCCTCACATGCATCACAATATTTTCTTTCAGCAACCGAAGTACCTGTTCAATAAATGAATTGTCTTCTTAATAAATGGGTTTTTTTTATTAAGTGTACATACATTATTACAGGCTACAGAAAAGCAAATGCCTGTTCCTGTTAAAAGAATGCTCGCTCCCTCCCTCCCTCCCTCCCTCCATCTGCACCTCACTTCAGAACTGGCTTTCAGCCTCAAAATGCTCCCTCAAGGCTTCCCTGATCCTAACAGCCTCGCGCTGGTCCCCTCCATGAACCCTGCTCTCTGGCTGGGCATATGTGGCCTCCAGGCGTTGAACCTCAGAGGACCATGCCTGAGTGAAGCCTTCGCCCTTCCGCTCACAAAGATTATGTAGGGCACAGCATGCGGAAATAACCGCGGAGATACTACCCTCGGCCAAATCTAGCCTCCCATAAAGACAACGCCAGCGCGCCTTCAGACGCCCAAAAGCACACTCCACAGTCATTCGACAACGGCTAAGCCTGTAGTTGAACCTTTCCTGACTGCTGTCCAGGCTCCCTGTGTACGGTTTCATGAGCCAGGGCATTAAAGGGTAAGCAGGGTCACCAAGAATCACTATGGGCATTTCCACTTCCCCCACGGGGATCCTCTGGTCTGGGAAAAAAGTCCCCGCTTGCAGCTTCATGAACAGGCCGGTGTTGCGGAAGATGCGTGCGTCATGCACCTTTCCAGACCAGCCAGCGTTAATGTCAGTAAAACGCCCACGGTGATCCACAAGCGCCTGGAGAACCATGGAGAAGTACCCCTTTCGGTTAACGTACTCCTCAGCTAGGTGGGCGGGCGCGAGAATGGGTATATGGGTCCCATCTATCGCCCCACCACAGTTTGGGAAACCCATTTCTTCAAAGCCAGCCACGATGTCATGCACGTTGTCCAGAGTCACGATTTTTCGTAGCAGGATGCGATTGATGGCCCTGCACACTTGCATCAGCACAACTCCAACGGTCGACTTTCCAACCCCAAACTGGTTGGCCACCGATCGGTAGCTGTCTGGGGTAGCCAGCTTCCAGATCGCGATAGCCACCCGCTTCTCCACCGGGAGGGCAGCTCTCAGTCTGGTGTCCTTGCGCCGCAGGGCAGGGGCGAGTTCAGCACACAGTCCCATGAAAGTGGCTTTTCTCATTCGAAAGTTTTGCAGCCACTGCTCGTCGTCCCAGACTTGCATGACGATGCGATCCCACCACTCTGTGCTCGTTTCCCGTGCCCAGAAGCGGCGTTCAACAGCCGTGAGCATGTCCGTTAATGAGACAAGCAGCTTCGTGTCGAATGCATTCACCGCTTCGATCTCGTCTTCAGAATCATCACTGTCATCCTGCATGTCAAGGAATAACTCCACTGCACACAGAGATGTGCTGGCGACAGTCGTCAGCATGTCCCTCAGCAGTTCTGGATTCATTGCAGCACTCGACAATGGAAGACGGAGCGTGCCTTGCTGAAACCCTTGAAAGATGGCACCGGAGGTGGAAGGAAACACAGGGATTGCTGGGATATGCCAAAAAGCATCATGGGTAGTTCAAACAGGATATAGAATGCCCCGCAAGTGACGCCCCCCCTCCCACAAGCCATTGCGCCAGATCAGGAAGAGGTGTACTGTGGGATACCTGCCCTAATGCGCTGCTCTTAATGCCGTATTAACTGCCGCAAATGTGGCCATGCTATAGCGCTGGAGCATCTCAGTGTGGACATACAATAGCGCTGCTATTATTGCTGTATAAGGCGAGCGCTATAAGCAATAGCGCTATAATTTTGTAAGTGTAACCATACCCTGAGACAGCAGAACCACTTAATGTGATGTTGTTATGGTCAGTCCTGTTACACATAGTTACTGTTCAGTATCTGTCCTAGTTAGGTGCGTATCAGCTGCCATTCATCTTCCCCTGTGTAGGACGCACAGGGGAGAAGGAAAACTTTTACCACACATAATGAAAGGGAAGATGTGATTCCCCTCCCGCCCCACATCTCTTCTAAGAACCTTCCCTTTTACATTCTAGCCTGCATGATTCTGCCTGGAATACTGCTTCTAATTCTGTTTGGAAGCAGGTCTGAAAAGTGTAATGTTGGAATTGCAAATTGTAAAGAACATGCTTTGTCTAAGATTGACAGCATTTACCTCCAGGGTTTTAGGAATAAAAAGGCCTTATGTGATCTACATGCTTAAGGAGTGTTTGGACTTTCTTAAACTTGCCCTCATGGATTTTTTTCAGTTTAGAAAAGTGTCTTAGCAAAATAAATTTAATAAGATTCAATTGAGAGAAGCATTAATATATATGTATCTAATTAGTTTAACTTGGAACTTTCCTCATGTATTTTCTGGTTGACAGTTACATTTAAGTTCCCATCCAAAAGAGTTAGTTACCTTTTATTTAAAAAACAAACAAACGAATCCCCCTACTATTAACTTGGTACAGTGATGTTCCTGTAGAATTCAGTTGTGATTGTTATGTTTGAGGGACAGGGTTTTTATAGCTCATGGTGCACCCAGAATGTTTTTTTTTTTCATCTGAGAGTAACCATATTCATACTTGAAAGCTAGGATAGCTATCACCTAGTCAGATAAGATAACAGCATATTTTTAAACACTCTGAAGTGTTTTCTTTCACTACAAAAGGTAAATGACCTACATATTCACTATAGCCTTGAAGACCTCTTTTATGGAATCAGAGTAGGAAGTGTGGAATTCAGAACTCTGACAGTGTGCATGGAGCAACTACAATCCAGTTTATCCAAACAAGCACAAATTTAGCTTTTGTAATGTACTCCCTGAAGCATCTGGAAATGAGTTAAACTGCATTAATAGAAGAGGATGATCCAAGCATCTTTTGGAAAGTTAATCTATTTTTGTAACATTATGCAACAAGCAGGGGAATGAAATTGCAGGTTCTACATAATGGTTTCCTTAGAACGTGCTCCATCTGTACTATCATATCATTTGAATTCAAATACCTATGAGCGTCTTAAACTACTTCAGTGGAGAGCATTAAAAAGAATAGATTGATGATGAAGAGTGGCATAGAACTCATCTAACACAGAGTGTAAGGCTATGTCTAGGTTTTGCTGGACATCTATCTGGTACAGATCCGCTGCTGGTAGTAATTATCAAAGTACTGATCGAGGCAAGATACTAGCACTTTTACCACCATGTTATCTAACCCTGTTTCAAGTAAGTCTAGAAAGCATGGTGATATAAACATAAATGAACACTTGTCCCCTGTCTAGACTGGCATTGTCTTGCTGACACTGGTGAAAGGCAGCAGTGAGAGACTTCCTACAAATTGACTGTAGACAAGACTTTAAAAGGCTGTTACAGCAGTTACTAATTATAGTGAAACTATTTCAGATAAAATGCAGTCAAATTATCTTTCAAAACATCTCACTGGTGCTATAAACATGACAGAAATTTGTCAATGACTATGTAAGCAGCTCATGACTAATCTAGCTGCCATTTTATGAGGTGGAACAGCAGTTTCCTTTCCTTAATGATTTTATATCTCCTCACAAGAGTTAGAGGGCATAAATCCACATCAGTCACTGACAGCAGGGGAATGCCCTGCCCCCCAGATTTTCTTCAGTTTTTTTTATTGGAGACCTCCATCCTAGCATTAAACAAATGCTCTTCTTGGTCCTTGCTGTTGTCAACCTGTCTGTGATACAGCTTTGAGCCAGAATTATTTTTATACGGTTACTTTGAACTTCACCTGCCTGAGATGCATAACAGACTGTCCATTTTGGGGAGGAAATGGATGAGTATAACAATTCACACTGTTGTGTTAATGGTACTGTACAAAACACAGGATATTTCTACATTAATATTTTAGCCCTATTGATTTCTTATATATATAAAATAAATGATGCTATTATGCAAAATTCTGATTTAAGAGTGCATTTGTGGCTTCCACTGAAGTCAGTGATAGCTGTTTGTGCACATTTGAAGGAACATTTGCATTTAATTCAGTTTTTGAAGTTGTTTACTTAGAATACGTATTGCTGATGAGCTAAAAATGAGCTATTTAAGGTTAGTACAATATTAATAGAAGGTAACACCTGCTAAACTATGATGTTGATTGCTTTAGTACTGTGAAATACCGGTCTCTTTTTGAAATAACTGACTTGCAGAGCAAAGGAAAACTTAAGGCAGATGCTTCTGAGCACAGTCTGCCACCCATACCATTATCACCGCAACGTCATTTGTTCTGTTGTCTGTGACAGTAATATTTCCCCATCAGCCAGACATCGGAGTCTATGGTTAGTTGCACAGTGCAGTATCTTGAAGAAAACCAAATGAGAAGAAATGTAGATTTTAAAGCAATTTCTCTTTGAGAGTGTAATTTAAACTCTTGACTGCTTTCACTTCTAAATTTCTAGCATAAATTTCTGTTCCTATTAGTGGTAAGGTACTGGTGCTTGTAGATAATGTAGCTGAGCATTCTAAATCAGGAGGTATTCTTTTAAGAACAGTACAACTAGAAGTCTATTTTATAGAAAACACTTCATGCTTATATCTTCTGGTTTCCTTTTCTTTTGTAAAGTTAGAGGGGAGGTGAAGTAAGTGACATACTGGAATAAACCCGTTACTGATTCTTGGTTACTAAAATTAGTTGTTGCTTGTCCTAAAGTGACTTCCTGCATAAATATCACATCTATAAATATTCAACTAGTATTTAAATATGCTGGCTAGCTAAAGAGCAATGCATAAATTGGTCTATTGTATAAAAGGCAACTGCTTCAGCCCTGCTGTTAAGCACTTTACCAGTAAATAGTGGCTCCTTATGAAACTTAAATGTAAGCCACTTCTGAATCAAATTGGCATAGCTCCCTTCAAATGAAATCTTCAATTCCAGTGACTTCCACAAACATTTCTACAAATCAATTACTGACAGTTTTTTCAAGTGACTGGTGTAGCTAAACTAAATGCTTGTATACTGGTATGTACTACCTATGTTAGAAGGATATCCATGGAATAAACTCCCTGATTTTTGCAGCCATGTGATAAACGGTTGAACCTTAAATAAACTACATTTTGTTTGTACCATGAATTTTCTTGCCTGCATTCTGTCCACTGATCTGTTTCTGTTGAGATTGCTGCTACTATTCCAAATTTCTGAGCTTTCAAACAGCCATTTTTTGTGATCAGTAATTAATACAGTCACCCCAACCACTAAATAATAAAACCTGTCCTGTCCTTGACAGAGGGCCCTTTTGTGTATTTCAGATTGTTTTGATAGAGCAAACAGCCACTAGACTTGGATCTTTCCCCGACCCAGCCAGGTTACCCATTCAGACCGCTGTGTACTGAGATCCTCCTGCTGCTGCTTCTCTATTGTGTTGGCCTTTGGCTCCTATGGAACACATTGGCCAAAGACTGTGCCCTAAATGTGGGTGTGCCTGAATTCCTTTGGCAGGAACATCATGGTGCTTTCTCTCCCCATATGTGATAACATGGAGCAAGTTCCAAGTCCTGTTTTACACTCCTCTCCCAATCCAGGCAGCAGTCTCTTCCCACAGGCCTAGACTATTGACTGCATTTTTCCTGTTTCTCCTTTTACACACAGGAAATAGTCAATTTATTCTTTGTTTAAAGAGAAGGGGAAAGGATAGATGGGCAGGAATTGTTTGTATTCAGTAATCTTTCTGTTAGCCCTGTGGCTTTCTCTCATGTACTCCTGAGGATATTATTTCCCTGATGGGCTTTTTAAGATATCTTGGAAAGATCCTTCTATAGGCATTGAGAATAGGAGATAGGAAACAACAGCAAATTTTATAAGACTAACAAGGATCAGAAAAGCTTCTATTTGAATAGAAGGTGACTAGCCTAAAACAAAAACCAGGACCCAAACACAATTTGCTGCTTTTATGTTTTCATCCTCTCACTGTGTTTCCCTTCCATAATTTAAAGCAGGCCTGCACAACATGCGGCCCGGGGGCCACATGCGGCACGCACAGACTCACTGTGCGGCCCGCAGGAGGTGAGTAGGGGCGGGGCAAGCCAAGCGGTGGGGTTGGGGGGAAGTGGATGGGGGCGGGGCGAGGGTGGGGCTTTTCGGCCCGCAGCTGGTTTTTTCAGTAATATGCCCTCGCTGCTTTCCGAGTTGTGCAGGCCTGATTTAAAGAATTAAACTAAAACTTTTTGTTTTGTTACTTCTAGGTCATTTACTGTTCATTTGGGGGAACATCCAAAGGGCTACATTTCAATAACCTAATAATGGGACTTGTCCTGCTTACAAGAGGCAAAGATGAAGAGAAAGCAAAATGTGAGTAACAAGTGCGTGTAATCAGAGTAACAAGGTGCATAGAATATAACATATGTAGAACATGTGTTCATAAAGCAAAAATTAAGTTTAGGTTTTTAATATGTAGATCTTGATTTTTGTCTGTAACTTGGAGCACAAGTTTAGTTAAGTAATCGACAGATTTTTTTTAACAATGCAGATCTTGATTTACATTCAGGATTTTTATATTTATAGCATTTAACAAAAGTGAAATGATGTGACGTTACATAGTAAACACTCAAGTGTGTCTGGAGCTTGTTGAAAGGCTGTAGAGGATATTCTGTAAGGAAGAGTGAGAAAGAGTTAGTCTCTTTTTCAAAAAAAAAAAAATACGCATTAATCTAAGTCATCTGCATAATAAGTTCTGTTAATTTGTCTTCCTCTTAATTTGACTTTACAGTATTTGCTTTTCGTTTGTCTAGCAGGTAATAGTATACAAAAGGAATATTTGTTAACCCCTTATTGAACAGTACCAGATCTTGGTGGAATGAGCCTCAATAAGACGCTTGTGCTTTGGTTACCATACAGTTATTGGCACTGTGAGGCAGGGTTGAACCGAATTTTTGAAAGCTTAACTGAAAAATCAGCACAATTTTTGTATTACATTTGTTTTAATCTCTGCTTACCTAGACATTTTCAGTCTCTTTTCCAATGAATCTGGGAGTTATGTTGTCCGTGAAGAGATGGAGCGGATGCTTCATATTGTTGATGGAAAAATCCCAGATTCGCTCAAGAGATGTTTCTCTGAGGTATGTCATACAATTTTTGATGCACTGAATTTACAAGAGCAATATATTACTGCTTTATTGGACAATATATTTTCTTTGCAATATACATGCTACCTCGATATAACGCGGTCCGATATAAGGCGAATTTTGATACAAGGCGGTAAAGGAGCACTCCAGGAGGTGTGGCTGCGCACTCCTCTATCTCGATATAACACGGTTTCACCTATACCGCAGTATGATTTTTTTGGCTCCCGAAGACCGTGTTATATTGAGGTAGCAATGTACATGCATGTATGTATATTTTAAAAAAATAACTGTTTAAATACAGTGTATATTCTAAGCTTTAAAAGCTGTAAATCCACATATGCAACTGCCATTGATAGGTGCAGACAGGTGTATAAGGCACAGACGGACTATGCAGCGGCCTTGATCATCCAGCACTTACTTACATGCTTAACTTTACATGTGTGTTTGCAAGATCAATAATTGTGGTTATTGCTATTAACTATAGTTGAAACACAGATGTTGTTAATAGCGGTTTCCTTGTCCGGTGTGTACAGGGATTATTTTCTTTGAGTATAATCCTACTCACAAGGAAGTTGAGGGAAACTCTACTTAGCAGTGTGTGTTTCTCTTTAAAAATGGTGTTTTTAGCATGGTTTCAGATAGTCTCTGAGAAGGAAATAGAGTACTAAGGACTACCATGTTGCTTAATTGGAGAATTCAAGACTTTGGTATAAAGATTTGACTACTGCATCACTGAGTCAGAAAATGGTCCAGGTAGTACATTCATTGCCCTAAATAGAGTGATGGATTTGAAGAGAATGAAGATTTGAAGAATATTGATTTTCAGCTGGTGGCTGACCACTGGAATATTATGAGAAAAATAAGATTTTTATTTAAAATAATGGTGGATAACTATCACTGACATTGGTTTTAGACCAAAATTGGGCTGCTAGCTGCAGAAATGAGCAAGCAATTGAAAAAGCAACCTTTTAAGAAATAAAAATTTAAAATTTAGTCTTTTTCATAAATAAGTTTTTGAATTTTTAATTCAAGAAGTAACATAGACGGTTATTGCAACTTAATCTTGATCTTGTAAGACACTGGCATGTGGGCTAGACACACCAGCCAGAAACCTGAAAAGAATTGTCTTCAGTATTCAGAACCCTCCCCAGGTAGTGTCCCATCTCTCGTTGTTAGAGATACTTATGTATTTGTATAGCTAAAGAACCTTTTTACTATTGGTTTTAATTTCCTTTGCAAGATCCAGCTTTGCATGGCTTTTGGCAGTTCTCATTTTCTCCCTGTATTTTCTGAGCTCCAATAGAGAGCTTTCCTTGTTGATCCACCCCTTCTTCCGTTTCTTGTAGGTTTTCTACTCTCTCTCAATAACTTGTTTGAGGTGTTTTTGTTTATTCAGTTTGGTCTGCAAACTTTCCCTATGAATTTTTTCCCCTTGCTTGGGATGCAGGCTTCAAATAGTGTCTGCAACTTTGACGCAAAGTAATTCCAAGCTTCCTCCCCATTCAGATCTTTGAGTTCTTCAGTCCAGTCCACTTCCCTAACTCACTCCCTTAAATTTTGAGTTTGCACTTTTGAAATCAATCTTGACTTGTAATATTAAGTCAGTCCATGTGACAGTGCTTAAAAGTGATACTCTTTTTACATATCAAGAATGAGGAAATGTCCAGTGGAATAGCCTGTTCTGTTTTGGAGGTCAGTTGGATAAAAGGCAGTTGGGAGACAGTCTTTTATTTCTTCTCTCAAACAGAGTCCTATAGCGAATGTTAATAATCCTTCTCTTTTTTTAATGCTGTTAGGAAAGCTAGTAAAGTTTTCCTGAATTAAGTGTTATCGAATTGATCTAGTGATATTATGGGAAAAATGGCCATCTTTAATTCTGAGCTAAGTCATATTCATGTATTTTATTCTAAATACACACTTGAGCAGACCATTATGTTTTGTTTTCTACAAAGCTATGTTAGATAACCAGCTAGTATGTTCACTTTCCAAAGAGTTTTGTGTTTGCATCTTAGTGTGCTTTTTTGTAATTAATGCAGATCTGCAGTGTGTGTCTGGTGGGAGTGGGGTTGGAGAGAAGACTGAGAAGAACTTGCTCTTTTTCCAAACAGGCATGATGTTTTATAGCTCCATTAAAAATTCAGGAAAAAATAATGTACTACCGTTTTAATAACTTTTGAAGAAAGCATTGTATTAGCAGACTATCCATAATGCTAAATTCTTAACTATGATGTTCATACAACTTGGCAGGTGAAGTTCAGACGTTTAGGGATAAATTTTCAGCATAATGATCAAGGATTTAATGACAAATTCATTAAAATAAGCTGCATGGAGAAATCATCCCGTGTTAAATCTATGTTCTCTATAGTGACTGCCTTTCCTAGCAGAGGTGAGGAAAAACTGATGACCTGATGTCTGAAAGTGAAAAACTGATACATCCCTCTAGATGTCAATCAGTGAATTCTGTAGTTTGAATATAATAAAACCTCTTGAAAAGCAAAGGACTTGTTATGCTAAAAATAAGTGTAGAGAGTTCCATAGACTAACTACTGTACATGATTTATCATAGATTGAAAAACATTGAAATGAGAGCTCAGAAAGGATGTGTAGTTTCAAACGTACAAATGTTGATAGTAGCCCACTTTAACTGAATTGTCTAGACCCACCCTCAATTGGTAAGACAATTCCCATCTTCTCATGTACTGTTTATCTATCTATCTATCTATCTATCTGTCTATCTATCTCTTCCTACTGTATTTTCCACTCCATGCATCTGATGAAGTGGGCGTTAGCCCACGAAAGCTTATGCCCAAATAAATTTCTTAGTCTCTAAGGAGCCACACGTACTCCTGGTTGTTTTTGCGGATACAGACTAAAATGGCTACCACTCTGAAACCTGTCACCATTTTTAACAATGAGGATGAGTAACCATTGGGACAAATTACCAAAGGAAGTGGTGGATTTGTCATCTCTTTGATGTCTTCAGTTCCAAAACTGGATGCCTTTCCTGTATATATGCTTCAATAAACAAGTTATTGGGCTTTACTACAGGTGTAACTGAAATTTAATGTCCTGTGATGTGCAGGAGGTTGGAATAGAAGATGTATTTGTCCTTTAAACTCTGAGTCTGAAAAATCCTAAAACTCACCTGGAAACATTGTCTTCGTTGGAAGATGGTCTTGCCAGTGCTTGTAAATATATATGAAAATAAAGTATACACCCATGAAGGTCCTGAATTGACAGATGAGATTTTGATGATAGACACACTGAGTGTATGAATGGCAGTCCGCAATGAACAGATGTGATTTAAGCAGCAGCATATTTCGAATCTGTATGCTGCGAAGCTCACTAAGAGTCATAACAGACACAAAAAGTTACCCTCTTAAAAACATTACCGATTGCGTGCAGGCTGCAGAAACTATTTAGAGCCAAGTCTCCTTTGTCACTATTTCTTATAATAAACTATTTTTAGTAATGAACTAGTTTAGAATAATTAACTTTATCATAATAGTAGAGAAACCATTTAGGTATAATTTTAGCCCTTTCAGATAAGGAACCCAAGATCTGGCCTGCTTGTGGTCATTAAGGATTCCAAGGAACTCTTGCAATTTAGGGGTGTCATCCTCGGGGTCCTAACCAGACTCCAGCTTGGATAGTGACATTCTGCCTACCTCAGTCTTCCCTGCAGTTTCAATGACAGTATTTTTCTTCATTTTGTGCCCTAAACTATTTGCAATTTTGATTTTTTATATTACTCAGCTGCAATGTTTCACTCTAACGTGGTTGCACTTCTTTGATGGATAAAATCTTCATTTGGTGTGACTTGTATATTGATTTATACATATATTGGAATCAATGGGGTCAATACATGTTGCATAAATCTAATGTGCTGGTTATAGTGACACCCATAAACTTCAGATGTCTTATTAGTATTTGTCAGTTTTCTACTAATAAAGAGCGTCAGATACTTTCACGGCATGGATGTGACAGGAAATATTTTGTGCTTCTATAGAATCTGTTATCTGGGGTGCTCAGGGTTTTATCAGCTACCATAAAAATATATTAAAGTTGATTTTTTTTAAAAAAAGGAAAGTATTATCCTTATTTCACAGAGAGAAATGTGTTTAAGTGACTTTACCAAGGCCACACTGAGTCAGTGGCAGAGCTGGAATGGCACCCAGAGCTTTTATTTCTCAGTGGTGGATTTGAGGACAACATGTAAGAATTGACATGGTCCCATGGACATTGTTTCAGCACTTATTTTAGAGGAGGTTGCCACACGCTCTCATTCATACAGCTTGATATTTCATGTTTACTATTGCTCCAGGAGACGAGGAGTATGACTTAATCAGTTTTCCTTCCTTTTATTGTAGGGTGAAAAGGTAAACTATGAAAAGTTTAAGAATTGGTTATTGCAGAACAAAGATGCTTTCACGTTTTCTCGTTGGCTGCTATCTGGAAGAGTGTATGTTACACTCACTGATGATAGTGACACCCCTACCTTCTATCAAACTCTGGCTGGAGTCACACACTGTAAGTAACTGGCATTTCTTGCTGCATAAATGGGTATTTTTCTTATAGATCTGGCCTTTGTTAACTTGAGTTCAAAAAAACTTAACTTTTGCCTCTCTCCATGGTCATTCAACAAATCACTACTGCTCTGTTAAGTAAAGCTACATACAGTTCCACTGTTGAGGAATGTTTTTTGTTGTCCATGTTAAAAAAAATAGGTTGTTTTTTAGGGGAAACAGTACTGAGATCACAAGATTTGTTATAGTTGATGTCGATTAAGTGTATGTCTTTTTCAATGTTTTAATGTGCCAAATGGAAAATATATTTTCCACTTATCTTTTTTCTAATGAACTTAAACAAAAAGTATTATTAATTTCATTCCCTTTTATATGCACCAAGAATCACAAATATTAGTACAGATCTATAAATAGTATTTCATAAACGTCACTGGTGTCTCTTAATGTTTGCATTTTTTGGTGCAGTGAACAATCTTTTAGCTTTATTTATAGTCACAGATATAAACTAGACAGAGTGAAGCCCAGTTCGTATGTGCATATTGGAAAGCTCTCCAAAGAAGCGTAGATGGAACTCTTTTTCTGAATCCATCCTGAAGTAATACTAGGGCCATTTTGATTATATGAAGTGCTGTTTTTTAGATCAGATGTCAATTCAGGGCCTGATTAGTTTACATTATGCCTAAAATTTC
Organism: Dermatemys mawii; assembly: GCA_007922305.1. NCBI lineage: Eukaryota > Metazoa > Chordata > Testudines > Dermatemydidae > Dermatemys > Dermatemys mawii. The sequence goes on from ML677374.1 coordinate 5,783,868, forward strand.
TCTTAGTTTCAATTGAATTTATTTGTCTTTTAAAAACTGCATGTATTACGGCTACCTCTGGAACAACATTTAAGTGGTAGATAAATAATCCTTGTGTAAAGTTTTCAAAGGACTTATGTATTATTTAGGAGAGGAAGGATAATTTTTGGTCAAGCTGCTGCCTAACAACTTAACCACATCTGGTTCATTCTGCTGTTCTACCACGTGCTTCGTGTGTGACCTTGAGCAAGTCCTTTAATCTCTGTGCCTCAGTATCTCAACTGTAAAATTGTATATCTGTTTACTTAGATTTAAATAATTCCCATAAAAATTCCTGTTCTGAGCTCTAGATGCCCTTGGCATCATTTGAAAATACAGTACATTTGCTTTGATTGTTGTTAATTTTCCAATGGCATGTTTTCTTCTCAAATGCATTCAACTGCGAGGCACTGGCATGTAATATAAATGTTTACATCATGTTAATGTCTAGCGATCTCAGCTGAGATTTGGGTTCCAGAAGCCACCATGAGTTTATAGTCTGAACAGGAAAGATCCACAAAGGGTGGGAAAGGAAACAGAGGCACATAGGAGAAATGACTTTACTAAGGTCACATTACATGTGAGCAGTGGTAGAGCTGAATAGATCTCCTGAGTCCCAAACCAGTGCCCTATCCATTGAATCGTACTACCTTTCCGAAACAAGTCAAAATCTGTGTCATTCCTGCTCCCCGTACTTCCCCACCCCATACCCAAAGAAAACTTCATTTCTAAACTTCTCAATATCCCCCGCCCCACCCTGCCAACACCTACTCGAACTTCGACATTGCCCAAATCGTTTCACTTTCAGAAAACGATGCAGACCGAAGTAGGGGAGGGGCTTTGAGGATAATGCTTGTTCTGTATCGAAGGGTGTTCATAGGATACATTAGTGTTTGTGAGGTGTTCAGATACTATGGTCATGTGAGGGCATAAGTAACTTCATGGGTTCTTCAGGATCAGTATTTCCTATTAAAAAATAAAATGGAATGAGGTGGCTAATACCGTATTTTTGTGTATATATCCTTGCATCTTGAAGAAGACAGGTAGTTTGTTTATGCTAGGTCTTGTGAAAATTATGATCTACATGGAATGTGCTGGTGGAGCTTGTAAATTGTATTAAGTAAAGATGTGTGGAAGGTAGCCACTTTCGGCAGTTTGTGAGTGAGAGGTCAACCCAGTCACAAGCTCTTAAAAATCCAAGTTCTATCCATTTCCCTTAAACTAAATACCTGCCAGCAGACTTGTGAAATCTGGTGCTTGCACTTCTTCCAGTAGACTATATGGCTGCATGAATTGTAACCAATGCCCTATGTAGTCTGAGGAAGCTGGAACTAAATCCTACAGGAAGGGTCTGGGATTCTGTATCACCAGAGCCGCAAACTAGAGTCCTTTTTCGAGGAGATGCAGCTTTGTATTGCACTCAGCTGTGTGTGTGCCTAGTACACTGGAGATGGAGAACTCTGCTTATCAGTATGTGCCAGGGCAGCACTTGTGCTTTGTGGCCCTTGCCCCTTCCCTGACCTCGTAAGGGGGTACTGGGTCAAGCTGCTCCTTCTTACCACCCATGGCTAGAGTTGCAGCTTTCGGTCTCAGTTTCTGAGAAATGTTTCCTTGTATGTAATGGGTAGTAGCGCCTTAGGTTAAGTTTCTTATTTAGTATTGTATTAGTTAGAGTAGTTGGCTGTTCTGTATGATACCTCACCAGGGTTCAAGCTTGTCCACCATGTAGAGTGGCCAGCCCTAACAGTGATCCCACATGAGGTGCTTGCGATATCTCAGTGAAGAACATGTCAGAATACTAGTCCATCTGCTGGTCATTCACAAATTTAGTTGATTGTGCTTTGGCACGGTAATTGTCTTGACTGGAAGTGCTAACCTTAAAACCAGCTTGTTCTCTGCCTATTAAAAACAAGAGTTAACACTGGCAAAATTTGAATCTGTCTGTTTCACTGCCAAAGATTTTTTTATATTAGCAGATGAGCGTTGCAGAGTGTGTCCCGGGAGAAACTTGAGCTTTGACTTCAATTTTCTTTAGGAATTTTAAAGCTTTGTTGAGTATACCATAGCATCTTGTGCTGTTACCTGTAGCTACAAGTTCTACTGGTAAAGGTAGCAGAATTTTAAAGCGTCATCAAATATTTATTTATTGTGAAATTTAGAACCTTTACTGGGTGTTTCAGCGGGAAGCAGGTAGTATCATGAAACGGAACCATTTGTCTCACAACTTACACAACTAATAGTTTCTAGACAGTTGGAAGTATTGCCAGTTCTTTGATTTCCAATTTTTTATGGGCCATTTGCCCAGCAATATAACCTGATAAAAAATTGTATTGTCATTGTTAAGATTAAAAGAAACCAAAAAACCCCTCAAACAACCCATGTATAAAAAAGTACATTAGGTGATGCTTTCCTAAATATTTAGCCACATGTAGGATTTGAGCTATGAGTCTTGCAGCTTAAAATCCTATATATGGCTTTGACCATATAAAATTGTGTGTTTTACAGTTTGAGTCAATGGTGTAGCAACGAAGTTAAGCTGTAGTTAAATTAATCTAGTAAACCCCCATAATTACTAAGAATAGGTTGTAGTTTCAGGATAAATGTCAATTATTTACCTCTTAAGTGTAGCAAATGAAGATGAGAGAAAGAGAAAGTGCTAGGGCTGTAAATATCACACCAGATATGGGAATGTGAAAAATTGACTAGAACATACTGATGACAGTCAGAAAATGGTAAACTATTCTGCCTTCCGCTGACTATTGTGCACTATTTCTTTTCTATGTTGCTGTTGATTTCCCTTCTGGTCCCAAAGGTCACAATACACAATTTACACAATACAAATTCATCAGCAATGAAAATATAAATGGATTGAATAGTTTGCAGATGATTATATCGGAGCATGAATATTTTTTACGTTCTGATATGCACACAGTGTGATTCAACTTCATTTTTCTTTAATAGAGATTATTTTAACCATGTGTTCTTAATACCATTGCCCCCATAAAATGAGTGCTGTGGGGTGAGAGTTGTTTTTCCTGTGAGTAGAGACTGACTTTTTGCTTGGATATTTGCCTTTTGAGAGAACAAGTCACTGAAAGGATATTTAAAAAACAAAAGTAAGTACTGTTAGCCATGTATAATGCAGAGTTCCTTATTTTCAATTCCGTTGTAGTGTAATCAGTGAAACTTTCTAATAAAGGTTTACTAGTCTATTTCCTGGATGCTAACGCCGTCCTCTTATTTCATAGGATGTACTCGTAGGTACATCATTTAAACAGGCTCCAAGTGTTCTCCCCTCTTATTTTCCATTAAACTTCTGTTGTCCCCTCTTATTTTCCATTAAACTTTAATGTGGCATGGACATGAAAAATTGCTGTGATAAAAATAGTGAAAGTTATTAACGTTGATTTAGAAACACACAGCAAATGTTTATTGTAAAGCATCAGTGACTCCATTTAGATTTGTTTAATGAGCCACGATATGAAGGAAACATAAAAAGAATTATAATTTTTCACTTGTAAATAACATTTATGTTTGAATGCAGATGAGTTTAATTACATTTCTCAGCACAATTATAAATGAAATTTTGAAGTTATAGTAAGTTGCACACACTTGCCATTTTTAATCAAATTTTGTTCCATTTCACCTAAATCATAAATATTCTACAATGTTAGTTATTTCAGTTGAAAGCTAGCAGAATAGTTTTGTAATTTAATTTTATAGGGTTTAAAAGATATTTTGGGATGAGAAGAAGAGAGAAACTTTTAACCTGGTATACGTGTGAGAAATATAATTTGACTTGCAGTGGTTGAGGAATATAAAGCTCTTCTCCTAGTGAACAAACTTTAAATGTCTCTCAGTTGTGGAGTATAAGACTGACTATTCCATACATCTTGATTTTTAACATGATTTTATTGAATACTGAATGTAAGAGTAATAAGAGTATAAGCAAGGCTATAATCCTGTCAAGGAGTTCTAGTGACACCATAAATCAGAAGTGGAGCTTAACTGCAGTGTCAACAGGTCTCTTAATTGGCGTTTGTTTTAACATTATTGCATATCTCTCTTGAATAATGTATGGTTTTATATTTAAAACACTATTTACATTCCATAGTCTACAAAGCAGTGTTAAGAATCAGGAAGTATATAATAACTTATTCTACATTCCAGAACAGAATAAAATTCAGAGTTTGTTACGCTGACCAAGTGCACAGTAGGAAGAGAATGTAATATCCCTCAAATCACTGCAAATCATTAGTCGTTATAAATGAATTTTCCAACATTGTATGGCACTCCAAGAACCAAATACAGGATTTCAGAAATAGCATTCTTAGCCACATCAGACTTCACTGTGTGACACACCCAGGTTGTTCAGTACTTTACTCTGGTAGCAGGGTTAGAACAGAGATCCTCCTGCTCCAAAACCATAGGCACCTACCACTTGGTCTAAAGGGAAGCTTTTGTTAGGTGTTCTCAGTATAGGGATTTATCACTGAAGTTCTAACTCCTTACATACTGGTCAACTCACTATTAATATAACAGTATGCCATTTAACGGCACTTTTGCCTATCATTCCAGTGTTTTAGTCCTCTGTGTTTGTACAAGAATTATGAATGGCTAAAATTCTTCCTCTGGTTACAGTAAAATAAATTGTTCTCTACTTTTCCTCCTCTACTTGTTCCTTTACTGTTTTTTTAATAGCACCTTACAGGTGCGCTAGGTGCTTCCGATTTACTGTGGCTATGCAGAATGGCAGTGGTTACTCTTTTTTAGAGGATGTGTTATCCCTGTAAATGCACTTAGATCTTTTTAAGTCAGTTTGGGGGGTTTTCAAGATGTCTCTATAAATGTAAGTTGTGGTTGTTTTATTTGGTATGGGTTTACAGTACATGATTGATGAGACATCAGTATGTTTGGAATAGTTATATACAAATATATTGACTCAGGAGCAGGAAAATTCTGAGATAATCCAGTCAGCTAGTTCTATAGTCCTTGGTTCAGTAATGCACTTAAGCACACGCCTAAATTTAAACTCACAAATAATCCCATCTTTTCAGCAATGCACTTGAGCATGTGCTTAAGTTCAAGTGAAGTGCTGCACTCCACCAGACCATTGTCACTATGCATTATCAAAAATGTTTGGATGACTGAAATTCAAATGTAGAATGTACAGTGACTGTCCTGATTTAGAGTCATTGTTACACATACTGCTGCATGTGATATCTGAACAAATAGGAGCAGGTGAGTCTGATGTTGAAAGTCACTAGTTTCCAGTGAATGATCACTGAGATCCTCTCTTGACCCTGCGAAATGTCTCCGCAATACTGTCTGCCCAAAAATTTGGTTAATTTAACTCTTATACAAGAGAAGCTTAGAGTTAGCTCTGTGGTTCATCTAATGACTGAAACACAAATGAGTGGTAAAAGAGAGCATATGTTTGAAACGGTGTGTGGTGAAGAGCACTGTTTCTGGAAAGAGCAGGCTTAAAATCCTGTACACTTTTATGCAAAGATATATTCGAATATGGGCCTGTAACAGGAGAAGAAAATATGATCATCAGTCAGTTTTACCCTCAGTAAAAGGCTCCCTGGAACTAGACTTATATACACTATTCTTTGATCATTATAACAACACTTGTAATAGTATCTTTGTATGATACTCAAAGGGATGCTGTTTATAAATTGTTTCCTTGAAATACATATTTAGCTCTGTGTAGTTGCACTGTAAATGTGAACCACCATACTCAGGTGTGAACCAGTATTGTGAATTTAGCCATATGCCTGAAATTCTTAGTCAGGACATGTTTGTCATGAAGTTAGAGCATTTATATTCCTCTTAATATTGATGTGCACTTGCATCTACAACACAGGTGCTTAGATATTAAGATGACTGGCACAGCATGAGAACCTGAATAAAACAAGAAAAACATTCTATCTACATATATATCAATAGAATATCTACATCCTGTTTTGCGTGATAATGAAAAGGAAAGGATATTTGAGCAAGCTTTAGGCCAATATGAAAAACCCCCTAACATGGTTTAATCTTCATCTCATCACCTTGTTATCCTCTTAGCTGCTCGGTCACTTTAAGCTGCTCTCTCTGCCCGAAGCCCTAGAATCTTCTGTTAGTTTGAAAGTGACAAACAACTGCGTTTGTACAAAAATACTTTTGTTCAGTCGTCTGCTTTTTGGGTAGCAGCCCAGCTCTTTGGAGATGAAGAGTTCTTTATGTGGATGAGAGTTGGATTTTACTTGAAGAATATAATGGTGAACAACACAAGACGAGCGTTAGTAAAAATGTTGGGAATATGGTATGTTTCTGTTGTTGTGAACCAGAGAGAATTGTACCTTTAGGTGGGTAAAAAAAATTATTTTTTTTAAGAGATGTGTTCAAATACTCATAACCCTACTCATTAGTATACTTGTTTACAGTATTTAAGAATCAAATACAAAAGTGTATGAATATGGTCTTAGAATTTTTCTGTGCATTCATGTGCATAAAGTTCCAAACTATTTCACTATCTGTAGTAGATTGACAACTCCACAGGTGCCGTATTTCTGCAGAAAATAGTCTGTTAATCTTTCTTCTGTATTATATGTATTGTAAAGAAATGATTGTATTACTATTGTAAATGCAAGACATTTTATATTTTGAATAATAGATAAAGGGTGGCAAGGATCTTAACTTATTAAACTCATATCAGTTGTGAGTAGTTTATACTCTGAAGGCTGTAATTTTGTATGCACTCAACATTTTTAACATGGCTCTGATTGTAGTTTGTTTATCTGCTGTTACTTTTTAACTTGCATTTTAAGGTTTTTTACAGATCTAAAAGGTGTTCATCTTTAAAATTAGCCAAAAAATCAAAAAACATTAAGACAAAAGAACTTAGAGCTATAAACTATCAATGTACTATAACTTTGTGAAAAAACAATGACTACTTTTTATCCTTACCATGGTTTAAATGTATTCCCCAGCTAAGAATTTAGATGACCTCAGTAGTTAGGTAAGTATCTAATATAATAAACCGAGAGCACACGCTTTGAGACATCCTCTTTATGAGACTGATACCAAAAGCTCTTTGGGTTTCAGGTACTACCATTTATTATATATTTGTACAGCATCTAGTACAATGGGTTCTCAACACACATGTAAGTGTCACATGCATTACAAAATATACTTGCTGTTTGACCTAGGCTACCAACCTATTGTATTAAACCTCAGTGTGTAATAGATGTGTACCTTGGTGTATAAGGCTAGAATCTCCAAACATTTATGGAGTGAATGCTTACACAGAAAGCTTAAAAATATGCAGCATGTTGTATAGTTGCTGTGCCCAGAAATTTTGTATCTGTATTTTCATTCAAGGCTTTTGATATATTTTGTGTTCCTTGTATATAGAAAATAAAATCCTGTCTGTTTCATCATTAACAACATTGTTAATTTGGTGGCCCAACTCTTCTGGGCCTGATTCAACACCCATTAAAGTCAATGGAAAGATTCTACTGACTTAAATGATAGTGAAGCAGGCCTCATTATAGTATTTTGTATTTGGAGAACCAAGATGTAAAATTCTTTATCCATCTGACAGTTATTTAGGAGACACTGATATTTCGGACATTGTACACGTGCAAAATTGTTTATTGTAGTCATTATTTTCAATTATAAAAAACAATACAATGATGACATACTCTAAGTTGCAGAAAATAAACAGCAGATATGAAACAGTGCTAAGGATTTAAAACCACAAAAAGTACATAATGCAGAATTAATGACAGAGGGCTACAAATATTGGGGCCTACATCTTCAGAGGTTACTCGTGATTTTGGTGCCCAATTTTTGGGTGCTTAACTTGAGACTCCTTGAAGAGAGGCCATGTTTTCAAAGGATAAATGCTTAATAATTGCAAAGAATGGTTTTTAAATTGGGCACCCAATTAGAAAAAAATAGGTCAAGGGAGGCATTTAAGTTTTTTTAAAAAATGTTGTAATCTCAAGTTATTTTAAAGTAAAGACTATAATAAGGAATATATCCTGTGTGTTGCAGTTGAATTTATAAGATTTCATATTCATTTTATTAGTAATCCTTTTAAAAATGACAGTTTGAAAGCAGTCTTTTCCATGACCTTGCTGGTAAAGCACTGCTTGACAAAAGTGCAGCTAAAACATTAGTTGGTAATCATTCTTTTCCAAGGTTAAATTGACACAAGCAATTAAGATAACTTTAAAGAAACCAAGAATGCCAAACGTTTTTTTAATGAAACACAAGCCATTTTAAGAAGTGACAAAGAGTCCTGTGGCACCTTAAAGACTAACTGAAATTTTTTCAGAGCATGAGATTTCGTGGGCTAATACCCACTTGGTCGGATGCATGCAGTGGAAGTGAATACTTCCATGCATCCGACGAAGTGGGTATTAGCCCACGAAATCTCATGCTCTGAAAAAATTTCAGTTAGTCTTTAAGGTGCCACAGGACTCTTTGTCACTTCTGCAATTCCAGACTAACACGGCTACCCCTCTGATTCAAGCCATTTTAAGTTTCCTTTATTTTTGTATCTTGTCAGTCAATTAACCCAATAGTCCTTAATTAAACATAAATGTTGCAGATGCCTCAATAAGCATGTTTATGCTGCCGTTACCTACTCTTCTCAGTTGGTAGACGTTAAGACATTGTGTTAACTCTATGATCCTTTCTTATGTAATTGTCAAGGGTTACCAGCCACATATTAGATCATGCATCAAAACTGGCCTGCCTCCTATCCTTATATATTTCCTTATTTCTAATAAGGTTAGGTTAAAAGAAAAGAAACTAATCTTTGTGCTGTTTTAGTTCCTTTAGTAAATAGTGTTTGCATGATTTCTAGCAATCAAAGAAAACTAGGGACAACATACATGCAGAAAAACTTTCATAGAAAGCCCAAACTTGTCTTTCACATTATCTAAATAAAAATCAGATAAATTGATGTCACTCTTCAATTTTCTGTACTTGCTCAAAACTCTCTCACACGGGGTAGCCCATTTCTTCTAACCTTGTTCTTCTCTCAAACATTTATTTTTGGTTTTGAAGCTATAAGACATGTAGAAAAATTTAATACTCCACTCCTTACAAGAAACATTTTGAAACCTCTTCTCAATATACTGTCACATTTAAACCCCTGTAAGAAAAATACACCTTCTCTCAGTTGTGTCTTCTCTCCTTCTGACAGATTCTCCCCATTTGATCTCTAATAATCTTAGACATTGTATCTTGATGAGTTAGCTGCCTGACCATCCAATAATGTCATTCTTTAGAATGTCCCAGACCTGATTTTTTTTGTTCCATCACAGTTGAGTTCTCTAGGAAAACTCAGGAGACTGTTTGCAGCTATAATAGTCTTAAAATATGTAGTTTACCTATTTTTTTCTTCTCTTGATTCATAACTAGAATAAAGACAAAGAAGCGTGCCTATAATTTTCACTGGCAAATTACAGGGAAAATAACTTGTACTTACAGGTCCACCTAAATCTCTCATCATGGAAGAGAAACTATGAAACATTTCTGATCTGGAAGGTCATTTAGGCTGTTGCCATAGAGCAGGCATGCAGAACATCCTGTTTTTCTTCTAGGCACTAGGTGCGGCCATTTTGCATGCTCATGCCCAGGATGCAAAATGCTTTCACAATGTTTGGGTGTGAAGTTCTTGTTCTTTACAGAGAGCTTAATTTTTGTGCCACACTAAGTTTTGATTCATGTTTCTAAAGGGAAAGGATAATTCTACATTAAATGAAGGTATTTGCTTTTAAACTAGTCTTTGGATTGACCGCTTTAAGCAAATAAATCATGAGTCTCTTCTGTCAAAACTCTCATCTTTTTGCAATTTTGTGGTTTAACATCCACAAGGATTTTTGTTTTGTTTGAGACAAATTCTGTTACTCCGAGTTGTCCACTGTTTTTACTTCTCTGGATACATCTCATGGACTATGGGTGGAATAAGATATGCATTTCCCATTTTCTTTATTGGAAGCTGACTCTCTCTTATGATTTGTCTAAATTGAACAACATTAAATTTCAAGCTTATGTTCATCTTTGACTCCTCACCCAATGAACCACATCTCTAGCCTATGAGGTGATAGCCTGTAGTTTTGGAATAACTTTTTTAACTCTTCATCAAGTAACTCATTTATTCTACCTTATTGGAATTGTGTATTTTGAAACCAAAGTTCTGAAGACGAAATTTGGTGCTTTTTTTTTTTTTTTTTTCAGTTGAGGCAGGTTGTTACAGAATTACTTAAATATTGTATTTAATTTCTACAAAGCCTCGATTTTTACAATAAAAAAGTAACTTAATAGAATGTCAGTTCTGACTGTATACAATTGGTCGGTACTTAGGAAGGGGTCACAGACTCATCATGCACACAACTTTCAGGGAAAGGAAATTAGGGGTAGCATAATAGTATATGTTGCTTGTGAAGAATAAGGTGGTGGTAGGAATCGGTCTCCCTTGCCTGCATGAACAGCTGAATTCTAAAAATGGAAGAGTTGCTTGTTGGATTTTCGTGTTCCAGGCATCTGTCTGTCTTTACTCTGCCAGGTGCTGAGTACACTCAACTCCTATATCTTAAAGGATAGGGTCCTTAGTGCACTTTACTACCAGAGTGATGGGAAAACAATCTCAGATCATAAAAAAAATTTGCCCTTATTACATACTGAGTGTGTTTAGGTTTTAAAATTAACCATAGTTTTGTTAGGTCTTAAAGTTAACTTCCTTTGAGTCTCTTGCTCATTTCCATTCTTTGTTAGGTATGTGCATTCCGCATACAAAGTTGCCAGAATTTTTTCGTTCAGTGGTATTTGTTGGGCCAGCTCTACCGCCCTCTGGAGTTCTGTGCTGGTACAAAGGATGTCGCTGCACTGTACCTCTCAGGGCTAGTCTACAGTAGGGGAGGTTGTCGACCTAAGATACACAACTTCAGCTACGTGAGTAACGTAGCTGAAGTTGGTGCAACTTTGGCCGACTTACCTGCCGTCCTCATGGTAGCAGCGGTCGGCAGCGGACTCCCCAGTCAACTTCAGCTTGTGCCTTTTGACGAGCTAGAGTTCCGGAGTCGATGGGAGCACTGTTGGCGATCGATTTATCATGTCTTATCAAGATGCAATAAATTGATAGCCAATAGCTTGATCACTACCTGCTGATCGAGGTGTGGGAAGATGCTGTAAACTAGAGCAGTCCAGGATCAAGGCCCATTTAAAAAAAATCTTTACATTTTGTTATTGCTACATTCTAGAATATGAAAACTGTGAAAGAATTTTAAAAATCATTTACGGGATTTATGCTGCTGTTTAGCTTTTTATATGTCCCTCTCCTTGACAGTGAATAACTAGACTGGTTGTTAATGGATGCATCAGTGCAGTATTTACTGTGGGTAATATAATAGCTGTTTTCATTGCCATTGTCATGGGTTCCTGCACTGCTAAATCTAACTGCTTTGATTGGAATATTGTGATTCTGTTGAACGTGCAGTGAAGACCATAGAAATAGTTTCATTGTGCACATTTTTCTCGTTAATTTCTTTAAATATTTTGGTGACGGCTACTCAAAAATGACAGGAGTCCAAACTCTGTGATTCAACTGTAATCTTTTTTTAAATAATTTCTACAAATGTGCAGTGTTCAAGGTAGCTTTGAGTATCTTGCTCTACATTACACGATATGCCTGCTGGGCTGTTAAAATGTGTTCACGCTAATTTTTATGTGATTGTTACCTTTGTGAACTGAACTGAGTAGAGTAAATTTAATACAACTATGTTTTTCTTGTCATTCACCTCTTTACAGTGTAATGAAAAGACCAATAAGTGGTTGTTTAAGAAATACAAATTAGCAACTTTAACCTTGATCCATAACTACTTTTAAAAGTTTGGAAGTTTATCCCGCTGTTTGTTTTCCCCAAATCTATATGCTGCTTATGGTTAGAGGTAAACCAAAAAGCAGCTGGTGATTGCATTCATTGGGGGCAGTGTAAGTTGCCTGTCAAAATCCAGAGTTGGCGTGGGGAAGTGTTCCCTACAATTAACTTTTTTATTTTTTTCCCTCCCCCCATTAAGGCTGACCACATTCTTATGTCTGGCCTATATTGATCCACTAAAACCAGGAGTTGAGGGAAAGGTGAAATGTTAAAACTGCGTCTTTTTGTTTTTCTTCTGTTTGTAGTACTTGTGACATTTTTGTTTCTATTGTCTAATCAGGCCACATAGCTGAAGTTAAATCCTATTAGAAAGCTGGCATGGTTTTAAGGGCTTAGAACCATCTGGGAATGAGATCACACATGGTGTTTCTTAATATAGACAGCTTTGTTATTAAATAGATATTTGAGAAACACTTAATTCACACCAACCTAATGCACTGTTGACATGCATGCGTATAACACATGGGTAAAATGCTTTGGGAAAAATATTTCTTGAACAGGTTATTTCTTCAAGCACCAAAGTTTATCTAAGACTTCAGTTTTCTAGAAGCTGTTGTTTGCATTTAGAGTTTTACTCATGCTTTCTTGTGAAAACCTCTTATTCTTCCCATTGGCTATTTTAAAATTTAATTGATTAGTAGGGACTTAGCATATTTATCGCATTCATCTGACAATTATCTTAAAATTTTAAAAAAGAATGGGAACGATCTAGTTGTGCCTATCCTAACATAGCATAGGCCTATGTTAATGAACATTTTTGTGACTGTTTGCTCCTCACCTCTTCTCCATTCCTTGTTATATTCATGACTGCATCCTGTCTTCCAATTAGTATAATCCCTGCCCTGAAGAGCCTAAATCTGAATTTGGGCAGTGGGGCCCCGCTACTCATTGTGTCTCCAGGTGCTTTTCTAATAGAAACAATGAATAAGAAAGAAATAAAGGAAAATAAATAATCATTAAACATAGAAAGATATGTCTAAAAGTAAGTTTGTTATAGTTGTATTAACTGTTAGTTTTAATGTCACAGTACTCGGTATAGGAATTTGTTCTAGCTTTAATTTACAATTTTCAAACACGAATGCTGCAATAAAGTAGCCAAGTTCTGTACTTGGATGTTCATTGTCATATGTGTATAAATGCTCATTTTACATCCTGATTTCAGTATTCAAATGTGTGATGTCCTGGCAAGGACCAACATAGAGAAAATAGCCTCTCTGTGCAAGTAGGCATCCATGTAGTAGGGGGGGGGAAATTTATCAACTACAACAAGAGGCATCAGCAGACTCAGCAGCTGGCAAAAGTTCACTTCTGTGATACCTTTGAATGTGTGATATCAAGACAGATCACAATGTAACTGATTTTACTCTCTGGAATAACTGTAGTGATGTGCAGTGATTCTGTAAGTGAGGAAACTAAATTTAGCTTGTTTCTTCATTGTTACCATGAACTTGAATGTGCAGGAAACAGGCATAAAATAATTCATTGTTTCTCTTTTTAAAGAAATAATCTGTGTTCATTGTGCTGTATTTTAACTGCCTGTATGAGTGGCAAAAATGTATCTATCCAAAATATTCCTACATTTGCTGACAAACTACATAGGATTTTTAAAAAAGTTTTCTATGTATTCAGAAGTGAATTTTATAATTTTAGTAGTCTCTTTATAAGTATCTAAACAGTCTTGAGTGTGAATTTTCTTTATATTGATATAAATGAAATGTTTGCTTTAAAGGTTTTGTTCTGCTTGTCAGAGATTTACTTTCTTTCCTTCTTTTTTTTTTTTTTCCTCCCCAGTGGAAGAATCAGACATCATCGATCTTGAAAAACGGTACTGGCTTCTGAAGGCTCAGTCAAGAACTGGACGTTTTGATTTAGAGACATTTGGCCCTTTAGTTTCCCCTCCCATTCATCCATCTCTGAGTGAAGGTATGGGACATGGATAAAAATATTTTTTCTGTGAAGGTGTATTGGTGTGGGGCTTATGGTACTCTACTCTAATTTCATCTCAAAAGTGCTTATTTGTAGAACTCTAAAAAGCCAAGCCCTCCTACAGATGCAATATTGCTTTCTTAGTGTTCAGAAGAACACGTTTTCATTCATTTTTTTTGAAGTTTATATTGAGAGAGAATTTTTCTCTCTGCTTTAAATACTCAAAAAAAGTGTAGAAAGCGGTTGTGAATGCTTGCTTGTTGACAAATGTAGAATGACATAAGAAAGTAGTTCCTCTGAGACGCATACATCTAAACGATCAGGAAAACTGGCAAACATTCTGATCTGTGTTGTGTAAATTACCTTTGAGTCCTTGACATTTCTTTATTGTCATTACTGGAATTCTCTAATGTGAGAAATTATTCCACTGTGTCTTTAGCCAAAAATATGGAAATGATTTTTTAAAAATGCCAAGTAGTTTAATCTGTAAAGTGGATACTCAGTGTGCTCAGTTCAAATGTTGTCCTACAGTCAATTAAAGAGACCTTTCCTTATAACAGCTCAAGATAAAGAGGGTGAAAGCGACTAGTTGGCTCAGAAGCTTGGTAATGGGATACAGTGCCATTCATAACTAGGTTGGCCCTTCCAAGTCCTAGCCAGGTTGGTTGTGACTGAAGGTTGTAACTATCTAATAGCTGTAGGGTGCTCCATGTGAATAAGTCAGGTCTCATCCCACTTCCTTATGAACTGGTGTCCATATTACAAAAACTACCACAATTGTCACTATTTGACAACGTTGTTGGCAATGTCATTAAGGGCTAAATACCGGGGTGGCACATCCACAGCTGGATTATATTGTTTTAGGTCCCCAACAAAGCAAAAACAATTTAAATCATGTTAGAATGTGCCCCCTAAATGGACCATGGCAACTCAATAGTTCCTTATCTCCTAGAAGTGATGTGTATCCCAGGAAGGGCATGTTAGTTGGGAATGATGTGGAGAAACCTGAACTATTACTGTACCTGCTATGTCTGTTTTGTGAATAGTACACTTCAGTCATTGAGAGTAAAGATTTTATTGAGAGAAGAGTTTTCAAAGGTGTCTAAGGATTTAGGTGCTCAGGTCCCATTGATAATCCTAAATCAGATTTGTAAAGATATTTAGGTGCATGAAGATGCCAATAGGTGCATAATGGGATTTTTCAAAGCACCTCGGTGTGCCTAATTCAAATGAAAATCAGTGGAAGTTAGGCACCAAGGCATTTTTGAAAATCCCAGTGGGGGCCTATCTGTATCTTGAAGTGCCTAAAGTCCTTTAAAAATCTGGCCCTTTGGCACTTTTGAAAAATTTACCCTGACAGCCTTGGCTACTAAAGTTATTCCTCAAATGCACGAAAGACTTGTGTAAATTATTAAACATTAGGGAGAGAGCATGGTCTAACAATGAGACTGTTGGCCAGGAATTCCTGAGGGTTTTGTCTTTCTGACATTCCATGAATGTCAAACCAGGGGTAAGTCACTAAGCATCTGTTTTTTGGTTCTCCTATCTGTAAAATGGGCATAATAATGCTTAATTATCTGCCTTGCAGGTGTTGAGGATTAATTACTGTAACTAATGTTTGTACCTTGTTTTGAAGATGTAAAACATTATGTAAGTGCTAAATATGGTTTGTGAGTTCGTCTGATCACAGTCAGAGAGTGGTGACGCTTCTGTGGTTTCTAGGTTTGTTTAATGCCTTTGATGAAAATCGTGACAATCACATAGACTTTAAGGAAATCTCCTGTGGGCTGTCGGCATGTTGCAGGGGACCTTTGGCAGAAAGGCAAAAATGTGAGTGTGCAAAATATTGCCCATTAAGCTTCTAATTTTTTTAAAATTGGTTCAGTTTTTGTCAAATTTAATTAATTTACATATTTTTAAATCTGGACCTGAGAAGAAGATGAGGGGCGGGGGGAAAGGGCTAGAAACTGTATCTTGAATTAAGTTTAAAATTGAAGGCTTTACTTTAGCAAACATGGTTAACCTTTATTAATTTGGTGTATTCTTGTGAGTTATTCTTCATTCCAGCTATAAACCTCTTCAGAATTTTTTTTTTAAATTGGTATTCAATAAGTTATTTTGATAGTTTAATTTTGCTAACTATTCGTGCATATAAACTGTATTAGCACATACAAGGTGCTAAAGTCTGCATCCCATTTATATAGAGAAAAATAGGAGATGTAAACATTTGGACTTCCTATGAGATTTTCAGTAAACTGTGCTCATGCTAGTTTATTTTTTATTGTAATCATAGAATTGGAAGGGCCCTCGAGAGGTCATCTAGTTCAGTCTCCTGCACTCAAGGCAGGACTAAATATTATCTAGACCTTCCCTGACCTGGTGTTTGTCCAACCTGCTCTTAAAAATCCTCAGTGATGGAGATTGCACAACCTCCCTAGGCAATTTATTCCAGTGCTTAACCACTCTTAGACACACCATTTGGAATGAACAAGTTTGCTCTTACTGTCAATCTCATTCAACTGGCTCCTTCTGAGTTTCCTGTGTTTTGTGATGTACCTATTGTAGGTGAAAAAATGATGGCATCTATGTAGCTTAAAAATTGCCATCAAGCTGGAAAAGTACAAATTCTGAATATATGTTTGTTCCATGCCCTCTTACATCAGATATCAAGGAACTGGGGAATATCTGAATTTCAATTCAGCAAAGAGAGCTTCTCTTTCCCAGTACCACAACTAAGAAATCCAGATTATATTGTGAAATTTCAGAACTATGAGTTAAGTCACCTCCTTGTGACACTGCAGGGTTTTGTCCAGCAATGAAGTGACCAAGTGCAGTAGTCCTAATTAGAACTAGGGTGACCAGACAGCAAGTGTGAAAAATCGGGACAGGGGGTAGGAAGTAATAAGAGCCTATATAAGAAAAAGACCCCAAAATCGGGACTGTCCACCCTAATTAGAACATAGTTTTCAGTTTGCTTTAACATGCAAAAATAATCCTTTCTCTCGCTCCCTCCCTCCTCCCCCTTCAGTTTGCTTTAAGGTTTTTGACGTTGACCGGGATGGAGTTTTGTCTCGCACTGAACTTAAAGAAATGGTAGTTGCACTTTTAGAGGTCTGGAAAGACAACCGTACTGATAAGATACCTGTAAGTCACCTACTATTGTTTTCTGTAATGGCCTTTGAAAAATAGGAATCAATTTTAGGTTTCAAAGTATGAATGTTATTTGGGGACAGATGTCACTAAACATCCTCTTGAAATGTCTGAATTGAGGAAAGGGATGTATGCAATTGACCTAATGTAATTTACCCCATACTGATTCTAACAAAAGTAAAATTACTCTCTGAAATGTCTGCTGCTGCTTATGGTACAGAGATATTTAGATATAAATATATGGCTGACATGAAGACACCAAATTTTAAATGACCCAGATACTCAATAAAAATCACTGAAAGTTAAATGTTTACTCTTTCCCTCCTCTTGATGTGGATAGCTCTGGAATAATGTATAGCTCTAAACACTCTATTTTCTAATCTGTCAAGGAATTGGGCATGAACTTGTCTGAAATTGTAGAAGACATTTTGGATACACATGATACCACAAAGGTGAGAACTTGCTGAACTTTCCTTTACATTTTTAATAGATAGCTGACTGATTCTCTTCGAGCTATCAGATTTTTAAACTGTATTTTCACGCATATGGGAAGGATATAGGTTGAATCCTAAAGGGTAGGAGCTGATTAGCTGTGATAAAAATGAAAATACTTGGCAGGTAGGTAGTACTCCAAGATTTCAGCTTATTTAAAAGTAACTCAGGGTAAAGTAAACTTACCATTTCTGGCTTCAATGCTGAGATCTGTCAGTAGTGGGTTCTCTACCAAGAAAATGTCAGTTTTTCGTTGCAACTTTTCAGGTACATCTATTAGCAAAAGTCTGAGTACTTAAATTTTACAGACTGACATCTGAATCAGAATATAACTCTAACAGAATTATCATCCTCTTATTATTTTTCTATACTGTTAAAACAAAGTTTGCCTAAAGCGTTGAAATGATTACCCTTCTTATAAGAGTAATGACTAGCAAAATGTCTGTCCACCAAAGAAAGAAAACTGTATTAGTAATTGGTCCATGCTTCAAGAAGGAAGGTGGTTATGCTAAAATAAGAAGTGTGTGTATATTTGACATGGTTCATTTTCTGCATCTACCTTTCTGCTTCAAAGCAAATTTTCTAAAGTGCTGCTCCAACTTTGAAAAGCATAAGATTTTTCCTTCAGTTATTGAGATATACTACATTCAGATCAAATTTCTTCTACAATATTTTCATATATAATGAAGTACATATACTATAGTATTGTTTCTATCACAGCCAAGGCAGGAATCCATGAAACATACTCTTGAGGCAGTTGTCGTGACTTTTCTTGATTTATACAGAAGCACTTCAGTCTAATATCTTCAGTCTAAAAATAATATCTAGCTCATATCTAACACTTTAAGGCATTTTTATATTCATACTAGATAAATAATGTATTTGAGAAATGTACTTTTTAATCTTATTGGTTCAGGATAATCCCATCTCCTCCAATATACAATGACTTTGGTTTCACAATTTAGTTCATTACCTTATAACCTTAAGTGGGGAAGTTCATGGGAACTACAAGTTACTTCTGAAAAGTTATCAGGGAAAGGCTGATAATGCTAGAAATGCTTATTACCTTGAACAATTGTATTCCGTAACTACCTGTGTTCCAGTGAAGCTGCTGGCCCATCTTCAGGTAGAAAGATTCTTCCATTATCATAGAAGGAAAGGTAGCCTCTGAGATGCTCTTTCCTTCATCCAGTCAGGTTTTTATCATTTGCTCCACAGTGAGGGTAGTCTGTAGCTAAGCATGTTGATGACCCATTCCCAAAGTATTAAGTAAAAGGGAAAAGACCCCACCTTCTCAACAAAGATTATGTGTAAAATGATGAACCCTCCCAGTAGATTATGAAAGTAGTGTTGGAAAAAGCTGCTGATGCGGTAATTAGGTGAGTATTGAACGTCTATCCACATTATCTCATTTTGCCTTTGAACTGTGAACAAAGTAGGTGTAACCAGAGATTTAGTAACTATCAGTACTGACTAAGTGTTTATGCCGTTGCGTGCCAATATGAAAATATCAAATTAAGCCTTTTATCAGGCAGTTAAAAAAATTAGAAAGTTTACTAGAGCTGGGCAATGTCAAACTACACTACTTTGTCCTTACTTGTTTATGTTTATAATCTGGATTCTTGTTGATCTCTTGACTTAAGTGTGTTTTATATTCACCTATGGCCAGCAATGCTTTGTGCTGTTGCCAAATAGTTAAAATATAGTTTGTGTAGCTGACATTTGCAAAGCTGTATTACATCTTGACCTTTTCTTGAAGTATTTTGACATAAAAAGGAAGCTTTATTAATGTTACTGACAGTAAAGGCTTAAGGGTGGGGGGAACAAAGCAGAACTGTGTAGCATTACAAAATTGCAGTGTAGTTTTTAAATGTAGCACTTAGATTTTGTGATAGGGTAGTCTGCCATCAAGGACAGTAACTCCTACTGGTCAGCCCACCCAAGACCTTGTATGGCCCTTTAAGGGTTTGAAAGATGCAATAGGAAGATATAGAGAGACCTACTGGGAACAGGCATAGTGTGGAAGCAGCCCCAGGAATAAATATTGTAGTGCTTGGAGAGGGAATCTTGTTGCTGTACCTTTCAGAGGATGGGACCAGGAGCCTTGCAGATTGGGCAGGACAAAGCTACCTTCTCACCCCACCAGTTGTGAAGGAGGTGGGGGAAGGGGAACAGTAGAAGGCTGTCTGCTCCCTCGCTGCAGGGTAGACACTGTTGAACCCTCCGGAGTGGAAAGCTAACTGGAAAGGATGTTCAGATGAAGGAAACTGGTGAAAGTCTTAAGACATAGGCCTAGCTCCTGGAATAGGTCTGGAAGGGGAGCTCTCGCTTGAAGAAGGATAAAACTAATTAACCTAAGGCCTGAGGCATAACTGTAGTTGCAAAGAGAGGGCTGAGAGGGAAAATCCTGTTTGAAGGAGGGTAGGACGGACTAACCTGAGGCAAAAAGGCCTGGGGCATAACCCTAACCCCAGGAAGAGGGCTGAGTGGGAACTTCTGGCTGAATCAGGCCAAGACTGATTGAGGAAGGAAGCCTGAGATACAGCTCCATCTCCAGAGACAGAGCTGGGGGAGGACTCCTGTTTGGAGGAGGAAGAGATACAGCTCGTGATTGTCTGGAACATAACTCTCAGCCCTAGAGAGAGATGATGAAGGGAGGGACTCCTGTTTAAAGGAGGGATAAAACAGACTACCATAAGGTGAGAACCAGCCCAGCTACAGGAAGATGGCTAAGACGGGAGAGCTCCTGCTCGCAGGACTGACTAGTCCCAGGCAAAAGATAGGAGTTATTGGTCATAGTAAAATAACCCCTGCAACATTGCACCTGGATGCTAGGAAGTGCTCTGAAGGTGAGACATGATTCCAGAGCCCCAGTCAGCCTGATCGTCAAGAAGGAATTGCATTATTTTCTCCTTTAAAATGTTTATGAAATAATAAGACATTAGGAAAATTCTGCTATTTTGCCATGTAAAGATCTATATTTTGATTTAACGATTTGGCTATTAGTATCAATTTAATATAGAACTCAACATATCAAGTTGGACATACGTTTACTTAAAATGAGCAGTGCTTTTTGTAAACTCCAAGGAGCTACTTTCATACCATCAGCTTTTTAAAGTACAGATTGTAAATTAAGATGACAAAAACACATTTGAAAAAAATCTGCTTTAGAATCTTACAACCCTAAACCTGCAGTTGTCTTCCATGCAGTTCTGTACAAATGTTGGGGCATTTCTGTGGCACATTTGCATAAACATAGCCTCAGTGTGGCTTTGTATCCTAAAAAATCGCTATCCTGATCATTCATCTAGATCCTTCAGTGCAGTTTTGGTCATAGCTTGAGAAAGTGTGTTTATGACAGGTATTGGAAACTAAATTTACAGGATTATGTTTCAGGAACAAAGGTTGGTATCTTTGCGTGGTTCGTTCTGTGTAGGTTCAGTACTTTGTAGTTCTTTTGGCACATTCATATGCTTTGACTAAGATAAGCTAAAACTGGTATCTGGATTTAATTTTGTTATTGTTGTCTCAGTTGAAGTTTTATAGCAGTAATGATGTATGCTAATCCTTTCCTAGACACTTATTTTTCACGTTCTGTATGATTTATGTACAGTTGACATAGAAATGAGGTAAAATTGATAATGCTCATAATTTCCCTTCCCTTTTTTTTTAACTTAGCTTGGACACCTCACTCTGGAAGACTATCAGATCTGGAGTGTGAAGAGTGCTCTTGCCAATGAATTTTTAAATCTACTTTTTCAGGTACATTTAGTGCAAATTTAAACTTTAACAGTATGGTAATTAACTAAATCAGCTTTTCTTTTTGCAGTCACAAAGTGCAGCATCAGCATTTGTGTCAACTCACGTACAGCTTTGTCTATTTGAATAAAGTGTGATTTTTGTAGAAGGAATTACCTTGCATTACCTTGATTGAATGATGTTGAACTTGCTTATTATTCATTTAAGTGTGGGATGCCTGAAGCACAAGCTGTTAAAAGTGAAGTATAAAAAGGAAAAAAATTTACAGTGTAATAGTAGTTACATTCCCCATTAGAAATAGTGGTTTTCCAACTCTTCCCTAAGAAAGTGACAGGAAATGAGAGAGGCTGCTCCTGCAGCTTACAATTTTCCTCTCCCCCAATGTTCTGTAGACAGTATCTAAATAGCCTTTTACTGATGTATAGCTATTAACAGTGCATAGAGAGAGATCCCATCCCTTTCTCAGTGCAGGTAAACTTGGAATTCAGAAGCTTGATGATGGAGGAGATGGTGTGATGGGAAAACATAATTTTGGCAATTGATCTTTGACTATGGTAATAGAGGGGCCCTGGTGTTATATTACGGAAAGTTGGAGGGGATGGGATCTTACTACAGAGAATTCTTTCCTGGGTGTCTGGTTGGTGAGTCTTGCCCACATGCTCAGGGTTCAGCTGATTGCCATATTTGTGGTTGGGAAGGAATTTTCCTCCAGGGCAGAGTGGCAGAGGCCCTGGGGGGTTTTTGCCTTCCTTTGCAGCAGGGAGCATGGGTCACTTGCTGGAGGATTCTCTGTACCTTGAAGTCCTTAAACCAAGATTTGAGGACTTCAATAGCTCAGATATAGGTGAGAGGTATATTGCAGGAATGGGTGGGTAAAATTCTGTGGCCTGCGTTGTGCAGGAGGTCAGACTAGATGATCATAATGGTCCTTTCTGACCTTAAAGTCTATGAGTCTGAGTCTCTGCAAATGTGTATTGAATTTTTAAAATCCAGTTCAGGCCCAATTTCAAAAACTTAGCACAGCCACAGTTCAAGGTTGGCTCATCTTGTGTAAAATGTAAACTCCAAAGATTGTTTTCGTCTTTGTCGTTTGTTCCCTGCCTGTTTTCCATAGAACTTTTTGTCCTGAGAAGGGGATAAAGATGTTATCTTCCCTAATGGAGCTCAGAGGAATTTCCCTAATTTAGCTTCCTATAAGGACTGACATAGCCACCATTCTTCCAGCTGAAAAAAAACTCATATGGGGCTCCATTCTGAGCTTAACAGTGTAGTTCCTTAATCAGCTGCGTGGTCAGAGTTGAGCAGAGGCATGTTCCTTCCCAAAGAGGCTGAGTGTGTGGAGGCAGTTACCGAGGGTGCAGCAAAGAAAAAGATAAGATTTCGGATTCCTCCCAAGCCCTAGGCTACTGAGCCAGCCTTTTCTTCAAGATCTCTTACATATATATTCATTCCAAAGCAACTTTAAATTGTATTGTAATGATACTTCTGCCAAAATTTGTGTGGGGGTGGGAGTGTTGCAGTCTCCATTTTTGGAAGCCATCAAATGTATTCATTGGTAAAAAGAATTAAATCTAGAAAGATTGTTTTCTAAATAAATGTTATAGAATTAGCTATAGTACATTTTAGCTCTTTCTTGCATTGTAATCTCAGAATCGGGTGTCTTTATTTTTATGGCCTGAATAGCACTAACACACTATCAATGCTTAACTAATAACTAAGGGTATGGTTACACTTACAAGATTATAGCACTTTTGGTTATAGCGGTCCCCTTATACAGTAATATGTATAGCGCTATTGTATGTCCACACTCAGACGCGCCAGCAGTATAGCATGGCCACATTTGGGGCACTTAATGCGGCATTAAGAGCAGCGCATTAGGGCAGGTATCCCAGCATTCAGCTGGGTGCAACGTGCTTTTTAAACGAGGGGGGTGAGGGGGGACGCGTTGTGTGTATGCGGAGGGAGAGAGAGTGATTTTTCCATTCTTCTGAAAGCCTGTCAGTGAGCCTCTGTTCACAGAGGGCTTTGTTTTCACACAGGCTCCCTCCGTAAACATTTGCATTGCTTATCTGCTGAGTTAAGAGAGAAACTCTAAAGAGGTACTTCCGCATTCCTCCAGCCGAGTTCAAAACAAAGAGAAGAGACGTCAATTGCCTTAAATGGCTCTAGGCATCTCAAGAGATCACTTGTAGCGCAGTGGGTGTCCACATTCTTGCTGTAGCGCTACAGCAGCTGCGCTACAGCCCTTAATCCCCATGCGGAGGTGGATTACCAGGAGCGCTATAACTCCGCGGTTATAGCGCTCTACGTGCCTTGCCAGTGTGGACGGGGAGGAGGTTATAGCGCTCGTGGGGGCTTTATAGCGCTATAAAGTGCCAGTGTAACCAAGCCCTAATACATATATGTGTGTATCAGCGCTAAAATTAGTAACTTTTGGCAATCTGAGTGTTCTCCAGTGATGTGTTAATTGTTGTATTTGTTCCTCATAAGTGTTTAGAACTCTCATTCTCGTAATTATATTTTTAGCTTTGTTTTCGTTCCTCCTCATGTTCTCTTCATGAATCCACTATAAGTAGGACCCCCAAGCAGCAATCTCCAGTGCAGCATGCTTACTGCACAAGACATTAGACAGGGGATGAGGATACTAATTCTGCCACTGATGTATTTGTGCAGTCACTTAACTTCTCTGTGCCTCAGCTCCCCATCTGTAAAATGGTGATAATGCTTATCAGCCTTAGTTATGACCTTGGGCTGTACGTATGGAAAGTGCTATGGAAGTGTGAAGTATTTGTTATTTATTTAGTCTTCATTACTTTAAATCAAGCTTTTCAACAAATTGGTTTGATAGCAGCAGGGGTTTCTTATTTTGAAGAAGTTGATGCTAGTACACTATAGCATTAGTTTAAAAAAAAAAAATTACATCAGAGCCAGCTGTGTTATAGTTGTAGGGAAATCTGTCACTTCCCAGCAGCTAATGGCCTTTCTTTTGTTCAGATTATTAGAATACCAGCTCTCACACTGTAATATCAATTTAAATCAGTTGGTCCACCAATCATTAGACATCTCCAGCTGAGATTCAAATTGATAGCTTCAAAAGACACATGAAAAGAGGCTATAAAATATGTAATGAGGAGCAACCAATCTGGAAACTGGCTGAAAGACCAAACAGTTTATCAGGGATGATCCACCCCTCTCCAAACTCTGGAGAAAATAGGACTCAGATGGTCTCTTTCCCCATGTGGTATTGGGGAGCAACCTATAGGAGCAGGTGCAGAAGTAGCCAAATCAGGGACTGCTGCACTGGGAGGAAAAGGGGTAAAATGGGGTCCAGCTATAACCATCCTTCTCCCAGCACACCCATGGATGCAGAGGGAATTTTCCACTCTGGGGAAACACATCCAGGTCCTTTCCTGGGCCAGGTGGTCTGGGGGGAGGCTGAATTGCAGATGGGAATTTCTTTGGTATTGAAACTGAGTTATTTTCTCTCTGATTCTTTTCCCTTTCCTGCTTCATAACATGGTGGCCAGGATTTTTCTGTTGAGTAGCCCAGATAATAGGAGTTAAAAGTCTGCTCTAAGATGCTCTGTTTTTAACCAGTGCAATTAGCTTACTCTGTGGAAGATAATCAGTGAGCTGGGATTGATTCACAGATGGAAGGGAGCTCTCGGAATATTGATGTTTCTACAGGGAAATCTTAAATGCAGTTAAGCTTGGATAGAAAGCTTAGGCTGAGGCTCACATTTTCGTTGTTGCCGACTGAGAGATATACTAGTAGTGGGATAAACTGCAAATAGTGTGAACTTTCTTTGGAGCAGGGTGGCCACCCCTTTCTTACTTTATAGAAGAAGCATCATAGTCTAAACCCCTCACCAGTCACTGGGCTGGGAATTGGAGGCATGGATTCCAATTCTGGCTCTGTCATTGAATGGCCTTGGGCAAGTCCTTGGTTTTCCCATGATAATGATATTTGCCCTCTTTTTCTAAAGCACTTTCAGGTCAGCAGAGGAAAAGACCTATACCAGTGTTAGGCTAAACACTGTATTTACCCAGCTGTCTTCTTTTTCTTTGTCAGGAGTTGGATTGGATTCGTTTATTAAAATTGATCACAGTTTAGGGGGTAAATATTATTGTAGTTGATCACTGGAACCTCACTATTTTTCCTTGTGTAGAGGGAAGGTCAGGAGAGAGACCTTTTCAAAAAACCTGTTAGTTAACCCTTCCTTTTTTCTTTCTCCAAGTTGGGGCTTCGGTTAAATGGTACAAACAGGATCATGTGAGTTTGGGAGTTGAATATATGACTTGCGCAGCTAAAACCACATAAAAAAACACTTGGCTCTGAATCTTGTGTTCATTTGGAATCATCTGTCACCATCCAAATGCTGTTTCTGAAAGATGTCTCTGTGTGGAAGATGCCCTTATTACTACTTACTGTCTCATTGACAGTCTTACATCTTCATGGTAAGATTTGCCTCCCTTTCTCTCTCTGTAGGTGTGCCATATAGTTTTGGGTTTAAGACCTGCTACCCCAGAAGAGGAAGGACAAATTATTAGGTATGAATTTTATTTTAAAAATTGTTTTTATAGGTTTCTACATTAACCACCATTTTAGTACTTGGCTTTTTTTTTCTTCAACTGCCATGTTTCAAGTAATGTCTTTGATTGTATTGTTTTCTTAATTCTTATATATAGGGGTTGGTTAGAACGGGAAAGCAGATATGGTCTCCAGCCAGGGCACAACTGGTTTCTCATCGCAATGCAATGGTGGCAGCAATGGAAAGAATATGTCAAATATGTAAGTTTGGCAGTAGTTCATGTTAACACAGTCAGATTTCAACATTTTGATGTTCCGTTTGTGCATGTGTTGATAAAATAGGAAAGGACGGGCAAATGATTGCTTAATCAATTCACCAATGAATAAATAAAAAAGAATGCTAGAAATTAAATATCCGTCATCCATTAGAGGAAACAAATTGATTTAGAGAATTGCTGTTGCATACTCAACTTTTCACTCAGATCTCATCAGGCTGTCATAGTTAGTCTGCATTTTCTTTCTCATCTTTGCTGCTTTTTAAGATAGTTGTCCAATAAGAGTCCTCTTGCCAGTACACAGCCTCCTTGTTCTGTCTGATATATTTGGGGATATCACAACCCAGTTCACTTGTAACAAAAAAAAAAGTCACATTCATTATTGTAATTAGTTATGTTAAAAATAATGCACAATGCCTTCTCTGAATGAATTGAGGGGGAATTTGATTATGATTTGATTTGATGTAGAAATATCATCATAAGTAGCAATGATGGAAAAGAAGAAGTAACCAAAGTAAATGGTGGGGTTGTTTTTTTTTGTTTTTTTTTAAAGAAAGGTGTTACCAAAACCTCATGAAAGTGAATTGAAGTGAGGCTCTGTTCCGTAAGACTTTACCATAAAAGGATACAAATGAGAACATCTTTGCCAGCTTGATACACATGTGGAGGGAAAAAAAATCTACTTAAGACTTGTTTGAGACTGGAATAAAAATAATTAGCAATTCACTCAACCACAAATGGGGAAAACTAAGTGAAATAAGTTGCTCCTCAGAAGAGGAGATATGTTAATACAGTGAAACCCTGCAATACCGCTCCCCGTGATAGCGCAAATCTGCTTATGACGCGGGGCTCCCGATGGCGGCGGCAGACGCTGCTTTGATGCAGCAGAACCCTGCAATACCGCGACCCCACGTTTATCGCGATCGATATTTTTGGACCCCGATCGTCGCGGTGTTGTGGGGTTCCACTGTAGTTAGAAGAAGATGTCGTATAAATAAATGTGACTTGCTTTATAAATGCAAAGGTAGTCCAAAGCTTAGAAAGTGTGCACTGTAAATTAGTGATTTAATTACAGTTGTTGTTCATATATGACGAGCTGGACAAATGTTGACTTAATGGACATTTTGGCTTGCTTCACACGCTGAGTAATTTGATCCTTGCTATAGTATGATTTATTCAAAGACATATAGGATTTCATACCTAACACCTTACTTAACTTCAGCACTTGTGAGATTCTTTATACAACATAGTGGTTTACAGGCATCTGTACTTTTGCTGTGATGTAAAGAAAATATTAAAGAACTACACGGGACTCTACAGATATATACAGGAGGATTATGTTATGGGCACTGTTATTCAGCTGAACATAGTGCTTTTTTATGCTTGTTTGACTTTATTCAATGATGTTGCTATAAGACAAGCCAAGAATTTTCAAGTAAATCTTGTTCAGATGCAACTTTAAATGGGATTTCCCTTTTTTTCCACTCAGTAGTGTCCATTGCATACTTTTTCTTTTTGTTGATCATGTAAGGACATTCCATGGCCCACTTAAGTTCTGAATATTTCCCATTTTTTCTTCTGCTTTCTAACCTCTTGATATTTCCTCTTGTGGCTATTTATTGTTCTAAACTTGATGGGACTCTTGTCAAACCTTGTCAATAACTTTTTCTTAAGTGGGTAGACGTTTTTCTTTAGGATGACATGAGGTCTCCCCTTCACCTTGCCACAGTGGTGAGCCAGATTGCCTTTTCAGCATTGTTTGTCCAACCAGTGAGACAAGGAATCCAATCTTCATGTCATGCTGGCACTCAAAAGATGTATAGCTGAGCTACCAGGCATGACAGCTCTATTTAGCTAATGCAAGTTCTTTTCCTAGTGCTTGATGTTGAAACTTTTAATGAAGCAACGTTTTATAAGGTTTTAGTTTTAGCCTAACTGTAATGCAGACAAGTGAGGAATTAAGTTAAATTTTCCTGAGCGTTTTCTTTAGTTGTCTATGTTAGTAGGAGTGTGCTTTTCATTGCTGCTTAGAGCTTTTAACAATCTAAGCCCCTCAGCCCCTCCAGTGGAGGTGACTTCTACAACCAATTATCAATCAGATGATTTTAAAATGTTTGTAGCAGATAATTATAGCTGCTTAAAAACATGCCATTTCCAGGTTCTTAGATAGAACAGAACAGTTTTATCTGTTTTATAATTGTCTGTAACATGCATCAATATAGTATATAAATACTTATTCCGGTGATTTGGATAGTGAATAGCTCTGTTATCTTCATGTTGTAGATGGGAAAATATCTTTTACAGAACATTTTGAGATTCTTAAAAGTAATGTTGCTACAGTGTATGCTGGTGGATTAACTCTGTACAGAAGTGATCTTAAATTTCCAGTTTTATGTTGGCCAATAGTTCACCTTTCTTTTTGTCTAACTGTAGGATGCTAACCCTGTTGTGATAGAACCTTCATCTGTCTTGAGTGGAGGTAAGAATTCACTCGTAGCTGCTGCAATCCATACATCAGAACAGGGAGAAGACAAAACAGGAGGTCTAAATTACTTCCCTGTCACAGAAGAAAAGTTTTCAGATAATATTTCTACTGCATCAGAAGCCTCAGAGACTACTAGCAGCAGTAAGCATAAAATCTTGTTCCCATAGAGGTTTAATCTAGGATGGGTCTCGAGGGATCTGAATATTACATGGGTTCCTCCAGACTAAAAGGTAGCAAGATGGAAGTTAAAAAAACGAGCTCGTAATGACTATTGATGGAATAGTGCATTTGAGCCTCTTTGTTAGGCAAAAGAGGACAGAATTACTTCAATAACACATTTCCCACTATATGATATTAATCATTCCCAACATTGTTTTCATCATCATCCCATCATTGTAATTTTCCAAAATAATGTTTTCTGTTTCCCATAAAGTTCTGTCTGTCCATCACGCAATGATTTGCCCTCAGATTACTTTCCCTGTGAAGGGGAAAGGAGCAGAAAAAGACTCAGAGGCATTAAAAATATAGGACATGTATGTCTTAATTTTAGGTTCTGTAGGAACTGAAATTATTTAAGTTACAAAAATTCCTGTAGGATAGCATAATAATATGTCTCCCAGCTAAAGTAAAAATCTCCAGAGTTAGGTAAGCCTTTGTCTAGCTTGAACAAAATCTTTTCAGGCAAGTGCAACCCTGTCTCCCAGGCCAAACTGACTCTTTAAAATTGAATACCTCAACTCCTCCCCCACTCCTTAACTCCAGCCAATCAAACGATCACTCAGTGATGCTCCATTCTTGCTTTTTTTAGGGGCCATCTCTGAGTAACCTTTTGTCCTCTCTTTTCTCCCAACTTCAGTGTTACCAATCCAGCTGCAGAAAGAATTCTGCCATGTTGGTAGCAAAATCTTGACTGAATTTGAGACAGATTTTCTTTCTTGAAAGCAAAAGGAAGTTTATTTGGTATTCAAGTATAGGATGGTTACATGTACTGTAGTCTCTGGACCAGAACAAGCTATCTTTTTTTCCTCATGATGGAGCCACCCAGAAGTGCATGTTTCACAGTTAATAAAGCCAAATGCTTGCTTGTGATTGGGAGCCCAGAAGCCAGGCCTCATTATTTCTGTATTGAATTATTCAGCCAATAGGTCAGGGGTGGCCAACCCGAGCTGGAGATGGAGCCAGAATTTATCATTGTACATTGCCAAAGAGCCACAGTAATACATCAGCAGCCTCCTATTAGCTCCTTCCTTCACCCCTGCTCCCAGCCCTTCCGCCCACCAGCAGCCCTACTGATTAGCGCATCACCTTCCCTCCTTGTACCTCCTGATCAGCTGCTTCATGGTGTGCAGGAGGCTCTGGGAGGGAGGGAGGGCACAGAGGCTTAGGGGCGGGGGTGAAAAGGAGTGGAGTGGGGGCAGAGCCTGTGGCAGAGTCATGGGTTGAGCAGTGAGCACCCTCTAGCACATTGGAAAGTTGATGCCTGTAGCTCCAGCCCCAGAGTCGGTGCCTATACAAGGAGCTGCATATTAACGTCTGAAGGGCCGCATGTGGCTCCAGAGCTACAGGTTGGTCACCCCTGAAATAGGTGGTTCTTTATGAATAGAGGCACTTGCCTCGTCCGGGCAGAAGAATAAAACAGCATTACTGTGCATGTCTCTGTTTCCGTTACTCTTTATGCACAGGAATAAATTGTGAAACATAGATATGTTATCATTCATACAACTAGGCAACAGCATACCTGAACTGCTGGTTACTCTGCCTAGAAACTGGTATTTGTATGCCCAAATATTAATTTGGTAATACAGTTTTCTTACACTCAAGTCCCCATTTCAGATACTGATACATGTTTTGGACTCTATCCAAACTCTAACTCTATCTGGATCCATTTGTATATCTTTGGTGCAGTTCAATTACTATGTGGGGGAAACATTTCCCACAATCTTAACACAGAAGTTTATCCTTATTTTCTAATTGATGTGCTCATGTTTATGGGATGTAACTTAAACTAAAATTGAGATACATTACATTACTCGTTTTTTTTCTGCAGGTTTTCTTTACTCTAGCACTCCAGCAGCTGATATGTGTTTTGCTAGGCAGCATAACACTTCAGACAATAATAATCAGTGTTTGCTTGGATCCAGTGGAAATATATTGCTACAACTTAATCCACAAAGACCAGGAGCTATTGATAACCAACCACTAGTAACACAAGAACCAGTAAAGGTGAGTGTGACTGACCTATGGAAATTCAGGAAAATGTTTATAAACCTTTAACCCAATTTTCTAGCTGCAAAAAATTAATTTATTAGTTAGATAATTAGGCAACAGGACAAAACTAGCACTCAAATATCATTTAATTTCTAGTTTAATATTGCTTGGCACAATTTTGTTAGCCACAAAACAAAAAATGTAGTACTGTCTACCATTTGCGGTGTGGAAATCAGTGTTCTGACTTTCACTCCAGAAGTTATTTTGCTTTTTATTTAAAGGGCCATTGTGAAGTAGTTTCCAGGAGGGAAAAGGTGTTTAAGTGGCTTTCCAAAATATAGTAAAACAGGTGGAAATGTTTTCATGAAAGTAACATTTTAAAAATTATATTGAAAACACTTTTGAATTTTAACATGTTCTTGGAGCATGATCAACCCAAGCATAACATTTTTGTACTTGGGCACATGAACCAGAAAGTAAAGTTGAGTATAGATTGAAAATTAAACTGACCAGTCTAGTTTCACTGTTCAAGTTGAGTGAAATGCAAATAGTTAACAATATAAATGTTGAAACATAAATATTAATAACCTGATGGTGGTAATAAAGAAATGGGGAAAAATAAGAATTTTATCTTGTCGCTTTTGGAGAAGTATTTAATAGTAAAAATTAAACATAATTGTTATATTAAATTCATACTGGAAGAAAGTAAGACAGGTGGTAATTGCCACTTGTGAGCATATTTAAATAATTAAAACATGTTCTAGTATTCATGAGCTGAAATCTTTGCAGCTGTAGGCTATTTTCTCCGTTAAAGATCTGTCACCACTTTCTTGTTTAAAGGCTGCATCGTTAACACTGGAAGGCGGACGGTTAAAACGATCTCCACATCTGATGGAAGGGAGGGATTATAAAATGGTACCAGAACCAGTATGGAGAGCCCTTTACCACTGGTATGGGGCAAACCTGGCATTACCTAGACCAGTAAGTAATGAATATAGCTACTATTTATTTGAGACAGACTCTGAAATTATGTGTGCTAACAATCCTTTCTGTGCCTGAACATGGACTGACTGATCTACCCCTCTGGGGCAAGTCTCACAATGTTAATTGATTAAAGAAAAGTTTCAGAGTTAATCTAGATTTTGTCTGCCTTTCAACCTTGCTTCCATCAGCCAATCCGTAGATATAATTATCTTTCTGTAAGTTATTTCAAGGGGATGTGAAATGGGAGACGGGTGTAAGCTGTTCTCACTCCGGAGGCTCCACCTACCTTCTCTACAGTGATCTATGTTGTCTACAGTTAGGTCTCCTGGGGATATTTGTATTGCTGCAGCATCCAAAAAAATCCTCATTGGAGATAGGAGACCCCACTGTGCAAGGCACTGTAAAATGCATGGGAACATATGGCCCCCGCCTTGAAGAGTTTGTAATCCTTGTTAGCCAGCCAATGCAATCACATTGTTCTTGTCAACAGCAACACAGAAAATATATGTCCTACTCCTGATTTTTTTTGTTCCCATGAATGTTTACAGTATTATGCAACGTGAAAATCTGAAAGTCAGGTTTTATATGAAATCTAATTAAAAATAAAACCACCTATTTTTTAGATAGCACCTTCCCATAAGAGCTACTGTTTTGTGTGTATTACAGTCTGATTCTGAATCCTCACTGTGGAGCCATTAGGTTCAATATAAATAATGCTTTGTATTTCGAACAGACCCTATACCCCGTGTTCACTGTCAGCTCCTTTATTTCTCTTGTGCCGTGTTAACTGCTAACATTGTAGAAGTTGCTTTTTCAATCGATGTTTATTCTTACAGAACAATAATTGCCTATTTCTTTTAAATTAACAACTACAAAAATTTTACTTGTCCTAATTCTCCCTCTTCCTAATGTACAACCCCAATCATTCTTCCATCAAGCCTGATAGCATAGCTGTTTCTCAGCAAAGACTTGATAACCAAGGGATGTAGTGAGCTTTTCCATTACTTAGGCAATTACCTTTACAAATGTACTATACTATGATTATTAAAAAGCATTATAAATAATTAAACCTAAGATATTCTTTCTCCAGATGAAAACAAAGTGTCTTTTGAGTCAGTGCTCATGGAATTCTTATTGCATATGTTTGCTTACTAGCTTGCAGTGAAAAGTTTGTTAGTAATGGGTCTCTTACTCAACAAGGTGCTCCTGTATCTGTTTTTTAAATGTTTTCCAAATGTAATCTTAAACTGAGGAGAGAGTGAAGATGTGTTTGTAAATATCAGTGGCATTTACTATATTCAAAAATGGCAGTTTCTAAACAATTAAATTCTGTCTTGTATTTTAAGGTCACTTTTACTTTCAAATGTAAATAGGGACGTAGGACTGGAAGCGACCTCCTGGGTCCTCAAGTCCAGCCCCATGCTATCAAAAACTGCCTAGTGTAGATAGAATTGACTATAAGTGGATTATGTTGACATCTCTTCTTATCCTCCTGAGTGACTTCTTAGCACTAGCTACACAGCCGGAGTATTTTTGAAACAAAAGTGAATGAGGATATTTACTTTTAAAGTATACAGTTATCTCAAAGACTCCTTTAGCTACTGCACAGTAAATGCATATATGGCATTACAAAATGACTTTTAACAAGTCATACTGTTAGAGCTGCATTATGCAGTCTGTCTATGGCATACATGAATTATTAATCTGAATGTATCAAAAACTGTTTAAAGCAAGATCAAGAGTAATTAAGCAAAATGTATTAATTCGAAGGAATTTGAAACTTTCTTACATTCTGTTGATGTTGCAGGTTCCCTACAGTGATCTTTAAGTCGCGTCTAGTCCGACGCGTGGGCTATACTTCTGTAGATCATTCTAAGGGGAA
Organism: Dermatemys mawii; assembly: GCA_007922305.1. Lineage (NCBI taxonomy): Eukaryota > Metazoa > Chordata > Testudines > Dermatemydidae > Dermatemys > Dermatemys mawii. The sequence goes on from ML677374.1 coordinate 5,817,522, forward strand.
GGGTTTCAAAGCCAAGTGTTCAACTGTCCAGTGAAACTAAATCTAAAAGCTTTGAAAGGGCACTGTGTTGCTGTAGTTCCTCTTTTGTAGAAGACATAAAATTGACCTCATGACCATGGAGTTAGGTTCACATCTGTGCTCTTGCAAAACTTCTGTCTCCTGCCCAAATTCCATCATTCTATGAAGTTCACATTTAAAAATCTGCCCTCCCACTTCTGTTGGATACAGTGTTACTACTGGTTCTGAACTCTTGTGTAAAATGGCTGTGCATTGCTTAACCAGTACCAGGTTTCACCCCAGAGATGGCTGTATTTCGTCGGTGATTTGAATCCTGCGCAACCCTGGAGCCTTAAAGTGGCACCTGTCCTTCAAGAAGTTTTCTTTTATAGGAACTCAGTATTGCTCACCCTGCTAGCCAGATAGAATCTTATAATTCATGGACTGTTTGTGTATATTGTACAATTGATTTAGTAAATTTCATAGCATTTGGGGCTCCATTTAGAGGAAAGCAACTATGTACAGTAATACTCAGTATTTTAAATGTTTTGTTTCTGATCAGATTTTTAAACAGTTTTCTTTCAGGATGTTTTTTAAATACTCAGTGTTATGGCTGATGAGAAGGGTTGGTTGTAAGAATTTATACACTTGTCTGATGATTTATGATGATAGCTTTTTTTTACACTACAACAATTCTAACCTCATGCTCTTGTTGGTGACAGTTCTTCAAAACCCACAGCTGGATTCTTCAGGCTCATAACTGTCCGAGATTCAGAACCAGAACCCAGGCTGGTCAGCTCAGCTGTGTCTTTGTGTTGCTTGGGCCTTTGACCTTATCTCTAGGAAACTGGTAGTCAGCAGACAATGACCCACCTCTCAGGGAGTAGCTTCCAGAGGCTGGGTTTTTGCAGTAACCTCCCCATAAATTCACTGAAGACATATTGTCCCAAAAGTCCATTCTTGTCTGGCACATTTGCAGTATGGTCCTTTGATCTCCCAGGCTTCATTTCACAGCTGCCCCCTACAGAGGTTCATTTTAGACTTCCTGAAGACTCATAAGGGAAGTCTCTGAAATTTTCTTTAAATGTCTTCACTAGGTGATCAAAAACAGCAAAACTGGCATCTCTGAGCTCGAGTTATTTCCTCGCTATCTGCTCTTTCTGAGACAGCAACCTGCCACTCGAACGCAGCAATCGAACATCTGGGTGAATATGGGTATGATGAGCCTGAGAATGTTTCCTCATCATTTACCTAGAGGTAACTTAAGAATGCAGCAAGAACACAACTGCGCAGTTTCTAAAAAGCGAGACCCAGGTCAATTTAAGCTTGCTGCCACTGTGCTTATACATCTTCGAATCAATTGTAAAGCAGAATGAGTGATTGGTAAAACTTTAAAGAGCTTGTCTCAGGATCTTGCAGAAAGAGGAAAGTAAGGGCATTTTCAGTTTTAAAGCAAGTTCACTTTTGTAGTTGTTAAACACATTTCCGATTGGTGATGCGATAATGAGAAAATGAGCACTGCTTAAAAAAACAACAGGGGAAGGCCATCTTCTTTTCCTCGTCTGCAGTCTGCGTAGTTATAGAATATTTATATCTGAATTTATTTTATTACACTACATTGTAATAAATCAGCTATGTTCATCCAGCTGCTGGTTCACACTTCACAGTGGACTACAACTGGTTTTGAGTTAACCAGGTAATTAGTCTCTAACAGATACACATTTCATAAGAAGTGATTGGGGAAGTGAAATGTGAAGTCTTCTACTTGATACAGTTTGCAAACAAAGGCTACATTTGTGCAAGAGGATGAAACTACACACAGGCGAGATTGGTGGGCAATCTAGATTTCAGCTAACACCCATCAGTGCAGTCTCTATTCTCATTTTAAGTTTACTCTGGTCCTGGAACATAAGTGTGTAGCCTTTAGTTTCATAATATTTTACAGATAGGTTGAGAAGGCATTATAGAGGTCTGATTTTCAGTTATCGGATTTGTATATGCGATTGAATTCCTAGCTCCTACAATTTGTGTCCAAGCAAATCTCCAGTGCTGGCATGCCATGTGGCAGGAGATGCACAAATTGAGATTTGCGTGCACAGGCATATTAGTGTATGTACAGATGCCAACAGAACTGATCACTGGAAATCAGAACCTGGAAGGACATTGATCTTTTAGTCAATGTTTATTTAAACCTCATGCAGATGCTCAATTTTTCACTGCTTTGACAAATTCTGTAAAATATGGAAATATTACAATGCCCAAATGATTGTATAATTAGTGGCCGCCTGGTTGATCAAGTTGCGCTATAGAAACTGCCTACTATCCAAAAACATTTTTTACTACTTAATTTTATATAATGGAAACTGCTTTGTTTGATACCTAAACGTTTCTAGTTCAAATACATTGATTTGTCTGATATGCCAAATTTAATCTTGATTTGAAATTATTTTGCTCTGCACTAATTATTTGTTCAATCAAATATTAATCTTTGAGATTTTTCAAATATGCTTTCTTGCTGTAATCTTACAACTAATCCTCTCATCTTTAATTGCAGAAAATGCTTTTTTGTGTTTTTTAAGTAATTATAGTCCTTTTCTTGGTATTTAAAGGTAAAACAGGTGCTTTGCTGATTTATAAAATGATTGTGGTTTAGTTTTGCTTTTCAGTACTGTAGCATGTAGTGTCATTCCGTATCATCATGCCATTTATTGGGTTCTTTTAATCTTTTGACAGCTGACAACTATAGCGCTCCTTCAGTTTACTTGAAGTAATACAGCTGTTCAGTCAGGGTGTGCACTGAAGGAAGAACATTTTAATTTTAAAATGAAAAAGCACCAGAAAAATAAAAAATGTCACTTTGTTCTCATTTTTTCAAATCCAATATTTGCAAGTACATTATCCAAAAATGAGCTAGATATTTTGAATACTGCAAATAATAATATTTTTGACTTGACAAAGTGAATTCATTTTGCAGACCTATCTGAATGAATGTTGAGAAACTGTTGAATTCCTAACCATCTCCCCAAAACGTGTTATGCAGCCCTTGTATGTTAGAGAGTAATCCTGTTCTGAAGCTTTTCCAGGCAGATTTAATCTTCACAGATCAACATTCATCTCCATAGAAGAAGTGCAGTGAAGTGTGCTGCTTCCCAGAAAAGAACAAACTGATTTTTTTCACATTTTTCCTTTACGTATAATATGGTTTCTAAGAGTAGGTTTCATGAAGGATTTTTTTTAGTTTAATTAAAAAACAAAACAAAACATCTACCTCTTACCTTCCAGATTTCGACTTCTAAAGTCAGTCTAAAGTCAGATCAGTTTTGCTACTTCATAGTAGGGTGGTAATTGTTGTAGTATATTTTGTAAAGGTAATGAAGTCTTGCCAATGACAGCCTCTCTAGAATGCTCTGCTATTAGTGAGCAGGGAGTCAGAGATTGCTGCTTATGGTAATTTTGAATGGAAGTTAGCAAAGTAATATTGTGGGTTTTTGTGTGGCAAGTTTACCAAGGGTTAACATTTATTAAGATTGCAGTATGGCCTCTATTAACCCCATAACACGAGTAGCTCTGTGTACTCCTTTTTCACCAAATGCATTTATTTGAATGTGTATATTGTAGAACAGGCCTGCACAACTCGGAAAGCAGCGAGGGCCATATTACTGCAAAAAAACAGCTGCGGGCTGAAAAGCCCTGCCCTCACCCCGCCCCCATCTGCTTCCCCCCACCCCACTGCTTGGCTTGCCCCCCCCACTCACACCCCCGCTCTCCCCCCGCAGGCCACACAGTGAGCCCATGTGGGCCACATGTTGTGCAGGCCTGTTGTAGAATAACCTTATTAAACTCATCTGCCTATTACTGTATGTACAGATGTGTGTTCTAAACATCTTGGCCTTTTTCTTGTGATTGTGACACAGGGAATGTACCTTCTCCCAGTGCTCCTTTAAAACGAGTGTTGGCTTATACAGGCTGCTTTAGTCGGATGCAAACTATTAAAGAGATACATGAATATCTGTCCCAGAGGCTACGTATAAAAGAAGAGGATATGCGACTGTGGTTATACAATAGTGAGGTAACTTAACCTTTTAAGGACGTTCAATGCTGTGTATATCTTCACTCTTCAGAAAACTGCTAAACACACACAGTCAGCGATGCGTGTGCTGTAGCTGCTATTTACACACTTTTGGTCTGAAAATTTGGGCCAGAATGTATTTGATACTAAAGAATTTGACCCACCACCTGCATGTTCGTTTTCATATGTGCTCCCAGCTGTGAAATTGGAATCTTTGGATTTGCTTGGTGAAAAATGTGGCGACTTCTTTGTAAGACTGATGTTCATTTACATGTATCCTGGTTTTGTTTCTGATATAATTACAACTCAGCCCTCTTCTATTGATTTTTAGAGCTAATTGTAACATCATAGCATCCACTTTAAAGGTAGATTAAAAACTTTGTTTTATTCAGATGCAGCCTGTTAGGTGTAGGCTGTCTGTTTGCATATGTCAGCAGCCATCCAGGGACCATTCTTTCTTTGTGTTTGCATTTTAAATGATTTCACTATACAAAGTATAATATACATGGGAGTTGATAGTAAAGTGAAATTAGTGCCTTGTAGAACATTATTGTTAGAATATGTCAGTGAAGAATTAAAATAGTCGATGCAGTGAGGAACATAGTTTGCCCTGATCTACTATGTCTGCAAATTTATTGTTACCATCAGCGAACTCAGTTCTTCACAGCTGTGTCCAAACATACTGAAATTTTATCATGCAGCAAAGTCCACACTGGCCATTTGCGCTAGAACTGCGTCTCCTCAAATGGACCTACCATTAAACACGTTATAATTGCTCTCATAGTAGATGTTAGATATGGAGATCCTCATGTAGCTATATGCTTATGAGGAATAGAAGAAACTAAGGCAGTCACCATAAGAAATGTTGTCCCAGGAAATTAACTACTATGCCTAATGGCATATACAGCATTTCTGCACAGATATTCATTATTCTGATTGGAGAGAACTACCTTCATTAGCTTTTGTGTGGTATTTGTCCATTAACTTAAACCTATGGAATAGGCAGAAGAATAGAATTGTTTCTTTGGCTAAAAGCGTCTGTTACTTGGTATCTCAAGTGAGTGTCCGAAAAAGGAATTATGTGGGGGCTTATTGCCTGTTGCCACATTTCACATAGGAATCAAGCCAACCCAAAATTTGGAGACTACTGTTGAAAAAGACGATTCCTTTTTTACTGAATAACATCCTCAATATTTAATCTGCTTATGTGGCTTTTCTGCAGATTTCACTGGAAAAAATAAAAGCAGAACGAAACCAGATGTGCTTCATGCTGGTCCTATTTTGTAAATCACAGATAACTAGAGAAGATAAAAATGGAGGGGGAGTCAGAATTTAAGCAAAGAAATGTTAATTTATTAAACAGCGTAATATAATGGCTCATATTCAAAAGAAAAAGATTTTCCTAAATAAGAGACTCTGTAAGTCAATGCTGCCGGAGTGTATCCTTAGAATTTACCTATTTACTTACTTACTGGGGGAAAGTTGACAGGTGCGGAGGAGCACGTTGTTCGGACACCCCTTAGGGGTGGATCTATAAATGGAGATTCCCTGTGTCCTAATAAGGAGGAGAGGATGGAAGGTGATAAAACTTCTGAGACCACATGTTGATGTCAAATCTGCTCTAGGAAGCCAGCAAATTTAGTGAATAGTTAAGCTGGGGAAGATTTTGAGAAGTGCTGAAAGGATTTAGGAGCACCAGTCCCCATTCATGGTTAGTGATGTTCTCTTAAATCCCTTAGTTTTTCAAAAATGCCTAACCTTTGATTACAACTTGGAATTTAAAATAATTTACCTTAGCTAGATGTCTTTTCTGCTTTGTTTTTTCATAGATAATGTTCTTGCCCATGTCTCTTAAAACTGACTTTTGATTATGAATTAGCTAGTGTTTCATCCAATAGGCCGCTATCTTCATTATAAGGAAAAAACATACATAGCTTTAAGTTTTATCTAAAAAGCCAGTGGATACTTTTGGAGATGTAAGTAAGTAGTTCTGTTTGTTTAACATATACAAGTAGGGAGCTGGTAACCAACTTCTGTCCTGAAATAACTAGTACTCTTTGAGTCCTGCATTCTTTTAAAAACTAGAAATAAACAGTAATTTTTTCTTTGCAGAACTATCTTACTCTTCTGGATGATGAGGATCATATGTTAGAATACCTGAAAATCCAAGATGAGCAGCACTTAGTGATAGAAGGTATAAAAATGGATAATAGAGATTTATTAGTTTCTGCATTAAGATCAACAGATAGATTTTAGACAAATATATAATTTTTCTATGTCAAACATGCAGTGCTTTGGGAGCAAAACACATACATCCCTTATATAATTATTGGCTTACAAGGAAAAGTCCGCAGTGCTTACAGTACTAATTCAGAGCAAAACAGCCCCTCCAACACCATCACCTGAAAAAACACAGAAAAGCTTTTATTTGCAAAGGTTTACAAGAATGCGCTCTGTGACACTTCAAGATATTTGGAAAGCAGCAGATCATGAGAGAGCACTGCATGTCTCAGTACCTAATTAGTTAGGTTTTAAACTGTTTGGAGCAGGAATTGTGTCGTCTTGTCTTTCAAATGCACCTGGCATATTTTGGATGTCAAGCTATCTGGACTGGCTCACGAACGTGTGTGCCAGCCTCCAGGCTGACTATAGGGTGACCAGATATCCCGATTTTATAAGGACAGTCCCGATTTTTGGGCCTTTCTCTTGTATAGGCTCTTATTACCTCCCATCCCCGTCCCGATTTTTCACATTTGCTGGCTGATCACCCTAACTGTTACAACCAAGGTGCAAACCTCAATTTTTAGATTTCACCAACCAAGTATTAAGTGTTAGCTCCACAAACACAATAACAGCCTTAATATGGAGTCACAGACCATCTCTTTGGGCACTCTGCTTTATCTTGCCACCCAGATGCCTTCCTTTGTGATAGATCATCCCTTACACCAAAAATCACAATGATATTCCAGTTACACCCAGTCTCAACAGACCAGTCACTTACCCCAGGTCAATTGTACCTTAGGTGTCTCACCAAAGATTGTAACCAATCCTGTAGTAAACTAACCAAAGATTTATGAACTAGAAAAAAGAAATGAGTTATTTACAAGATTAAAGCAGGTAAACATATGTACACAAATGAGTTACAGTCTTAGGTTTCAAAAGGTAATAGAAGCTACTGTAATGTGCAAGCTCTATATGTCCTTAAGGACTAACACAAGCTAGGCAGATTGAGAAATCCCTTGCTTATGCTTAGAAATATTGCCTTCTCCAAATTCCAACCAGCCTGTGAGGGCCATTGCTTTTTGACAGGAATTTTCATTCCCTCCCCCAGATCTCAAGCTGTGGTGGGATGAGTGTTTGTGCATGTCCCGCTTCATGGGTGGGGAGGAACAATCAACAAAGTCTTTTGTCCATTGATGTTCCACAATGGTTTGTCTGGTGTCCATAGGCCTTCTTTTGTTGGGGAGCAGATGACATCAGTTGTATTAATTAGTGTTTCACACTTAGTGATGCTTCTGTCCTGACTGTGGGAGTTTTCAGTTCTTAGTAAACACTTTTATAGTTACAGAGCAAACACTTAAATTTTACCTTTTATCATGGGATGCAAATACTATAAGTGAGATTAATGCATCCAGTGACTCGCAAGCATTTCATAAAGTCTAAACACTAAACGCATCTCTAAATCTAATTCCTGTTCTAACAATACTAGCACACAGGTGAGCCAGACTGGTTTCCTCCTATGCGTTTTCAATCTTCGGTGAGGCCTAGGGTTGTTGGCATGAACGTGCACCTGGTCTGTCAGCATCACACTAACCACTGCCATTGAGAAAGGCCCACTCGTTTTTAACTGCTGTTTCCAGCAGAGAGGCATGCAGATAGATAGCTGAAAAGTCACATAATTTAATGCCAGACCTTTGAGCTACCCCCTTACATTTGGGAACAAATTAAGTACAGACTTAATCCTCGCCGCCATTGGCCTCAAGCCTTGCATTAGTACTGATTACAATGCCATGAAAATCTTTTTAAAAATAAATGTTTGAACAAAAATGATGATAGAGCTGTTACATTCACAAAACCACGTCTGGTGATTACACTCTTCGGCTGTCTACAGTGCAGATAAAAACTCCTGGCTGGTCTATGCCAGCTGACTTGGGCTCCTGGGGCTCAGGTAATGGGGCTGTTTCATTCTGGTGTAGACTTCCGAGCTCAGGAACCCTCCCATCTCACAGGGTCCTAGAGCTTGGCCTCCAGAACAAGCCCCGACGTCTACACTGCAATTAAACAGCCTCTGAGCCTGAGCCTAAGTCAGATGGCGCAGGCCAGCTGCGGGTGTCTTATTGCAGTATAGACATACTGTCTGTGCATGTGTTTAACTTACTTTTGGGCATGAATGTGGGGTTTGGTGGCTTAAAATTTGATGACTACTTCATGACTAAGTGACCAAATTAAATCTTGTTCTCACCTTGAGGCATGGTTTTATATCATCATTTCCCATCATGCTGGTATCTAAATACATTTGAATTTATTGTTCCTTTGTAATTAAAAGTTATCTTTTTGTTAAATAGAAAGATAATGCATCTGGACCTACAATCAGTCTATTTAGTTCTGAGGCCATTTACAATATTAAGTCAATAAACCCTGAAAATTGGCTTTTACGATGGGAAAGAAATCTCAAGATTTACCAATGGTGTCTTTATGTATGGTTAGTAAAGTAAAAACAAAACTGAGAATGAATGCAAACTTGAAATAATAAACTAGTTTTTACATTTTAATAAACAGTTGGAAAGAAATGAAATCACTTTAACTACATGATCAACTCTCTGGAGTAGGTAAAAATAAAACTTGTTTTACTGTTTCTTTCAAGTTCGAAACAAAGACATGAGCTGGCCAGAGGAGATGTCATTTATAGCAAATAGTAGCAAAATAGACAGACATAAAGGTAAGTGTTCAGTAACGCAATTATGATAGAAAAAAAACAATAAAATATTCTGTTTTGTGGAACCATTTTGTTTTTAACATAAAGATTGAAAATAGTGGTACAGACGTGTTACAACTGTTCTACTTGTTCTGTGTTGTAGGTTTAGCTCCTCAAAGTGTTGGGGGGTTGAATTCAGAAGTAATCAAGTCCTGCAGCATTCAGCTAATCTTGAAATTGGATTAAGTTTTCCTTTTTCACCTCATTTATAATATGACTTCCATATTTCTGTGTTTTACGTTTTTTTAAGTTGAAGGAAAACTTCAGTATTATTGAACAAGAATACCACAACAACAAACAATAGCATTACCATATCATTGCAATCAGTAGAATAGGAAAATCATTTATTTACTGATGCAGAAACAACATGGATTACACTGATTGCCAGTATCTTTTCTGTGGTTTATAATAAGGCAAATTCTAGCAAGTTGCCAGACACTCTCAATTTCTGTTGACTTCAATGAAAATTTAGGGCATTGAGTATCTCAGAGGTCTGTTGTCTTTACATTAACTGACATCTTGTCATTAGGGGCAGGGTGAAAGAGGTTGTGATCTTCTAGTGAAATCTCACTGTGGATTAATTTTTCTTCAGTTGTATTTCTTATATGTGTTTAAAATATGTCATGTTAAATAACTGTACCTCTTCTCCTTCAGTTCCTACTGAAAAGGGGGCCACCGGATTAAGTAATCTGGGTAATACATGTTTCATGAATTCTAGTATCCAGTGTGTCAGTAACACACAACCTCTAACACAGTATTTCATCTCAGGAAAACATCTTTATGAACTCAACAGGTAACGCTTATGTGAGAACTTGGGCATTTAAATGTTTTAACCTTTTAAAATTCTTCTTTCCTTCGGAAGAAGTCAGTGTGAATATGTCCTTCAATCACACTATTATAAGCACTCAGCTTCCCAACAGGCTGGGGTGCCATTTAGTGAGGGCAGGCGGTTCAGGGATCTGCCCGTACTTGAGTTTTGTACAATATTTGGGTGAAGCTCCCAGCAGAAGGGAAAATGTTCCCCCTCCTTGCCCTGCTCCACTTCAGTCTGCAGCTGCTGGGCTGCTCG
>ML677374.1:5827731-5907950 GCA_007922305.1 Dermatemys mawii
ATCTGCTGCACAGAGCCGGCCATGGGCTGATGTCGATGTGTCCTCCTCCCCACCCCCCCGCCCATCATGTGCCTGAGCAGGCAGAGTGCACTCCTTGCCCCAGCCCCTACCCTACAGAGCTGCTCCCACCGTGCCAACTAGGGGCTGCCCAGTAACAGCAGAAGCACACCCACATATAGCCCCTGCCTCCACTCTGAGCTATCCCCTGCATGCATGCTGAACTACACCTGCCTGCACTCAGCCCCTAGCTATCCCTAAGCAGTCCTCTCCCACCCCGAGTTATAATTTTTGGTTGTGCCTCTTTCCCCCATTATTTGGGGGGGGGGAAAACCCCTAGAGTTTTCAGGTGCCTAAGTAACCCCTGGAATCATGATTAAAGTTGTGCTCCTATATCTGAAATGGCACCCCGGTAACAGGCACTAGATTAGACATCTGTTGCTGAATGAGATAAACCAATACTAGCTAGCCTGAAGCACTTCCCTCCACCATGCTTTGTAAGCGCTCATTTTATTTAAACATCAATTAATATATTTTATGAATTTTAGGACAAATCCAATAGGAATGAAAGGACATATGGCCAAGTGCTATGGGGATTTGGTTCAGGAACTGTGGAGTGGGACTCAAAAGAATATAGCTCCATTAAAGCTACGGGTAAGGATTTAATGCGCCTTATTTATAGGTAGCAAAGTGATGTGCAATTACAAAAAATTTACTGTCCAAAAAATTAAGTGTATTTTCCTTTTCTGCTTTTTGATGTTGTCTGTTCTGTAATAGTCTTGAAAAGTTTACTTAACGATACTTCAGGATGTTTAATTATCATATTTGCTTTGAACTTAACCATTAAGACATTTCTTTTACAGTTAATTCTGGCTGTGGTAAATATGGCCTTCAAAATTTTAGTGCATTCAATAAACACACTGCTATCAGTGTTCCTGTATTGACAGTTTGAGAAAAGATTCATATTCATCCCTCTCAGTTTTTCTTAGGTGTGCAACTTATAAGTGTCTGTGAAATAGGTAGTGATACCAGTAGTGAATTTTATTTGCAGTCTTTGAGGAAATAGAATTGTATAAATGTAGGACTGGAAGGGAGTTTGAATATTTAGGTAGGTACCAAATGATAGACTAAAGGAATTTTAATTTAGAAATCTCTTATGAAATTAAATTACAATTTAGGATGTGACACACAAGCACATACAGGTATGTCACGAATATGACATATGATGATGATCATTGTAATACAATTTTGTTGGATATGTCATAATCCAATGCAGAAACTATAGATTCAGAATGGTCACTAATATTAATGAGTGTTCCGGCTGATGTGCACATCAGGCTGACAATGCGGTCCTTTATTTCCCTTGATTAGAGAGAAACTACCATTCACAGCTCACAGTTGGCTTTGCTCCTGTCCTGGAAACTTATGTTGCCCTGGAAACTTATGTTGTCATCTTTAACACTTAAAAATGTAACTTATTACACTGGTCACCATCATACATCTTCACTAGGTTAATTTATTATTATAAGTAAAGGTTTCTGTGGTTTATCATCAAATAACTTCTTGGTTTTTACTTTTTTTTTGTATAGTGGACGATAGCAAAATATGCTCCAAGATTTAATGGTTTCCAGCAGCAGGACTCTCAGGAGCTTCTGGCTTTTCTTCTGGATGGTCTTCATGAGGATCTGAACAGAGTTCACGATAAGCCATATGTAGAACTGAAAGACAGTGACGGTCGACCCGATGGGGAGGTAGCAGCAGAGGTGCGTCTGAACTGGAAGTAGAATCCGCACTGACACACAATTTTCTGACAGCACTCTAGAACCAGTAAAATAAAGATTTTTTTTAAAGCAGTATTTAATCCGACAGAAATACAATATATGATTCCTCCCAATACTTTTAGCAAGTGATGATGATTTTAATTGTTAATGTCAATAAGATCCATGAAAATTTATGACATTACTGAAGCACACTGCATATGAATGTTTGTCTATAGACTCAGTAGAATAGGAGGACAGTTAGACAATTTCTGAAATATTTTGCCCCATGGCATAAAGAATTTTACGTGCCCACCTTTGAGTGTGATTAAAAGGAAATTTGTCTTGGATGCTTGACTCTGCCATGAAAGGTTAAAATAAATATTACATTGCAATGAAACATTATTCTAACCTTCCAAAAGTATATTTTTTTAAACAGGAATTTATTCCTAACCATGACCTTTGCATTGGTCATATTTATTGGCTTTCACTTTCTGGAGTCTGCAATATGCTCTCAAATTTCAGATTTCATGCAAGCTGAAATAAATATGAAGCCAAGCACTCTAAAATGAAAGCCATATTATATTTGCAGATTTTATGGTATTTCTGGTAGCTCTATGTGGTTTCTTAGTAGTTTGACCTTTTCTGTGATTTTTTTTTTTTAAATATTGGCTTTCTATCTTGTCAGTGAGGTTAAAGGTTACATTTACTATTATTGCATTTTCTTTTGTTACATATTGGATCTATGCAGTGTTTACCTCTGAACTGAACATAGGATCATATTTGGATAATTAGAAACTGTAAATGCTATGAATAAATATTTTTGTAGGGTAGATTCTTAAATTCTAGCTATTGATTTCTCAGTCACATGGATGCCGAGTAAAAGTTAGAGACTCTCCCCCTTTTTCTTAACTTACCGACCTTTATTGATATCATGTAGACACATGATATGTGTATCAATAGAAACATAAATAAGTTTAAAAAGGATGTTTTGGACTGGATTCAAGAAGGCTTTTCGTTAATATACTGTTATTTCAGTAAGCGTAACATCTCTTGAATTGCAGTAATGGAAAAGTGACTTTGTACAAATGTCACCTTTCTGTTCAGCCAGTCGTCTCCATTTGTGTCTGAACCTTCTTTCTTTGTCTTACACAGATATATTTTTACTCTTGCAGATCTGTTGAAGAGCAAGCTGGATTCTATTCTGCCTCATACCTTAAAAAAATTGATCACTAAATTGAAATTGCAAAATATTTATTATCAGTAACAGATGCTAATAGTGGCAGAATAAACACAGCTTGACTTTTTCATATATTATGTTATATTTGAAGGCAGCTAGAAAAATCACTGTTACTGGTAAGCTGAGTAAACTGGACCTAAAAATTATAAGGAGAACATAAATGTGGAACCTCACAATGTCATCTTAAGGAAGTCATTTTTTCAGAAGCAATGTATAGGAAAACTCCAAAAGATACCCAGAAGTACTTAAAGAAGTTGTAACCCTGGTTGATTGTCCTAAATCACAAACATTTTTCTAATGTTGAAACTAAATTGTTTCCTGCTTGTTTACAACACTGGTCAAATAACTTCTAGTACAGCATATATTAGCACCATATGTTTATAAATATCTTGGAATCTTGTAACACACTTCCCACTGCCAAATCCAAGCAATTGTGCTACATTTCTAACTTTTTTTGCACTTTGTTTCAGGCCTGGGAAAATCATCTGAGAAGAAACAGATCAATCGTAGTGGATTTGTTTCATGGGCAGCTAAGGTCCCAAGTAAAATGCAAAACATGTGGGCATATAAGTGTTCGATTTGACCCTTTTAATTTTTTATCCTTGCCTCTTCCAATGGATAGCTACATGCACTTAGAAATTACAGGTGAGTAGTCGAATTTAAATCACTCTAGTCTTGCCTGTCCTAAAATGTACTCACATTCCAGCAGTGATGCAGAAGAGGTTTTCAGGGCACAGTGGTAAATATGCTGTCTACACTGGCACTTAGCACTAATGCAGCTGGACCATTCTTGGAATTGAGGTAAAATATTTTAGCCTAAATGTGCCCTTTTACACTACTAAAATCTACCTCATTTCAGTGGGCTTAATTTACACTAGAACAAAAAATGATTTAGGTATCAAATGTTTACATAGCAGTGAGCACAGGTCAGATGCTGTCATGTGTTTTGCCTCAACTAAAAGATTTGGTGCCTTAAGTGTATAATAATCAGAATTTGAGGCCTTCTAGACTGTTTTCAGGTCAGTAGCAATTTGATTATTCAGATAGTCTTTGAGAGAGTCTGCCCAGTGCAGAACTGTATCATGATCTTCAAACCTTTTACTGAAGGAAAATAAACCTTTTATTTTCATGCTTGGATCTTGAGACATGAAAATAAAGACAGAATGTTTTGGGTTTTTTTTAATTCTTAACTGCTGCTTCCACACTTAAGCAGGTAATGAAGGTTCTCTTGTCCAGTATTAAGACATTCTTTTGTTTTTGAAATGCTAGAAAAGTGTCTGGTAGTCAACAAAAAGGTTGTCTTAAAATGGAAGCAACAATAGCTTTTTAATAAATGAGAAATGTGACCTGTATTATTCTCACAAAAACACTGCCATTTTGCTGACTAAAATGTGTTTCTTTCTCTTAAAGTAATTAAATTAGATGGTACCACCCCTGTTCGATATGGGCTCAGACTGAACATGGATGAGAAGTATACAGGTTTAAAAAAGCAGCTAAGTGAACTTTGTGGGCTAAAACCAGAACAGATTCTTCTTGCAGAAGTACATAGCTCTAATATAAAGGTAACATGCTTTCATTGATACCAGCATCCTTTCAGTACTTAGAGTAATTAGTGAAGCCTGTACATCAACACACTAAAATTCCTTAATATCTCCAACATAAGACCTTGTCTACATGAACATTTCATCAGTTTAGTTTAAATGATGTGAGTTCATGTGAACACTTTTATTTTGGTTTAAACCAGAGTTAATTTAGAATTGGTCTAAGATGAACCCAAATAAATCACTCTTAAACCAGACCAACCCCAAGTTATTTGCACCTAGTTATACTGAAGTTATTTAAAAATCACATTTTTAGGTAAAATGATGCAACTTTCTCATTTTGACTCAGACAAGCAGTGTCATGATGTGTTTAAACACTACCAAATAGTGTAAGGCTGAAGCCTGATGAGAAATAACCTCTGATTCTAAATAAAATGTACATACTTTAAAGCCAAGTCTGCCATCACAAAATATTTTTCAAAACTATTTTTTGTTTACAGAGGGCGGGGGCTCTAACTGGTCAGTGGACCATTTCAGTAGTTCACAAAGCACTTGCTGGTGATCTGTGGAGATCTTCCAATTCCCATGGTGCCGGTTCTCCTTTTCTAGAGCAAAGGATGGAAGAGGCAGACTAAATGAAAAGCTGAAGCAGACCATTTTTATTAACATTTTCAACAAATTAAACATATGCAGGATCACAGTGGGAAATACTAAATGCTATTATATTATACTATTCTTCAGTTTATTGTGTTTTTCCTCTACAGAACTTTCCTCAGGACAACCAGAAAGTTCGGTTATCAGTGAGTGGGTTTTTGTGTGCGTTTGAGATACCGGTCCCAGGATCCCCTACGTCAGCTTCTAGTCCTGTGCAAACAGGTAAAACAAAAAATATTCATTTTCCTATTTGTTAATTGATCCAAGAGTATTGATCAGGTATAGATCGCAAGGTACAGGAAAAAAACAGCAGTTTATAATGGGGAAAGAGACAAGGTTAAAGAAAAAGCATTGTTTGGAGGAGGGGAAGAATTATTTCATACACTCAGTTGGCTGGAACAAGAAATGTTCAAAACAACACCACTGTTACCAGTTCTGCTTGCTGTTGCTAACTGCATATTTATAATTCGATTTGGCATCAATACTGGAACAATAATATCTGTACTATATGTTTTATCCAAGGACTTACTGTATTTTATAAACATTGATTAAACTTCGTAACATATAACAATACTTAATTTACCCATTTTAAAAAATGTATAACAGAGGCACAGAAAAATGATTTGCTGAAGGTCACCTAGTGAAACTTTGACTGAGCTGGGAACAGAATCTGATTCATTTTGAGCAGTAGTCACACCGGTAACAGTGGGATGTATATTGAGACTGAGACTGGTTACATCTGCTTCTCAAAGACTTGTTTTAGAAGTGGTATTAAGGGATAGATGTGAAAGTGTGTCCATGGTCCATGTATACTGTGGTGTGTAGATTCCTGGTGTTCAGTGAGTAACATGGGTAACTGCTATACAAGATAGCATTTAACAAGCAAGTTTGAGCAGATTGATTTGTAGCCAAAGCAACTGAATCATAAATATCAGTGGTGCAAGTATCATAATTCAGTAACCATGTGTTTGTACTTAAATTTAGATTTCTCCTCTGGGCCATCAGCTAATGGAATGCTGAACATAATGATGAATGGGGATTTCCCCAGACCAACACTAATTCCAAATGGAATGCCAAATACTGTAGTGCCATGTGGAACAGAGAATGACCTTGCCAATGGGATGATGAATGGTCATATATCCTTGCTTTCTGATAGTCCATTTATAGGCTACATCATTGCAGTCCACAGAAAAATGGTTAGTATATTCTGCACTAGTTACAAAGCTACTTGTAAAAGGCAGTGATTTTTTTGGATGGAGCTGTGATGAATGAATGTATATTTGCAGTCCTAGGAAGTGACCATTTATATGCACAATCACCTGTTATGTAGGCATACATGTGAAGTTGTATGAGTATGTGGTGTTTTCCTTTGAAAGTTTAGCCACAGTGTCTAATGTAGGTGTTTTACTTTCCCCGGTGATTCTTAGCATATTTCCTTAGGGCTAAGATGCATTTTTAGTGTTCCTTGTAGTCCAATCTATCTTGCTTTCAGGCATCCACTCTGATCAGAAGAAATCTGATTTGAGAAACTATTTGAAACTCTTTCTTACCCTTTACCAGGAGCTGCATCATCTCCTTCACAGAAGCAGTGTAGAGTTCAGGCATATGGTACATTTCCAGGTCATTCTGTTAGTGTCAACTTCTCTTTGTAAATGCATCTGTAGCCAAGTTAAACTATAAATGTCACAGCTGGTTGACTGAGTGCCTGAGATAATTCTGCACTCTATATACTTTTTCAGCCTTCAGACATTAGAAGCGGTTGACATTTACAGCCAGTGGTTTGTGGGCTAGAAGGCCGCATAACTTCCCTTTTCATAGAATATTTGTGTGGGGCTTTTTTTTTTTTTACTATTATCCAGTAACGCCACCAGAGGCCTCATTTAAGGGTTGGTAGGAGATTTTTTTAGGGAATTGGCGTAATGTTCTTTAGCAGATCCGAACTAGTTATGCAGCGCATAAGGCAAACCAAATTGCCTGCAGAAACTCCATCAAAAGTTCGCTCTTAGCACTTTCTATTTCTAGGCATTCTATTAATGGCAGGGGTCAGCTGGCTAATACTAGTTTGTTTTTTATCCAGGGATCTCAATATATTTTACAAACACAAAGGTAGTAAGTCTCAACATCTATTACATAGGATATATTGTTCGTATTCTTATAGATGGGGATAATAAGGCACAAAAGTTAAATGACTTGTCCAAGATTACACAAAGTCCACAAAGCCCAAATCTCATTTTCAGTTGTGTTTTCTAGTCACAATACCATCTTATTTTTCAAGGGATAAACACTGGGCAGGACTTGCACTATGGGCTGATGACTTATACGTAGAGGTGTGTGTTTATGTTTTTAAATGTTACCAGTTGGTGGGGAAGGGAAAGACATAAGTAATAGTAAATAGAAATTAGAAGTTTAATACAGGTTTATGATGGAAATACTGATACAGTCTTGCAATTGCAGTCTATATGACACTTGCTATAGTAAATAAAAAGTCAGTGACAGAGCTTTCAGACCATAACGACTTTCTTTAAAAAACCCAGTTTTTAATGCTGACTTATTAGTATGATTCAGTGTTTCTATTGTAAAATTATTAATCTTTCAAGATCAAACAGAGCACAGGAAAATACTGAAGTGAACGGCAAGTGGAAAGAGTCAGCTTTCTAATAGTCATAATGTCCGTTAATCCACACATACAAATAACTTATGTTCGTTCCTTTAATTTGTAAATACAGATGCGGACAGAACTATATTTCCTTTCATCTCAGAAGAATCGTCCCAGTCTCTTTGGAATGCCATTAATTGTTCCATGTACTGTTCATACTCGCAAAAAAGACTTATATGATGCAGTATGGATTCAGGTTTCCCGGCTCGCCAGTCCTCTCCCTCCCCAGGAAGCTAGTAACCATGCACAAGACTGGTGAGTTGGATGTACTAACCTGTGGCTTGGGATCACCCTTTACTATGGTACAAATTCCCTTATAAGGATTCAGAAGTATTCGTGCTTAGCTTTGTTTTGTCAATTTAATTGCTGACAATGAGACATTCCATAAGATGAAGATATGGTCTTAATGCCCAATTCACCTTTAAATGTCAACTGTTTTAGAAACTATTGCATATATTTTTAGCTCAAAACCCCTGCAGATTCCATCTGGTGGGTTATTTTTGTAGCCAAGTCATCTTCATGTATTACAAATTAAATAATGATTCTGTGTGTCTTTTAATATAGTTATCTGTCTTATGATTTTAGGTTTCAGTTTAAGCTCTTCTTACATGCCTCATATTTTTGAATCATTGATTGAGAATTCATTATGCAGCGTGGGTCAGGAAAATAATTTTTTTTTCTCCTGAGCACAGTTGATGTAATTTAAGAATTAGATAGTAATAAGGTCTTTCACTATGTGGCAATGATTTTAGAAGGTCTGGAATGTAATTAATTGCATAGGTAGCTTGTGCAGTGAATTAATTTATAGCTGAGTTAATTTAAACAAGTGAGTCTGTTTCCTAGTTAGCTCGGGGAGTAAATGGATACTCTGTCAATGGCAATCCTGCTCCCAGTGAAGTTAGTGGGAATTTAGCTTTTGACTTGAATGGGATGAAGGTTTGGCTTTGTGGCAAATTATTTAAATGTATTCAAAGAGGAAAGAGACTTCAAAGAAAAAAGAGCCAAGTATGCAGGACTAACAGACTTAAGCCTGGTTTAAATGGCATTAAATATGTCCACACAGGGTTTTGTATAGATTTAATTAAATTCATTCATTCTCTCTCTCTCTCTCTCTTTCACACACACACAAATTCTTTAGTTGTATCTGTGCAATTCTGTGTGTAGATCTGGCCTCCGGCAAATTTTCTATGTCCCTTTGTTCACATCAGGGTGCTTTCTTGCTGCATTATGACTGCTAAACAAGACTCTTATCTTTAACATAGTGAATTAAATGTTTTAATGTATTTCAGATGAGGTGAGTGACCATTTTCCAATTTAGTGTATTCCTGTGAACCTCTGATAATCTGGACTATTAATTGGCTCAATGTATCCGCTAGCATACACGGAGAGAATTCTACTGCTATAGAGTCTCATGTGAGATCTGTTACCTCAGCAGGATCTTTAAAAGTATTCATGAATTTCCATCTCTGCAGTTTATTACTGTTCTTGTCAGAAAATGCTCCAATAGCTTTATTTTACCGTGTGATAAAATGAGGCTTGTAGTATGATTGTATGATTTTTGTATTGTAATTATGCCCGCTGCTCTTTGGACGCCTCCCTCAAAAATATGTTGCAGCTAAATGTGACTGTCCTGCTGAGCAGACATACAAAGCAAACATTACAGTGTGTGTATTTGGAATTTAGATGACGGGCATCTTGTTTTGTTAAGCAGCTCTTAATGGGTTGGAATCAGCTCCCTTAAGCACTGATCTCGTGCACCATCACGTTTGCTTACTCTATTAAATGTTCCTTTCAAGCAAAAAATCAAATGTAGAGTGAACAGTGTGTAGTGTACGGCAAGGAATTCTGCAGACTAGATCAATACTTATGTTTCTTGTTGTATTCTGTTCTGTTTCAGTGACGACAGCATGGGGTACCAGTATCCATTTACGCTTAGGGTGGTTCAGAAGGATGGAAATTCTTGTGCTTGGTGTCCATGGTACAGGTGAATTGCTGTTTTCTAGAACTGAACCAGGGGATAACTTAAGCAGAAATGTAATTTATGATAATGGATTTTTGATAGATTTCAGGACTTTGAGATAATATCAAACAATGAGGAGTTGGAATTTAATTTAACCAAAACCCCCAAGTGGCAGGCTTTCATTGCAGAGTTGCTTTTATGACTGAGGGAGCTGAAAACCATTCTCACACACAAGCTTCAATATAGGAGAACAGCACCAGGTTTTCAAATATGTTTTAACCCATTACATTCCTCAGGACAAGTCAATACCCAACCCCAAAAAAGAACAAGTCTGTGACCACCCATAAAGCCCTTACTGCTTGCCCCCATATTGCTTTCTCTCTGCTGCTCTGCATGGAGAAAATGTCTCTTGCTGGCCTGCCCTTCCAATATAAATCATTGCCTCCTAGCCTGAGCAGGAATTGACAGTGACAGTAGGTGGTTCATCTAAGGGAGAGCCATGTCTCAGCTGCTGTAGACAAGAGCCTTAACTTATTTCCAATAGGTAGAAACCTTTTCTCCTAGTCTAGAACACCCTTGCAAGTCCCCAAAAGCCATCAGAAATTGACTTGTCCCTATGGTGTGAAACACTTGAAAATGACCAAGTGTTCAACTGTACCTTGGGGCCTGTTCATACTACCAGTATAACTCTTCACCTACGGCTGGACTATATAGCTATATAACCATCTTACACCCTGAAATGTTGTTGTCGTCACAAGCAATTAAATAAAATCTGTTAGAAGAGGTACATCGCTTATTGTAGGAGACAGCCAAGCTAGTCTGTCCCTTAGTGAACCTCAAACTAATTATGTTGATATTATAGTGGACAGTCCTTGGCTTACCTTGAAATCCTGCGTCTTGATGTCTTGTCCTCACAAGAGCATGTAGGCTTCATACCCAGGAGCTGAAGCAAAACAAAATATAAGCCCGTTTGTGTTACAAACTGTCAGAAGAGGAAGATGTTGCCTTACCTTATAATTCACACATCTCTCACACATTTAAAAGTCCACACAACAGATGCTAGTCGTGTTGCTTAGTGCACAGTTGGAAAGCATTCGGGCTGTGTCTTGATTACAAAAAAGCTTGTACATTAACTATCCTGCTGTAGCATCCTAGTGGAGACAAGGCACTGTGGTTTTTAACTACCAGGTAGCTAGGCAAGGTCAACTATGGGCGGGGATATAGTGTTGACTTTGCCTAGCTACCTGGTAGTAAAAACTACAGCACCTTATCTCCACTAGGATGTTAGAGAATGATCACTAATATGCCTGAGTTAGCCTACTGTAAAAGCACACCTTTATGGCACTGAAGACAGAGTCTCTAACACCACAGTGATGGCCCTGGTCTAAGAACAGGGAAAAGAAGGAGAACAAAGTATCCTTCTGATTAACAGAAATCTAAGTTATTGGATAATTGATCAGTCACCATTGAAGCTATGGGGGTTTTTTTGTTTCTTTGTTTTTCATTTAGATTTTGCCGTGGGTGTAAAATCGAGTGTGCAGAAGACAGGGCTTATATTGGAAATGCTTACATCGCTGTAGACTGGGATCCTACGGCCCTTCATCTCCGCTACCAGACCTCACAGGAACGGGTAAAATCATTTACAAAATAAACCTAGCAGCACATCGTTAAGTTGCAGTGTATACTTGTATTTTATTAGCTCTGAAATATATCCCATTTTAACATCACTTCCGTGGTTGCGTGCTCATCATTAGTCCATCTCAGCAGGAGCAAGATTAGATATTCTCATTATTTAGTCACTTGCATTATTGCTTGTGTGTTTCATCCTCTACTGAAATAATGAATACAAAATCAATAAGGGGAAGAGCTAAAACTAAGGTTGTCTGTAAAGGGCAATTTGTGTGACACTGGTATATCCATAGGCCTTTTACTTGGTGATAAAGCTTTTGATAACCACAAAAGGTGCACATTCCAAGGGCATCCCGACACAACATTTGATTTAGTCCCCATAAATGTACTAAACCTAGGACAACACCCCACAAAAAAGAGAGGCTTCAGTCTTGAAAGCACTTGTGCACAAGCTAAACTTAATATGCATGAGTAGCCTTGTTAGTTTATTGGAACTATTTACATGACCAAATATAGCATGTGTAAATAATTTTGGGAGTGTTATTTGTTGGTAAATTGTGCCTATAAAAACTTAAGTGCCCTCTCTTCCAGTCACTTCTTAAGCAAAAAAAACCCCCCTAATCCCAAGGTATCATGCTCCGTTTTGTGCATTAAAAGAATGTATTACCTGTCTGTGCATAGTTTAAGTAAACATTTTACAGACAGAACTTGGCTGACAGTTCTTGACATTTTAATCCTAAATAAATTAAAAATGTAACTTTTTGGTTGTAAGCTTTTGAAAACAGACCCTTCTTTGAGTGACCGCTATACATTCCTACTCCTGGGATGCACCTATGGTGCAGCTTTGAGTGGAACATGTCACAGCAGTGCCCATAGGAATTATCTCCCACCTCTGTCTGCCCCTCTCTTTATTGTTCCTGAAAATCAAGGGTAAGGTTATAAAAGGAAGTGGTGTGCTCTGGTCACCTCAGTTCCTTTCAACTGGGGCAGCAGATAGACCAGGAACC
The DNA here is from genome assembly GCA_007922305.1 of Dermatemys mawii. Lineage (NCBI taxonomy): Eukaryota > Metazoa > Chordata > Testudines > Dermatemydidae > Dermatemys > Dermatemys mawii. Next base: position 5,840,173 of record ML677374.1, read on the forward strand.
TTTCCAGGGAGAGGCAGTTTGGACCTAGCCTCCTTGAAGACTTAACGTTAGAAATTTAACGTCTTTATTTTCTAAAGTATTTATTTTATTATTTCTCGCACGTTGGTGTGAAAGCTTACAGATCCTGTGGTGGCTACTGAAGGGAAGAGGCCATGATTTAAGAGATGTGCCTCTTGTCTTGTATTCCTTGGTTCAGGTGCCCATATGAGATATCTGGCTTGAGTAGTGAAAAGAGACTCTCCTTCAGCATGTGTGGTCTGCAACATCTTCACCCCAAGAGCTCACAGGGAGTCTAAAACTGGCTCCCTGCCCTATTACTTCAGGAGGAGCTGGTCTGCCCCTTTCCTGGGAACCTACTAAGAATAGCAGTTTGTACATTCATGGAAGTAGGGGCCATAGAAGACGTTCCAAAGAAATTCAGGGGAAGGGGGTCATATTCCAGATAATTACTGATTCTGAAGAAAGGTGGCTGTCTCTGACCCATCTTAGACTTGAGAAAGCTCAACTCCTTTGTCAGAGAATTCAATTTCTGCATGTTGACCCTGCCATCCATAATTCTCTCCCAATAGGCCCAAGATTTATTTGGCGCTCTCAGTTTATGGGATGCATATTTCCACATCCCTAGCAGGCCTTTATATTGCAAATATCTTGGCATGCTGTAGGTATATTCCCATTGTAGAAATTTGCAGAGCTGCTCCATGGGCTCTCTGTTCACACACTTACAAACCATTATGCAGTAAACCTAGCATTCTGGTTGGAGGCTGTATCTGAAGAGCACTGTTCAATGAGGACTTCACATTCCACCTTCCACAGATGCACATTCACGCTTCATGCCCACCTTCCCCTCTTCCCTGGAGTCCTAGTTACTCTTTGTCAGATCTGAGGAGACAGTCAGAGAAACTGAGGTAGCCAGAGTCCCACAGCATCTTTTACAGCCTTGCCCTCAGAATATTCGGGAAGAGTTAGGGTAAGGGCAGCAGCAGGCAGGAGAGTGTTCCAACAGGTGCAACAGTGAAACATTTAGCCAGCAGAGCTGCATTACCAGTGTATTTGATGAGTGAACATGCAGAGTCCGTAAGGAAGAGCTCCTGGTTACAAGTGAGTAACCTTCTTAAACTTGGCAAAGAGAGGGGTTTTGCTAAAGTGGATAATAATGAGCAAAGTAAGTTGCTGAAAAGTGTCCTCCGTGCTAAAGAAATTATGATTTTTAACATGCCCACAGGCTAAATCTATTTGTACCCATGCAGTCCGGAAGAGACACATGTAAACAGTCAATTATATGTACATTTAAATGGTCTTGATGCACAGACGTGGGTTTTCATGTGTGCAGATGCACCAGTAAAGTATTTACAAGTACATTTGGATGCCCACTGAAAATTGGCCCAGATTGTGGCATTTGATAAGACACAGGTTTTGCTGGCTTTCTGTTTTCTGACTTTTTAAAAAGGGCCTTGTATGCCCTGAACACATGTGTAAGCTCAACCAAGCATCTCACCTGTCAGTTTGAGGGCGATCTAAAATGAGAGAGAGTTTGATGTGCTGTGTGGAAAAGGGACTATACTAACTTGAAATGGTTTTATATGAGATGTTGTTGAATCAGCTTTAGTGAAATTGTGTCACGGGATACGTGTGTGAAGAACGAATGGCAGTGAGTGCACAGAGAAACAGAGGGTCGTCCTTCTGGGTGGACGTTGCATCCAGGCTGTCAGCTGAAAACTTCAGGGGGTTTGATTGGCATTTAAAGGATGATCAATTAGCTCTTGAGGAGAAACAGAGCAAGATCACTGGGGTGAGTCCATGGGATTAACTGCAATCAAGAAGGGAAGCACTACTGAGCTCTTATAAAATTAGACTTTAATCCCTAATAGAATAAAAAGTAGAAAGGTTACTGTAAGGTATTACGATGTTTCTTTAATGTAGTTAAAAGTTTAGTAGTTTCTGAAACCCAGAAGTTGAAGGCATAGTCATTCAGTGGGGTTTTGAAGAGCTCTGTTGGGCCATTTAAATAATTAGGAAGGACAGCCAGGACCACCCAGTATTCTCAGGCAAGTGTCCTCAGGGGAATCTCAGAGCAGTAAAGGGACAGTATTAGCAATTCAGAGACACCAGTGTGCCTTTGTTTACCCGTGAAGGGGCAGCTTGTGATATCCTGCCACATGGAGAATGGAGCATTCCCGTAATTTGTGTTTTTCTGTTTTGAAATGTGGAAGAGGCTAGCTGAGGAAAGAAGGGGTCACTAGCTATGATTGGGTATTGGGGGCAAGCTGATCTGAGCATAGATGTGCATTCTGGAGACTTGCTGGCACTTACATTGGCAGGGTTTGGAGGGTGGGTAGAAAACAGATTGCAGTATGCTGAAGAAGTTGAAACCCTTTAAATAGGTCATGAGAGAGGGAGATTGACAGAACATTGGGCGGTAACAATCCAAAAGGTACAAGAAACATCTGGTATAATAATGGTATCATCTAATTTGAATCAAATTAATCCCCAATGTTAATAGAATTGAAACCAGTGGTGTTATATGTAAGGGGTGGATTTGTCCATTTGACTGTAAAGGGGAACATTTCAGAGTGTCAGATGAAATATGGGGCTTGTACAGAGGAACAGCTAGTGCACAGTATACTCTGGTGTCAAGCGATTAAAAAAAGTAGTGGCCATTAATCACACAATTAAAAAAATTAATCGCACAGTTAATCATGCAATTAATCGCATTGTCAAACAATAACAGAATACCATTTATTTAGATTTTTTGGATGTTTTCTACATTTTCAAATACTGATTTCAACTACAACAGAATACAAAGTGTATAGTGCTCACTGTTTATTTTTTATTACAAATATTTGTACTGTAAAAAAAACAAGAAATAGTATTTTTCAGTTCACCTCATACAAGTACTGTAGTGCAATCTCTTTATCATGAAAGTTGAACTTACAGATGTAGAATTATGTACTAAAAATATTGCATTCAAAAATAAAACAATGTAAAACTTTAGAGCCTACAAGTCCACTCAGTCCTACTTCTTGATCAGCCAGTCAGACAAACAAGACGTACAAACAGGTTTGTTCACATTTTCAGGAGATGATGCTGCCTGCTTCTTGTTTCACAGCAGAGTAGATCAAAGAACTCTAGGGAGCTTTTAGTGCACAGTAGCAGAGTACACAAGACTAGTTAGTGCACTGTGGATTTACACTCAAGTTTGCTGCACATCAGCTGTTTGTCTAAACAAGCCATCCGTGGAAAAGACCATTAGAATATTGGAACTTCAGGGTCAGAAACACAATATCTCTACGTTTCATTCTGTGCTAGTTGTAGTGACGGCAACTTAAGCAGTTGACTTTGCCTGCTTGAATTGGATTTCAAGCACCTGCAAAAGTGTGGGTATTTTAAAAAGTGATAGCAAAAATGTCATGTCTTTCAAAATCTAAATGTAAAAAAGATGACTTTCCTTATCTGCATCCTGAAGTAAATGGTAGAACACAAGGCTAGCTTCAGCCAAAGTCTAGATACCTGTATCAGGGAAAATTTGCTTAAGCCATCATGGCTTCAGAGAGCAAAAGCAAAACACTGAACTCCAGCTCTTTCTCTCCCAGTTCATTCCTCCACCCCTCAAGGATCCATATTACCAATGGCACCCCTTAAAATTCATGCCCAGAGTACTTGCTGATCCCACCTATCCTTGTCAGCTGAGTACAGGGTGGCTGACTGTTTGAGTAGTGCTTTTAGAACCAGACCCTTTACGGGTTTTATTTACTGAATCTCAGAGAGGTCCTTATGTCAAGGTTAGGGGAGAAGATTATGATAAGAAACAAGGGGTGGCAATAATTTTTTTAAAAAAACCATAGCTTTACAGGTGGATGACCAGGTCAAAGATAAGGAAGGCAGAAATCTGGTACTTAGAGGCTCCAGGCTATGTAAAGAAGTTACGATTGGCAGAATCTACACCAAAAAACAAGGTCAGGCCAAACTTTTTTGCAGATTATTTCCAGAATGTGAGCCATAGGAAGAGAGAGATTGAGGGCTGGGCTACACTGGGGTGGGGTGTGTGTGTGTGACGACCTAAGATAAGCAACTTCAGCTACAGGAATAGCGTAGCTGAAGTTGAAGTATCTTAGGTTGACTTACCTAGCTGTCCTTACGGCGGCAAGTCGACCACTGCCGCTCCCTCATCGACTCCGCTTCCTCCTCTTGCCAAGATGGAGTTCTGGAGGCAACAGGGAGCATGTTCGGGGATCGATTTATTGTGTCTAGATGAGACGTGATAAATCGATCCCCAATACATCGAACACTAAATGCCAATCTGACGGGTAGTATAGACATACCCTAAATTAGGAGGAGATTTTTAACTGCATAACCATACTCCTTTATTGATGAACCAAGATGGTAACTTAAGGAAAGATGGAAGTTCAGCCATGTACCTCAAGACATACAGGGTATCTGTCAGACATATGGAGAGTTAAACTCTGCTGGCAAAGACTAACTTCTTTACTGTTGATTCCTACACACAGAAGAAGACTGGTTGTTTTGCTGTCAGCCACTATTACAAGGGGCAGTTGATGGCTCTGTAGGCATTGTGTAATGGTCCAATGGATGTCAGTCTGAGTCTCCAATAACATGTGGAGTTCAGCAAGAGACCATGCCCAATTTAAAGGACACTGTATATGTGAACATAGCATAGGAAACAATTATATAGTAATTTAAATTAAGTAGTAGAGAGAAAATGTCCCTAGAGAGAATTTTTGGGAAGTAACCCAAGGGGCGCTTAGAAGGTAGCTAATAAACTTGGCTTCAGGTATGAGTAAATTCTAGAAGATAGACTAAAAAAAATGCATCTAAAGAAAGGATCCTTGGAGCTAGTTGCATATCTCATTATTTTGAGAGGGAAAATGTAAATATCCTCTTAACAGAAAAGATGGGAAAAGTTATTAAATATATACAATAAAATAACTATATTTCCTAAGGTTATCCTGTTTTTATGATGGCTGCTATCAAATTGCCATGGACCCCAGGGTGCCTCAGTTTGCCTGTATGTAGAGTGAATATATAATACTTGTTGTACCTCAGGTGAGTGTCCAAGGCTTAATTAACATTTGTAAAGGATTTTTTTCAGACCCTTGGATGAAAGGCACTAAATGTGCCTTATATTTATTTCCTTCCCGCACAATAGAAACAGAGGAATCGGACAAAAATAGGAATGTCTTAAGAAAATTCGATAGTAACATCTCTCTACCTAATAATCCTAAAGAGGAGACACAGAACTAGCTAAAATAAATAACTTCTAAATTTCACATGTACCAAAGTGTGAGCTTTGTTTTTTTTAAAAAAATCACTGCTTGAAGAAATTCTAGGTAAAATAAAGCATATGAAAACAGTAAAGCCCCAGGCCCACTTTATTTTATTTTTATAAAAAACTGTTTTAGCCACTTCCTCCATCTGACAACTTTAGTTATCTGAAGTGGAGAAACTTGTTATTCTCTGTATTACAGTTATACCTAAGCCCCTGAAAGATTTGTGTTCCTGAGCTTCATGTTAAGATGACAGACACTTGACTTTATCACATAAAATTGCTTTTGAAGTTCCTCACAAACAAGTTAAATAAGTTACTTCCCAATAAGTTTGCAAGGTACTTCTAAGAACCCTGGACATGAATCTGAAGTACTTGGTATGTCTTTGAGGTACAGAAAAACTCAAAGTTACGAACATCTCTGGAATGGAGGCTGTCTGTAACTCTGAAATGTTCATAACTGAACAACACATTATGGTTCTTTAAAAAATTTACAACTGAACATTAACTTAATATAGCTTTGAAACTTTACTATGCAGAAGAAAAATATTGCTTTCCCTTTATTTTATTAGTAATTTGTTTAACACAGTACTGTACTATATTTGCTTTTGTTTACAATTCTGCTGCTACCTCATAGTGTACTTCTGGTTCGAAATGAGGTGTGTGGTTAATTGGGCAGCTCGTAACATTGGTGATCATAACTCTGAGGGTCTACTATATTAGGAAAGTTGCCAAGATACAAAGTTCATCTCAATCTGGTAACCTCTTTAGGTTATAGAAGAGCACGAAAGTGTTGAACAAAGTCGGCGGGCTCAGGCGGAGCCCATCAATCTGGATAGCTGTCTAAGAGCTTTTACCAGTGAGGAGGAACTGGGAGAAGATGAGATGTATTACTGTTCCAAGTGCAAGACTCATTGCCTGGCCACTAAAAAACTGGACCTTTGGAGGCTTCCCCCTATTTTGGTACAACTTTCAATAATTCTCTTTTTCTTTTGGGCAACAGTAAAAATGTACATTCATCACAGAAGTTCGGCTTGCTGGGTACATCTTCCTACTTACACAGAATAACTAAGGTTTAGATCTACTTACGTTCCCTTTTGTCTCAGCTGAATCATGGCTATCACAGGTGACTCAATGTGAATTTGCTACACATGTATCAATTTTACATAAAGTAAATGAAAACATACCTGCTATAACTCTGCTTTAATGCTTTGTTCTGCTTCATCAAAGGATTGACATGTTCATTGCATTTATTGTAGTGCCATTGCTTCAGTTACCTTTATGGAACACAGCCTTGTTCTCTTTTTTAAATTATGCAACATCTACATTTGCTGCCTTTGAATTTATAAGTTTTCCAAAGAACACAAAGTATGCTTTACTATTTATTTATTTACTTAAGCTTTATCTGCTACCTACTGATGGTTGGTTGATGTTGCCTCCGTAAACATAGATACCACACACATCGTACAGTGCAAGTTGATTTGTGCTCTAATCATATAGTATGTGTATTTCTGGAAGGCTAAAATAAACATTTAAATTACTTGATTAGATCATTATGATATAACCATTGCTTTGTTTTCTTTGATGTGTTTCACCCTAGATAATTCACCTGAAACGATTTCAGTTTGTAAATGGCCGCTGGATAAAATCTCAGAAAATTGTTAAATTTCCTCGTGAAAATTTTGACCCAAGTGCCTTTCTGGTACAAAGGGATCCAAGTCATTGTCAACAAAAGCAACTAGCTCCCCAGGTTGATGACCTTTCTGAGCCACGGATTCTGCAAGGGGAGCCTAGAAAGACAGATCTCCAAAATACTTATACATCAGGCGAAGGAGATGTGCTAAACAGGAGTCCATCCTCATTTAACACTAGTAGCATCTTGAATAATATCAAAGGTAGGGAATAAATAGTAGAAATCAGTCTCGCTATAAACTGCAGTGTAGAAATTATTGATTATTAACATATGGCAAGAAGTATGGTAGTTCCTTCTTCAATATCATTTTTACCTTGAATTTATAAAATACAAGCCAATTGAAGAGTGTACTCAGTGTAAAAGTGAGGCTATTTGTGTTTATTCTGAAACACTGATTTCTGCCACTATCTTCCATCGTAAGCTTATTACAGCATTTATTAATAAGAAGTTGAGTTATTCAGGGTTGGTATATATTGGCATTTCTAATTTTCTGTGGCTTCAAGTTATTCAACTGCTGTGTGTGCCATTGTAGATTTGGGAGGCGGGGGGAGTAAGTAGCCTGTTTTTGCGTAGTAAGATCTGCTAGTTAATCCATGTAAAATTAATAGTCTCAATCTGACTTCTAACTATAAAGTATGCAGTGGTCACTAAAAAGAAAGTTATCTATCCCCAAAGTTTAGTTCAGTAGTGTCTCTGGTTATTGAAAGAAATCTTATATTAGAAAATTTAGGCTTTCAGCTTGCTTACCTTAGAAGGTTTTAACTTTTCTTTTACAGCATCTCCATTACCAGGGAGGAAAAGTGGAACCAGCTGTCCTTCAAGTAAAAACAGTAGCCCAAATAGTAGCCCAAGGACTTTAGGAAGAGGTAAAGGGCGGCTGCGGCTACCACAGATAGGTAAAAACAAACTATCAAGTAGCAAAGAAAATTTGGATGCAAGTAAAGAGAACGGTACTGACCAGGAACAGAAACTTACTTCTGACCAAGGAGATGTCATTAGCAAAGGACACATTTTGGGTGGTAGCCAGAGTGAATTATTCATTTTTCAGGATGAGATGACTTTAGCCAATGGATACGTTTGTGAGCAGAATGCATATAGTAATGGCAGTATCAATGGTGTGATTGATAATCCCAGAGAGGAGGATATTACAGATGACCAAAGAGAAGTCTGTTTTCACCCTATTTACAATCTATATGCAATTTCGGTAAGTTGATATTTTATAGAAGTAAAATATGTTTAAGCTGCAATTTTGTTAAGTTTAGAATTTCATGTGCATTATTGAGAAGAATAACAAAAAGAAGAGTTAAACGGAGTTATCAGTAAATTCAGTTTACCCTAAAGCTGAATATAACTGAAATGTTAATCTCTGCACAGTGCTTTTCTGCTTGAATATCTCAGTAGTATCGTAGAGTTTAAAGCCAGAGGAGGATCACCAGAGGGGGACCACCAGTGTACTACAGGGCCACCAAAACTTGTTGATTTCAAGGGATGTCTTGAACCATTGCCACTCAGTGACAGAAGGCAGATTGGTTTCAATTTCAGTGAATGATATATTTTTAATACAAAAAAAATATCTTTTTTTTAGTGCCATTCAGGAATTATGGGAGGAGGTCATTATGTCACTTACGCCAAAAACCCAAATAACAAGTGGTACTGTTACAATGACAGCAGCTGTAAGGTAAATATTTCATGTTCATGATGATTAGTTTTGGGGGGCTAAAACCCAATTTTATGTGAACTGTTTGTTTAGAAATATGAATAGCTTGAAAAATAGTAACATATAAGCATTAAAATGGTGACCTGAAATTGTACTTGGAAAACTTTTAACGTTAAAATTTGCATATCAGCTGCTAACAGAGTAAAGAAACATACTTGAAGATTTTGAACCAAAATGAAAAAGGTGCCCAATAACAATCTAGACAAAATAAATTTTGTCATTTGTGCTAGACGTTTTGAATTGAAGCTACTGGATTATTGTGGTTTGAATATTTTCTAAGTAATTGCATTTATTATTATAAAAGTCAACTTGCTTTGAAGTAAATAATTTAGCCTGATTAATAAAATAAGTCAGATTGAGAAAACTTGACCTTGTTCTACCTGTCCATTTAAAGTAATTGTCGCTACAGTAAATGCATGTATTTAAATTTAGTGATGGTAGCACAGTGGTACAATTGCAAGTTTTAGTAAATGTTTTTTCTGCTTTACAGGAATTACATCCTGATGAAATTGACACCGACTCTGCCTACATTCTTTTCTACGAGCAGCAGGAGGTAGACTATGCACAGTTTCTGCCAAAGATAGATGGCAAAAAGATGGCAGACACAAGCAGCATGGATGAAGATTTTGAGTCTGATTATAAAAAGTACTGTGTTTTACAGTAAACAAGTGATCTTCCATGGGCAGTTTGAGAGAATGCAGGATGAAACTTGCATTTGGCTACAGTGTTATTGATGTGAACAAGCTAAATGTCAGTTGTCTTACCCTGTGGCCAGAAAGCACAAAAAGAAAAATTGAATTAGATAGCAGTTAACATAAACATTGTTTTTGTTCTAATATCTCACTACATGCTCTAAACCATTCTGATGTTAGACATCAGATTAAAACTGCCATTGGCCTTTAAATAAAATGGTTTGATGAAAGCCAACGAGGACCAAATAAGAGCTAAATGAAATAGTCCAAATAAGAGCTAAACAGAGTAGTGTAGAGTTTACCAATTATTATAACAAAATCCTAAGGTTCTCCTTAGATTCAAGATGATGGGAAAAAATTGTAGTGTTGTCTGTTGACAACATGATATTGCTACCTCCTTTTTCCTGAAGTTTCATCCCATTTTATTGGCAAGACAGGAAAAGAAAGACAGTGAAAAGTGCACAAAGCTTACAGAATGGTTGGTTGTGTAATTTTTCCATTTTTGCCACTATTTATGTGTATCGTTGCTTTCAATATGTTGGGAGCATGACCAAATCATAATTTGAGCGCAGATTTATTTCTGCACTTGAATGGTTTATTATAATTTGTTTTCTCCACATGTTGGTTGTGCAAATCAGCAAGTTTCAGGTATGGCTATCTGGCCTGAGGAATCCTATCTTTTAGACGCTGAAAAATTTCCCCAAAAAACTGTTCAGGCTGGTGGGAATATCTGTGGTTATATTATGTCTGAATGTGCACTGTGCACAAAGTGCTCCCAACTCATGGAAGGAACGATGTTATGTTTTATTACTAGTGTTGCTTTTAAATTTTGCACTTTTAAAAAAAAATCATACCAGTACAATTCAGAAGCATTGTTTATTTTTGTTGCTGTAAGGGCTCTAGAGTGAATGGATGTCACTATTATCTACTATGTCTTTTAAAACAAATGTCAGAAATGATGGTTGTCAGGTAGTTATGTTAAGAGGCAAGAAGGATTTTTGTTCATTTCATAATTTAAACTGAGTTTGGTTTTTTAATTGGTTTGCATTTTCACATTTTCTTACTGTACCAGGCTAGGCATTAATTTGCAGGGATTTTGGAAAACCGTCCCCTCCTCCCTTTTAGCAGCATTAGTCAACAAATTTTCTACTACTTGGCATTCATTTTATTACTGGCTAGATTCTGCTTTCCTTGCCGATCTACACCTCCCTTTTAAGTCAGTGGGGCTTTGGCTTGAGCAAGGAATGCAGGATTGGGGCTTGTTCAAGACTGGAAGAAAGGGTTATTTATGAGTAGGCATTTCTTTTAGTATTTTAGCCGAGTTAAATTGTTAGCATTTCTCAGTCAAGGTAAATGTTTCACTCTTTTCAGCCTTTTCTTCAACTGAGCCTCAGTAATTTTATCATTCATTTCCTTAAGCATCCCCCTTTAGACTTGGCATAATTACTGATTAAATTTACATTTGCATTGTAGATCTGTAAAATTAGATAATATTCAGCCTCCTTTCAATGTGTTCTACAACAATGCCAAATCAACTGGTAAGTATATACTTTTCAGAAAGGGGATGTTTTTATCCATTTAAGAAACTATATAAAGTTGATCGTGCTGTCTTTTACTCAGGCAAAACCCCCCACAATCTTAAATGGAAGTTGTACTTCTGTAAGGATTGACCAGTTTCAAAATAAGTATTGTCTTTGACTGAAGGTGTCAGTCCCTAGACCACTCTAAAGATAAAAGAACACACAGAAGAAACAGTAAGGTTGAAGAAAAGCAAATGTTATGAATTGTGGAATTTCTCATTTTGGGATTTTGTGATCACATTTGTCTATATCTCCCTAGCCAAACTCCATGAAAATTGAAAGGTTTTCAAATTATTTACTTTAAAAGGTTTTATTTAAGCAGGTAGCACAATCTACTAATGTTGTTTGATCTTCTGTGTTTGTTACATTGGTTGTAATTAATTTTTTAAATTAAATTAATTCATGAATTAGCAGGAAATTTATTAAGTTAACTACATTCACTTTGTAAATTATTGTATAAAACTTATTGACAATGCACTGACTTCAGAAAGATGTTAATGTACATAAATACCATGTAAATAAATGTTAATGTATTGGAATATGAGCTGTATAAAAAAAAGTATCAGTAATTGTTTATGGAGTGAACCTGTTTATCTGTAACTATATTATTCAGACAAATTAAATACTGTGGATGCAGCTGAAGTGTCATAATTTCTTTGTGTCAAAGTTAATTTTTAATGCAAGTTTATTTTTTCTATACATTTTTGGACCCAAAGGATTGAATGGAATGAGTAGGTATGTTATAAATTCTTTGCAGTATTGTTAATGCACTTGTTAAAATGAGCTAAAAAAATTTCTCTCTACATTTATTTTCAACTATTGCTTTTAATTACTTTGGATTATTTCAATCTGACAATGTTCCTTTTATTTTCTGAATGTGTCAAGTTAACTGTATTTTTAAAAAGTAAATTTCCATACCTATAATTACAAATAATATCTTAGCCTATTAAAATGAAAATATTAAAAATCTAATTTTCTGTTTAAAAAAAATTGTGTTTCTTGCAGCTTTGGACAATGAAAATAGATTTAATAGTTTCTAGTCAATTAACTTTTAGGGTCTCATGAAGCTAGCATAATATTTTGATGTTTGGGTTGCCTCCAAAAGTTGGGAAATATGCTGAAAATCTTTGTTTTAGAATAAATGGAATTTTAACAAAATTATGCAAAGTTTTCTATCAGTTCAAGTTTTCATACAATCTCGTTCACCAAACTTAATAATTTGACCTGTCTTTGTTCTTTTAAATGGAAAGTGCAATAGTGCAATGGAGCTCAAAATCACAAGGTGGCAGTGTTGACTACTACTGTTTTTCCCTGGGTGCAAATAAAAACAATTTATTCCAGAAACCAAAATTCCAAATACTACATTGTCAGGATTTTCAGCATGGCCTTTTTTTTTTTTTTTACCAACAATTTTAAATAAGAATAAGAAAGGGAAATAATCCATCTATTTACAGAAATTTCACTCGAGACTCTAACAAAGTTACTTTACTTGTTACAAAAAAATCTTCTGCCTTCTATTTCTTTATTAAAGCTGGCTGCCACACCAAAAAGAAACACAGAACTGCTGAAGTTAATGTTAATGGTACAGTTTGACATAAATGATATATATCAATATAATTTCAGGTTCAAGTGTTGATCTGATTACTTTTCATATGATTGATAAAAGAATGCACTTCAGAGAGTGTGAAGTACCTGTTTCCTTCATGTGGAACGGGCCATCGTGGTGTGAAATGCAAAAACAAGAAGAGAATCAGGTGAAAAAATTGTCATGACATTTCATATTAACGTGCCAAGAAACACATTTCTTAAGTGTTCACACATTGCTTCTGTCTGGATCTTTGTCCCTCTCTAAGAGTCTGGTTTGCATAAGCAGATGAATCTGCTACATCTGTCAGCTAGGGAGCTTAGTCCTTTAGCTCAAGGGAAATAGACTAATGATACAGTGCGAGAGGTCCTAGTTAGATTTCTGGAGGGCACCCCTGATTCATTCACATGGTCCACACATGGACCACGTGAGCTGGAGAGATCCCAGGCATCACTGCCAATTCCTGGGGAACTGTTCTCACTGCAGCTGCTGGATCCAGTGCCTCTCCCGCCAAGTCTGCCCCCCACGCTACCCCCCTGGACTGGAGAGTGAGCCCACCTCTCTCTCACACCCAACACCAGTGGCTGCAGTCCCACAGGGCCAAGCCTGGCTCCCCACCCTGGGCTTTGTGATCTGGTGCACAGGGTCACAGTGATGCTCAGGTTTGGCCTGTCTACCGCTCCGCAGATGGAGATGGCGGGCAGGGCAAATTTGGTTTTCCCCACTTAACAAAAAAAATAATCTCCTGCTCTTCTTAATGAACCAATGGCCAGTATAAATGCTAGTTAGTGATGCTTCTGTTGGTGTAACTTATGTCACTTCGGGGGGGGGGGGGTAAGGTGTGTGTGCTTTTTTCCACGCAACCCTGAGCATATGAATATAAAAACCAAAACATTAGTTAACCATCCTTGTTTATTTTTAGATCCATTTCACAGCCTCAAACTCTGCTTTTCTCATGGCTTTCATACTCTGTTAGACTTTCAAAAGTCAGATGCTTTTTTAATTATGTGCATTTCATAGTTTACTGTGCATCTGTAAATGTCATCCTGCTTATTTTTAATTTTTTTCTGATTTACAGTGTACATACCTTTCATGTACATGTTATTGTTTCTCTTCCCTTCAGCCTCTGGGACAGGCATGATCAAATAAATCATATAAAGTAGAGGGGGTTTTTTTCTCCTATTGATTACTGATGTCTATGGACTGTAGTTGCATGTTAGCAGCTTTTGGAACCAATTTCAGATTCTGGGTTTTCTTTTATATGCAGCTTAAACCATGTGATTTGCTTTCTACTGTCATTATTGAAACTGTGAAAACACAGCTACGATAGTCAGAGCTTCCATGTCACACAATCTGATTTATTGGCTCTGGTATGCTAGATTTTAACACCTCATTTAAAAATATAGTTACAGAACAAACAAACCTGCTTTCATAAAGCAAAACAAGCCCATGATGATTTATTAAAATTCAAGTTATTTTCTCTCATGGGAAAAATACACCAATGTGCAGTAAATTTTCATAATCTCTATTTTCAAAGGCCATCCCAACATTTTAAGCCACAGTCTCTTCCCTTAGCACCTAAGCAATATTACTACCTTTTTCATAAGTGTCATTAAAGTTATTTTTTCAGTGTGCTGTGTTTTTATGTGGTGCAGAGTCTAAGTGAAGTAGCAGTTATGGAATTCTCTGTGTGTAACAACAAGGCAATGAAGTTTTATAAAAGTAGCATTGGCTTCTGCCCCAGTAATACACAGTATAAACTATTATCATCCATTACAGCTAGTAAGGGCTTAACACTGGTTTTTAGTATTTTCTGTTGATTATTTTCTAATCACTTCTAAAATATCTAGAAATTTACTGGGTTCAAGTTACGTGCTTTCTGGGGTTCAGTGAGGTCTGTATTCCCTTTGGGGAGCAGAAAGGGGCTTCCAGGAAGCAGACACCAATTTTCTCTTCCGAAAGAAGCAAGAACACCTTTTTGTTGTCAAGTCTCTCTCTACCCCTTCTGATCCTGACCCCTCTTTTCTGAGTAATATATTGTCACAGAGCCTCTTTATAGTTAACTAAATGAAACATAGGTCTTGTAAAAGTGAAATAGTAACTACTTATTTTTTTGTTTTTTTAACATGCTCTAATAATTGCAGGTTTAGTTGATATAAAAGTTGGATCACTCACTGACTAGCTTCTCTTGCAATAACTGACCATTCATGCGCATGATGGCACTGGAATATTGTGTACTCCGTCTACCATAGGACCTCTCTCTGCACTCTAAAAATACTCTGTTTGGCATGTCAGCTGCTGAAGCCCATACAATTTAGAAGAAACTCTTCTTCCAGCTCAATTTCTTTAAAATCTCATCTACCTTGCGTATCTGAAAGCACGTCTTGTCTCCCTTCATTGGTATGTACATAGCTCTTGTATCTTCAAGGCAACTTGCAAACTAAATGATCCTTCTGAATCCAAGAGGTTAAATGACTTGCCCAGTCAGATTTCAGCACTTTAAAGTTAAAACAAAGGGTGCTCCTTCCATTCGTGTAAATAGCTTCTACACAAAAACTACACGCATCAGTGGCATTGCACCATTTGTAACCAATCTTCTTAGTGATTTCATGTATAATGTTTATACTTTCCCCCTGAACTTGAGGAAATCTGGAGTGGTCTCTCTGCCCTATGGCCCTAGTGAATTGGGTAGAGAACAAATTGAACTGAATAGAAAAGAATTTAAGTGACCGGGTGGTGGATTCAGTGCTGGTTGCTGTCTGAAGTTAAAAGAATAGCAGAAGCAAAGGGCATCATGCAGATCTTAAGTTTATATTTTTAAAAAAATGGAGAGGGTTGGCTGTACAGTTATACAGAAATCCTCAGGCCTTCCTTGTGTAAGAGGAGGTCCGACATGATACAGAACTGACCCTTTGACTCTTTTACCACACTATGCCATGGCTTGCTTACAAAAAGGTGAATGTAAGGATGTGGCGGAGAAGCAAAAATGAATAAATGGAGGCCTCCGAATAAAAGGCTACAGGAAAACTTGAAGAACCTCCTGCCTCAGCTCTCAAGATGTGGGGAAGAAGAGGGAGGGGAAGCCTCTACTCTGATGCCAGGGACTGGATCCAGCACCCCCACTGCCAAATAAAGCCGACATTAAAATAAACCAGGGAGAGTGCTTGTGAAAAAAGAGCAATGAGACAAGATGAAGAACAAGGAGATCTGATCCTATTTTTACTTCTAAGGAAGTAACAACTACAGTAACATCAGCAGCTGTGCCTTATATCACATATCACTCCTAATACTATATAAAAAGCTACTGTATATGCAATAGCTTCTCTATATGACCTCCAGCTAGCAATTCCCCATGGGGCTTATAATGCAAAGCTAACCACTGCTGAGTGGGCAGTTAACATGAGTAGGCAGAAAATTCTTTGTCTTGCACACAAACGTAACACACTTTGTTTTTCTTTCTAGGTAAGTATAACTTCATCTCTCAGAGTATTTATAGCTGCAGCTGCTCCAATTTTTCTGTTTTAATGCATTGAATTAAACATCTTTCACATGTCGTTAAGCAGTTCCTGGTTAAAATTTCACCAGCAAACTGACCAGAAAGTTGGATGAAAGGGTCTAAGCTTTACTGCTAAATCACCCCTGCCAGAAATCCCTTATCCCTGGTCAATATGGAGATATTTTATTGCACCATATCAGCATTTTTAAAAAAGATATGGGGAAAGCTTGCACACTTGTGCATGCTCACACACGCACACAAATGATACAATGTGATCATTGTGTTCCACTCAATCTATTCAGCATATTTTTACTTAAAGTTTAAGCATTTCCAGCACGTACAATTAATATTCATTTGTTTGCCAAGTGATCTTTCATTGTTCTGTGGTTGCAGCTATAACAGCGTGTTCCTGTTTAAAGGACAACAACAGAATAAATCCCTCAGCCTCCCACCAGTACTTACTGCAAACACTTGCATCCCCAGAACGTAATTATCGCAAGGAGAATTTTTGTAAGATCCTCTTGATAAAACATTGGCAGCATGTCCCTGCACAGATCCAACTATTCTTGGCCAGTGGCCCAAAATGGGATTGAGGGTATTACTAATCTAATACTTTGGAGTATTAGATTCCTTACCCATCTTTCTACTTTTATTTATTTTTAATTTTAAGTTACTACTAGTGAAATATTAAGAATGGGGAAAAAGTAACCTTTGGAGTATATAATGTTTTCAGATGGCGTTCACCAATTACAGAAATAATAAAGGATTGCTTTCATGATCTTACAGGGATTTGATTACTCAAGATACAGAAGGCAAAGAAAACTGGCAGTGGCGTGGGGACACATAATGAGGATTATCAATAACCAGAAGAATATGGGGTGGGGTCTTGGGACCAAATCTGAAGGAATATGAAACAATGAAGTTATTTTAAAAAACCTCATTCCTCTAAATATATTTTCCTCCCAAAAATAAGATCCAGGAAAATGATTTAAGTCCCTAATAAATACTTAATAGCTATGGCAATTCTATCTCAAGCAACTTAATGCTTGGTATACTTCAGTTTTACACAAGAAAACTAGAGATAGAGTTCAATATAATACAAATATCACGAGCAGCGCTAGTCTATGTAAATTGCTCTCGTAGATAGAAAGATACATATTCAGTTCTCAGAGGAGCTGGTTTCCTGAGGATTTTACACACTCTGAAGTGTGATGGTTTTTGTTTTTCTTTTGGTTGTTTTGTTTTTTAATACTCTGCATGAATGTTGATCCAACAATGACTATTATATGCATTAGCAAAGTGGCAGAATGACATATTGCAGGTTAACAGAGATGGCTGTAAAGACATAGTGTTGTCAGTAGCTACCGGCGTGGTGCTCTGCTCCTGTTCAATGATATCAGTCAGCTGCGTGCATGTTCCCTCTGTGTGCTGCCCCGGCTCTGCGCAGATAGCTGACACAGCAGACCCCGAGAGAACCCTCAATGACCACAGACCCTAGTAAGGTACGAAGGCACCCGGGCCAGGTTTATTGTCAAACGAAGCACAGTAATAGTTTCCCATAGACTTTACAAGACATATTATGAATTTGTGCACCCTGACAATGGACCAGCTCAGTCAGTGGTGGGACTTCCCTCTGCCAGACAAAGACACCACCCCAGCTCTGTGTTATATACAGGTACAAACAAGTTACACATCACTCCTGGTGTATTGAGGTGCATCCCCTCTACATAGTAAGGTGCCGCTTGTACATGCTGGTTCGAGCAAAACAACTCTATCCATCATATTACCCTTTTGCCGCTGTCTTTAGGATGAGTCAGCCTGTTCCTTGTTATCTGTATGGAATGTACAAGTGTTTTGGTACCTTGTAGATTTGTGCACTTTTGCAACATCAGCCCTTTCCTTGCCATCTTCTGTGAGCAGGGTCTGCCTCTAGCTCACAGCTTAACTTTGCTTTATGTTAGCAAAGTCTTGACCATTACTTTAGCTCAGGCCTTGTACTGGGCCTCTGATACAAGGGTTAATGTTTCAGGGCCTCATCTTACTACAGTTAGTGATTTTATTTGTAGATGAAAGCTAAGAAAACAACCTCTTTGGTTCTAACAGTCAAATTCTCAACCAAGGAAACAATCTGCATTCTCTGTATATGTTTTTAAATAATATACATACTTACGACAGGCTGTTTACTACCATTTGCAGCTTTTGAGGTTTTTGTGTGGTTCCCTTTTTCCAGAATTGCATATGCAAATTACCAGACAGAGTTCTTTAGCATTTGCTATTTTAAACAATCTCTCTAAAAACATCTGACATCCATCTAGGATCTATGAAAAGGAGTCCAAATCACATAATGCAACTTTTGTGATTGGACTAGTGAATGTACAAAAGGGGCTGAGTAAGAATTTGGGGGAAGACTGAACAGGCAGCTAAGATCTTTGAAAAGCAAATCCCAAACACATCAAGAGCATTTTAAGGGTCTTCAAGTGGACATTTTTTTCTCATTTTTTCCGCTTGGTGCTGTACAGTTGGCTGAAAGGGGAATCTATCATGACGTCATCTTTTTAGATGACTTTCTTTTGTCTCCCAGTATCGAAAGTCTGCCCCTTAGAGTAGTCAAATGGCTTGCAAAGTTGAAGTTTAAACAATGACATGGGATAAAAATACAAGTTAGACTTGAAAACTTGACTTCTGCTTTCACTTGAACAACAGGCCTGCTGGGTAGGACAAAAGTAATCATCTTAATCTGAATCAAGGGAGATTTATGTTAGGTATTAGGGAAAACTTCCTGGCTATTAGGATAGTTAAGTAGTGGAATACATTACCAAAGGAGGTTGTGGAATCCCTCTCACTGGAGGTTTTCAAGAACAGGTAAAACAATACTTGTCAGTGATTGTCTAGTATACTTAACTGTGCCTCAGGGAGGGGCAGGAGAAGAGGATGGATTAAAAGCCTTCTAGGAGTCCCTTCCAGCCTTACATTTCTATGATTATATTATTTCACACAACAAATGGCATAGGTTGATTAAGAAGAGAGGAGAATGAAGTGTAAATAGCCCACAAATCTAGAGTTAAAATACATGCAGGCAAAAGGGCTTCCCTAAGTTGGAATTCATCTTATGAAGTAAATGGAGGCCCTCAGATACAAGCATTCATGTCTGAGTAATTCACTTTAACTGAGTTTGGCCTCATATCCACTTTTGGCGCAACTGCCAGATACCTGTAACTCTTTCCCAGACTGCCACTGGAAGGCAGACATTTTTCACCTTTATGTATAATTCTTAAAACAACCAGAAGGAAACAAAGTTATCAGTGAAAAAACTGACATGCATACAGCGTAAGCCCTGAATGATGCCAGTAAGATAACCAAAGAGCAAAGAAAAGGAAGTTTATTGTTTTAAAAAAATAAACAACCTGAATGTATTCTTAGCTGGATTCTCTGTCCCAACGTTTAAATCTAAACTACTTCCTGGAAAAATGCCACATGTAGTCACTGACCCACAGGAAAAGGCATACAGTCAAATTTAAATGAAGGAAGATCCTTCTTTATACAGCTACTCACCTGCAAACTGTATTCTTATCAGTAACCTTCTTAATGCGTGGATTTACCTGTCCCAAAGAAAATACCTTTATCTGATGTTCCCTTGCTGAATTAAAGGCAACAGAAGGTTTTTCCACTGTTCCAAACTCGCACAGTAAAAGTTGCCTTAGATATGTTTGTAAAAGATGTTTTAGATTCATACGTATAATGTTAGTGGTGGTGCTTTATCTTCTTTCCATTTGTTAGATATGTGCAATATCTTCAGGTTAAAGTTTTCATAGATAGGCAGTTGAGGAAGCCTTCCTAGAAAAGGGAGCATTTCATTTTCGGAACCAGATTTTTTTTTTGGTGTGGCCTTTCTTGTCTATCACTTTGAGAACAAAGTTGGCTAATCTATGCACATACCTTGCAATAAGTCAGCCAAACCTAGTTAAAATAAAACCACGTCCATATTAGCTCTGATGAATTATATTAAGAATCATTGTAGGTTTCTCCATATCCACATTAAAACAGTTATAAACTGTTTTAGTTGCGCTATCCTTTGAGTTCCTATCCCATAATCCCTGGAACAGCTCCCAGAAGGAATAGATTTTGCGATGTTAAAAAAAAACAAAACAAAACAAAAAAAAACCCCACTGATGGGCTGTGGGAAGTCTAGTTGAACCATTTTTAGTCTGTTCATGTCCACGCTGTCACTAGAATGGTTCAGATCAAGCAGATTCAAACTGAACCACTTCTGAGATGTGTTTAAAACTCAGTTTACTCCAGGTGGTTCTTAGAATGCCCAGAGTTGTCAACTTTCATGATTTTATTGTGAGTCTTCTATTTGGTGTTTTTGTTTCAAAGCCCCAACTCTACAATTCATGTAATTTCATGAGAATTTCAGCTTTTGTTTAGAAATAAAAGTTTCTATCCCTTGTAGTTGTATAGTAAAGCTTGGAAATGTGAGCCAAGTATACACTAACAGCTTAAACAAACAAAAGGCAGATAAAAAGGACCTACAATTATTATTATTTCTAAGGTTAGATTTTTAACCAGTGTAATGATCTGAGGGCTTGACTCTCTTTTTTTAATGCTCAGGGTTAGCAATACTGCATGCTTGTAAAAAAATATAGGAAGCACCTTTGTGTGGAGGCATTGAGGGGTAAACATTTTAGAGAGCTAAACTAGTTAGCAGGATGATAAAATGTATTTAATATATAGTCACCCAGTAAGGAGTGTTCTGGGCTTGTCCTCTCTCACTTTTCTAATTATTGACTAATAATATTTCTTGGCAGACTTACCACCCAGAATACTCTGAACTGAGTTTGATTTGAACTGGGAAGCAAGATCTGGTTTCTGAAACACTCTGGGCCAAAAAGTAAAGATTTTTCCACCAGCTTCAGGTAATTAAAAAGTTGTGAGGGTCTCATATCACTTGATAGGCAAATTAACAATGCTGGATGACATATATGCAGTATTTCTTGCGATTAATGCGTTATATTGAAATCAGTTCATTTTAGGTTGTCCCTACATTTTAAATACACTGTCGTTTCTTAGAGAACAATGCGTAACTGTATTGCATACGTTTTCAAGAGGTGAGGCTAGACATTTCGACAACTGAAGACATAGTTGCAATTGTTGACATGTGGGAGGTATTGGGAAATGGTCTATAAGTATCTAAATGGGAAACAAATATTTGATAATGGATTCTTCAGTCTAGCAGACAAAGGTATAACAAGATCAAATAGCTGGGAAGTTTAATCTAGACAAATTCAGACTGGAAATAAGGTGTAAATGGTCACTGCAACGAGTATTTAACTGATCAGTATTATCCCATGTTTTAGAAATGTCTATTTTATCTAAGAGTCTTGTAGCACCTTATAGACTAACAGATGTTTTGGATCATAAGCTTTCGTGGGCTAAGACCCACTTCATCAGATGAAAGCTTATGATCCAAAACATCTGTTAGTCAATAAGGTGCTACAAGATTCTTTGTCGCTTTTGCAGATCCAGACTAAGACGGCTACGCCTCTGATACTAGTTTATCTAAGTCCTTTTTAGTTGCTAGACATTCTAGTTCATCTATTTTTGCTGTTCATGTTTCTTGCATTGCTATATTCAGGTATGTATAGATCTGGACTCAGATATTTTCTACTGCCTATTTATTCACAGTTCCTATAAAATTCCCTCTGTTGTGGAAGGATTAAGGCTCAAGGCTTAAACTGTGTAGCTTTTAATTCTTGTATGTGTATATAAATGTATATAACCCATAATGGGTTGGCAACGCTGCATTTTGTTGTGTAGCTTTTGTACTGGTGAGAGACTTAAAAATGAAGGAGAACATGAGGTAAAATTAAAACCCTATGAGGTAAAATTAAAACCCTATTAGTTAAAACTGGGAACAGTTATATTTGTGTTTTAAAATACTCTTCTATGAATGTTAAATAAAAGAACTGCATCACACCATGGAAGATGCCATCGCTTGGTTAGATGACTATGCACATACTAAATAATAAATAAACAGTGATTAATAAGCATCTTACTTCAGTAAGAATCCACTATAGTTCTTTAGTTGTAGGGAACTTTTTTGTGTGTGAAATTTTGTTAGCATAAATTTTGGACCACTGTACTCCGGTACAAAAATATCAATTTACAGGGCATTTCATTGGGCTGGGCACAAAATAGTGGCACCATGCAGTGTTAAACTGATCAAAGCACCAGGAGCAGTGGTGCTAAATCTCAGGGAACAGAACAATGATAACTTGTGTGGTAAATTTACAGTGGTGCCTCCTTTGGGGGGCTAAGTTTGTTAAAGTCTTAATACAGCAAATGAGGCCTTAAATCTGCCAGGAATGTGAAGCGTTCAATCTGCTGCAGAACAGGCCAGTGTGCTGTTAAAGTAACTTGATTTTGAGGGGGGAGGATGCTGCAAAGGATGGAAAGGGCAGCAAGGAAAACCATAGCTATTTAGTATGGAAAGAACTTAGGTGGAAAATTCAGAGGAGTTTCCTTCATTAAGGTGGGGGTTTGGACTGGCGGCGGGAGAGAATTTTGAGGTAGCTGAGGGAGAAGGTTTAGGCGGGAAAATGTTGAGGAAGGTTGTGTGGGCAGCTGCTGAGGGATGCAATGGGTGGGCAATTCCTGAGCTAGCTGTGACAAACAGCACACAGTTTACTGTACCATTAGGTTGTTTCACCAAAGTTGAAAGAGTAGAACTAGAATTAGAATAACTTAAAATCTTCTGAAACGGATTTGAAAATTTTAGGGAACTTGGAATTGCAAATAAGACTGTAGAGACCACCACTGAGAGTCACATTTTGTAAATGTAGATTCTAGATACATGCAACCACTGGTGCGATAAATAGCAGCTAGTAGATATTGCAGCTCTGAAGTTTCAGCCAAGCATGCCAGAGAAGCCACTAACAGTATGTCTACATTGCTGAGTGAAGTTGTGATTGTTCCCTGCCTGTTAGCTTTAATCTAGCTAGCATGGATGATAATAGCCGTGTATCTGTGGAAGCAAGGTTAGCAACCTAAGGACAAGCCCTCAGTGTCCCTGCAGCACATACATGATGTCTATTTAAAGGTGGTGTATGACTGTGATTCTCCAGCCATAGAATCTGCTTCTAGCAGATCAGGGTTTGAAAAGGTATTCTTCATCCCTTGCTTTGCAGTAAGACATGTTTCCAATGTATTTATTGCTAAACATATAAAGGTTTCCATCATTTAAAATTTGAGAAGTCAATCACAAGCACAGTCTGACATATGAGGAATACAACTGCTAGTCCATGCTACCTACATTACCCGGTTAGCCCCCTTTTACCGTTTTTCCAGCGTTCGGCATCCTCTCCCTGACAGGGAAGCCAGCCTTTACCAGTCTGAGAGGTGCAATCGAAGTTGGCATTGACTTGTTTTGCTTGAGGAGTTTCCAGTTTCTGCTTTTCTCCCGTGAACAGATCATTTGTTCGAGAAATTTGAGGGGGAGATGTTCAAAACGTGTTAAAACTGTTTGTGGCTTTGCACTCCAGTCTCCTTTTGATCATATAATTTCTATTTAGCACATCACCTGCCTTCTGAGAACCACAGTGCAGGGTTGGAACAGGAGTTGGCTCCCCTAGCAGCAGGGGAGCTAATTAGCCTTTGCTAATTTGGACTTCTTTCTATCCTGTCCCCATGCCTGTGGGCTAAGCTGCGTGCAGTGCCAGCTGTGATCGCTAGCAGTCGCTATACAGCTGGTTCAGGTGTATTGAGATCTACAGTTCCAGGTGTGAGATCCCCAGACCAGAGCCCAGGAGAGCCTGCAAGGCGAATGGGCAGGCAGCCCAAGGCCTCATCTCCTCTGCAATGGTGCACAAAGCAAGTAAGAAGGGGACCCCCCCCCTCCTGGGTAGGGCACCTCCACTTTTTCCTAGAGCCTGCAGCCTGCTGGGAAGCGACCTGGGAGTGGGCCTGGGGCTTGGATAAGGAGAGGGGAAGCAGGCATGGGAGCCGGCTAAGGGGCGTTAGTGGCTATATGGGAAGGGGAGCAAGAGGGGGCAGAAGCTGCATGGTGAGCAGAGCTTCAGGGAGTGGGAGCTGCAGAGGGGGCCTGGTTGGGAGCAAGGTCAAGCCCGAGGTGTGTGACGGGGTGCCCTGTTTGTCCTTTCAGGCTGACCTTTAACATCTCGTTTGTTTTCGCTGGCGTTGTGGTCATTGTGGGTCTTTTTCATGTTCGTGTCAAGTCCTGTGGATGACCGAACGGAAGAGGATCACCTCATAATGCCTCATGCCAACGGAGCCAAGGTCCCTGCCGTGTGTCTGGAGGCAAACCCTGGTGCTTGTTCCATTTGTCCCAAGTATTTGTGCTGAGCGGCCAAGAGTTTGGCTTGTAGGGTCTCTTTCCCTCCTGAACACCCCCTCCCCCCCTGCAATGCACTCATTTCTACCAGACCTGGTCTCTGTGCAGGGACGAGCAGTATCCTACACTACACCAGCTCCTTTCCGGAGCAACGTGGGCCCTGTCCCCGCTGCCACCCCAGAGCCACTCCAGGTAAGTGGTGCCGGGCCAGACCCCACATAACGACCCCTTCTTCACCCCACACTCCACTCCCCTTCCCTGAGCCTCCTGCTGTACCCTGTGCCTCTCCAGCGCCCCAACCCACTGCCCTGAGCCCCCTGCTGTACCCCACACCCCAACCTGCTTCCCTGAGCCCCTATCGCACCCGGTGCTCCTACTGCCCCCCAACTCCCTGCTGCACCCCTCCCTGCACCATTTTCCTGAGCCCCCTCTTGCACTGTGCACCCCAACCCCCTTCCCTGAGCCCCCTGGTAAAACCCACCCCACCCCCGGTGTCCTAACCCCTTGCCTTAAGCCCCTTCCTGCACGCCGCACCCCCTCCCACACCCCAACCCCCTGCCCCAGCCCTACAGTCATGGCTCTGCAAGCAATTTCCCCACCCTGATGTGGCCCTCCAGCCAAAAAGTTTGCCCACCCCTGCTTTAATAGCTCAAAGGCCAATGTAAAGAAAGGATCCTCCCACAGACCTCAGGGACCATTGACATAATAATGCACAAATGGAATGGGAAACATCTCCAAAGATGCGACCAAATTGTCTAGAAGAGATGTGGAAAATATCTTCCTCCTCTTAGCACTTTCTGTGAGGGCAGAAAGAGGGAGAAATGCCAGGCTGATGAAAGATTCAGACCATCCAATCACAAGCTTTTATTTATATTCAGTTCTTGAAATCTCTTAAATAATATAAAAATACAATTACAGTCTTGGATATTCTCCTAACGGTATAAATATCAATCTGCTTTCCCATTGCGGTTTTCAAGTCTTCATAATTGACTGGTAAATTGATACAGTAGAGAAGAAAATAATTTCCCACCCTGCCATTCGCCCTCAATAAAATGTGTCCAGGCACCCTTGTACATCTCTCATATGAGTGACTATCTGGAGGTGATATTAAAGTGTTCTATGTGCACAAACATAGGCCTAAAGAAAAAGGTATCACTCCGCACTCCCAGTATAAAATCCCTTTTTGAGATAGCCAAGATTTAAAATTCACCAAGAGGCTGCAACATGTTACATTACATTGGCTCAAAGGATTAAATCAGTTGGTTTAATCCGAGACACTGACTCTCCCTGCATGTTCAGGTGATCTGAATTTAACAGAAGAAAACCATCTTTGCAGTGTATTGACTTTCCAGTGTGTGACTGGATAAATTCTGACGATATCAACACAAATCACAGAGCAACCCCTTATATAAATAGGTCTCGCCTCTCATACAAGTGTGGGAGTATTTTATGGAACTGATCAAAATGTTTTCATCAGAACATTTTTTTTTTCAACAAAATGGAAATGTTCACAAAAGATCAATTCTAAACCAAAAAACTGGAGGGTTTTGATGAAAACCTGAAAAAAAAATTGAAAGAAAAATTCCACCGGGGGAGAAACATCACTCTCTGAACAGTTCTAGTATTTTATTATTCAACAGGAGACAACAAAGGATTTTTGTCTTCAGATTTAAGCCTCCGATGGGATTCAGGAAGAAATTTTCCGTGTGTGTGAAGCACGATGTATTGAGCACAGCCTTCCTCTTCCTCTGTAGCATCCAATGCTGGCTACTGCCAGAGGCAGGATGCTGGATAGACTGGACTTAGTCTGACCTGGTATAGTAACGCCTATGTTTCTAAAACCCAAGAGCAGTAGATTTCAAAAATAATCAAACGCTTCTTTAAAAATGAACGTTAAGGAGAGAGAGAAAAGCAAGAAAATGTTCTCTTCTGGGTGAAGCATGGCATGTATCCTGCAATGCGTAGGATGAGCCCTGTATTGCTTATTGATTTTTATTTTTTTAAAAAAAACAGGTTATGTTGTGCCTTAGTGTTGGAGGACATAGAGGATGCTGTGTGTGACCCAAGCAGTTTCTTGTCCCTCATTTGTGGTGCAGCATATAAATATATCACATTCAGAACCTCATTTTGGCACTGCTCGTTAAGCACACTTGCAGTGTTGCTTTAAAATGATATGGTTGCAATTAATACATTTTGTTACTTTCTAAAGTAAAGTCTTAAGTGATTTTAAAAAGGGCTTCTCTATAGCTTTGTATTGTATTTATCATGAGTACTGAGTATGTTCCCTGAAATTAACTTTTATATTGTATATTAGGGCTGTCAAGTGATTAAAAAAATTAATCATGATTAATAACGCTGTTAATAATAGAATATAATTTATTTAACTATTTTTGAATGTTTGCTACATTTCCAAATATATTGATTTCAATTAGAATGCAGAATACAAAGTGTACAGTGCTCACTTTATATTTTTATTACAAATATTTGCACTATAAAAATTCAATTCACCTAATACAACTACTGCAGTGAAATCTCTTTGTCATGAAAGTTGATCTTAGAAATGTAGAATTATGTTCAAAAAATAAATACATTCAAAAATAAAACAATGTAAAACTTTAGAGCCTACAAATCCATTCAGTCCTACTTCTTGTTCAGCCACTCACTCAAACAGGTTTGTTCACAAAATAATATAAAGAGAATGCTGTACACTTTATATTCTATGTCATAATTGAAATTAATATAGTTGAAAATGTAGAAAAATATCCAAACTATTTATAATAAATTTCAATTGGTATTTTAATAATGTTTAACAGTGTGATTAAAACTGTGATTAATTTTGTTAACAGAATTAATTTTTGAGTTAATTGACAGCCCTATTATATATATATATATATTCCTATTGATAATTGTTGGGAAAAGCACCAAGGTTATGTTGTACAATCAGCTGTAGTCTAGGGCTTCTCAACTGGAGAGAAGTTCTTGAAACAAAAAATCAAAATCTCAAAAACCAGTTGGCTGGCAAGTGTTCACTGGAAAAGAAGACTTGTGATGTAGAGAAGTGTTGGGACCACCAGTAAAGCCTTTGCAGGAGGCTGTATGACACTGACATCCGAGCGGTACACGAGTCTGTTACTGAGAAGTTGAACAGGTCGGAAATTGTCGGTCATGTGTAATGAGGCATCCTCACTGAAGTAAAGCTTCTCCAAGAAGTTATCCACCTGCACACCACCATCCAAAAATAAAAAATTTTTTGAGGGAAAGAAAAGAGAATTGTCCTATCTCGAGTCTATAGTTCCTCACACTGTGGTGTTGCTCTGAACCACAAGAGTAAATTAAAGCTTAAATGGAACCGGTACCACCAAAACTTGTCCCCCAGAACAGATGCTTCCTTCTAGCCCAGGCAGACTCTTTAAACTGCCTCCCAACTAAACATCCTAGTCCTGTCTAGCGCAAGCCACCCTGGAAAGACAGGTCTTTTCTCTGTGTTCAGCGCCTGGCCCCATCCTTCGGGTCCCTGTAAGACAACTCGCGAGGATCAAGATTACATGCCTCACCTCTTCTGGCTCTTCTCTAGAGCCTAACTCCTGGCTACTTGCTGCTGGAATTATTCCAGCAGCTGTGAGGCACACCCGCAATTTTTCATATCCCGCATTGCACTGGTTCCCATCTGGCCTCGTGCTGGGTTCTCAGCAAACGCAGAACAACTATCATTAACCTTGTGGACTCACAGTCTGATGGATATCACACTGTGGACATATTGATCATCGGCAAACAGTGACCATGAGGAACTGACTCAGGAGGTTGTGGGTTGTCCAAGCCCGCTCAATGGTAGAGCTGAGATGGGAGTGCTAACAGATCATGACCACTGGACCACTTTGCCTCTACAAGGTGTCATAGTGGGAAGTACCCCCATGACTCCTTGCTTTATAGAAGCTTGGGCAGAAATAAATTCACTCAGGTTGAAGTTGAAGCAAGGCGGAATGGGGTTTTTGACTTGATGGATGCAAAGATATAATTTAAAAATATTCCGTTCTTTTAAAATAAAATTTGAAATGAGGCTAGAGGAAAAAGGCCAGTCACCCATTACTCAGGTCTCAGAAACAATTCAATGACATGCTCCAAAACATCTGAAGTGAGGGGATGATTCAGACCCTCATTTAGAGGCACGATAGGGCATTGGATAGAGCACTGAATTAGCATTAATCTGAATTTTGTTCCCATTTTTGCCACTGATTTGTGATGTGGCCTTTGGCAAGTCACTTAATGACAATGTGCTTTAGTTTCCCCACGGTTAAAATGATGATGATACTAACAGTCCTTCGAGAACTGCTCTGAGATCCTTGTATGCAAAATTCCATATAATTTATAGTATATGCCCATCTCCTTTTTTTGGTGTGGGGAAGGATTCTGAGTTTTGTTTTGTTTTTTCCACCAAAATGAGTGGTGGGACAGATTGCAAACATTCTGGGCAATGTACAATATGTTGTGGCAACATTGATGTGGAATCTCTTAATATTGGGCTGCAGAAGGTAATGGAGAAGGGGAACAGTCCTACACTGGACTTTGTGTGAGAGAGAGCATACATGGGAGGGAAGAAAAGATGGTTGGGAAGGGCGTGTGGGAGTGGGAGAGACAAAATGACCTCACTGCTCCATTCAGTCTGTAACTCTGTGAATTACCTGACTTTCACTCAGTGTGATTGGCTCCTGAAATATTGTCCAGACGACAGCCTGGTAGCAGTTGGGAGTGGTCAGGGAGCCACTGTACCGATAATAGCGTGTGAGATTCTTTTCAGGTGGAATGAGCAATTCCAGGGGCAAAGACGTCATATTTTTTTTAGACCCTAGGAAAACAATGGAGAAACGTCAGCTGGAATGGGCATAGTTACAGGTTCACTGTTTACAACTCCCTTCAACTCTGGCTGCTACCACCAACTCTGTTGAAATGCCGCCCACATAGTCCCCCATTGCTGGTTATGGGGGGCAGTGGGGGCTACTGGATGGGCATAGCCAGGGAACCACTGTGCCTGCCCTTCTCAAGAGCCCCTGCAGAGCACAGCTCTACAGCACAGGCACCTTGTGTGAGCTCTCCACACTCTGCTTCCTTGCTAAAAATCACTTCAAAGTGTCTTCTGAACTGAGGGCGAGTCCACACCTAAAACACTGCCTGGGTGCAGCTGCATCTCTCTAGCGCTTGAATCAAGATGCTCTAAGCCACAGAGAGAGCTCTCCTGTCGGCTTGGTTAATCTACCTCCCAAGAGGCAGTAGCCATGTTGGCAAGAGAAGCTCTCTCGCCAATGCAGCGCTGTCGACATGGGGAAGGGGGTCATGGATTTTTCATATCCCTGAGTGACATAGTTCTACCGATTATAGCTCTGTTGTTTAGCCTGGATCTTAGGCTAGATGTTCCTGTCTGTGAAGTCAAGTGCAGATCTCACTTGAATACCAGGAGAAGGACTGCCCGCTTTCTAACTCTTATGTGTAATGATTATCTTGTTAAATAAACTCAAATTTCCCAATGATAAATCCAAGCTCCTTACCTTTGACAGCAACTTCATTTAACATGCTTATTAGAGATTCATAGTTTTCATTTTTTTCATTTTTTTCACTGATCTGAAACAATATTTTGAGTCAGAAAATGTATCCGTTTCCTCAGACATGTGCCTTGCCCCACATGTGACTTTGAATTTAATTATTAATGAAACAGAAAAGAAGTGGACAGGAAGCGGAGCAAAAATCATTAGCTGAACATAACAAAGTCGCTGCGGATATGTCCATTCTACAGTCAGAGATGGGATGGCTGCAAGTGTGGACATTCCCAAGCTAGCTTTGATCTAAGCAGCTTGAATAACAACAGCAGTAAAGCTGCAGTAGGGTGGGCTTGGTGCGTAAGTCCATACCCAGGGTGTAGCTTGTGGCATCACCGGTATTGCTATTCAAACTAGCGAAATCCAAGCTAGCTCAGATGCATCTACAGAAACTGTGCTGCCCCCACATCGCTCTGATGCAGGGCAGGCTAAGCATTAGAGGTGAGGCTAGACTTAAATAGTTGATCTGGACCCCCTGAAAACATTGGGGAACTTTGGGTACTAACCAGTTCTGTAGCCAAACCCTGTAACTCGGGCCAAACTTTGGTAGGTGCCAGTCTGGCCAAATAAAAAAAAAAGCTGGCAACTTACCGTTATAAAGAACCCCAGCACGGCCAGACCTTCTTCATCTTTCACTGCCTCCTCTATCGTGGAGAAATCCTCTTTCATGTGGACTATATGAAGCTGTAATACAGGGATGAAAGGTCCATTATTACTCCCTTTTCTTTACAGCCATTTATCATCCGCAAATCCTGGCCCCATCCCTGTGTCCTGGGTGTGGAAAAACCACTGCTGTTCTACTGTGGAGCATGTGTGAGACTGGGAGATATGGGCTTGATAGCCTGAAATGCTATTGCCTCCTCTGAAGGCTAAATAATCCTGGGTTTTACTGCCTCTTCTCATTTGCCGTTGCCATACTAAACTTCCAGATCCTGAACATTTCCCCTCTGTGTTCTGCACAGGGCTCAACAAACAATAAATTCTCAGTTCTTTAATTCCCTTCCTGGAGTCTTGCAAAACTATCCATTGGTTTATTTCATTCAACATTAGGTTAAGACGTCCGAGTTCTTGGACCTGGCTGCATTAACAGAGAGAGAATCTCACCTACCTCGATAATGTATCTCTCTCCGTCTATGCTGTGTTCTGATCCAGGGCTGTATCCTTTGCTTAGCTTAGTGCCCCAGTGGAAGTGAAACTCGATAGCCTTGTATTTCTTTTGAAGACCTCCACCTCCAATCTTTGCTGACCCACTAAGAGATACTTTAACTGGTAGAAACAAATAGTTAAAAAGAAAAAAAATGTTTGGCTCTTATTTTAAAAATATTTGAAACTAGTGAGGAGTATTGGTTGAGAGAGCTCTGGATCCAAGGCTTCCCAGAAGTTCACTGGGTTTTGGATTTAGTGCTTTGGCTCAGCCCTTTATATTGAGTGACCTAGCTTAATGAACTTCAGATCCAGATCTGAGTGTGAACTCTCCTGAGTACTGGTTCAAATGGGATTAATGTGGGGAAAAGTCCAATCCCTGTATCCAGGGCACAGGACTAGGAGTTCAGATACTTGAGTTTCTGATTTGCTATGTGACTTTGTGCTAGTCGCTTAGGGCCTGATTTGCCAAAGTACTGAGCACCTGTGGCTTCAGCTGAAGTCTATGGCAACTCCAGGTGCACAACACTTCTACAGCTCTGGCTATTAACCTTTCTGTACCTCAGTTCTTCCATCTGTAAAATGGTGATAACGATACTTACCTCTCTTTGTAAAGAGGAGACCTATGGATGAAAAATACTGCATAACGGACGAGAATTGGGTACTGCAATATATGGATTATGGTTGTATTTATGTTGGTGAAAGCCAGTTAAATGAGCTTTTGTGGTAACATCTTCATCTGCCTTTCTTTTAATCAATCAATTGTTCTCATCAATTTAATTTTTAAATAAATCAATAGTAGCTTTTCAACACAGTGTAAGGTTAATAGACAATCTCTTCCTGGCTGGGAGAATTTAAGTGATTGGTTTGTTGCCAGGAGAGAAGCAAGAGCTTCTCTCACTTATAAGACAAACCCTAGGTTTCTTCCCCAGTTGTCTAGAAAAGAGATGTCGGAACAGGGATTTTCCCCTTTAAATGTACAGAGCTGCATTCTAGGTGAACTTGGTCCCAAGAGGTTTATTTGTAAGTTTCTATTTTTGTCTCCTATTGTGCATGCTGCCGTATTTATTTGCTTTGAGGGCCTTGCGGGGTTTAGCATTAAAGATACTGTTACCATGTCTCAACTGTAGGACTCACTTTCACTTTACACCAGTCGAAGTATAGAGCTGTGGTCTTCAACCTTTGGTTTGTGGACCCTGAGGGGTCTGCAAACTATGTCTAAGATTTCTAAAAGGGTCTGCACCTCCACTTGAAATTTTTTCGGGGGTCTGCAAATGAAAAAAGGTTAAAACCAATTCTACTGAATAAAACTACGTAAGTGAAGCCTGTGTAAGAGCAGGGTTTGGGTCCAGTATTAGCGGGAGAATGAAAAGTATCTCGGGGAAGAATAAAAATATTTTCTAGTGATGATTTTCCTTAACCTTTCTCTGCCTGCGAGATTTGTGATGCATTTGAAAAGGGCAATCTTAGTGCTTTCTGGCAGGTGGAATTAGGACCTCTGAGAGGAAGGTTGGTCTGGTAGATAAGGCCCTGGACTGGGACTTGGGAGATATGCATTCAATACCCCGCTCCCAAAGACTGGCTGTATGTCCTTAATACAAACAGTTTTTGTAGACTTAATAACCTGACACAACACAGCACTGCCATAGAGTATCCCCAGTAATGTTTCTTCCCAATAGTCAGACAGCCTGGAAAAATATTAAAACTGAATCAGTAAATAGCTACTTAATCAGCTCTTGCCAATTAACTTCAGCGTATGAAGAAAATAATCTCAACACTGAAAATGTTTCTGATAGCAACATTTAGGGAGCTAATAAAACCCAGCAAATAGGTGAACCCCATTCATTGCCATAGCTTACCGGTATGCCCATTATTTTCTATAATCCAGTCGGAGGACTGCTTGGTATTATAGCCTTCAAAAGTAAATGGTTTCAGGTCTCCCTTGTACTTTACTTTGTTGGTGACAATATTGATAGGTGACTGTTTTTCTTTTCCACACTCCTCATTCACTGTATTCCAGAGACGGGGTTCTGTTTAAGAGGAAGGCAAAATGGCTTTCATTGAAGGCCTAAGTGACCTCATTCCCATAAGGCCAAACTACCCGTTGGTAGATCTACATTTGCTTCAGAGGTTGGGAAAATTCTTTCAATGGCAGAGTTTATTAGGGAGGTTCCTTGACATGTTTACAAAATGTTTAAAAATGAAAACGTGAAATGTGCCCAACAATGACTGATTGGTGCAACTGGAAAATGTAAGCAGATGAAGTGTGTAACAATGCCCTATTAAACAGGAAGCATGCCTGTGTGTTGGACTTAGCTAACTGATCATAAACAGTAAACATTCGTAATGTGTATCTTGGAATGGATTTAAAAAGGGGGGATGAGACAGGTTTAAATTGCAGATCCATGTTCTAGTGTGTGCTGAAGGCAGCACTAGGAGCCAGGAACGCCTGAGTTTTATTCCTAGTATGTGACATCTCAGCCTAGGTGAGACTAGGCGCTATGACCAGAATAGGAGCAAAGGAGTGAATGTGGTACAGCTGGCTGTTATATCACTGGGCTGAAGAAAAACACAGGGTACAATACCAGTTAAAATATAAAGACTTTTCTTTATGTAGGCCTCAAGTATTTATATGGAATTGCTTGCCTGGTGCCTGTGACCTGCTGGGATGGTTATCTTTCGGGTATGTTGTAAGGTCCTTTTACATAGGCAGGAAAACAACGAGGAGTCCAGGGCACCTTAAAGACTAACAGATTTATTTGGACATAAGCTTTCGTGGGTAAAAAACCCACTTCTTCAGATAAATTTCTTATATTGGCAGGGTTTTCTTCAGCCAAAACAAAATTGGTAGCCAGAACAAACATTGGAATCATTAATATATCTTTGTCCCCTTCTCTTATCTATCCTAATAATCATTTAACTTAATTGGACTGGGTTTTCCCTCTTTCTGATGACATACAATCAATCAGATTTACTACATTGATATCAATGTTCTTGCACCTAGTTACTGCAGTGATGAATTTGGCCCTAGAATGGAGGCACAAGATATAATCTCTGAGCGTAATGGAGTGGCATGTGATATCTGAAGCTGTTTGTGGGAAGATTTGAATCACTGCTACAAGTAGGCCCTTTGTAAAACAGCACAGCACTAAAATGATTTCAGAAGTTAACGGCTTAGAATTACCTGCACAGCCAGCGTGACTGCATTGTTGTGATAGGTAGCACCATTCTTTGTCACCTGCAACAGAGAAATTAACATTTCAGACAAACTTTACAAAATTGCATTAAAATGAGAAGATGTATGATTCATTGATTAACTTCAGAATGACCAGATACAGACGCTGGCTCTGGTGTGGCGATCTGGGGCGAGAGCTAGCTGACCTCACAGCTTTGACTCCTCCCATTCCTTGTTTCCAGCTGCTAAATTGCTTTAAAAGAAAGCTAGAAGTGCACAGGTACTTTCCCACTGAAAGCAACTGTTATAGTTGTCAAAAAAGGTGGTCCCTGAAGGAGAGAAGGTGTCCACAAGACAATCTCTGTATTAAAATGTGTCCTGCTCTCCAAAATATGTGAGAATCCCTGGCTGATGACACTCATAAACGTCGTTGTCTACACTTAAATTTGTCTCCACACCTGTGGAACTCCTGAAGCAGATTAGGAGGAGAAAGGCGAGCGCTCGGGATGACATTCAATGAGCTCCTGCAAGTGGGTGCTGCATGACACAGTGAGCAAAGGACCTGGAGGGGGTGAACATCACAGACAGCCTGGAGAAGGAAAGAATGGACAGGAGACCGGCCCAGGAATTCCAGCAGGAAAAGCAGAGGAAGATGCACGAGGACATAATGGAGTTTCTCTGCCAGCAAATGCAGATGTTGCAAACTCTTGTGAGCCTCGGGGCTGGTCTCCCTTTGCAGTCCCTGCAGAACTCCAGCATAGCACCTCCTTCCACCACTCTCTCCCAACATTAAGGGCAGACATTAAGGACAACCACAGCTTCACACACACAGGTCCTCCAAGAAATTGCCATGTTCCCTCCGGATTTGGTTTTTCTTATGGCAGGGTTGGCAATTTCCCAGGAAAATCTAGTTCAGGACAGAGCGCTGGTAAACTGGTTTACCCCGGGAAACAGGGGAAAATAATTGCATCAGTGTCCAACAAGCACAGAGTGAATCTTTTCAAACTTGGATCCACCCATTTCAAACTGCGGAATAGGCTTGGTCTATCCACTACATCAAAGTTGGTCTTCCGCTACACAATGCAGCATGGCTAAACAGACCGGGACTGGTAGCATCTTAATGCTTCTGACTGCTTAATGCTTCAAGCATACAGCTCTGTATTATTGTCTTTCATATAATCAAATGTATTTGACTTTTGTTTATGTAATATTGAAAATTAAAATATGAATCATGACGTATAACTTCCTTGAGAAAATACCAAACCAAAAATATATACATTCTGATGTTCAATATTATAATTCCATACATTAGTAATACCCTCACTGAAGCTTTACTTTTTATTTGTACAACCCTAAATTAATTTAAGAATCTAATCTGTGCCTTATGTAACCGCAAGTTGAATATGTAACTAAAACTAAGTATAATGTGGTCTGCATTAATGGAACAGTTTTTAAAATAGAAAATTCCTTAAAGTGGGACTCCCTCATTTTTCCCAAGGTGGTAAAAAACTATTTTACTTGGTAAAAACCACCTATGTTAAATGCTATGCCATCCCTATTTTATGGCTCTGCACATACTGGAGGATTGTACATCCTGTGCTTGCAACGCTTATGACAATAGTGCAGAGCTGGGCAGACTTCTTGCTTCTGTCAGAGATGGCAGACAGCAAGGAGAGCCATGCTGGTATTTTTTAAAAAGGTGTGAAAATTAAGGGATATAGATGACATTAGGGGATGAATGCAGTGTTGTTATAGCCATGCTGGTCCCAGGATATTAGACAGACAATGGCAGGTGAGGTAATATCATTTATTGGACCAACTTCTGTTGGTCAGAGAGATGAGTTTTCGAGCTCTCCTTCAGGTCTGGGAAACATACTTTAGATGTCACAACTAAACTAATTAATTAAATAAATAAAAATGTTATAAAAATACATTTTACATTTTAATTAGCGCTTTTATAATATTTTGCATTGACATTTTTCATGAAAAAATTGGGGTTTTAACTAAATGTTAATTTTTTCTCAGGAAGACTTTCTGCATGCAAAATTTTTGACCAGTTTTACCAAACTTTTAAAAATTAACAAAGCCCCAAAATGTTTAGCTCTGGCTTTCTCCAAATTGAGTGTATCTAGGGTTTTGATTTAGGCCCATCTCTATTGAAAGAATTAATACACCTTCACATTTGATAACCAGCACGTCTTTTCTATTATGAGACAGTAAAATGTGACGCAATAAGTATGGGGTGGAATGTCTGGCTAACTTAATCACAAGAATCTTAATTAATAAATGCCTAGCAGACGCTGGGCAAGTCAACCTGCCTGGCATTTGACAATCATGTCTTTTAATATTCATTACCGTTGCCGAGACGAATGGCTGCCAAAGTATTTTTGGCATCTCCAGCTAGCACAGCATGTGCTTTATCAATTACTGCACCAGTGTTGCACAGTGCAGTGAACTCAAGCGTGCTGCAGTAGCTGCTTCCTTTAGAATATTTTTTTCTCTAGGAACTGCTGGAAAAGAACTACTGCACCTTGCGAGCAACCTTGGCACATTAAGTGATTATTTTCACTTTATCTGCCCAGAAATGATGCGATTAAGGCCAATATACGTGTTAGATAGTGAGAGCTGGGAAGATAATTTGTCAAAAGTGGGACACTCATATATTGTGAGCTAGTGTGACTGTTTGTTCCCTGTTTATATAGCACCTAGCACAGTAGGATCCTGTTTCATGGCTGGGGCTCCTAGATATTGCTGCAGTCTAAATAATAATATACAGAATGATTTAGATCTGAGGGATGCATGTATCAAATACATATTTCATTGGCTAGAAATGCAGAGGCTGCTCCATGGAGCTCTGAGACTATGGGGACAAAAGCCATGAAAATAGGGTCATAGAGGGACACGGGGAATCCCCTTGGGAGTAAAAAGGTATCATGAGGGACCATGCTGATAATCACAATCCACTATCCCCACATCCCTATGCCAGGGGAGTAAATGCCTCTGGAAATGGATAGTGGGGTATGGATGGATCCTTCCTTCTCCTGTCTGAATCCAGCCCAGTTCACGAATGTGAACAACTGTCCTCTGACACCCTGTTTGGTAGCCTGTGTCCAAAGAATTTGAGGGTCTCCGTCCAGTTCCCAGTAGGCAGGTGAATGCATCAGAAAACCCTTGGATCTTTAACCAAAGCACCTGCACATCCAGATGCTGAAAAATAACTAGAGAAGGCGAAAGAAACTCCAGACCTCAGGCAGGCTCTGCTGCTTTAAATCCACTACACACAGACTGCACTGAGGCATATCATTTAGATTAGTATAATTTATATATGAATTGTATAATTTGTTTGTACAATTTGGATTTGCATCTGACCTCGGGGGGCAGGAGGATTTTCTGTGAACCTTTTAGAAGTTCAGAAATTACTAGTAAGTATGTAGCTTTCTGCTATCACAGCTGCGGTTTAAAATGACAGATCATATTACAGGCTAAATACTCAGGAATTCTTCAGGAAAGAAGAGTCAATGAATCTGAATGTGGGTTTCACAATGAACGGGTGACAAGGATTCTTTAGTAAACAGTAATTTTAGTGCTTAGCACAGAATAAATATCAGTTGTGAATCAGACTTTTCTTCTTTATTTTCCTAAGAAAAGTTGAGAACCAGGATGTTTAGTGTGTTTATCACTTAGTCAGAACCCTGCGTAGGTTAGTGACAAATTTGCATTCTGAAGCACTATTTCCCTTTCCTTATCTGTATCCCTCACTCCTAGTAACACTCTAAACAATTCCTTTCCTTCCCTGGTGTATACAGCCTTCAAATGCTGTCTCATTGGTTTCCAATTCCTAATCCTGTTCAAGCGATCTCATTCTGGTTTCTCTTGTGATCCCGATTTCCCCAGTCTATCCTGCCTCTCCCTGCCTCAATGGAACTTTGAGACTATGGGGACAAAAGCCATGAAAATAGGGTTATATAGGGATACGAGGAATCCCCTTGGGAGCAAAAAGGTATCACGAAGGACAGTGTTAATAATCCCTGCTCTCATCCTTGGCCTCTTTCCCTCCCCATCCTCTGCTCCACCCCCCACCCCATCTTGTCCCCTCCAGCCCACCCTTCTCCCTTCCCAGCTGGGTGATTTAGGCAGCCCCAGGAAAAGTGTATGAACAAGTGGCTCTGTGTAGGCAAGTGTGTGCATGCATGCCTTGTATGTGTGTGAGAGACAGGCTTAGAACAGCCAAGTGAACTGTATTAGGCCCTTGTGCTGCATTTTGGCTATCAAACTGTGGTGCAACATGTACAGGATGTAACTCCACTCACTTCCTTGGTGTTTTACACCAGAGTGCATTGTGTCTCAGGGCCTCCTTTTCCTACACAAAGTTAAGGTAGCAGGATCCATTAAATTCAAGGAGTCTTGTTTGTACATTTGGCAAATAAGTGCTCACTTATCTCTGTTTCTACTCTATCCAGTTTGTCACTAGTTTACTGACTAAAAGTATTTCTTGGCTCCAATGCAGCCATAAAACAATACAGTTGCTTATTGTTCTTTTTTTAATTGTGAACGTTATCATTTGTTTAGCTGCCAAGGAAGGCAGAGGGAAGGGGGCAGCTCCCTTTAGGTAGAACTCCACCTTCTCCTGTTGAAGCAGTTTAGTGGATAGCACGCTTGACTGGGAATTCGAATACCTAGATTCTATTCCCTGTCCTTGCCAGTGAACTACTATGTGACCTTAGGCAACTCCCTTGATCTCTTTGTCATTAGTATGTCCACCTTTAAAAGAGACATATTAAATGAGCTGTTTACCCATCTTTGTAAGGTGTATAAAAATCTCTGGATGAAAAATGCTAAGTGTTGTTATCAATTCATTATTGTTAAGCACATAGAATAAATCTCTGAGATTTGGAAAGCCTTTATGGCCCTAGGTGCCCCAAAAATTGAGATGCCTTTGTGATACGTACTCCCTTACATCAAAAATCACAAGAGTATTCCGGTTACTCCCTGTCCTGAAGGACCAGCTGCTTACTCCAGGACAGTTGCACGTTAGATCTCACAACAAAGACAATGTTTATAGCCAATCCTATAATAATCTATCTAAAATTTATTAACTAGGAAAAGGAAATAAGAGAATTGTGTGCAAAGTTAAAGCAGGTAAATGTATACACAAATGAGTTAGTCTTAAGTTTCAAAAGGCAATAGAAGCTTCTATAATAAGCAAGCTCTATCGGTCCCTTAGAGCTACTGCAGGCTAAACACTGGGAAATCTGCTGTTTATGCCTCAAAAGTCTTGCCTGCAGGAATCCAAGCAGCACAGAGATTCAATTTCTTCTTGTCAGGGATTTTTATTTCCCTTCTCGGAGCTGCCAGCTCAGCTGACGGGAGGAAATTGCTTTCACGTCTCCTCTTCATGGGCAGGCTCGGGTGGCCGCAAGGTGGGGCGAACAATCAACCAAGTCTTTTGTCCTCTGATGTTCCACAATAGTTCGTCTGGTGTTAACTGGCCTTTTCTATTGTGCAGGGCCTAGCACCTTCTGTTGGAAGCCAGCATTTCACACTAATTCGTATCACTGTCCTGCCTGGTGATTTACACAGAGAGAGAATTGCAATACAAACGCTCAAATATCACCTTACAATATGGGATACAGCCAGTATTGTGAGATTAAAGCATGCAGCAATTTACAAACATTCAATAAACTCTAACCGCCAGCTACCTTTTTATCACTCTCTATGTTTTGTAAGTCTATATTTTTTAACAATACTAACACTGAAGTGAGACAGTCTAATTCCAGCTATGTATTTGTCAGTATCCAAGTGAAACATGGAGACCTTAGATTGCCAGCATCACAATCCTCCTTTTGATAATTATTCGTTTCATAACTACGTTAGTCTTCCTGACATTATGTTAAAAAAACTGACCTATATGTTGTACTTCCGGTTACTGTGGTATTGCAGCATTGGGAGGAAAATCATCCCTGGTGTACTCACCTGTAGCTAACAGTGGTACACCAAGAAGTAATTTGGCCCTTTATCTCTACTAGCAGTGTTTTTGCATGCAATGGCTTAGGGGTCAAAGTCACCATCAGCATTAGTTGTGTTGGGCTAACTTGTTTTAGGGGGCGGGGGAAACCCCTACCAGTTAAAGAGCCGCTCATTCCAGGGTGGTTTTGATTATCCGCCTTGATGGGTAGATTTAGTCTCCAATATTTAACTCTACAGTGGTGTAGCTTCACCAACTGGGGACAGAGATTTGTTTAATCAAGTCTTTCCAGTTCCCAATATTTCTTCCCTTTGCGTGATCACTCTGTTCTTCACGGTGAATGTAAGGTGCTGGCTTGTCCCCAACCCATGAGCGACCCACTGCCACACCTGCTTCCTGCTTCAGGGCCATATGCAAGAGTCTTCCTTCCTCTTTTTACTGACCACTGCTTCCCAGGGCTCTCTTCCAGGAGGTACGTTTCCCTCAGGCGATTCCCTCTGCCATGCCTCTTGGACTTTGGCAGCCCACCGGGGGAATTCCCCACAGCTCCAGCGCCTCCTTCCTTATTGACAGCCTGGTTCTTCATAGCCACAGCTGCTGCCCTGCCCTCGTAAGTGGTCAAACTGGGGGCACCCACTCAAGCACAAGCAGCCGGATCTGTTCTTTTAAAAAGCATCAGACACTCAGTGGCAGTGAGCTCTATACATGCCTTCCAGATCATTAAGAAGTGGATGCCTGAAGAAAAATGTTATCATAATGATGGAGCTTTACATATATTTATCTAATTGGTCTATCTAGCTAATCATTATATATATATATATATATATATATATCTACATACACCCATATACTTATCTCAAGTGACCTGTGAGAACTGTAAGCCCTCAACTCACTGTCAGGTGAAGAAAGAACCAAATCATCTTGTCACTTTAGCATGAAGGAAAGTTTCTAAATTATAACTTTAAATATTTTCAAATTTTTGCCGTTGTGTGAGGGCCAAGGGAAAAATCTGTTTTCCAGCAATGACCTATGATCTTGTCCCATCAATAAAATTCTTTTGATGATAAGCTATTGTGGTGAGGTTGATTGTCTTATCAAAAAAGGAAGCTGGTTTTAAACAGATATGCAGGGCTAAGGTGAACTACTTCTATACAGTATCTTGCTTCTCTTCCTTTATTTAGGGATAGTACTAGGTAAAGATAAAGTTTGGAAACTCTGTTCAATACTATTACTACTAACATTAAAAAAAAGGAATAGAATTCTTTGGTAACATTCACCTAGTTTTGCAGTTAATTTATGTACATGTTGGTAACTTGCATAGAAATGTAAGTGAAAAACCTAATAAGGGGTCTCTGGGGATATTGTATCCTTTAAAAACAAAACACACAGGATAGCCCATATATGGAGAATGGCTATCATTACTGACCAATCTCCCACTCCAACATGAAAAAAACATCCCAAATGCGTAGCCCAAAATCTTGGACTTGTTTACTGGGAAGATGAACCTTGCAACGTACGCCGAAGGCCTGAACATTTTGGCTTTGTGACCAGTCAAAGGGAGTCATTTTCACATGCCCTGTTGCCTCCAGAATTTAAATCTAGGGACTGTGAGCAGAAATGCCTCTGATTGCTATAGCTATCATGACAGTGTATGCTCTCTGTCTTTTGAAATGATGTTTCCTATGAATGGTGTATCTGTCCAGCCAGGTTCTTGTCTTGACATTGGCACCCTTTGCTGTAGCAGAAGGTGCTTTTGGGGGGGGGGAATAATCTTTGAAGTGAAAACGATGGGAAATGTCATTTCCCCCCGAATGGCTAATCTGAGGTTCCCTTTCATCCTGCAGGGTGCGTGTACTGGATTGAAGAGCCCTGGGAAGACACCCCATTGTGGATGCCGGAGAAGCATGTCATGTGCTGCACCTACACTGCTAGACAAGAGGGAGATAAACAGGGTGAGTTAATACAAAATGCTGACCGTGCACTGGACTGACAACACGAAAGCTGATCCTTAAAAAATTAGTATTATTAATGATGTTGACTCCACTTTGTTCGAGAAGAAATTCTGCCCAGTCATTAAATATTACCAGAGGCAAACTGCAAAGTAGTGAAAAATAACCTGCGAACTTTAAACTGTGATGCCCTTTGTTGCATTGGCACAGCAAAGAATGCACTCTCTTGCGATCCTTAACCCCTTTATTAGCTAAGGAGAAAAGTGTATATCCAGCCAGCGGGGACTTTGTATGGGTTCATTGACTGTGGGGTCAGACATCCGCTGTTGCACTATCAGCAATATTTGTTGAGCGGTTAAAAAGATGTGAATGTTCCGTAGCTGCTGGTATGGCAACCCTTGTTTCATACTGTGAGGAAGGCTAAGGAACTTATCCTGTGCAATCTTTTAAGCGCTTGTCTACATTTGAAAATTAATTCAGATTAAGGTGCAGTGTGAATTTAAAGCACCAGAGCGATTTCAGAACAACTCCATGTGTGGATATTCTTTCTGGAATCAGAATACCTTATTCCTGTTTAGCTTAATGAATGAATGAATTGATTAATAAGATAAGCAGGAACAAGGCATTCTGATTCCAGAATAAGAACATCTGCACATGGAGTTGTTCATGAATAACTCTATGTGTAGACAACCCCCCATTGTTTAAGGCTTGCAGGAGGCTGCAGAACCAGGCTCTGAATTTACTCCTGAAGTTTGATGTGGACCAGGGTATTTGGAAGATTGTGTGTTGGGATCCACGTGCTGTTGACTGTGCTGCTTTGAAATCCCTTTACAAGAAGACTGCCAAAGAGGGATATACAGTGGACTTATAAGAAGAAACTATGTTTTCTTCCTTCTCTGCCATATGCAAGGAAGCCATGTCTGTCTGGCTAGAGAGGTGTAGCTTGTAAAGGATTAAAACAGTTCAAGGTTTGTTTCATACATGGCTATAATACCCTTTCAGACACCTCTGAAGAGGCTTTCTGCCATACTACCAGTAAGAACACACACAACACTCCTTAATTAAAAAGCAACTGGGGCATCTAACCATGCAGATCCAGCCATAGCCTGTTACATTTTAATTCAGTAGACTGAAAGTATATTCATTCAAAAGGCCATATTGTGCCTGAATATCTGGTACGCCTCATAATGGCTACAAGTGGGGACAACTTCAGCTACACCAGATAGTGCATAGTGCTGTCTCCTTGACTGCCACAGTTAGGTTGTCTTATAAACATGGAAGCAACTAAGTAAGAACAAACAGTCTAGGTCTCTGTCTCCCCAGTATGAAGCACTATAATGCCTGTGTGGCTTTGTTTTATCTTTTGTTGGACTTTTAGTATTAAGGGGTGACTTAGATTGAAGTTGCTGCAATCCTTAACATCCAACCTTACCATAGTTCTAAGGAGATGAACAAACAGGTCCTAAATTCCCCTATATTCCTCCCCTCATATCTCTCTTCTGTCTGTTTGTCATGCAGTCCATCCACGCCTTTCCCTTGTTCAGAGAAACCCTTAGCTGTGGGCCAAATCCTTCATCCCAAGTGGGGTACGCTGCTGCCTGTTCTGCAGGCTTGTCTAAAGCTCAATTATTACTCCCTTAATAACCACTCCTATTAGTTAATGATTAGTGGCAGGATTGATGTTTAATGAGAAGGTTGATGTGTTAATATTTTTACAGCAGTTTGATGCTGTAAAGCACTATATAAATGTTAAATATTCTCATTGTCACAGCATAGCTTGTAGAGCTATCAATTCCCATGGTGCCCGAAGTCTGCATTTCAGGCTCAGAGGGCCATAAGAAGAATAATGAGGACAGTAAAATACTGGGCTGAGTGTCTGTGGTTCTTGGCACATGCTCAGTAACCTGAAACATGTGAGCTTTCCTACCTACATGTTTACGGTAGGTCTGTTGAGTAAGAGTTTGTCAGGATATGTATGAATGGTCACAGGCCAACTCGGATAAGGCTTTGCGAGTGTGCTGGCAGCCGCTCGCTGACTGCTTACATGGAAGAAAGAAAAGGAAGCATCAAAGAACGTATCCTGTTTAAGAATATAAACTTAAGATCAAAAGTCTGCCTGTGTTGTAATGGCCAAGGTAACTACTGGGAGAAGATCGTGGTTTTGATAATTTGTTAGTGATATTTAATCTTGCATTGGATGGGAGGTAAGGCAGGGAGGGCTCTCAGCGATTTCATTTCTCCTTGGCTGTGCAGCGCTACCCTGTCTGTGTGGTCTTTTCATGTACCTCTCACTGTTCTTAGTTTTAGATTAAATCTTAAATTGACAGCGTCATGGTTCTGCCATCTCTGAGCTGGGTCTGAAATAGTAATATGTGTCCATAAAGAGTTCTTGCCACTATAAGTGGAAA
Source organism: Dermatemys mawii (assembly GCA_007922305.1). NCBI lineage: Eukaryota > Metazoa > Chordata > Testudines > Dermatemydidae > Dermatemys > Dermatemys mawii. The sequence continues at coordinate 5,884,795 of ML677374.1, forward strand.
TGGAAGAAGTTAAAGAATTCTTCTGCCTTCATTTGTTCTGTTCTTTTATTTTTTTCCCCTTGCAACTTTGCATTGCATTGCTACGAACAGCTCATACTTTGCCTTTGCATGGCCGCAGAGAGAGACATGGCTAGAAGTTCATGCAGACCCCATCAGTGTCTGTGTAGATTATAAAGTTTTACCTCCATGAGAATCAAAAATACACAAAGTAGAAGTATAGAAAATGAGAGGAACACGGTCCACCATATGTGTATCCTTTGAAGTTCCAGAAACTAATAGTGCGGGGTGGTAAATTTGTAAATAATTGATTTCTGTTCAGTGCTCCAGGGGAATGTGAATACTCCAAGGTCCCTGCTGATATGCCCTGGGGAGAAATTATTTCCCTTTCCCCACTTTGGCAGTCATTGTATCCTTGTTATGTAACATCTGGACCATAATGTGCTAACAATGGTGATGGTACTACGGATGGTTTTAAACAATCGTCTCTCAAAAGGTTTTGAATGTCTGTTGGAGCTGCCCAGATCTCACCCAGGTCTGTCATGTTCAGTCTTACCCCGACCAGTGATCCCTAGGAGGTTCTGAGGTGGGGTGTTTTGGGGGCACATTATGCTTGTACTGTTGATGATGGACTAATGATGGATATGTAGGAGCCGATTAACATCATCAAATTTATTTCTGATGTTTCATGAGATGCTACTATACTGAGAGACAACATGGGCCAGGGGTAGGATGTTTGCCGGAGAGCTAGGACTGCTGGGTTTTATTCTTGGATCTGCTCCTGGCTTCTGGATGACCTAGGGAAAGTTGCTTCAGCTCTGTGCCTCAATTTCTCCATTGATAAAATGGGCATAATAATACTTAATGTACCTACTCTATAAAGCACTTTAAGCTATATGCATGAAAAGAGCTTGGTGATGTTATTCTTCTGTTACGAAAGGTCATGGCTTCCTACAACTTGAGATCCCCAACCTATGGCCCCATCAAACTGCTATTAATCCAGCTCTGATCACGCATGTTTAGGGAGACCCCCTAAAAGTATAAACAAAGCCCCAGTGATGTAAGCTCTGTGTTGTGAATTCAGCAAACTGTTATAGTTTGTCTCTTTTATCTGGAAGCACAAACCTCTTATATAAAAACAGCCTCCCCCAGGGTTCAGTCAGAGTGATGTGTGTTAGTAGCTGTGGACTTTGAGCCAAGAGGGAGATATATTAGTTGCTGAATACTTTGAAAAGCAGAGGCTTGTTTGTGTGTGTGCAGCTGTATGGACGTGGATGGGAAGGTTTATAGGAAGTTTAAGTGACAGAAGATCCACACCAGTCAGATTAAGCAGCTGCAACTGTACTGCAATGTCATTCTCAAAGGATGGATGTGGGAAAGGTAAACTGCTGGATTGTTGATTTGGAGAATTAAAAAACCCCTCATTGGGGTTAAACCCCTTCATTTCAGTAGCGTTCTATTCAGGGTTTAACACTGTTCTCATCACATTCAACATTTGCTACTTTCAACTACTTTTGCCAATGGATGTTGAGATGGGTTATCTTGTTGAAAGCTATATCCCTTCAACAAACTTGCAGTCACAGTGCAGCAATATATTAGATGCAGCTGATAATATTGAATCTTTTTTTTCATAATGCAGCCTGCTCCTTTTTAGGACAAAAACTCTGACCTTTCATCACTACCTAAGGACTGTCGTGTTTATTTTTAATTTTGATATTTACGTGGGAAATGATACTATTGAATAGTACTGCATTCCTGATCCAATAGAAGCATACAAAAGCCATGTGAAATTTTTGAAGTGCTGATTATAGATGACTATCTGGTATTAACACAGTCATCAGTGGATAGTAAAATTTAATTTAAATAAAAAAAGAGAATTATAAATGTCTGTTTTTAAACAAATATAAAGCTCTATCAGGCTAAAGTAGCATAAGAAAAAGAGAAAAACCCAAATTCTTTCATTTCTTACATTTTAAAGAGACCATAGCATTATTAGAAGAAAAATAAAATAATTAGGCTACCTATAGTTGTATGCTATTTAAATCAACATAGTACACAGGCAAAGAAAATACATTTTTACAGAATCTTTGGAATTTGTAATTACATATAGAGGTAAAGTAAAACCTGTTGGATTTTCCTGAGGTGAAAAAAATACTAGAACCATAAAGGTAAAATAAAACAGTCAGAATAAATCTGCTTGTGATATCAAACCATAAATAATCCGAGAGAGAAACAAACAAACAAAAAAAAAATACATCAGATTTATCATATAGAAGGATTAAAGAGTTTGAACAGAATGAGGTGGTACTCAAAATTAAAATAATCAGATATGAGTAACCTTGATACCCAGGGGTGGGAAGAACAGCATGGTCTTCTTACCTTCTGTTGCTGTCTTGGCAGTGTGCAGAGAGAGTAGAACAAGGACAAGCAATTCCATTATCTATCTCCTATTTTAGATAAGATCAGTGAGGAGGCTAGAATCAATTAGTATGAGATCATATTTCTGCTCTGGGAGTTTTTATACAGGAGTAAGTAGTCGTGGTCAGTCCTGATAACCGTAGTCAGGAAGGTGAACTCCTCCCCTTTTTAATTTCTCCAGGTATACACCACTCCTGATTTCCTTAAATATATTAATTTCTCCCAATCTGGAATTGTAGAAGGGCTGAGCGATTCCAGCACTAAATAAGTGTCTGGGGATAAATGACAGCTATTTTACTGACTGGGCAGATGTCTTGTAGCCTAGTGGTTTAGTGTTTCATTTCTATCCACTGAAAAATAGCAGCTTTTCTGATAGTGCACATGACCTTCAGATTAAGTGAGAGTATGTCCATTATGGTCAGTGCTTTGTGAAAAAATAAGAAGCTACTCAGACTTGGAGCAAAGTTAAGAGACTGAAAAAGCAGGATCTCTTTGTGCAATTACAGTCCATGTTTTATCAAGTGCCATGTGGCTTTCATTTTGCTAGGCACCTTATTATATGTGTATAGTTTGAACTTGACACAGTTAAATGAGAGCAAAATATTTTAATTCAATGGTCCTTTTTTTAACTATAAAAAAAGTGCCACAACTCTTCTGATTGCTGCACTGTGCCATGCAATGTGAGCTCTTCTACTGCCCTCATCACTGTAGTGTTGGAATGCCCTGATTCAAGGAGCCTGATTCACAGCCAGGCTTTATGCTCCACCAATAGAGGTCTGATGAATAAGCCTATGAGCAAGCGGCATTTCCCTTCCTACAGTGTATCTGTTCACTGTATTATATGCATCTGAGTTAGGACCAGATTGTAACCCAGCCATGCATGAAAATAAAGGGGTAAAGGAGAGAAGATCCTTCCTGTGGCCAGGGCACTGTACATCCTGGCTTGGATACAAGGAGAAGAGTGGGAGTTGTCTGCCTGCTGCTTGCTCCATCCAGCTGGAGATGAGTATACCATGGCTCTGCCCCCCTGAAGTGCCATTCATCAGAACTGAGCTGGTTTTGAAGGGAACAGTGACGGTTAGCCAGTAAAGATCTGCACTTCATTTCTCCCCAGGCACCTCCTGGTGCAATTACAGCATTAGCCCATATGAATGGAGCCTTTACATTGAAAGCCCCTTGTGCAGGGATCCGCTATACTGGGGGGATACATAGTAAACAATAATAATGGGCCAGATCTCGCAGACTCTTCTTAGTCTGTACTTAGGCAGATCTCCCTTTGCTTTCAGTTGGTGTCTTTCCTGAATAAGGTTTGGGGCCAATAATAACAATTTAATATCTCCAAGCTGATCTATGATGCACAGGCCTTTGTTTTCCCCATGAAAGATGATGACTATAAATAAAGTGGTAACAATGCAGGGTTGTTGAGTGCTATTTTTCCATCCTGGATTAGGTAGATTTTAGAAACATGAAAGGACAATAATGAACCCAGCACCTGGTGCTGAGCTGAATTGTTACTGCAATGACAATAACAAAAAGGGGTGGAGATGGGAGTTGTTGGAGCTTGGAACTTCCTAATTTGGCAGCCTCTGTGGAGTTTTCCGAGGGCAGAGTCTGCTAAGCACGTAGTCAGAGATGGGGGTGTCGGAGGGAGGGAATGGGTCAGTGTCAAGCGGAGGCCTCGAACGATGTGCATCGAAGTTTGTTCGAGCTCTTTTCAGTATTGCTAGGTGCAGGAATAAAGTCTTTGGTGAGGACAGAGCAGTGGCTCTTCCAGGACAATTTTCTCACACTGTTCTGGCTGCACTCCCTGAAAGCCAAGAGCTAAATTCCACGCTTCATATGCACCCCCTGGTCCTCTTTTAGGACCAAAGAATCAGAGGTTGAGAAACTTTGGCGTTTAAATCGGATTCTGTCTTTTTTTCCTCCTATGTACCCATGTTCTTCCTCTCATTATTATTTAATTTACATTACAGTAGTGCTTAGGGTATGTCTACTCTGCAGCAGGGAGCGAGCTTCCCAACACAGGTAGACCGGCTCATGCTAGATCAGCATTGCTAACAATAGTAGTGTGGACGTCATGGCTCTGGCAGAGAGACAAGCTAGCCACTCACGTTTAGACCCAGGAGGCTGGGTGGGCTTTTAGCATGCTGAGCTAGCACGAGTCTGTCTACCTGGGCTGGGACCCTTGCTCCTAGTTGCAGTGTTGACATACCCTTAGAGGCCCCATTTTGTGCTAGGTGCTGTACATAGTCCCTGCCCCATAGAGCTTACAGTCTAAATCAAGAAGATAGGCAGAGAGAAGGAGAACTGAAGTATTGTGATGGGGGAATTTAGGCACAGAGAGACTCAGTGACTTACCTAGTGTCAAACAAGAAGTCTGTGGCTGAGTTGGAAAATGAATTGGGTTTCCTGGCCTTTAACCCCAAGGCTATTCATCCCCTTCCACAGCTGTTCCTCTGCAGAGTCTTTTGCAGTGGTTGCCATGGCCATGGGTGGGCTAAGAACTTGGGACATTCAGAACAGTGGGATCCTGCCACGCTCTGTGGTCTCTCTGCAGAGATTCTTCTTACCCCAAACCCTGGCCTCAGAAGACATTTTAAGTTCTCTCAGTCCAGACTAGCCCTTCCACACTCTTGTGAACCCCAAGGATAAACCCTATACCGCCTGGTAACCTGAGCTGCAAGCATCCTAAAAGCTATGCCATCGTGCTTGGCACTTTGCAGCAAAGACTTCTGGAGATCTTCTGCCGGGACCTGGATCCTGGCCTCCAAGAGATATGACCTTAGCCAGTCACTCCCCACCACGCTTCAAAGGATGTGCTGCAAGAACTGGTGTGATGCTTTTGGTAATGTTCCTGAGAACTGTTTGCCTATGACTAAGCCAGGCTATTTCAGCAGAAGCCCGGCGACCGGAAGTAAGAGCAGTTGCATTCTCTACAGATGAACGGCTGGAGACCCTGTGGATATCTGAGGAAAGCAGCCAAGGGAGGATTAAAGCAGGATCCTTTGGATCAGAGTCCTATGGCTGTGGGTGGGGGGGACCAGTTGGAATCGAGACAGAGTAGCGGGCAGTGGCCACCGTGCTCCAGTCACCTACCTGCTTTGGTCAGAACCTGTCTCACTTCAGATGGAGATCAGAGAGCAGGAGAGTGACATGAGTCCATCTGGGGGATCTGGGGGCATTTAGAGGGACTAAGAATATTGGAGGATTAACCCTTGGTCAACCAGTGTCTCTGCAATTGGGAAACCCACCCTCAAGAGTGAGAGAACATGTTGCATTGCTCCGGATTACACTGTGTGACGGCTTTCTGCCTACTGGCTGGGAAAGCTGGAATATCCCTAGGTAGGTGTGGGAAAATCTGGAGAGATCCAAGCTCCCAAGGCCTCTTGTCTCTTCACTGAGTTAGCTCTGATCCTTCCCAGCAAGTCTGCTCTGCGGTGCTGCTGCATTCACAGTACTCGATCTGGGGTGAGGAAGGCTGGCAAACAGTTTCCTCCACACCATGCCAAATACATTAGTGTGCTGAAAGATTATGCTGGAAGAGTGTCCCCTTGCTGCTTTGAAACAAGATGTTTCCAAATTTGCTCATGAGTGTGAGGTTGGAGAGGGAGGGTTGTTTGTCTGATCATTTATTTTTTAAGGGAAGTGAATTTTTAGTGCTGGTGGAATGTGCCAAATTGACTTCCATAGAAACTGAAGTCCTCGCTCTACAGAAATGGGTACAGCAAAGGTGATGGCAGTAAAAGACCACACATTCCCAAGGCTGCACTTTAACCCTGTCCTCACAATCTTAGATAGCCACAGATGTGCCAGTTTTGGAGCTGGCTTTTGCAATATGAACATACCTTCTACAAGAACAGAACTAAGACCTGTTAACCGCCGAACTAGTTAGATTCACTACTCTGCCAGATTTGAATGGGTGATGAACATTAGCAGCAAAACCCTCCTCACTGGGGGGTGGAGGAGCTTATCCCAGGAACAGATCATTTTCAGTGGGGCATCCAGAGAGATTGGGAGGTGAGGGGGTTGGCGTTTAAGCCTTTTGGCTCAGTTCTTATGTGTTACCTGCTTAATATCTGTTCTATGTTATATCTGTGAGCTATATGTTGCGTTATGTGCTCCAATAGGTCTTTACCATCAGCTGCTCTGATTCTATAACCACCTCTATCTGTCTTTCTGGTCTAGAGCATGACTGTGTGTGTATGAGTGAAGGATGTTTCCTTCTCTTAAATAATGAGGGAGCTGTAAAACAGAAAACTTCTCCTTTAGCTCAGGTGTGGGAGGCCCGTGTTATTGAAACTAAAGGACAAGGCTTCTATTCCTAGCTCCTCAGGTGTGAGCATCTGGTTTATCTAGGCACTGTGTTGGCCTTTTACAGTACATGGATTTGTTACACTGCTTCTAAAGACCAGTCCCTTGCGCCAAACATGCCTCTAGTCTGAACATGGGTATTTTGGTTCAGACACTAGTTGCAAAAAGCAGTGATGTTGAGACAGATGGGTTTATGATTGCAGATACAGGAAGCATTCAGTCTTTTTTAGAGTTAAATTATAGGCAGGGGACTTTGCTGCATGACACTAAGTTCCCTTTTTCAGTGCTGTATACATCAATGTCTTTCTTTTTTTAGATAACCTCATAAATTCTACAGGTTAAAAATTACAGCCCTGCATCTGAGTGAATTGTACAGGCTGTACCATGCCTAAATACCTTTAAAAAATTGAGGTTTAGTCTCTGTCTGCCTCAGTTCCTCATCTCAAAAATGGGAATATAATATAATGGTACTTCCTTCTCTTATAGGGGTGACGTGAGGATATGTGAAAGATATCTGCAATTTTTTGAGATGCTCTGATATAGCAATAATAGGAGTCATATAAGTACCTAAATTAGACAGATGTATTGTAAGTTTTCCTTCTTTTGATCTCTAAATCTATTTTTGAAAAATTCTTGATGAAGTATAAGTATGATTCTTGTCAGTTATACTAACTACTATTATTTATTGAGCACTGATGAGCGACAGCAGGCTGTACAGAACATGGTGCAGGTAGTATAATCCTTGCAAACTGTAATAGTCCAAAAAATGTTGTTTGGTTTTTTTCCCTTTAAGGCTGTCCATGTCCAGGAGATTGAAAGGTAAAAGGAGTTTATTCGCAGGGCCTGTCAAGGCCATATTAGTGGATGTGCAGAGCTGGGAGAAGATTTTCAGTAGGAGTCTTTGGCTCTGTAAATTCAACCTTCACTCGCACAATAGTTTTTAATCTTGTCTTATTCCAGTTGACTCTGTGCAATCCTACCTTGCAGCCTTCAGAACAGAAATATGCAGTTAAAGTAGGGATTGCCTGTTGCTTAATGGAAACCCATTTGTTTTGATGGGTAAAGACGTGGGATCTGCACTGGCTCCCATTTTAATGTGTGGGAATTTGGAAAGATTGGGCCCTCAGTCTAGTCAGATTTAGGGTAGAATTTTCAGAAGTGCCCAGCCTAAGTGATTTAGGACCTTAAGTACCATTTCTCAAACGTGGCTGTCAATCTGGCCCTTAGCCTTGTAAATGACTAACGGTGCAGATAGGTGCCTGGGGACAATTACAAAACTGCTTGTACAATTTAGGCACCTAACTTCCTCTGAAAGTCAATGGAAATCAGGCACCCAATTCACACAGTTGCTTTGGAAAATCTCACGCATCTGTGTCTTTAGGTGCCTAAATATCCTTGTAAGTGTGGTCTTAAGTCCTACTAACTTTCAGTCAGATGAAAGGTTTTTCTACCCATGGCGTTATCCCCAGTGAGCTCTGTGTGTGGACACTCCTATTCTGTAACAAGAGTACCTGGTTCCTGTTCAGATTAATCCACTGGGTTAATCAGATCTAGTTCATCAGAAATAATTGCATGTATAGACAAGCTCTTAGGTTCATGTGTTCCTACATTGCTTTTAAAAATGGAACATGCACTCCTAAGTAACTTAGAAAATGTTACATCTGAGAACTAGATTAGTATAGCCTCAGGTCATGTGCTACTTTGACTGCACAAGGTTTTTACTTCCTTCTTTTGATTCTCCAGCTGTGGCTTGTAGCTAATATAGTTCTGTTAACTGGCTGCTGAACAGTGACCTGAGACATTAAAGCCTGATAATCATCTTGGACTCCAATGCCTGCTGAGGGCCACACATTTATGTCCAGAACATTTTCAGTTAACTGAAAAACTAGGACATACAAATTTTTTTCAGCAGGAAGGGGTGGGGGAGGGGCAAAACTGTTTTGAAAGAGTCCCAGCAAAAATCTTGGAAGGAGATTATACACCCGACTTTTGTCTTCCTATCCAAAGAGGAAGGCTTTAATCCACATTAATTAAAACAAAAATTGGGTAAATAGGCTCCTTGTTTTTACTACCCCTTTGCTGAATGTTCCTTCTTGGCAGGCCTGCTGGATCTAGACTGAAATGCTGAGTAGATGTGTATTCTTGTGTCAACACCGTGCTGGAGGTCATGGCAAGCAGGAATGGTATGTTCTTCCTTTATAAGACCCAGCCTGCTCTTTGCCTTTCATAATTTGGGACAGGATATTTGCTGTCCACAGTTTGTTAAAACATATTTTTAATAGACTGAGGGGATGGTTGGGAAAAAATAGTTATTGTATTCTGTTCTGATTCCTGCCAATGTCTTCCTGTGTTTCCTTGGGCAAATCTCTTAACCTCTCAGTGCTTCACTTTCCATATATGTAAAATAAGCATAAACAGCTGGAGGGATAACACTGCTTGATGTGAGGTGCAACAGAGGCACAAAGTATTAACTTACTCATCAAATTGCAGAGCAGCTTCTTTTCACATAACTTCAGGAACAGTTTCTGTGCATTTATTTAAAATCACAGGGTGAAACTTGCAGTCTTCAGAGTCTTGTATGAGACAGGCAAGTCGCCCGGTGGTGTCAATGGAAGTTTTATCTGAGTAAAGACTTGCAGAATTTGTCTTTGATATTTTACAAACTACTTCTTGGTTTCAACACAAAACCCGGGATGCGTGATGATCCCCCATAGGACACATTCTGAGATGCCTTGTGCTGATGTATATGGAGAAAACTCTACATGACTTCCCCATAAAGTGAGCTCCTTTCAGGAAGCCTGCCTAAGTGTGATATACCCAGATCCCAGCAGATAGTATTATTCTCATTGGTTATTTGTATTACAGCAGCCGGAAAGGGCCACAACGGAGACTGAGTAACATGATGCTTGATACTGTGCAGATTTAGAGTAGGAAATGATCCCTGCCCCGAGGCGTTTCCATACGAGATGTGAGTGGCTAGTTGTGCATATGTTCTGCACCTCCATTTGCACAGAGTGAAAAGGAGGTGTCTTCAGGGGGAAAGTGAGCATGCTTAGCTCCCTTGCACACTTCCTGCAAGCTTGGCCCCAGAGATGTGTCTCCATGCTATTCAAGCCTCTATAGTACAAGCTCTTTCTTGGTGCTATTGGGCATTTTGAGAGTATTGGCCTTCCACAGTTGGGGGGGGTCGCAGTTTCAAAGTGAATGTTTCAATGTAAGACCATCAAATAAATAATAATTATTTATTATATTATTATAAATGTAGTAATTATAATAATAATTTAAAGGGCTTCCTTTAAATTATTCAGCGCTGGGTGGCTCCATAGTCTAACACCTAGGCTCATGTCTACTAGAACATAGCACTTAAGACATGTGACATTATGGAGCTGAAGGGTTCAATGTTGGAAGTGATCCATAACATGGCACTTCACATTCTCATTTGCCTAGCTAATAAAAATATAGTTTATTGGGATTGTTTTTTATCTGTAAACTTCCTGCAAGCATTCCTGAGCTCTAGTCTATCAGCAATAAAAAGGCAGTAATTTCCCATCTCTTTATATCTGTTTACTGACAGTAAGCATGATTAAAGTCACAAGATGATCTTTCTGGTGTCATATATCTTCTGCATGGTATAGCGTACTCTTGCAACATAAAATGTGGCATTTAAAACAAAGCAAAAAGCAGGTTGATTGATGGCTGTGCAAGTGGCCTGTTAGAGATCAATTCAATCTCATATTCATGTTCATATTTTAAAAAAGATTGAAAGCTGCAAATTAGGTCCATAGCTAGTTCAAGTAACCATGTGTTCCTAGCATCACTATCCTAATCGTCCATCTCCTGCCAATGACCTCTGTTGTAGGCTACACTCACCTGTTGTGTCATGTTTCGAATTAGACTGCAAATTCTTTGAGGTGGGGACTGACCTTTTTTTTTTTGGTGGGTTTATACAGCACCCAGCACAATGATGGTTCAGTCTGACTGGGGCCTTTGAGTGCTACTGCAATATAAATACATTCTTAGATTGAGAAGAGAACTAGATAGAGAGAGAGGCTTGATCCAAAGGCCTGACTTGTATTTTTTCTTGTCTTGCCACAACAAAGTTGGGAAATTTAAAATATATAAGCAAACTCTTTCCCATTTTAAAAATGCAATTAATATTTTTAAGTTAGGCTAATCATCCATTTGAAAACCTAATGGACCTCAAGAGAATTTTTTCCTTTATAATACTAATAAGAGATGGTGTTGTCTAATGGTTATCACGTGGAGGTTGAGTGTCACAGCTTCTGGGTTCTGCTCCCTGTTTGGAAATTGACTTTGTGTGGGACAACTAGGATCTGATTTTTCAGAGGTGCCGACAACCCACAACTCCAGCTGAACACCAAGGGATCTGCAGTGCTCAACATGTCTGAAATCAGACCCTTATTGCTTCCGGCTGGTACTCAAGAACTGGGCACCCAAAGTTAGTGGACTTTTTTTAAAATGTGCACCTCCATTTTTCTCTCTCTCCTCTTCATCTGTAAAATGAGCACACTAATACTTGCCTGCCCCACAGAGGTAACAGGAAGCTTAATTAATGTTTATAAAGCACTATGATATCATGGGGGGAAAGATGATAGAGAAGAGCAAAATATTGTTATTACTTGGCATTTGTTTTCACACTATAATAACTAGCTTTTATATAGTGCTTTTCATCAGTAGGTGTCAAACAGGTGGATAGAAATCCGTTACTTCCTGGTAATACCAGGTACACATCTGAACCTGTTGAACTTTTGGCCAAGAGAAGAGGGAAGGAAGGATGCTCTATTGGTTAGAACACTAGCCTGGGACTTCAGTGACCTAGGTTCACTTCCCTGCTGTGCTATAGACTTCCTGTGTGATCTTAAGTAAGTCACTTAGTCTTTCTGTGCTTTAGTTACTCATCCATAAAATGAGGACAGTAGTACTTCCCTGCTTCTCAGTGGTGTTGTGAGCCTAAATAAAGATCACCAGGTGCTCTGGTAATCCTAGAACTGGCAAGGACTTCAAGAGGTCATCTAGTCCAGTCCCCTGTACTCATGGCAGGACTAAGTATTATCTAGACAATCCCTGAGAGCTGTTTGTCCAACCTGCTCTTAAAAATCCCCAATGATGGAGATTCCACAACCTCCCTAGGCAATTTATTCCGGTGTTTAACCACCATGAGAGTTAGGAAGTTTTTTCTAATGTCCAACCTAAACTGTCCTTGCTACAGTTTAAGGCTATTGCTTCTAGTCCTAGCCTCAGGGGTTAAGAAGAACAATTTCTCCCCTCCTCCTCGTAACAACCTTTTATGTTCTTGAAAACTGTTATCATGTCCCCTCTGTCTTCTCTTCTCCAGACCAAACAAACCCAATTTTTTCAATCTTCCCTCATAGGTCATGTTTTCTAGACCTTTAATCTGGACTTTCTCCACATCTTTCCTGAAATGTGGTGTCCAGAACTGGACACAATACTCCAATTGAGGCCTAATTGGCACTGAGCAGAGCGGAAGAATTACTTCTCATGTCTTGCTTACAACACTCCTGCTAATACATCCCAGAACGATGTTTGCTTTTTCTGTAACAGTGTTACACTGTTGACTCATGGGGGCCATGATAGATGTTCAGTTCTGGCAGAGCAGGTGGTCCCCAGTCTAGCATAGCTTTCATTATCAGCTTTAAACCATTCCTTATGTATATTTTTGAAAGTTCAAAAATCTCTTGCAAAAAGCTAAAAGTCTGGTTTCCTCTACATAAATGCATAATAAATCAGCACTCTCTACTACTTCACTAATACCTGCTTTAAGATAGTAATTTTCGGATGGATTTTTAAAATTTTATTTTATTTATAGAGAATTAAGAAGATCCCTAAGCTTTCACAGCGAAGCTATTTATGCTGTTTGATATTACTCTTTAATTAGGCTAATACTTCACATGGTATTTCACCCCAGAATACTACATTCCCAAGAGACTTAAGGTAACATTTTTAAAAGTGTCTCCTTCACTTTGGAGCCTCAGTTCCATTGAACTTAGGTCCTTTGAAAAATTTACCCTTAATAACTGGCCCACAATTCTCCCCTTTTGTCTGACCTGTACATCAGTGGATCTAGCTAGATGCTGACAGGAACTGCTGCCCCTAGCCAGCGGTACTGCCAGGCAGGTAGTGATAGTGGCAGAGATAGTAAAAGAGAATTCCAGCAAAACAACACGCTAACAGCAGGGATGATGAAGTAGTAAGAGGACAAACAAAGAGTGTATAGAAAAGCATTAACACACAACTTTTTGTTGGTCACACTTTGCAGTGAGCATGTTTATAAAGGGTTAATATATCAAATAGATGTTTAATAAAGGGTTAATCAACTGTTGTAGAGTCAAATAGGTCCATAGTTTTCTTATAACCATTCATAACACCTTGGGGCTGATGTTCTTATAACCCTCTACAATGCACACTATTTACATTTGTAATATGCTTACAACACCTGCTAAGCCAACTTTATAAAGGCATCCTTAATTTAAAATGGGATTATTTTTGGTTTCTTTTCATGTCCATCCAGCATTTTCATATGAATTTCTTACTTTGGGTTTCCAGTTTGCTGAATGTTGTAAAATGCTGGCAGAACTATTATGTGATTAACAGATTCATAGATTTTAAGGACAGAAGGGACAATTTTGATAATCTAGTCTCTGACCTCCCATATAACACAGTCCATAGAAATTCACCCATCCTAGTAATTCCTTCATGAATTCCAAAACTGCCTTTGGAGTTACAGCGTAGCAATATTACCATTTAACTGTAATCAGATGCTTATTTTTAATACAAATAAATCCTATGATTATAGAATAATGATGCAAACTCATGACTTGGTGCATCATCTGATTTAAAATTATTCTGTAATTATTCTGTTCTATAAAGTTTTCAGTATAACCCAGTTTGGTCATTTTGGTCACAGGAACCTTCACCACTAGGTTCTCATTTTGGACAGCCAAATAACAGCATAAATACTTCAGCAGGTCTCTGTCCAGAAGGTTTTCTTGTAATAAAAAGAGAGGGCGGTATATAAAAAATATATAATTTTATGAACTAAAAGCAGTTGTTTGGGAGTAGAAGATGCAAATTCACACATTGATTTACTGTTTGCATTAGCTGATATGATGTTAAAAAAAGAAAAGAAAAGAAAGCCATCAGACTCAGCAAAAACTTTCTAAGGGGGCATTTTGTGAATATTTGCCCTTTTGTGATACTCCCAGAGAGCTCTGAAACTGTCCCAATTTCTTCATTTTTCCCACTCAGATTGTATATAGCTGTAGGACATTCTTTGTAACAACAGTGACCTCTACTGTCTAACATGCATTTTTATAATGTACATTCCAACACCAGTCTTTTTCCAACTGGGCTGAAGCACTTTAAACATGGTTCTTGAAACTCCTGTAGCTTTCTTTAAAAAAATAGATCAGAAAATAGTCATTAATTATACTGGTACCATATGCAATATCCCATAATGAATAAATACGAATACAGATGCTTGTCATTTGCCTGCTACAAACTCAAATCAGGACTAGATGAATACATACAATGGGATTCCAAAAGCACCTAAGTAGCTTACATGCTTAACTTCCATTGATTTCATTAAGAGCTAGGTGCCTAGCCTGCTTGGCTGCTTCTGAAAATCCTGCTAATAGACCCTCTTATTCAGTACATGTTTTAACTTCAAAAAGAAAACAGTAGGAGGTGCTCAGGATTTACACCATTGTAAGAAAGATGGGACTCAGGCCCTTATATTTAGGGTCATGAAGCATTTTTGAATGTCCTGCCTGAAAAAGATGTTTCTGCAAATATAGGCTTCGGTTCTGTAATCGGCTCTGTGTGGGCAGACCCTTCCACCTGCATGGAGCCCCCTCTAGGACATTGCAAAGGAATTTGATTGCAGGCTTGGGGATCTTTTGTCTTACTATGTCTGTACTGTGCTTAGAAAAATTGAACTACTACTTTTCAGACCAGTTGCAGCTGTGAGAACAACAGGCATTTAGCTATTAGATTGTTGGTTCTGTCTATCAAATAGCTGTTAGGGATTCCGATGTATTCCCTGTGTAATGTATTAGGCACACATGAACTATATATGTTTTTGTGCATAAAACAATTTTTAATTTTAACACTGTGTTGTATGGAAGCTTTAATGGCAAGTGGCATTTCTGGTAGGTGTAACCCCTTGAGAATGATTCTGAGATGAAATTACAGCTCACAACTTCATGAGAGAGGTTGGATTCAGAAATTATCAGCCCTGACTCCTATCAGGTCTAGAGAAAGGCAGGCAGAAAATGGCTGATTTCAATTAAGAACATAATAGTAGAGGTCTATAAACCATCCAGGATATGAGAGGCTTTAAGATTAACTCTGAAATTAAAGCTGGGCAATAAATTGACGTGTTTTTCTACAAAGAAATTGAATTGAAGACCAGGGCCTTGAGACAGCAAAAGCATGCAAGTACATGCTTAACTTTAAGCACATGAAAATTCCACTGAAATCTATGGGACTACTCACAAATTTAACTTTAAGCATGTTTTTAAGTGCTTTGCTGAATTGGGGCTCAAGATAGTGATGCTAAAATGTTGTTTTCCACATTTAATTTCCACCCAATGCCATGCTCTGCTAAATATTACCATACTAGCATATTTATCTCTGCCTAATCTATCTATGAATTAGGGCCTGAATTCACATTAGGTTTTTTTGGATACCATCAGAGATATATATAATACTATTATTATATTTTAATTACTTATCCGATCGTATAATGCCACTGTAGGCAGTGAATATTTACTGCTTGATAAAGGTTGCTGTAGGCAGAGGAAGGTTGCCATAGGCAGATGAATGGTACGTTATTAAATACGTTTGCCACCTTTGATTATCCTAGCAACCTGGAGGGGTTTAGACATGTCCCTGAATTGATAGCCAAAGTGCTTAAATGCACTAAGCGTTGAAGTTTAATCCAGTATTAGGATGATATCATGGCAACAAAAACTCCAAGAAAAAGATAATTTTTTGAACTGCAGAGCAGGGGGCCAGTAATACATCTTGTACTGTTCGCTCTCACGGAATATAGAATATGCAAAGCAGGGGTTTTTAGCAGTTTAAAATTGGATTTTCCACCATGAACAGATACCTGAACTGTTCTGTCAACAGCACGGAAATCTGGAGCTCGCATCTAGTCCTTGCACTGGGTATCCCTCAACTGATCATTAACGTAATATCTGTGATCTTCAACTGTGCAGTCATCATTACCATATTGTCTACAAAGGATCTGCATAAGCCCATTTTTATTCTTTTCTGCAATTTGGCTTTTTCGGATCTCCTCACCAGCTCTTCAGGCTTTTGGATTTCAATGCTGTTCATCACTCACCCAGAAAGCACAATCTTTGGCTCCATGGATATCCTCCTAGCTTATGCCTTTTATACTACGTCTATTCTGTCCACCATCTATAACTTAGTCAGCATTGGAATTGAGCGCTACTTGGCTGTTGCAGAAAGTCTCAGGATGAGATGCAGGGTTTCCCGAAACCAGTTGCTGACGGCAGCTCTAATTAACTGGGGACTTGCCTTCTTTTTGGGTTGCATACCTCTAGTGGGGTGGAACTGCTTGCATGACAAAGAAAACATCTCTGCTCTCTACAGCCCTTTTTGTATTGACTACCTCATCTTAATCACCATCCCCAACTGTGTGGTGGCCTTTATCTTTCCTTTGTTCACCTACATTAGCATCATCGCCATACTGAGGAAACAGAAGCTCACAATGGGAGCACAAGGACAAGCTAATGGCACCTACAAATCTGCTGAAGTCCAGGTTGCCAAAACTAGTGTCTTTATCTGGCTTCTGGCACTGGTTTCCTATGCACCTTTTGTTGTAGGAGTCCTGTTAGATGCAGCCAACCGTCTGTGCCCCATTGATCTGTATCCAAGTGTCTATGTGTTTCGAAACTGTACTGCTGTGATGATAACCATGAACTCTTTGGGGAACCCCATCATATACACACTACAAGTCAAAACACTGGGAAGTAAGCTCAAGTTTTTGAAGTGTCCTGCCAGCAACCGGGTGCAAGTCATTGAGAATATCTGACCTAGTCTGGAATTGCATATGCCTAACATAACACATTTAGTATACTCATTTTGATTATCTATCTATCATCTATCTATCTAATCTATCTATCTATCTATCTATCTATCTATCTATCTATCTATCTATCTATCTATGCCTGCATGTAGTTCCTCAGATGGACTATGGTTCTCTCTTGCAAAGCTACACTCAGGTTTTAGTATGCCAAAGATTGACCTATAACCATGGGTCAATTTCAGAACTAGGGCAGATGGACAGCTCCCTGTTGCTAGTTTGGCAGAAGCAGTGCTGGAACTGCTTAACTCTTCCATAGTCACTAACAGCACTGATTTGAGATCTTCAGGTCCTTGCTTTGTAATGCACTTGTGGAAAAATTCATACTGAGTACATGGGGGAGCAAAAAACCCAAACAAAGAGAGATTTTTTTAATGAGCAAAAACTGGTTGTGAACATTAGCCTACTTCGGTTATTGACTATAGAAATGCAATCATCCAAATGGTCTGTTAGCTGCTTCTCTGGATGCATCCCTGTTTGTCTTGCTGTGATAAAATAGCAATGCAGTTGTTTTGAAAGGAAAGAGTTTTGTGAATTAAATCAATTTTCTTTACGTTATTTTAATTTTACTTGATTATTCAGTTAATCCTTGACCCTGAGCACAGGAATTGTAAGTAGCAGTTATTTGTCTGCTGACAAATCTGTGTATGCCTGATTTGTCTGTCCCTTTATTGGAAACATAATATTTATTTTTCATTAAGAGATAAAAAATAAATCCATGGATACTATTTACTTTGCATTTGGAAATGTGCTTCTGCAGTGCTTGCATTACTACCAAACTTCCTTTCTTTTTGTATTGTTTCATGTTTTTAAAGGAGACTCTGTGTTCATATGCATGAAAATTTTCAGAAATAGTAGAAAAAATTAAAGTCTCAGCTATCTATTTATAATCACTTTTCTGTGTGCAAAAATTTATTTCTTTTTCTATTAACATAGCACTCACTGTAGTTTACTGTAGCCCTTTTAATTGCAAAACACAGATGAATTATGTCTTGTTTTTTTGTGAAACCCTTGTGATTCTATACTTTCTACCTTTTTATTTCTTTGTGTTTCTACTTTTTACACTGCACCCACTTTAAAACTTGAACTATAATCTCAGTTAAAAACACACTTCAGTTTTACAATATCAAGTCTGCAATGGAGTTAATTATGTACCAAGAAAATTGTTGGGGTTTTTAAATAAAAAGAGCAAATATTTTATAACTGGTATTAAACTTTGTCCATCTGCATCTAATGAAAAAGAGGGAGGCTGTCCCCCCCTCAAAAAATTGAATACTCAAATTGATTTTTTTTTCATATTTCCTTACATAGACTAGAAGATGAAAAACTAATTTTTCAACTCTGCCTTTTATTGCTCAAAATAAACTTTTGGGAAAAAATTTTTGGGGGATTTTTGGGATAGAGGTTTTGAGTGATCTGAGGTAGTCCCAAAGCACTACATATATGGTTGTGAATACAGAAATCTGCATTTAGAAATCCTCATAACACAAGCTCACCTTTTTGACTGAAAAGATAAAGTAATATGGATTCATAGTCACAAAATAAACACACACATCACATAAACCAAACAAAATCATCATTTGAAAATCAGTCCTTGAATTGCTGGTTTGGAATTTTGAAAACAAAGCTATTTGATTTTATACATTTCAAGGTGGTTTTTGTTTGTGCCTTGGGTGGTTTTGTTTGTTTGCTTTTAATTATTACTCTGAAACCTCTAAAGACTTAGGTGAAATTTTCCATAAATATCCTCAACCTGTTGTTCAGAGGGTCTGAAACAGCATGTTTAGTTTCATATGATGGTAACATGCATCAGTTAAATTAATACATAGGTAAATTCAACATTTACATACTGACAATTTAGTGCTTTATGGATATTGGTAACAAAAGCCATCTTCACTGTGACACTAAATATGGAAAATCTGGGAGGTGTTTTTATATTTTTTTAAGCAAGCATTTAAAAGCCATCCATTACTTTTAAGGAAATGACAGTACCAGGTAAACAATAATGAAAATGCGTTAAAATAAATGATGTTCTATAGGTCAAGTAGGACAAATTATCTTCCATTTCTTTTAAATATTATTGTATTCTTAATTGTATTTCAGAAATTATCTGAAAACACCTAAACATCTGTTTCTTCCTAATTATATTTCAACCTGAGTTGTAAATCAGGAGATTAAAACCAAAACCTACTAAAGGGAAGATTGTAAAGATAAAAGTGGGAGGTGATATTTATTTTGCTTAGCTGCATGAACAGCCACGTTGACCTTGGCAAGCTGAAATGTAGCAACCAGAATATTTCATTTACCATTTATCTATGCTGGTGATTGTAAAAGATATTGAAATTCTTTTAAAAGCAATATAACAAACAGTTGGACTCTAGCCAGAGGAAGAAAAGTTAATCTCAAACCTATCAATTCACAAATAAAACTTTGTGCTGCTACAGCACATTTTGTTCAGGCACGGTGCTGTTCCTACGAAAGTCAACAGCAAAATTCGCATTGATTTAACTTGAAGGAAATGTGGGCTGGGATCTAAAAGACTGGGGTTCTCTTTCTGGCATTTTCACTGATGTGTGACTTTGAACAAGTCATTTCACTTATCTGTGCCTCTACTTCCCCTCCCATGCTTTGTCTATGTAGATTGTAAACTCTTTACAGCAGGAACTGTCTCCTGCTCTGTGTGTGTTCAGTGCCTCTCACAATGGGGCATTGATTTGGTTTAGGGTGTGCAAATATTGCATCAGTAAGAAACAGGAGAAGGTCCTGTAATTAGGAATCCAGATTTGTGTTTTTTTCAAATTTAAGAAGCCTTTTGTCTAAGATATACAGTCAATAAAATATACACCCAGAAGTATATTAGATTATTACCTCATCTATATAAACTACTCCTCCTCCCCACTCCATAATGTTGTTCAACCCCCTCCTCATCGCTGCCCTGTAAAAGCCTGGTAAAACAGAAGAACCTTACGGCATAGCCCAGGTTCATTGTATGCAGGCTTTGTTGGCTTTTATAGAGCAGAGTTAATATCCTAAGATCCATCCAGAAATCGGGAACGCTAGAGAGAGCACAGGTGTGAAATTTGTATTCTGCTTGGAACCCCACAAGAGGGCAGCTGCATTCCGCGCTGTAAACTTGTGAGTAAGGGAAGCAGGATTTGCAAGTGGTCCTCTAGTTTCATAGGAACTGTAGAGCCAGTGCTGAAAATATGAAGCAAAATTCTCTGGATATTTATAATATGCTCATCACTGTGGTACCTGAGTGTGTGTGTCATTTTCCTCATCCCTACTTGATAAGCTTACACAGCTGCCTGTCACTTCTGTTGATCATTTGTGCTGCAAAACAAATGCAAATCATAAATCCAAGGGCACTGAAACTCAAACCAAGCTGCTGTTCGTGACTGATCATGTGAATATTGTTCTTGTGCTTTGTACCACGCAGACTGTAAGATGAATTCTGGTCACTAACATTCACTCAGTTTAACCATTAACTCTGCAAAACAGTAACTGTTTGCTTTAGATTATCATGTGGCCATTTAGGGGGTCCCTTCTCCCTCTACTTATTTTAGAGGATTTATTTAAATCCTTAATTTCAGACCAGAACCCATGGACACTAGCTTTCAAGTCCATAACTCCTGATCACCTTGCATGAAACTGAGACTTGTTGATTAACCAGTAGTAACCTGCAGGATGCTGTCATCACTTGGAGAATGTATAATGTGCTATAGAGCGTCCACCCCTTTGACTTGGCTTATAAGGGGATTCCTTCCAGAAATATGTCACGGCATGTAGCAGATTATCATCATAGTCACAATACAGAGCCAGAGTGGCTCTTCTGTGGCCTCTGCATTACTAGATTTCTTTTTTTCATAATCCCTATTTTTTGTAGGAAATTCATATTTTTTCCTACTCTGTCCCTTTCGCCTGGAAGAGTGCCTCTCCCTTATCCATCTAAATACCAGACTATTTCAGAATCTCATCTCAAGATCCATCTCTTCTTGGCTAATGATGCCTCTAATCCTCTTCCAGGCCCATCCCTAGACCAACAAAAATAGAGAGTGTGGGAGAGTGAGAAATTATGAGTATTTTGCAGGAGGGTCTCTCTGTTTCTCATGACAAGCCTCTCCAGAGCAGGACTCTGTGGAAAACAGCACTGTGAGCATTCCCCCTTTAAAAGTGAGAGCAAAGCAACGTGCATGGTCCAAAGAGACACATGCTTTTGTTTGTGGATTGTTTTGAAAAAGAGAACTACTTTTAACCTGTCTCCTTGTTATAAACCACCATACAGCCTTAAATTCAGTATCATATGAGAAGGAGACATATGTTAAAATTATAACTTCTTCTTTTAAGAGGTGGTGGTTTTAAAATTTCTTTGAACATGTGTGCCATCCTTGTATGCATGTTGGAGTTAAGGTTTCATGGGACTTCACAGAGCTATGGGCATTAACGGTAAGTTGTAGAAGGAGGATAGTAATGGGTGAGAGTTAACACATTTTGTATGGGTATAGACAGAGAAATAGAAGTGTGGTTCTTAACTATACATCTGCTAGTTTTTCAGCACTTGAGGAAGATGTTAACATAGTAACAGTGTAACCTTAACTAACATTAAATATCTATTGTATTCACACAGAGAAAGCATTAGTTTGTTTAATGTTTTTAAAAAAATGATCCATAGTCTGAGGTTCATCAAATTCACATTGATTTGTTTGTCTGATCTTCAGGTTCTTAGTGAACAAAGCAGGTCAGGCTGATGTACATTGGAGGATTTCCACTGCCTGTAGGTGATGTTTCTAGGAAGAATAGAATAAAATGTGCCCATAGTCTTCCAGGTATGGAAAAGTGCCAAATATCTGTTGAAGTTGCGTGAATTTACAGGGAACTTTTCAAAGGTACAAAAGGCAGTTTAAGCCTAACTCTCAATGGGCTGGTCTTCACTTGCATGGGGGATCGACTGTAGATACGCAATTTCAGCTACGTTAATAACGTAGCTGAAATTGGCGTACCTACAGCCGACTTACCTGCCGTCCTCACGACGGCGGCGGTTGGTGGCGTGCTCCCCCGTCGACTTCAGCTTGCGCCTTTTAGCGAGCTGGAGTTACGGAGTCGACAGGGGCGCCGCTGGTGATCGATTTATTGTGTCTTGATGAGATGCGATAAATCGATCGCCATAAGATCGATCTCTCCCGGCTAAAAGCCAATTAGAGTTGGTCACCTGGCTTCTGTTTATGCCTTTGAAAATCTCCCCTAGTTGACTTTATAGAGCATTGAAAGGTTCGTTCCACCAGGTGTCACTGTAGTCAACAAAAATACCCAGTCTGGATGCATCAAACTAAATTCAACCATCTAAAAAGGGATGGGTGGGAAGGGGAGAGGGGAAGAGATTGACTCAAAAAGGAGGAGAAAAAAATTCTTCTCTTCTATCATAAAATCTAACTGTCCTCATGGGGGCCTATAGTGTAACTAAGCATATGTCTACACAGCCTGTGAGCGTGAGTCTCAGAGCCCAGGTTGAGGCACTTAAGCTTTCCCTACAATACTAAAAACAGCTCCCACTAGATCTCAGGCTCTGAAGCCTGGGGTGTGGGATCCCGGAAAAAATTAGAGAGCGAGACAGCGCTTTTGAGTCTGTAAAGATGCTGGCAGCTTTAAGCTAGGAAAGGGCTCAGGTTCTTGTCGGTTCCTCCTGTGTTTGGGAGGAGCGAGACTTTGTACATTCCTTGTGTATAAACATGACTGCACAGAAGAAAATACCTGGTTCCCTTAGGAGGACCAGATGTCCTGATTTTATAGGGACAATCCTGATTTTTGGGGTCATCTTCTTAGGCTCCTCTTACCTGCCATCCCCTGTCCTGATTTTTCACATTTGGGGTCCGCCCCGCGCGCCCCCCCCCCAGATCCCATCAATTTCTCCTTCCAGCTGGAACAGCCCCCAGGCCCCTGAAACGGGGTTGAAAAGGGACAATCCTCCTACAGCGCCAGGCCCGCCCTTTCTTTTCCCGGGAAGCCACGCAGCGGGCTGGAAGGTAAGTGGAGTTATCAGCGCTTCCGCTCATGGCAGCGGAGACTCCAGCCAGGAGCCGGGGAACGATGCTTTGGTTAACGGGAAAGCGGCGCCATGTTTAGCAGGGTACACAGCCCCTCCCCCACACACCCCCCGCCATCCCCACCCCGGCGCTGGGGGCGGCGCGCGTCGGCGATGGATTCGCAGCGCCTGGTGGAAGCGATGGGCGCGCGGCTGAGCGGGGCTTGGGGCGGAGCCTGGCCCCGGCCGGCCCCA
>ML677374.1:5908350-6005923 GCA_007922305.1 Dermatemys mawii
CCCCCCCCTTTATCCTACAAGTAAAAGAAAGAGGGAGCCCCCTTGTCCCCGCCGTCCCACGTGGTGCTGGGCCCAGCCCCAGGGACGATGGCAGCGGAAAGAACTTAGGGGAGCCCCCCGCTGATCCCAGCGCTGGGTTCCTCTGCCGGGAGAGTCGCTGCAGTCGGTCCCTGGTGGAGCACAGGCAGCAGTTAACGGGGGTGTTTTAAAAAATGGCCCTTTTCTTTGTTGCAGTTGTTCTGTCCCCTGCTACAAGACGCATAAAGGTAAGAATTTGACTTTTGTCTCAGAGTTGTGCATTATCATCAACCAATTTTTAAGAGACTGCTAACTTGCAGCTGGGCCCTTCCTATTGTTGAGCATTAACAGTAACTTTGAATTTTTCATAGAACAGTGTATCCCAAAACAGGATCCGGTTGTAAAGCCGCTGATTACGGACAGGCCCTCACCTTTCAGAAGAGGTAAACCAGTGCAAGACGAAGGTAGGTTTGCTTCCTTTATAAATATATGAAATGCATAAATTGTGGATATCTATTACCAAATGAGCATTCTTAGCAGAAATGGCCACATAAAAAAGAACCGAAGAGTTAATCTTTCATCTGCTCAGCTACTGCTAGCTTCTCATTAGAGAAAGAAAAGTAGCCCAAAACCTAGGGACTAAGAAACAAACACCCCAATTACATACCCAGAAAATAGAGAACAAATAGGTATTCAGTTACCGTTTGGTTCAGTATTCAGGCAAAAAAAATATTGCTAAAGAAAAAAAAAAAGTATGTGTCCCCTTTTTTTATATTAACAGTTGATAGACATGCCTGATTTAATAAATATGTAATCAGAAGTTTCACTCTGTCCAATAAAAGTACCAGAAACACCACATCCTGGGTATGGTAAAGAGGCTTCCTCTGTAATATAGTTAGAGAGATCTAATGATTAGATTACTGTATAATGTTTTTCTAAAGAAAACCTCATTCTTG
Organism: Dermatemys mawii; assembly: GCA_007922305.1. Taxonomy (NCBI): domain Eukaryota; kingdom Metazoa; phylum Chordata; order Testudines; family Dermatemydidae; genus Dermatemys; species Dermatemys mawii. Next base: position 5,909,325 of record ML677374.1, read on the forward strand.
TAATGGTTATAATTTTGTTTGGCATTTAAATGCAGTGGTTTGTAAACCTGTTAAAACTACCTAAATACATTAAAAAAACTCCATAAATATTGACAGGGTTTTTAATACATAAAATTAAAGCAAAGCACATTGTTTCAAATGACAGCAATTATAATAACGTTAACTTCTCCCACCTTTTGCCAAATACTTGCTTATTTTACCAAATGCCAGGTCTTGTTTATGTAAGGGAGGGAAAGTTTTTCTATAACTGTAGAATGTGGCATGTTAGGAAGCAGTCCTATTCCAACCAAATATAGTTGTGCTTTTAGCTTGTTAGAATATGCATAGAACCCCAAATTTTTATACTATATATCAATCTTTTGTAAAGTACCTTGTGACAGCCTACTGTGCTTTACAGCTAACCCATGAGTTTAATCTTAACACCTGCTTTTTTTTTAATATTAAATATGTAGCTAAGAATAAACATATGGGTGTAGTTTCCCAGATTTTCAAATGAGTTCTATAAATTTATACCAAAAGCAGAAGGGCCAAGTCTTTTCTCTTTGGAAGGTGCCATTTGAGTGAATACTTATGCAATGTTTCAGGTATTGCAACTGTGTAAGGTCTTGTCTAGAAGAGCTCCACATTGAATGGTTCTCAGAAGGTTACAGGAAAGTGGGATGAAGGGGTATTGGTCCAAGGAGTCTAGATATTTCACGTGAGGTTTAGCCCAGTGCCAGTGTGTGATGCAAAGCATCTGAGTGCTAAAAGAGAGTGAGTATAGATAGAAATGTTTGTCTTGTTGCTGTGACTTTTGGACATAAACCTATTTTATCAGGTAAACCACCTTTCTGTTTCCCTTAGGAAACCATTGGTCTCTAGATGATATCCTGACAGAAGATGATGAGGGGGACAGAGTCCCCCTGCAGAAACTCAAACTCTTAGGTAACCTTTAAGATTAATCTGTGATGTCTACTGTAAAAGCTGACAGTTCCGCTGTACTGTCATTAGCTAAGAATTCTCTTAAAAGCTAAATTCAGTACTCAGTCTTTAGTTCTTTCTTCATGGACATCTTTATTATGCCATTGGGAGGATTAGTAAGGTGTGCATTTAGTCTTTGTACAAAGCATAACTTCTGGATAAACTCAATTGGGAGTATCAGAGCAAAAGCACAAGGACAAATAAGCAATGTATTCTTTGACTCTATTGCCTGACCTAGTGGGAGAGCCAAGCTTTGATCTGGACTATTTCTCCAGTTGTAGGAAACAGAAAAGTAGCATCTGCTGAGACTGGGGTGGGGGGGAGAGGGGTGTGTGTGTGGAGTGTTTGACTCCTCTTAGACAACAGATAAGGGGAAAGGTTGGGCTTAGGGCTTTTTTTTGTTAAATATGTGCAAGTTTCCTTCCTGCATACTAAGTTTTTCTGCTTTCTTCAAGCAGATGCAGCATTGAATTGATTTAAAAAACAAAAAGCACACTTTCAAACCCACGATTAATCCACACCTGTGTTAATTTCAGATGTGGTACTCTTGCTCCTTTAAATGTATTTATTTTTTAAACAGGGGAATCTAAAAGACTGAGAAGCTTACTACTCAATCCCCATCTGCAGCAGCTGCTGCTAACTGTAGATCAAGCTAAAGAAAAAGATTCCCTCATGAAAACATATATGCAAGAGCCATTATTCGTGGAGTTCGCAGACTGCTGCTTGAGAGTTGTTGAACCTCCAGAGAAAGAGAATTGTCTTCAGGAATGAGACTCTTCAGGAGTGAGAGACTCTTCAGGAACAGAACTAATCATGGATTTTTCTAAACCTGGAAGAAATATTTTATTACCATGTGCTTTGCTGAATCAGCTTCAGGTGTGTCTTCTCCTTAATAAAAGATTTAACTCCTGGATGTCAGCATTTGAATTCTTAACTTCAGTACTGTCACATGGTAAGCTTTGTCTCTGATGGTTGAAGAGAAGAATATGTACGCACCTACAAGGTGTAATTGAAGGTTAGAGTGTTTTAGTGCTGTGACTTACCTTGTCTTAGGACAGGTTCCATTGCCAACAGTGGCTGTGCCAGGCATTGCTGTTCTCAATTGTATAAGGAAGGAGAAAGGCTAGCCTAAGTTCATTAGTGTTTAACTTTATCCTTCACGCATTTGCTAAACCTTGCTGAGAAATTAGAGTTTAGAGAGGTGCACAAGATATTCAAGTTTATTAAAAATGCCACATATATAAGATTAAGAAAACATTTCCCTGCCTTGGGTCAAGTAAGAGGAAAGAGAGCCCTTTTTCTCTCTTGCTCTAAAGGTTCCCATGCTAAGAAACACTTCTGCCCCTACACACTGTCTGAGCCTAAGGCTGGAGATGGATGCAAAAGTGAAGGGCTCTGGACCTTACCAGCAGCAAGCGGTTGAAACTCGTTATACACTATATCTGAATTTGGATCAAAACAATCAAACTGCTTAAAAGCAGCATGTTAAATTTTTCTTTAGCTGGTCAGAAACACTGAGCCCAGTCTTATGGTCCCACTTTTTCTGAGACAACTGTCCAGCACTAAGCACCACCGATTCTTGCATTTGATTTAGAAGCATTATTAGTGTTCAGATTTCTTGAAAAACTCACTGTTGGCCTCTTACTTTTCCCGGTATGGTGGAATGCTGAAAGGACATTTTACATTAGATCATAGTGCTATTTATTCAGTTATCTTCCCCAAAATAGTTTAGTTCTATTAAAGGGTGTAGTTCTTCTGTAGTGTTTCTTTGGTATTAATATTTCCTCCATTATCTATAGGAGAAAGAAAGAAATCTGCACTAACAACCAATATACCTCTAACCTTATACTTACATATGCAACTAGTGGGGGCAGAAATCAAGGGTCCAGGGTAGCAGCAAGTATTTTTAAATTGATCAGTCTCATGCAGGAATATTGTAGATTGATTAAAACATTTAGAAGCAGCAGCTTGAAAGAAGTCCTTTGAAGGAAAAAGTGCAATAAATATTTAAGGTGGCCAAAAGTCCACATTATGTAGTGAGCAGTTTCTTATCTAGTAAGATTTGGTTGAATCCGGTGATCGTACAGGCTTGGCTATGTGGACTGATGTTTGCATGAGGCAGTGGAGACTTCTTGCAGTGAAACTTGACAGAGCCCTAGGAAGAAAAATCATTAGTTGTTAGAAAAAAAGTAAAATCAGCCATAGACAGCTAGATTTGCTACCAACAGTCACCAAATGCTTGTTCAGTTAGCAGCCCACTGAAGTTAGACTACCTACGGCATGAGTAAATACAGCTTACTGTACTAAAGGTTGTGAAATCTGTCCCTCAGACTTCAGGGAATTACAGCAGAGAAGAATTTGTACAATAAACCATTAAAACCAGCCGGGGCTATGACTTTTTTAAATAGGAGATTTTGGTTTTGAATGCCCACGTGCAACCAGTAGTTGGAAGTTAGGGCCCCCAGTGTGCTGAGCATATTTATCACCTCACACAAGTGTTCCTTCATGCTTAGCATCCTATGATGGCATCAGAGTTTTTCACGCTTAGAAACAGACCAAAAAAAAAAAAAGAAGCTAGGCCTTTAAGTAAAGAACAGTTTGGAGAGAAGCAAGTGTGGGGTTATGACTTGATCCTCTGGGGGTGGTTTTACCTAGTGGAATCGTTCCCCAATTTGATCTCTTCTGGAAACAGAGAGAAGTGGGAGAGGCGAGAGAGAGAGAGTTCAATGGTGCCCTCAGAATTCTCAAAAGCCCTGGTATAGCAGATACTAAAGAATCTGCAACATGCCCATACTTAGCACTTCTGCAAGCATGTTCCATCTCAGTCTCAAAAATGCCTTTGACACTATATTGACCTTCAGCGTCCTGGTGGCATGAACAAGTTCTGTAAACAGCACAGATAATTAGTTAAAATGACATGCCTAAGGCCATATGATGTCTGGCTGAGCCAGGAAGTCTCCCTCAGCCTTGGACATCTGTGGCATGAGGCTGTGTCTCACAAGCACCAGAGGCCCAAGTTTGGACAGTAAATCTTACTAGCTGTGCTGTTATGCAATACCCAGAGCTTGCTGCATGTCAGGTCCTACTGCTGACTTTGAAGTGTTCTCAGTGTTAGATACGTTACCTGTGGGAGTGCTCTAATGGAAGCTATGCCACAGCAGAACAGATTGCTCTCCATTTTGTCACGGTGGTTCTGACGAAGTATTTTCAAGCATGCCAGAAGGGACAGGTCTCTTCGAAACCCAACCACTGTAACAGGTGCAGTAGATAGAACTAGTCCAAGAGGCCAGAACTGGATTATTGCACTTAGAGGCCAAGTCTTTTCCAGTGGACCAGGTGACCGGTCTAAGGAAACAGTAGCACCAGGAACAGGGGAATGGAGTTTTTCTTCAGTGTAATCCAGCTCCTCTGCTGCTAGTGCATCCATTCTTGCCTAGGGAAGAGAGACAAAACAATATTCCTGAGAGACTGAAAGGTGCAGATGTAGCTAGTTCTGAAGTAGCCTCTTATGCCCCTAAGTTATTAGAATCTTCCAAAAACAATATGAGGAATTCAACCAGTGGGATGAATTCTGCAAGTATAGGTGCCTGGTTAAAACACTAACTCCCCGTTGAGGGAAAATGAAGAGCAACTAAGGAGTTGATCCTACTGTCCTCCAAGGGGACTAACTGCAGGATTGAACTCTGAATTCTTGCCTTTCCCCCATCCTTCAGCTTGAAGAAACTAACTCTGGTCCCAGGAGAGGAGACTGCAGAGAGTGGTTTTCTCCTTTCCCATTAAAAGAAACAGGGAAGGCATATTTATAGTAATGGGAAGGAAGGAATAAAACAACAAGTCACAGCAATGCTCTTTTGTTTTCTTTATGACTACCTGAAGGAGGAGAATATTTTTCAACACATAAAAAGAAACAGGCAATCAGACACTGACTCAGGGCAGTTAGTATAGTACTTACTTTCCGTTTCCTCCAGGCATGCTTTATAATAGTAGCAGCCCTGCGCATTCTTTGGAAATGTTTCTTTGCTAACCAGGAGCGAACAGCTGAAGATTTAATCAAAAAGAGTCAAGAATAAAGGAACTGGCGTATAGAGGATCTCAAAGCACTTCCCTATAACAAAGCCAGTGGTATGGATTTCCTAACTGTAAACTTTGTGCCAATGTTCAAGTATGATACCTAGACTGTAGCACACTGAATATTTAACCTTTCGGGAAAATAATCAGCTTTCACTTGCCAGCTTGGATGATGGTAGCAGACCATCTCTGCTTTGTTAGCTTCCTCTGCTTAAATCTTCTCCAGCAACACTGAATACAAAATGCTTTCTCAGACAGTACTGCTGCTCTTCTAGCTTCAAGTTGTTCTAGCTGTGTCAAGGAAAAAAAAAAATCTTGCCATTAGTAGACTGCATATTCATTCAGTCATTTAGGAAAAAGCTGCGATTGGTCTCATTTGTCAATTTATAATCTGGATCCTTTGGTATTTTGCATGAATAGGTTTTAGAAAACTATTAAACAGGGGTGGGTTAATGTATCCATCAAGACATGAAAATATTTCAGTTTATAGAACTGTAGATCATATTTTTAAGAGCCTAAGAAAAGACATGCTAATTAGATAGTTTGCTACTTTTAAAGTGAGGGGAAGAGACCTAGAGGTGGGTAAGTGCCTAGAAAGATGCTTTCTGTCAAAGCCAATACAAGAAGCTTTTTTAAAGCGGTCTGCCTCATTAGCTTAGGCCCAATTCAACAAAGCATGTAGTTATAAGTCCAGCTGCATATTAAGCCCATAGGAAAGGAATGAAATGTATCCGCCTGAAACTGAATATAATCTTTAGTGCCCCTGTGACAAGCAATAGCAAATGAGTGGCCATGGAAACAGGTACAGTGTGGGTGAATGCCTCATGTCCCTTACACAATGGAGGTGGTGTGTTTAAAAGACTAAATTTTCTCCCCCTGGATTGTTTTCACCATGTACCAAAGCATAAAAAAGGGTTTTTTTGCGGGGGGTGGGAAATGTGAACAGTGTGTGAAATTCGGCTTCCCCTGAAGTCAGCAGTTTTGTCATTGTCTGTAATGGAACTGGGCTTTGACCCATATGGCAGAAGCACCCCCTTGTTCTTTCAGGAGATGGATGTAACATGCTTACCATGGAATTGGTCATAAAGATTTTGGTTTTTCCACAGTACATCAAAGAGTTGTTTGATTTGGTCTCCGTTTGCTTAAGGGAAACGGCGCTTTGACCCATGGTCACTTTCCGAAGGATATCGTGGATGACGAAGCATGAAGCTTCGTCATTATCTGTTGTTGGAGGCAAACCTGCAAAATACAAGATGTTGAAGGGAGGGAAAGTTAAGCATCTAATTAAAGACTGGAAAATAGTCTCAATACAAGTAAAAGGGGTACAATTATTGCATTGATTAAAACCACCTATGTGGAAACTAATCAAACAATCAGACTTGATTTGAACAGATAAACAGATCCTATGCAATCTAGAAAACGAAACTGAGGACAGGAACAAGCGGCAAGGGATTTAGACCCTTAGTGACAATGTTCTGCAAAAAAGCAAAAGCACTGAGCAGGACTCCCTCACAGTGCTTTAGATTGTAGTTTTAACAGGGAAACATTTCTGAGATAGACAGAATAATCTATCAATAAATGAGGGATTATTCTGGCCACTTTTGAGATAGAATGGACAGTTCTAGTCACATTATTAGGAAATTGCCAAAAAATAAAGAAGGGACAGCAGAGTGAGCAGGAGAATGAGGGAAATTGGTTGAGAAAAGGTTTCATGAGTTATTTTCTTTTGGAAGAAGGAAGACTTGGAAGGTAGACAATTCAGACTAGTACAACTATATATCTCTTTCAGAGAGTATAAAAAGTGCTGAATGGCAATTCTGAATGTCAGATATAAGAACCTGGAGATCCCTGCGCCGTTCTACCCCTAACAATGCATATGTTTATTTTCTCATTGCAATACTTATTTCTCTTTAGGAGATGGAAGAGTTGGAAAAAGCAATACATTTAGGCTGAATGTTGAAGTTTTGCTTTTCTTGCCAACAGGAGAACACCTGGGGATGAGCAGTGCTTCCATTGGCCATCACAGGGAGCCAATAGCCGTATTGCTTATTCCCACCAACAGGAAATAGAGTTGTTTCTTCTTCATTCTCAGTCTGTTACCTAGCACAATAAGCAGGGACAGCAGCTAGTCAGGAGAAGGCATTTCCCATGCCAGCGCCCAATAAATTTGTAATTTTGAGCCATAAATCAAAATATTTGTATCTGCCTATACTTTACTGCCTATAACTAACCAAAGCTAAGCAATCAGCATTTAACCAGATATAAATAGACTGAGCCAGTTAGAACATCTTGTACTAATGACCAACGTTTCTTACCTTACAGGGCTTCCTTTTCCATGTTAATATTAGATTAAGGTTAAAAAATGGATTAATATGGTGCATGTTACAGACACTTTCCATGCCAAATTTAACAGTGAATGAGTTGGTACCCTCTCCTAATAGCCCCTCTTTCAAGAATACATAGCATACGTATTACCTTATGAATAGGATTACTTTTTAAAATGCATCCTCAATTGTTGCTTTGAAATACAGATGCGGACAGAGAAGTTTACAAAAGGCAGAAGCAGCAGTATAATAGCAGCAGCAGAATCCAGTAAAGCTAGAGGCCAAGTGTGTATTTGGCAACAGATACAAGAAACAGAGAAAGGAATGTAAGCAAACAAAAACAAAACACTAAAATTTTTCAGTTTACTTATCTAATGCAAAATATTCAAAGAAAAAAACAGGATCATTTGAAAAATCGTATTCTACTCCAGATGAGAATAGAGAATACAGCCAACTGAACGAAGATGGAGGGTTTAGCATGGAGGTAACTTTATTTAAACAGTTTTTTAAAAGCCTGCCTTAAATGCCAGATTGTATGGAATTTAACTAGACTATAAAAATACTATGAAAGCTCAAAAATGAGGAACTTCCCCAAAACTGAACATGATAATACAGTAGCTATATTTGATTTATGCAGTATCAAGAAATTCTGTGCACTACAGCAAGCTGAATAAAACCTACCTCTTTTCTTCTTAGCGGGGGAGAAGCCATTTTCATCTGGCACTATATTCGATGTACGTGATTTTCTCAGCACTTTATAACGCTCAATAAAACTTTGGAAGGAGACCCTGACAGCCAAAATAAAAATCAATCCTACATGAGTACCACTTACTGTATGACTCAAATGCTTAAAATTTACCTTTTAATGGGGAAATTTTTGTTTTGGGAATTCTACACTACATCAGCAGACATTCCATGTCCTTGTTTAACAGGATTATTGCATTTTTAGCTGGCTAAACTCATGCAGTTTTACTACTGGAGGCAAGTGATCATTGCCCAGAGAGATCACTGTGACTTACTACATCACAAAGGTATTCTGCTCTTTTAAATCTTGGCTCTTACATAGAGGACAACCCTGCAAAAGAATTGCTCAGATGGCTTAAAAATTCCACTGAGTGCTGTCTCATGGAAACATGATAGCTGGTTTTCAAAAATACCCACCAAAAGCTAGGGGATTTAGACATCAGCTAACTAAAATTAGTGGAAATTGTGTTGCTAAATCCCCAATTGATTCTCCAAATTTTGGTCTCAGAATACAAAATTCCTTACTAAAAACAGAATAATTAAGTGTCTCTTGTCTGTCCCTCTTGCAGATTTCAAAATAGTCATGCAGAAGGGCTGACCTGATCTAGTGGCAGCATAATTAACCATTACAATGTGGGGGTGGAGAAATGGACATTTCACAGTTTAGGTGACAATCTTATACCCATATTTCTTGGACCAAGATGTCATAGGGCTGTTGCCTTTCAGCACAGAGATTTTAAAAGGAAGGTAGAGAATTTAGGCATTTTCTGTTTAAATAAACAGAATATCCATCTAAATTCCCTACACTGTTTTGAAATTCTTCACCAAGGTGTTTGTCTAAATAAGTCATACAGCAGAATATGTAAATTGGCAGGAAACCTACATCTACCCACTCAATCTCTGTAGTAACAAGTACTCAACAATTATGTTGTAATATAGAGAGGGATGAAATTCTCTCTGGTCGAACTCTGTGGAAGCCAGTGGAGTTGCACTAGACAAATCTGGCTTATGAAGTCTAAGGAGATATATTCTGAAGATAAAGTAAACATGAGCAACTTAAAATTCATTAGGACTTACCTAATTGGAAATCCAGCTGCACTGATGCAGATAGTTTCTACTATGCCACATGCTTCAAGCTGCCTGAGAACCTATAGCATAAATTAAAACACTTTAATTCTGTTTAAGTACTGCTATTAAGGTTTATCAGGGTTTCTATCAACTGCAAACTGCCTTTGTTAACTTAAGAGTTTTTCAAAAGATTTGAGCCTTTCTATTCAAATAGTTGCCAAGAGCAATTAACATTCACCTGTTCAATCTCCATCTGTTGATTTTTTGAAAGATGGCAAAGTTATGGTGCTCATCTCTCACTTACTACAGTGGGAGTTTAGCCTAAGTAGTATAGGGTGAGTGTGTGTTAAAACAAATGCTACATTACATCTAACTCTGTTGAGCAGTTAGAGAGGACTGTCCTGTCCCAGACAGTTTGTCAGAAGTCTAGAGGCTCAGTTTCGCTAAGTGTCCGATTTCCACCCCCTCACACATTCAGCTCATTCACTAGTGGCAGAAGTTCCTTTAGTCTGTGAAGTAGATGGTTTTGCTCCAACCCCAAGCTAAACTCTTACCTGCAATTTGTATTGAGGATTTGCCAGCTATGTGCCTCACCACACTTAAAGTGGCAGGAAACTTATCCTGAATCTTCAAGCCAGATTCTTGTTTTTAAATGTCAATAAAAGACCATCAAGACAGATCCTTTGTAGATATAAGGAGCAGCATAGCTCCTTTCAAGAGAACTTTTGATTTTACACCAGCTGAGAATCCTCAAGTTTAGCTACAATTGCCCTGCTCCCAAGGAACCTCCCACTCAGCATGCATGTCAGCTGTTCTCATCAGAGTTGGCAGACCTCCCTGTAAAGAAACTAGGCTTAGGCAGAGCTTTAATAAAGGGGTGTATTATAAAATAGACTGTGCTAGGTTTAGTGAGATCCAAGCACCAAACCCAAACTTGTACTCAATAGCATCTTTTAAGAGAAACTGATGTTTCACATACACAGTATTTATCAATGAAGCTGCAGTGAAGAGAGCCTCACGGAAGATTCACCCTAGTTTGGAGAAGTTTAAGCATCACTGGTAAGTTCCCTTTTCTCAAATGAAACTTTCAAGATATTGGCTAAGAAAAGTGCTTTACAATCCATATCATACAGAGCCTGATGCAAAGCTTAGTATAAAAATCAATGGAAAGACACGGACTCCATGAGGAAAATTCTTTGCAGAGTTACCTCTTCTTTTTTAAAAGTCATTGCCTTGCAATCAGCATTAGGCTTGATGCATCTGATGTAATGAGGTGTAGTGCTATGCAAGATCTGCATCAGACGTTCAAGTGAACCCTATAGAAACAAACAGCAATTATTTATTACCATGCCATACTGACGTCCTCTTCTTTCTCCAGAGTAATTTGACTAATCAATTCTTACGTTTTTAAAAAAATATTAGTGTTTATTGATGGCAGTGTTTACAGGCCCACAAGAGCAGAGCTGCTTAATTTCAGTATAAGCAGCACAGCTGCTCTTTTTAAAGAGAGTTAGAACAAATTATCAGTGTTCCATTTAAAGATAGCTTCTGGCATTCTTTTATTCTGTGGGTAATTCAATGTTCGTAAGTGTGCTGGATTGATTGCTCTATGCCTGGGGTTGTAGCAAGTCTTGAAAGGGAGATACTGGTTTGACAGGCGGCCACAAGACATGGCTTTAAAAGCACAAAGGAAGAAGTACAACAGACTCCAACATCTACTTGTTTAAATACAGAAGCGCTCTACTGAACTGTGTAGAGTTTTTCCAGCGTATACTAGTATATCAATTATTATTTGGAACAGAGTCAGGAAATAAATGGAAGGCTTTTACCATCAAGTTACTTGAAGATAGCAGCAGAAGTCAGGCAGAAGGATGTAGTATCTAAGTAGCATCAGACATTCAAACAGGACAAACCTTGAACTTGGAGACCACTGTAACAACTGCTGCTCTGTTCTGAGTTTTGGTATCATTTTGGCTCTTTTCTGTCATGGGAAAGAACTTCTGAAGCAAGCAGTCTTGGGAATTCTTCAGAAGCTGGAGTAACTCCAGTGGAACTGGGTCCTATATAGACAAGTAAATGTCACTAGGATTTGGTGGAGTTACTTGGATAGGTAAGGCACCCTGAAAGATGTAACTAAATATTCACCACATTTGGAGTCAATAAGCAAATAAGCTGTATCAGAATTTTATTACTCAACAAAAGCAATGGTTTAGAGACCATTTCAGATCTGACCACATGTATTTAATATGAGTTCACAAATATAGGAAAATGCTTGAGAGTTAGACTACTACCATATTTAGTAAAAATTACTAGCATTTACTTAGGGAGGGATGGCACAGTAAGATTAAGGCACTGATCAGGGAGTTTAGTTTTAGTTAAATTGCCCTAGGACTAGTTAACTAATGGTAGGGCAGTCCTCAGAATGGACATTAAAACACTTTCCTATGCTTAATAAGAGAAGCTATTCACTGCATCACATGATACCATTTTTTAAAGTTCCTTGCAAAACAAGTGACTTTCCGTATCAGAAATGACATAATATAAAATAGATTCCAGTGTTCACAGATCACCTCATTAACTTCCTGGTAGGCATGGTGCAGAAAGACGCTAAGTTTTAAGTTACCTTTGGCCATTTACTAATATCACATGGAAAGTCCATGCTGCTGTTTCCCTGATCACATGGAAGTTCAAAGTCTGAATTTAATATTCCTAATTAAATGCCACAATGACAGTTCTGGGGGCTGAAGTCCTCTAGTCACACAATAAGCAACAGCAGTTCAAATGCCTCTATACTGTCCCAGCAATATAACCAAACCCTGGAGAGAACATGTTTAGGGACAAGAGGTCACAGAGTCTGCCTGGCTCCCTTAATCCTTGGATCTCTGAGCCTGCTACCAAATGTACTACCTGTGCTGGTGATTGTTCACTAGGAACTAGATTGAGATGATCAACCCCTTCACATGGCCAAAGCAGTCATAGTAGTGGAAACATGCACTGTGTTAACAGCAGTTAAAGACTATTTTAAGGCTAGCTTCTTTCAGGAGCCATGTGCTCGTTTTATAGTTTATTTTTAAAATACATACCCTGTTTTTCTCCACCATACCTTCCACCTGGTAACAGACTTGGCCAGCATAATGAGAAACAACAAAGTTAGGCTTCTTGCTAAACTTGTCCCGGCTTATGCACCGGTTATTAGACAAAGCGTTCTCAATTCGGGTTTGGAATTGGCTGACGTTAGAGGACCTGTTCAGACGACATTCCTGTGTAATGAAAACAAGGTAGAATTGCAGCATGTCCCATTTGAAATAGTCAAACTTGACCTGCGCAGCAATTAAAATCTTTCAGACATTAGCATATGTAGACCTTAAGGCACTTTACTTGTCTATGGTGCATTTGGTATTCCAAGTCCTTTAATGTGAAAGTACTTTAAAGGAGTGACTCAGTCATTGGGGATCCATGTTTGACATCAATGGAGTGCATTTACATGGGATAACTGGCAAGACTGAGGGAGGGATGTGGGAAAAGCAGCACCCTTACAGTATTATGGAAACAGCTGGCTCTTTTGCCTTGAAGGATGCCCTTAAGTGAATCTACTAAGAAACTCACTGCTGGCATGTTTCATGCTAAATAGAACACACACACTGTATACGTGCTATTAGACCTGTTTTCTTTGGTCATTTTGGGAGACAGTTGTGGAAAGGAAGAAAAGCAGACTAGACAGTATTATTGGTTCAGCTCTTAAACTTACCTCATTCAGCAAAGAAAAGATGCTGATAGGGCTTCCTTCTATCAGATCTAGACAGCTCTGGTTATCCTGGTAGTTTATGAAAGACCAGTCTATACCTTCTGCTGCATATTCTTCCTAATACAAGAGAAATGTGGAGAATGTTTTGCTCCTCAGGGCACCAGTATTTCACAGTATACTTAGTGAAGAATTTCACTTAGGGCTTTTGTCACTTGACATAGTTGTTTCATGTTGGCTTTCTAAAGAACAAGTCAGTTCATATCCTTAAACATTAGTAGATTTGTTATTTTCAGAACTATAAATGTTTGGAAGTTTCTTCTCACATAAAAGAGGTCTCAGATCTTTGATTAAGTAGCACCAGATCCCCATAGGGCCATCTGTAGGGTGGATGTGGGAATTGTGCAGTTTTTCATAAAACTGCAGAGATGCTTTACAGAGGGTTCACACAAGGTTAAAGCCAAGTTGTGACTCAGATGCCCCTTCGGGTTTCCCTTAAAGGGAAAGAACTTCCCACATGATCATCTCTAAGGTAGAATTTAGCTCCAAGCAAGAGCTCAACACGCATCCACTAATAGTACTGGGTTGAAAACTATATTAGATCCAAAAAGGAAAGGGAAAATGACTGCACTGCAGTTAGAAATCAATGCAACTGATTAAAGTACTGTAGTTGGGCTGCAGAGTTCAGCATTCTTATAGCACAAACGGTCTTGTAATTAGGAATTAAACAGTGTAAAGTGTAGGAATAAATACAATGGCCTTGTGTTAGACATCTCACAGAGGACCAGTACCTGTTGTGCCCTCATATAGTGTGCTACAAAGTGCTGCTGTAGTTTCTCATTGGCATAGTTAATACAGAGTTGTTCCAAGTTGTTCTCAGGAAAGGATTCAAAACCATAAACGTCTAACAAACCTAGAAAAATATGGGAAAATATTTATTTTCTATCAGATCTAGTGTATTTGGGTCTACAGAAGCTTTACTTTCTACTCTTGAATTAAAAGGGACTAGAAACCATACCTATAAAGTTGGTCCACACAAGAGAATCTGCATAGATGCTTCCGTTTATCACTGAAACCAGCCAGTCAAATAATCTGTAAACAGAACCCTGATTAGCTCAAAAGATTTATATTTATAAAGATAAGTGTTGATTTATGTTTGCCAGTGATCTTTTCTGACTCCTACCGTTACTGCCAATACCACAATATATTTTATATAGTTTCACACTTTACCTTGGCAGCTAAACTAATTTTTATGAAGTCAGAGATATGCCATGAATGTTTGAATAAAGTTAAGAGATCTCCTGAAACAGAGAGCCATACCCCCCTGCCACTAATTCACTTAATTGTGTCTAATGAGTTTTGAAAAGCAGAAGACAATACTGTAACATGTGAGTACAAGGTCAAGATCCTATTCTACCAGATTTCTTCCCTTTACTCCCATGAAACTCCAAGAGACTAGAGGGAGATTTGCAGATTAGTACATGTATTTAGGCATGTTTTGCTCAGCACTGCAATGACTAATTGACATAGGAGACTAAGACCCTTTTGAAAATGGCACCTAAAAAACCCTGTGGACCTAAAAAGGGCTTGATTCAGCTAAGGACACAGGGCCTTATTCTGCCTTACTGTACATCACACATTCTTAAGCTTTTTCATGATGTAAGCCAGATTTTAAATGCATTTAAATCCCATTAGTGATTGGACAGACCACTTCTACTCCCCATTTGTAACTGCAGAACATTCATGTAAGCAACTGTTGTATTTACAAGAGAGGGAAAGAGTAGTTGTTTTTCAGTTGTCTTAATGCAATTTCACAGATGAAACTGTGAAACCAGAGCCATGAAATAGAAGTTTAGAAAGCGCTGGCACATTATGCTATTTTTAAAAAATATTTATATACATGAAGCTATTAGCAAGTTGAAAATGCTAAAAAATCCTCAAGTGTTCAAACATGTAGAAGATAAAACTTAACTGATTAGAAACGTTCTTGAACAGACAAGATTTCCAAGGACAAGTACATGTAGTCATGCTAGATAGGCTGCAGATGAATAAGTAAAAATGACTCACTGGACTAGGTCACGTGGACTCTTTAGCTAAACCTTGTATAGACAGTCATGGCAACATTGCTGATGAAACTTACTTAGCATAGATAACTTTAGCCAGGCAGTCCCTTCTTGTTTCACATTCTGATCTGGAGCATGGCTTCTTGAAGACTTGTTGCTGTTTTCCAGCAGTTATAGTTCGAATTCTTAGTGTTTCCAGCAGCTCCTCTATGGATACTTTTAGCAAGTTTGCAGTGGTCTTCACAAAACCTTGTCCAAACAGCCAAAATAGTATCTCATGACTATAACTTGTTTCTTAAAATCTAAGCACCTTCCAAAATTTAATCTATATTAAAAAGTGGCCTTTGGATAGACCACGGACATCATGAAATATGCTCTTAAGACAGAATTTCAGAAGACTGGCCTCTAATTTTGAATACCCACTAATTTTACCTAAGTTGCAGGTGCTCAACAATGCCTGTTTAAAAAACACACGCCTCTAGGACTATGTCTACACTGCAATGAAAGCCCAGGGCTAAAAGAACTCAAGTTAGTAGACCATGGGTTTAACTTAGGACTTGAGCATCTACATATTTTTAACTTCAGGTTAAGAATTGTTGAACCCCGAGTCTCAACATCTACGCTGTATGATGTGGGCCCACAGTCCAATCCCTCATATTCCAGACTTCCTAATGCCCACCCAAAATATGGCTGCTCTAGCCTTTTGTTCACGGTGCAGTGTGGGAAAGCTTGACTGTCCAGAGGACAAAGGAAGTTGGTCCATGGGATCATGGGACACTTTTGGTGGATTCCCAGAGCTAAGTCCAGTAGTGCTCCATCTACACTGCAAAGCAATAGAGCTTGAACCCCAAGAGGTCTTGGGACCCTGGGTTAGCACGATTTGTGTGTACGCTGAATGGGGGCTAGGCTTGAGCCAGAGTTTGAAACCTGAGCTTAAAATGCAACGTAGACATGTCTAAAACTGGCCACCCGAAATCAGGCCACATCTCTTAAGATATAGCCTTGTCTGTTTACTCTGTCATCTCACATAAGCCTCAGAATGCACTGCCCAAAGAGGACTCTAAATCCACGAAGGGTAGTACATGAACAATTATTGCTAGTAAAATAGGAGATGTATCTGGCATAGTTAAAGAACTTAACCCTGTCATAGTAGGAGTCAAGATTTCCTAGTGGAATGTATGTAGAAAATGTAAACTACTTAAGACTGTGCTAACTCAGAAAAGCAGCTGGAGTGTACTAGAAATTACTGGGCCCAAATTAAAGCCACTGGAATTTGTGAAACAGAAATATGAAGCCTTCCTGATTAGGCCACTGTTAGTTCCATGGAAAACTGGGGCCATTTAAATTTAGGTCATAGAGATCTACGAATAGAAGGAAAGAAGCTCAATAGATGTTCTCTCTTTTAAAGTATCTAAGGTATATAAAAGGCTGCAATTTGACAGACTTGCTCAGATTGGAATCTCAAAATGGAATTACAACCTGAATATTTAAGCACATAAACATACATAAAACCTTCAGTCTAGATCTCTGTCTCTGGGGGCCATGTGGAGTAAGTATATGACTAGGAACAAGGATCATGATTCTGCCAACAACTCACTCTGTGCAAATCACTCAGTTCCCCTGATCTGAAATACGGGGATTTCTCACAGGGGTGAGACAATTACATTAGTGCTTGTGCAGCATTCTGATGTTTTATAAAAACAGATAAAAGTAATAATGGAGAAGGTACAATTAACCGAGAGCTCTTGTCATTGTTCTCCCCACTTCGGTCTCTTAATGAAAGGAAGAGTACAGTATATGAGATTATGTATGTCTGACATTAGGTCTTTCTGGTGCCACTATCTTTCAATAGTAGTTACCTAACAGAAAAGTAAACAGTGAAGCTATATATATTTGGGGCCTCACCTTTGGCCTTATCCTCTGGTTCACAAGGCTGGGATTCATCCACTGAATCAGAGAACTGAATGTTACCAAGGTGTAGAAGTCCTGCTAATATCTGCAACATAAACAGGCACTTGAACTCTGGAGTTCAGATTCACCTATCAGTGTTAAAGACATCTGGGTTCCAACTACTCAAGATGAACAGGACAGCAGCTGAAACGTGTGCAAATATACATGCCAGAAATCATTTGAAAGAAGCATCTTATATTTTTTAAGCCACTAATTTAGTTCCTGCTCCTGCACTATTTGAATTCTACCATTTACTTCAATGAGAGCAGAACTGAACCCTTGGAAGGTAACCTTTACATGTTGGATAGTACATCCTCGCCACAGGTGCTATACTAAACTACTGTTAGTTTAACATCTGTCTACAAAATTATATTGAACACTGTGGAACAAATGCAGTCATCTGCTGAAATGAAGAATTAGAAGCACATTCTCCCCATCATTTTACCACCCTACTCTGCTGCTAGCAAGGGCTCTAAATGCAGCAGAACAGATGCCAAGAGTGGGCAGAATCCTCAAAAAGGTCCTGGGGAATGCGAGAGGAGAGCCATTTTCCCCATCTGCAGACAAACTCAAAGTTGTGGGACTACTGCAACATTAGCCAAACAGGTTCCACAGTCTAGCGGAAGCAGGGTAGGATTCTTTACCCAGGATTCTCACTCAGGCTTAGGATTTGCTGCTAACAAGTCAAACCCTGCAGTCCTTACTAATAAGAACTTTGCCTGAGAAATCAGTAGGAGATTTGCCTGGCAAGACAAGGACTGCATGATTTGGTACTAAGACTGATCGCACACCAAACAACTAAATCCAAAGTCCAGATCATTAGTTTCAAAGATGAGTTTACAGATATTGCAGAGTGTTTTTATCTGACCTTAAAAATATTGTTCTGTGTGGAACCGTCAATGCCCAAGTGAAACATTGCCTCTCTGGTCACCTCAAAGCAGTCTTCTGGAAAGCCAAACAGGTGTTGTTAAAAAAAGAAAAAAACTCACCACCACTCTCATCCCTTCAAAAGGGCAGTATAAACAGGACAGCTGAAGTTTTCAAAGGCACCTAAGGTGGTTGGGCACTGTGATGAGGCGGACTGGCCCCACACTGGCAGAGAGGGTTAACCCTTCCCTCCTTGCAGAGGAAGTCCCGCCCCCGAGGCTCTTCTGGGCATGCTCCAACTAGAAGCCAGCTATAAAGGTCTCCAGAACTGCTCAGTCAGGGCTGGCTGCTGGGGAGGCAGGATTCTCGGCAGAGACTCCAGCCCAAGAGCAGCTATAGTCCTTATCTAGGAGAGCTGAAGAGGCAGAAACTGGGACTGAAGGCTTGCAGCAACCAGAACCCAGAGGAGTGCCTAGAGTTGGGGAGCCTGGAGACTCTGAAGCAGTATGGACAACTGCTACTGGAGAACTGGGAGGAAGAGACCCAGGGAAGGTAAGGGAATGGTACCTTCCACCATATTGAGGTCAGCGTGTTGCAATGGGAGTCCCTGCTGATTCTGTGGCAAACTGCCCTGCCACTGGCCCCAGTTACGGGATCCCTCTGTGGCCTCCAAAAAGGGGCAGTTTGGACTTCAGCTGCGAGGCCGCATTAGCCCCTACAAGAGAGGCCATTGCCCAGACTCTGGCCATTGGGCTGTACTGCTCCAGGGGTGCATTGTTTGGACTTTGGCCGCTAGGCCGCGTTAGCCCATAAGAGAGGGGTAATCACCCAGACCCTGACCATTGAGCCACACGGAGCTGGCTACTGGGGGTGGGAAGGGTAGAAATAGAGGGAGGCTTAGACAGATGGGGTTACCACTCATCCTCCCACACTCAAGGGGTGGACGAGGCACAAATCCCTCCATAGGCTACCCTTTGAAAGTACCAGCTGCAAGCACAAGAACATCTGCTTTACCAAACCAAAGAAGCAGAAGTCATACTATTAATTATACTATTGTCACTGAGTGACTTAATATTGAGCCTGTGTGGGCCCTAGAGGTTAAGTAGCAAGTTCTGGAAGCAGCCAGAGATCACACAAGGTTTGTCAACTTTGCCTCAGAGAGATGCAGGGGTCTTGGATCACAACTTGCTGTTCTATGCCAAGTACAAATTCTTAACAGTGTTCCGATTTCACTTTGCAGAGTCAAAGTCAGGCAGGTGGCTTTGTGAAAATGGATCATCAATCCAATGTATCAGAGCCATAAGTGTCTCTCTCTCTTGAGCTTTTTTTTTCCCCCTCTTCTTAAGACCATACTCCCACGGGCCATAAATATTTTACATGTAACAGTTTAACCTTTCATAAGTCGCACTTGTCAACCTTAAATCTTACCTTCCAACGTTCTTTCAGAATTTGGCAGCCAGAAAAAACGGGCACCCTCAGGCAGGTTCCACTCCAGTCTTTCATCCTTTGTGGCACCTTTTGTGATCTTGCAACAAAAACAGAAGAGACCACTGAATCCTAACGTATGAAACATAAATGGTAGAGTGATGATTAGCAAACTGGGAACATACTTAATGGGAGGATAACACCAGATCCAGAAAACTGAATTAAACCATGAGTGTAAAAAAAACTGAACTGTCCTAAACAATGGGAAGTGGCAAGCAGATCTTCTGCCAGATCTAATGGTTCTATCACTAATGTACTTGAGAAATATCTAGATCAATCTATCTAGAACAAACCTGATAAAAAATATGAAAGTTCCTTTCACAGGGGGCCTGATAAGCAACTCTGGTTTTCTCCAATAGAAATGTTTGTATGGAAGCACTAGTCAGATGTAGTGATCTAGAGAAATAATGAACATGTTAGTATATGTCCTTAAAAACAGAAGTCCTATGGACAGCCTGTTGTCACACAGCATGCAAGGTGCCCCATATCTTTTAACACACCAGAAGCTTAAAACAGTATTTACTTCATGAAAAAGATACTATGACCGTTCTTAAATTGATTAGCCATGCAAGGGCAGAATAGTCCATTGGTACAGTCTTCTGGACTGAAAAAACTATCTTTGCAAGATAGATGTCAGTTTGTGTTGACAATGTACTAGGTAAATCTAGGAAACATTAATTCATCCTAATATACCAAGGTATGTTACAAAAACACACTCCATTCCATGTTCTCTGGAAGAATCAACACATGTTTGCAAGAAGAGAAAGTTGTGAAGGTCAACACAACAAAAAACCCACCACACAGCTTGAGCATTTTACATAATAATTAATACCTGTTTAATTGAAGCTGGATATATTTTCCAAAACGGCTACTGTTGTTATTCCGAAGAGTACATGCATTTCCTGTGAAATTACCAGGAGTGGGGACACAAAGCATAATTATTCTCCAGTAATGTGGGGCGGGGGGGAACAGAGCTAGTTTTATTCTTCTAGGGAGACACAAATATATAGGATGATTTGCATGCTGCTTGACTATTTCAGAGGTGATTTTTTTTCTTTTTGAAGAGGAATAATGGGGGATAGTGTAGGTTTGTACAAAAATGTTTAAAAAACCTTACAATGTAGTCATGGTTTTGTTTTCCCTTAATATTGATCTAAAACTGTCTTTACCAAAAGCTTCCATAACAGGGTTGGAGTCCAGCACTCTCTTCTCTATCCTCTCCACTGTTTCATTGCCTTTAGGAGAGGTAGATGATGCAGCAACAGTAGCATAAAATTTCATAAGACATCGGGAAGTCCAAGTCTAAAAAGAGAACCTTGACAATAGGTCTTTGTCTGCTCTCACATCTATTAATTAGATGCAAGTCTAACAAGAGCTTTGGCTACTGGAAAATAACATTGTGAAGCTACTTATTGTATTAAGGAAAGTGGTTTTTGTTTTTTTTTCCAAGTTTATGGCACAAGCTGAAGTACCGTGCTAGACTAGGTTCTTGTAAGAAAAGTGAAGGTACAGCTATTCAGAAGCACAGCTAGAATGGATAGCTATTCTGTTAAGACAGCTTTGCTTAAGTGCTTTGCTGAGCAGGGATGGACTGTTGAATCAGAGTTAGAAGCTGAACTCAAATCTTGTGGGTGTTTTGACATGTGGGGCTTACACTAAATCGTATCTAGTCTGAACAAAGGGCCAAACTCAGCCCTCCTTACCTGGATCCAGAGAGCAGTTTTACGGAGCATGGCCCATTTGAATCTAACCAGAGTGCATCCCCCCACTCCCACTATAATGGCTTATGATTGTCTGCTGTATTTTGTACCGATTGCATCTGTTTCTCTCTTTCTTCAAAGTAGAGAGCTAGCTGAAATGCTTTGTAACACATTAACATCTGATATTGCTAGCATGTTCCGAGAACAGTGTCCTAATTAAAAAGGAGACCAAAAAAACCACACACACACCCCATATCCTCTGCTTACCTTTCCAGCACCACTTTCACCACTAACAATTATAGACTGGTTTATTGGTTCAATCTGGCTTTCAACATTTCTGTAGGTCTGTTCAGCCACAGCAAAGATATGAGGTTTCAACTCCTAACAATAAACAGAGTATACATAGTGTTTGAAAAGGAAAACAGTTATGTTTGAAACAAAGCAGATTCTTTTACTCAATCCTCAACAGTCCAGTGAGAAGGAAATAACTGAACAGAAGAATTTGGGTCCAGGAAACAGGATAAGCTCTGTAACCTAATGCCATACAACAAGAAGTCAAACTCAGGAGTTTCTGACTAAGCCTCTCACTCAGGTCACTAGAATATTGTCTCTTCCTCTAACTGATTTAAGAATTTGAGCACAGAAATATCAACCACCTCTTTTCTTCTATATATAGCTCTATCTTGGTTTATAAAATTAAATTGAGACACACACTTAACTATACACTGTAGAAATTACAAATACAAAGGGAGGGGACAGGAAGGCAAAAATGTACAGGTTTGTAAAAGAGCCCTGGCTGAATAAAGAGCATAGTTTTGCTAGAAGTGGTTCTAACATAGCTGGCTTACTAATTCAGATTTGGATTACTTTCCATCTCTCTTGCTTTGTAAGAACAGTTACCACCATTACCTGAGGGCGAAGTGCAGTGTGGTACTCTTTCATAAGCTCAGGCAAATAGAGGCGACAGACAGGTTGAAATGGGTTTACGGCCACAAGACTGCAGCCAGCATATGTATAAAACACATCTACCGTGTACCTTGCTTGCAGACATTTCAGTACTGAAACAAACATGTTCTATTAGCAATTATGGGAAACAGTCCTATTTGTATAAGTCCTATTTGTATAAGAAATCTTTAGGCAAATGCTCTCTTTGTTGCTTATTCACAGATTTAAATCAATTTTTTTTTTTGAGTCTGAGAATGGTCAAATAAGAATTTCTAGCATGTCTACTATGAATAAATATTCCTTTTGTGGGTTCATTTGTCTTAAAAACAAGAATTTAAAGAATACCAAATTCAACTAATTAATTTCTTATGCATTCTCATTATAGGTTCCACATACACATTATAGGTTCCACCCTGGAGATTGAATCTATTCATTCACAGAAAAAAGCAATGGAGAATTCTCCACATTGTAGACTGAGGTGGGGCACATAGGTGGTACAAAGTATCACTTTTAAATTAAGTGTAGTTTCCAAGCCTGATTTCAATACTTGGCTTCTCTGCTAAGACTAGAACCGTAAGAGGGCTCTATGGTTTGTGATGGTGTCTTGAGATAAAGAAATCAGTTAACAGAAACTGGACTGAGAGCACAAAGTCCTTTCACATAGCCATGTAAGAGCCACTCAGTAACAATAAGTGCCAACCACTACCAGTTCAAGGTTCACCTGAACCAGTGACACAGGTGAAAGGTTTGTTGTTTAAATCATAGTTCCATATTGCTGAGAGACTGGTGTAGGTTCAAAACAATGCTAAAGAATATTGATCAAGCCAAGTTTAAACGCTGATCTCAAGTCAACAGGAATCTTTCCATTGACTTCAGACTCTGTATCATTTCCGCAGATACTATTTTCATGCTAGTATTACGGGGATCAGAATAGCTGACCACGATGTATTTTGTATGCAATATTGTTGTAGCCATGTTAGTCCCAGGATATTAAAGAGGCAAGGTGGATGAGGGAATATCTTTTAAATATATTGAAAATGATCCAATAAAAGATATTGCCTCATCCACCTTGTCACAGTATATGTTGCCAGTTATTTGTTATGCAAAATGAAGTAAAGTAACCTTTCAAGAGATGACTCTGGCCACAAATACTGACCAGTTGTGGTGGATATAGGATTAACTTTGGTAAGGTCATCTAAGAGATGCAATTTATCTTCATCACTCAGAAAAGCTTTAACCTCTTCTTTGAATGAGTCATCGAGCTCATTCTGGGTGGCAGGATCTCTCTTTGGGCCATTCACCTGGAAAGCACAGATAAAAGATAACACCTGTAATAGATTGAACTCCAGGTTGGACTTTCACCTCTTCAACTAGAGTTTAAAGTCCCTTTCCAGTTTCCAAATAAAGCAGATTTGACTTAAGCTAAATCTTAGCAAGAAACAAAAAATTCAGCACATTTTTACTACTGGTCTGACCTCTCCGCCCAGGAAATATTTAAATATATATATCAGTACCTTGGAAGTTGTGTTACAGTCTTTAGACATGCTTTAGAAGGTGTTTATTTGATGCATGAGATCGTGAACTCATGACAACTTTTATGGGCTAAATTAATCCCTGCTGTAATTCTGACTCAACAGGAATGACACCATGGATAAATGTGTCCCTAGCTGTACACTAATTGATGTTGGCAACTTTGTGATTCTTTAAAAACAGATACAGTGAAACCCCACTATAATGCAAAAATTGGGATCCAAAAAATTGGATCGTGGAAAATGCGGGGTTGGGTTACAGCGGGTTTACCATTTCAAGCCGGTCAGAGGCGAGAACCCCGGGGATGCGCCGGGGCTGCGGGGATGCGCCGGGGCTGCAGGGTTGCACCGGGATGAGCAGAAGCTGAGCACTGGGGACTCTTGGGAGAGTCACTGCTGCTGTGTGCTAGAGCTGCAGGGTCAGCCTGGATCAGAAGAGTCCCTGCATCTTCTGCAATCCAATTTTTTGGTCCCCAGGAGCCAGTGTCCTCAAACCTAGAAAGGGGAGCCAACTTATGATCGCACTATTTCCAAATTCGTGTTCTTGTGGGGCACGTTATAGTGGGTTTCACTGTACTTACAGGGTGGTTCCTGACCAGGGGATTTTGACTCCTGAACATCATATAATCAATACAAGATCTGACTCAAGGAGATGGTCTATTGGCCTTCATGGCTGGTGCAGAGATCAATAGTTGTCAAAAGTACTAAGGCTAATGGAGGTTCCTCAGACTTGCATTTTTTGCATGGTGCTCCATAAGTATGGTTTTGTAATGTGTATACATATGTAATGTGCCCATTTGGAGAGGTGAATGGAGAGGTTATACTACTTTGTCTGCATTAAACCAGAATGTGGCCCTCCACATATAACTTATTTAAATACTTTAATCTGAGCCTCTGGGCTCCAGTGTCCTTGAGAACACAGGTTGGAAGGTGATTTGTTTGTTAAGCATACATAATAGAAAGTGTAGCCAGTACACACAGGTTTCAGGTGCTCGGTTTTGTTGGCTTTTTTGGGCAAATGCTAATTTTTGCATTCCTTCCTGCAAACATTCTTTTTCCTCCCCCCAAATTATGTAACTATCATTAGCGTTACAAGTTGGTCAGGTCTTAATACACTTTTTTTGTTTATATCAACAAGCTGCTGAATAGTTAACAAATACAATTTGTTGACTGACCTCAGCAGCATTCAGTGGGACAAATAACATCCTCTAACCACCACTTGCACACATGGCTCTGCAGGAATAATAACTTAATGAATTGCCAGTACTCACTGGTTTCACTCATTTTATCAGACATATATAAAAAAAAATCTTAAGTAAAACAGATCAAAACCTTCAACTTATTAAATGTAGTGGCACAATATTACCCAGAGGTTATTGACAAATTTATGGAGCAGCTGCAGGGCAACAAGGGAGGGGCAAAGAGAGAGAGAATACTTTAACAGTCTCCAATTGTAGATTACAATCAACTGGACCTCAACCCAGCATTATTTCACAACAAAAAGTTTA
Source organism: Dermatemys mawii (assembly GCA_007922305.1). Lineage (NCBI taxonomy): Eukaryota > Metazoa > Chordata > Testudines > Dermatemydidae > Dermatemys > Dermatemys mawii. Next base: position 5,934,278 of record ML677374.1, read on the forward strand.
GTGAAGGGAGACAATATTGGGGCTTGATTTTTACCTGTTTTGGCATATTATTTGGTTGTCTGATGCTGTGTATGGGTGAGTTTGTAAAGCTCTACAAACAGGACTCCTGGGTAGCAGAGTTAATACAGTGAAGGCCTTCGGACTGGGAGACCTTGTTGAAATCAAACTGGAGCGCCTAAAAAAAAAAAATCAGCTTTGTTATTTCAGAAAGCAAACCACACAATTCTGTACTGCTTTCCTGGAGAGGAGACTAAGCCTGAACTTTAATCCAGATTTAATTTTCTTCTCTACAGAAGCCAGCCCCACCAGAATAAAGAGTTAGTTAATGGGGCTAGCTAGTTTATAAATATTACATGAACAATAAAATATACTTGGTTTGCCCTCAGCCAACCAAGTTTAAGCAGCTTCATCTGTAAAGGGATTTTTTTTTTTTTTTAAAAAAAGAAATCTAATACTTCCAACATATTAGCTCCACCAAATTATACTACCAAAGAGGGGACATAAAATATTTTCAGCCATGTGATTGAAAGTAGCAACCTGAATGAGTTTTAAGTATCCTAACTAGGAAATATGCAGAATGAAGAGTTACTTAGTTTTATATGCACTTTTCACTTAACTTTCAAAAAGATTAGCTTGTTAAATATATTTTTATTGTAACTAAAACTTGTAGACCTATTTCTTTTGGGCTCATTTAGATTCCAATTGGCCCATTTATCCTTCCCTCCCCTTTGTTGCTTTAACTGGACCAAATTCATTGCTAGTGTAATTTCAGAGGTTCATTGACATACACTAATGATCAGTTTGGCCCATCATCATTAAATCATTCATTACCAATAGAGGAATGTCAAATCTAATCTTGACTATTTCCAGCAAAGGAGATTCCAACTACCTGTCCTGGCATCTTGTTCCATTGTCCCACACTATTCTTACAATTCAGTTTGCAGTAATATTTAACATGTTTTTACAGAAGTTTAGACCTATAGCTACTGTTTGATCACTTCTAATCCATTTCATCCAGTCAGAAGACTAGACAAGAGCTGCCCTCAAAGATACCTTTGTATTGAATGAAGTTGCAAGTGGTATTCTGCCCTTCTCCCAAACTTCCCAGTGAACACGAACTTGTTAAACTCTTAGGATTCCCTGACAGGTTCAGAATCAAGATATTTAAAGTCGCAGAATGCGGTGATACCCAACCAGTGTCCTATTTTTAACAAATTCTGTATTTCAGTGAGACTTTCATTGTGTGTAAGTCTCAAATCCAAGTGAATAACTTGATTGTATTATGCATAACCAGTTCAAGAGGATAAGTCATTTTGGCCAGATCCTCAAAGGTATCTTGACACGTAGCTCCCATTGATTTCAATAGGAGTTAGGCCCCTCAATGCTTTTGTGGAGCTGGCCTAGGAATTCAGGGTCAAGGAATTCAATTCTACTGTCACTGGAAATAATAGGATCTTTGCTGTTTACTTGAATGGAAGTAGGTTCATGACCTAGCTGAGTACATTTAATTAGGTGCATCTCCTCTAATTCTTTTTGTACTCACTGAAGGGGAAAAAAAATGAAAAAGTTTCTTTAGGAAGAAGTTGTGTGACCATTTATTTATTGCGAAATCAGTTGCTTGTTTCTCTTGGATTAAGATAAGTAAAGCATATTGTAAATTCCTCACAATGAAAATAATTTCTTCATTCCTGCTGTTGCATCTGATAGGAAAAGTTAGCAATAGCATCAGTAATGTCAGAGCATTTCTGGACAGGGTGTGACTTGAAAGTTATATCCTACAGTAAAAACAAGACATACTTGCTCTTACTGGCTTTATTCTGCTTCAGCTGAAATCAAAGGGAGTGTTCCTATTTACTTCAATTGAAGTAAGGTTAAGTCCTATTTTTTGCTTTCTTATTCTTATTCTAGCAATGAAAAAATGATTAATTGTCTAGGCTTCAAAAACTGTATCTGTCCTACTACACATCCTAAAGGGGTGAACTGCCCTGGTTTTAGTTTCACATAAGTGGTATTTAAAGATAATGCTTGTTTAACACTACACTAATCCTTAATTTTGAAAGATCCAGAGAGCAACACATGTTACTAACAGCTATGCATGCAATTGTTATACTCCACTCTGCACTTCTCTACCTTCTTCCAATATTAAAATATGGAAGTGCTTTACAGACTACAGATTTAAATCTTACAAGCTATTGAAAAAGAGTAGGAGAGAACAGCTCCAGTTTACAGATATCAAACAAACTGCCCAAGGTCACACAGCAAATCTGTGAGAGAACCAAAAATAGAATCCAGAGCTGACTCCTAATACTATATTTTAACTATTAGACTATACTTCCACCCAAGCACAACACCAAAACAATAGCTTTTCCCGACTACACTGAAGACATTTATTAGCAAATGATTTTTAAAAAGGGGAGGGAGAGTTTGCATCATCTGCTACACTACATGATGTTCAAAGTGACTTGTTTTCTGCCTTCACTTAATCTCTGAAATAGGTTTTATTTAAAGTTTTCCCCAATTATATTCAAACACACCCATGATTTAACCTTGATTGAAATTATCTTTTTTGCTGTCTAGGAATTAGAGTAGGCTTTGCTAGCATCTAGTTTAGTGTTAACTTTCCAATAAGCAAAAGGACATGTAAAATAAGCAGACAACCCCCTCTAATTCAGATTTGCTACCAGAAGACACTTATGAAGGAAGCACCATTTCTATAGTGCCTATATAAAGTTAGATATATTTCTGTAATACATATTTGCAACACTTATCTAATCTACAAATGTGTCCTAGATGTTTTATAGTAAAAAAGTTTGCAATAATGCCTTACATTAAAAATAAGGCTGATTTTAAATGAGAGTTTTAGGCTTTCATGGGCACCCCAACGACCCTCTGAAGGTGAAAGCTGTTTTTAAATGCAGTCAGTGAGGGGTTAATTCTGTGGATTGGGCTGAAACAGAAAGAGTTTACACGCCACAGATCTCGAAAGGTCTAGAACAGAAAAGTTTGAAGTAGATGTCTATACCACCCATTCCTCACACTTCACCGAGCTCTCCCTAATCTCAGAATGAGTGAAGTGGAGGGGAGGGGATTGTGTAGAAGTGGAGGGAATAAGGGCGAGTTTGTGCAGGTGGGGGGGGGGGCGAGAATTTGACCCAAAAGCTCCGCTCATTAGAGATAAGGGGGGCGGGCAGGAGCAGATCATATATTGGAGAGGGTGGGACGGGGCAGCGCGCCGCGGACGTTAAATTGGGTGGAGAAGAGCGGGAATACGATAAATATCCCTGATTTCGAACTCACCCGTTCCCCAGGGCGCGGACATGAGCCTGCAGCCGGGCTCGCCAAGGGAGGAGGAGTTGAAGGAGCAGGGGCGGAGGCTGCGGTTTGAATCCGGAGAAGAGCCCGGTCCCAGGCCCTGGCCGGCTGCCACCCCGCCCGCAGACAGCGCCCAACGCGACTCTGCAAAGAAGAATGTGGAAAAGCCTCAGCCCAGCGCGGCGCTTCTCCCAGCCGGGCTGATTCACCAGCGCCTGGAACCACGTGGCGCTAAGAACACACGTGTCTCTGTTACCGCGCTCTCCCTCCCTGCTGCGGGTTTGAAAGCAGCTGGCGGGAGTGTGGGTGTGGGGGGGACACCTTGCTAGTATCGATCTCTGGAGTAGGGGCTGGTGGGGCTTCATGGTAAAGCTATGGGGTGCAGCCCCTAGTGCAGAGATGAGAGCAACATTTTCTCCCACTTCCTCTTCCTAAACTCGTATGTGCCTGTATCGGTCATAGGACATAAGCTAGTGAAGAGGGCTTGTGGGGTTTTGATTACAACAGGGGAGGGGCAGTGGGGCTTTCTGTTTTGCCGTGGCACTTAACTTTGCCTCAGTTTCTCCATCTGTAAAATGGGGATTCATGTCCCAGAGAATGCTCATTGGAGAGTCTTAATTTATTCATTAATATTTGAAAAGTGCCTTGATAGTCAACAGTGCCCCCTAACCATGCTAAATAATTTGGATAACCTTTTCCATAGTCTCACTTTCAAGAAACACCACATTGAAAATGTCATTTCCCACTCCTGCAAAGACTTAAAGTACATGCTTATCTTTAGGCATCTGATCAATCCAATTTTCTTCAACAGGGCTGTCACGTGCATGAAATTGCAGGTGGCTTTGCAAGATCAGGGCCCTAACTAGTGACAGTAAATTATCACTCAGAACTGAAAATACAAGTGTTTTTATTTTAAGTGGGTATCTTTAACTATCACAACTTCAAAAAAATTAAAAACAAACAATATTTCACATAAAATCTAATGTCTAGACCCTGTGAAACCTCCATATGTCAATAGTAAAGATCAAACAACTAAATGATAACTTCAGCATCAAATCCTCAACCATCTTATTCCATAAACAGAGGGAGGGGAAAAGTTGTTTTAAATGTTCTGCTTATATAAGACAACAAGATCTACTGTGGGTAGGTTTGGGAGAATTATTTTTAATTACTCTTTAAAAATTTCCTCACTGATGGAGAGGTAACTGGGGATCAAAAGAGTTCATGGGCAGCTGACAGCCAGGCTTGGAACTTCTGGTGTCTCAAGCAGCAGGAGGCTATAGGCCCTATAGGGGATCAGAACTCAGAAGAAGCGTTTCCACCCATTTTAAACTGCTCAGCAATCCTATTTTTTGAGTATCAGGCCTTTATCCCATTCTTCTGTTTTGCAGGATATTAAAGGAAGTGTTAAAAAAAGTTCAGTGTAGAACAAAAATTGGGAACAGGGAGATACTAGAGTAGTTTTCTATCTAGATGTCTCCTCCAAAATGAAATGTTCCAGTATTTTGTGAAAACGTTATTTTAAAGGTCATTGTAATAATGGTATAACAATGTACCAGTGCAGTAATTGCCAAGTTCCACCTATGGATACTCATCTGCAATTCACATTAATATCAAAGAAAGCTGACTTCAATGGAAATTGAAGGTAGATATTTGAGGGTGACATTTGGCCCTAAAAAAGCAAGTGAATTGCACCTCTTTGTATTTACAAGTGTGTGGGGATTTAGGCAACTCTCATATTCTCTACCTCCCTACCAACATTTGGAAAGTATAAGGGACATTTAAAGAGGAAAAATAGGAATGGGTCTTTTTAAATAACATTTCTACTGAGTATCTTGCATCCAAAGATCTTTAAATATTTTACAACCTTTAAATAATTAAGCAGTAGAAAATCCTCATGATGTAGATCAATAAACCACTAGACTGGATTGTAAGAGATTTCTGGAAGAAAAGAATGAAAAAATGGTAAATATTTGAGTTGCACCTAAAGAGGGATAGTAGAGAGATATTCCAGATGTGCACACTCTAATAAAAAAACTTTATGTAGTGGCAAATAATCGGGTATTGGTCTTTATATGAGTAGAAAGTAAGGCGTGGCTCCTTCCCCCATTTGTTTTTCATGGTGGCAGCTTTTATACTGTATTGTAAAGAGGTTATTAGCCAACTGTGTGTTGAATCAGGCAACGAAGTAAAGCAGACTGATTCCCTCACTGGTGAAAATGGTCGAAGGAAACAGAGTCCTCATTTACCTCTCTAGATTTGGGTTTTGGCAGGCTACTACCGGAAATAAAAGCAAGCAGCAGAGAGAGAGAGTGTGAAGCTAATAGTAGGTTGCAGAGACAGGGAGGAAGAACTTCATGTAACAAGCAAATTCCCTTCTGCACAGAGAACGCTCATGGTGAGATTCTCCTGCATAGTAAATCTCAAAGTCACAGATGTTACTGAAATTATTAAAATAAATCGTTTTATTATTTTTTATATGCTGGCTAATGCCTCAGATACCAAGTAATTTTGGAAGAGCTCTATCATCTCATGCGGGACGTGACAAAAGTGTAAAGAAATGAAACTACTAGATGGAACCATTGCTTAAAACAGTCTATGAACTCATTTTATTTCATTGACTTTATAATGTTATATGGTACAATATTTTGGGAAATGTATTGCTATTTATATAGTGCTATTTATGTGCATGGTACTTTACAGAGAGACAAGAGAGCAGGTCACTACTGGCCCTAATGCCTTAAAATCTAAATAGACAAAATACAGACAAATTAGGAGGGTAAGGAATCCAGTATGAAAATTGAAGTGATTGATCAGTTGAATTTAGCTGTATCTTGGTATGCTATATATTTGCAGTGTTCTTTGTTATGATTTCTGTAAGTTTAAATTAAAGAATTATGAGATCAAGTAGGGCCCCAATCCTGCAAACATTTATGCACTTTCTTAACTACTGCCATATGTAGTTCATTTCAAAGGAACTGTGCAAGAAATTAAAGACACGAGCTGGGTGAATTAATATATCTTATTGCAGTGGTTCTCCCCCGGGGGTATGCAGAGGTTTTCTGGGTGGTATAACAATTCATCTATGTATTTCCCTAGTTTTACAGCAGATTACATAAAAAGCACTAGTGAAGTCAGTACAAACTAAAATTTCATTCAAACAATACTGCTCTGTATATTATACACTGAAATGTAAGTACAATATTTATATTCTAGTGGATTTATTTTATAATTATATGGTAAAAATGAGAACATAAGCAATTTTTCAATAATAGTGTGCTGTGACACTTTTGTGGTTTTATGTCTGATTTTGAAAGGAAGTAGTTTTTAAGTGATGGTGTTGTTTCTGATGTAGACTCTGAGGCCACAATCTTCCAGATTGTTCTGTGTTGGCAGATCACTGCACCTATGTGGAGTAACCTGCAGGATTGAAGTATTCCCCATTAAGAACTCCATGAAGGCCACTAGTTTAATCCACACATGCCACCAAACAACTGTCCAACAGATAGTAGTAACTTTTTCTCTTTTATTGCAGCATATTTAATACCTCTAAATGTATCCTCTAAAACAATAAATGCTATGAGACTAGTTACATATATATTTTAACATTTATAACTTTCAGAAAAAATCCTTTGATGTAACAAAACTATGTTTAAAAATAACTGTTTCTAAATGTCTCACTGTAACAAAGCAAAATTTTGTAATGCTAAACCTTGGGCATAAATCTTGCAGACAAGTACACATGTGCTTAACTTTACTACTCTGAGTAGTACCAAGTTAAGCACATACATAAATGCTTGCAGGAATGGGCCTGTTATTGTGTGGGGTGGAGGGGCATTTTATTTTTTATTAATAGATATTTTAAGAATAATTAAAAACCAACAAGATGGCCAAAACACTTCTTATGACACTGCATCATTTCTTATGGAAAGCATATGTTTTGGGAGGCAAAAAGAATTCACCTGTAACTAAAATTAAGTTGGTACTTATGAAAAATCATTTTTATTTAATGTCTTATGTTTCCACATGTAAAAGGAAGCAGAGTCTAAATTAAACACACACTTTACATTCTTGCTTTACAAAAATTAATTCTAGTTTACATTTTTAATTGCATAGGAAGAAGAATGTCACAAAAGCTGCTGAAAGAAGCCTTTATCAGTAACTTAAATGGAACGAGTTTGCTGGAAATTTTGATAGGTTTAATTCTAGCTCCACTGTGTATAGCTTGCAGAGGTTTGCTGTTAATTTTGTATAATCTACACAATGGAAGACCTTTACATTCAAGGAAATATCATCTACTACTAGACTTTACAGTGCTAGTAGTTCCTTTTGTGCTCGGCTGTACGATTTTGTCCCCCGTCCTCCCTCTTTTGCCAATAACTATTGGGGCCTTCTGTGCAGGATTATTCTATAAAATATACAACAGACGAAATCATTATATCAGGACTCCTCCTAAGCAAATCATACATGATTTCTTGAAGACTAGCTTAGAACCAGACTACATTCCATCAATAACTGTGTTTCGTGTTTATGTCAACATGTTAACTGCAATCAACATTCTAGCAGTGGATTTTCCACAGTACCCCAGACGGTATGCTAAAACTGAGACCTATGGAACAGGAGCTATGGATTTTGGAGTGGGAGCTTTTATTTTTGGTAATGCTCTTGTTTGTCCTGAAATTAGACAAAAAACAGGTGTGATGCAATCCAAATTCTCCTGTCTAGCAAGACAGTTGTTATCTGTTTGGCCATTAGTTTTCCTTGGCTTGGGACGACTGATCAGTGTTAAAGCTCTAGAATATCATGAACATTTTTCAGAGTATGGTGTGCACTGGAATTTTTTTTTCACTTTAGCAATTACGCGAATGACAGCATCACTACTTTTAACTCTCTTTCCAACCAACAAATCATGGATTTTTGCTATGCTGCTTGCTATATTTTATCAGCTTATTCTTGACACTACCCATCTGAAGATGTTTGTTTTACATGGGAGTGATGGCAAAGATACAAGGGTTGGATTTTTAAATGCTAACAGAGAAGGACTGTTTTCTCTTTATGGATATCTGGCTATCTATATGGCTAGTGTGCAAGTGGGGTTATATTTGTTAAAGAAGAGAACTTTAGTCAAGGACTGGATTGAAGTAATATGTTTCTTTCTGCTGACTGTTTTTATACTCTTTACATTTCTTCATGTGTCTCAAGTTTATATAGAGCCTGTGTCCCGCAGGATGGCTAATCTGACTTTTTGCATCTGGATAGTTGCTCAGTGCCTGACATTTTTAATCTGTTTTTTAGTGACTGATCTTATTTTGGTGTTTACAAAACTTCTGGTAAATGGGGCTAGAGTGCCTTGCTGTTGGAATTTTACACAACCACCTAATACAAAGCATGATTCAGAGCCCACATCTATCAAACAAGAGAGAAAGTGGCCAAGTATTTGCATAATTAATGCTATTGATAAAAATCAGTTAGTTTTTTTCTTACTAGCAAATGTTATGACTGGCATAGTGAATATGATGATAGATACAATCCACAGCAATACCTCATTTACCTTATTGGTGCTACACTTGTATATGTTTACTAACTGTTTAATTATGTATATATTGCACGCAAAAAATATAATATTAAAATGCTGGTGACAAATGAAACTATTTGTGTTCTAGTACTTTATCTTATATGTACAAGTAAAATTTATATTTTGTTAAACATAATTGTAGTCCATGCTCAAGTGATTGTTTTAATGGAAAATACAAATTTTGTCTTAGATTTAGTTCTGTGCAAACACATTGGTTTGTAGTATACTGTGTATTTATGATTTATATCTAGTCTTGGCAGGATTCAGTTTAAAAAAAAAATTGACAGCTAACATCAGTGTTTATTTTTAAGCATTTTTCCTATGTTTACCAATTTAAATTTTCAGGTGTGCAAAATTATGGGGTTTAAGCATTTTTTTTTTGTATTTTTATCTATTTAAATTTTCACAGTTGTGGGAAATTGGGGAAGGTCAGACAATCATTTCATTACAGTAGACATTGAGATTCAAGAAGTTAAAGCTTTATAACTATTAATGCACAAACTGTCAACATAACATCAGAATATACTAAATTAATATCCTTAAATCAAACTCTTTCAAGCAGCATTTTTCTTGTTTTGCCATTCTGTAAATTTCAATTATTTCTGATGGAAATATTTTTGTTTTTGTGTGATGACAGTGAAATTGACATTTATCGAAAAAACCCAATCCTTCAAGCCTATTTTTACCAACTACTATCACCACCCACTGAAATTTATGGGAAATTTAACACTTTTTAAAAAATAAACACCTTATTTACATTTCTGGATCTACCTATTTAAAAAAATACATTTTAAAGTATTATCAACAAACTGTTTATTGACCTTTGTCTTGATCTTGCAAACACCTATGCACAAGAGTAACTTTACACATTGGATTCAATAGGACTATTCACATGTGCAAGTGTTTGTGGGGGCCACTGTACATACAGTTATTCCTGGATAAGAGGTAAGAAAATAAATATTCTAAATATAGACATCTGCAATTTATCAATTTAAGGCCTTGGTATGAATAAGGTATTAGAAATAATTATTTTGTGTAAGAAGGTAAAATATTTTGAATATTTATGAATATTTTAAAATCTATGGCTGCAATCCTGCAAATATGCATATGCTTAGCTTTACAGACATTTACAGACCTTTCACTTCATTGGGAATAATTATATGGGTAATTACATAAGTAAAGTTAAGCACATGCATAATTTCCTGCAGGACTGTGGCTGAATTTGCACTCAGTTACACAGTGATGAATGTAATATAAAAACCTGGATAAAACAAATGCCAACGTAGATTGATCCATAAAATAAATACAGATTAATAAAACTTTTCACTGGAAATTGGTGTATATAACACTGCTTTTGGTGGGAGGAGGGGACTTTTTTTTTTCTTTGTTTTTAAATGTGTCCTCGTGGTGTGACAGCTTATCATAAAAATAGTGATGGGAAAGCTCAGTCTCTTTCATCTTTATTTTATAGCAAACTTGTTTGTCTTAGCAATTGGCTGAACAAGAACTAGGACTGAATGGACTTACAGTCTCTAAAGTCTTACATTGTTTTGATTTTTGAGTGCAGTTATGTAACAAAAAAAATCTACATTTTAAGTTGCACTTTCATTATAAAGAGATTGCATTATGGCACTTGTATGAGGTGAATTGAAAAATACTATTTCTTTATCATTTTTACAGTGCAAATATTTGTAATAAAAAATATAAAGTGAGAACTGTATACTTTGTATTCCATGTTGTATTTGAAATCAATATATTTGAAAATGTAGGAAAAACATCCACAATATTTAATAAATTTCAGTTGGTATTCTATTGTTTAACAGTGCAGTTAAAAGTGTGATTAATTTTTTTAATCGCGATTTGAGTTATTTTGAGAGTTAAACTGCAATTAATCAACAGTCCTAATTTGTAGTACAATTTTCCAGTAACCATTAGAACATATTTATTAAAAAAGTGTTAGTTTAGGTGGCAAACTAAGGCCTCAGTCAAAAACTCAGAGTGACTCACATGTATTAATGTTTGGAGCCTAAGGCCCAGATCCTACAATGACCTCTGCCTGGATGCAGGATAGGGATGTAAATGGGTATGATAAAATTGAATTGTCTGTTGGTACAAGCAGCAAACTTCATCTACCATGCTGGGTAAGGTATTATTTAAATTGCATTTTGTTGAGCAAAGCTTTAGGCCCTGATCTTGCAACAGGTAGAGTGTAGGAGTACATCTATGCAGGAATAAAAGACTCGAAGCATAGCCACAGCTGGCTCAGATCAGCTAACTCAGACCTTCCCGATTTGCAGAGTTGCCAAGCTCAGGCTCTAGCCCAAGCCCAAACATCTACACAGCAGTATTACAGCCCTGCAACTTGAGTCAGATGCCCTAGGCCAACCACATTTTTAAATTGTTGAGTAGATGTACCCTAGAGGCCTGCTGTATCTATACCCATTTACTCTATATGGGTTCAAGTCCAGGAGCATGCTGTTGATTGCAGGACTGGAGGCTTGGTTTGTAATGAAAAAGATGAACAATTGAGCCCTGTAAACCAATAGGATTGTAGTATGCAAATAAATTATGAAATCGAGGATGAGGTTGGCTCTTTTATCTCTGATGTCACAGTCCCAACAATGAACTATTCACAGTAGGTGGAAGATGGCAGAACTCCACATCATGGGTCAGTCATCCCTTTTTAAAGCTATATAAAGTAAGTCATTCACCACTGAATTAGTGAGAATGCCAATTAATTCATGTTACTGTCAATAACAAACATAATAATTTCTGGCCTCAGGCAATTGGCATAGTTTTTAGGACAGAGTGTTTGGTCCATGAATAGTTACAGATTGCTAATCATATTTCAGAGGGGCTTTTTTAAAAAAAAAAAATCCAATAAACACAAAGTATAGTTCTTTGATCAAAAAAATAGTTCCCATTCACTTCTGTGTGATGATTTTAAAAGATGCAAAAGAAGCTGGCACAATGTGAACAAGACATTGGGTCATTATTTTGCTCATAGCTTTCTAAGGAGAAATTAAATGAGTGTCCAGTCTGTAGCACCAGTGTACCGCAGAATCCAAAGACGCAACTGGAGAATTTAGGCCAGAGTACATGGGGGGGCCTTGATAATCATGATAGGAGAATCTGAGATTGCATTTTGATGTTTGTATAAGTTTTAGCCATGGTTTCAGAAATGGTTCTGAACAAATTTTCTGCTGCCTACATGTGCAGTCAAATCATGTTCCATAGCAACTAGTGTAATATGTTAGCAGCAACAGTGGTTTTTCATGATGTACACAACGCTAGAGCAGTTAACTGACTTGTCTCAGGTGACACTGCAAATAGATGTCAGGTGGGAATTAAATCTAGTCATTTTAACCCCTATCGCACACCCATTTTCACCTCTATCTTTATCAGCATTCACATAAAATGCAGGGATTTCCTTTTTAGCTCCCAACTCTCTCCTTCCCTTACTAGCTTTCTAATTTTTCATCTTACCCTCTTCCTCTTTATATCCCCTAGGAGGGAGGGTCTCACTCAGTGCTTAATTTGTAACGGAGAGGTGTCAGCGCTCAAGCAATTTTTTTACTTTCATAACTGATGCTGCAAGTCCAGAGGTGCTGCACTATCTTCTTGGGGTGGGGCTCACTACTCTGGCCTTATCTGTCTTCTTTCAAGGATTGGGGATGGGTGTGTGTATTTCTGAGAGGCAGCCCTTCCTTTTCCCCTAGGCCCTGTTTTGAGCAAAGGTGTTTTTCAGTTGTGTTAGCTTAACATGACTGAAAAGCTCTGCTAATATTGTATAAGAGCCCTGTTAGCGGGTGATGGTGTAGCCAGTATGTCACCTAGAGCTGGGTTTCAAAGGGGTGATCTTGGCACATGCTAGAAAAATCTAACAGAGACAAAGCACGTGGCATGCCTGTAAGGGGAAGCTCAGGCTACAGCACAGCTTCAGCTATGTTAGTTTGTGTCCTCACTGGCATTAAGAGTTTTTCAACTATATTAAGCCAACCTGCTTCAGCTAACATGAGAGAAACCCCTTCTGTAACCCCTCATGACGGGGCCTTCGACCCACTCTACACATAAAAGTTTTACTGGCATAGCTAAGTTGGTCAAAGAGGGTGTGATTTTTTTTTTAACCAACATAACTATGTCCACAAAAGCCCTAATGTAGACAGTTCCTCTAGCTATAGCAGTTATGCTGGTAGAAGGACACAGATGACAGCAGTCTAAGCATTTTAATACCCATATACCCGTGTCCATGCTAGTTGCTAGTAGTTTTATTGGCATAGCCAGCAAAGCCTCCAATCAGGGGTGTCGCTGGTGGGGTGTCTTGTACTATGTCCCCCCCAGAGGGTGAAGACGTAGCTGACTCTCCATAAGGCCCCCGTCATGGGGTGTGTGCCCCTCTTCAGGTGACCTCCTCTAGGTCCCCTCAGAGGGGGTTCCCCCACCCTCTTTTCCCAGGGGGTCTCCCCCCCGACAGGTGCCCCCCCTTACCCGCACAGAGGGGAGACCGTCTCCTCAGCCAGCACCTCGGGGGAGCAGGGAGGGGCGGACTGATCCCGCCTCGCAGGCGTTGCCCCCGCGCCTCTTCATGACCCGGGGCGGCCCGGAGTCCCCTCACGCTCAGGCTCACCGGGCAACACGGGCCCCCAATACCGCCCCCCTTCCCCGAGAGCGGAGCCCGGACTCCCCGCCGGACTATTTCCCGGAGGCGGCGGAGGGAGCCGGGCGCTGGGCCCCGCGGGTATTTGTGACACCTCCGAGGCTCCCTGTTCCCCCCGTGAAGGCTGAACCCGGCTCGGAGGCCCAAGGAGAAGGCGCTGGCGGAAGGTAAAGGTCGGGGGCGGGCGGCCGCGGCCTAGGCGGGTCACTCGCTCCACCGCCCTGGAGGCAGGAAGAGCCTGGACCCTTAGTAGGTAACGGGGCAGGGTCGGAGGAGGAGGAGGCGGCAGCGGCCGAGCCCCGGGTGAGGGTCTTCTTAGGCGGGGCGGAGAGCGGTTGGGCCGCGGTCTCTCGCGAGAGGTAGGCGGGGCCGGAGGGGTGCCGCCGCCGCCGCCGCTGCCGCCTGCGGGGAGGGGGGTGGCTCTGAGGAGACGCTGCCGCCGGGGCCCGCGCCGTCCGCTGGCTTGTCACAGCGCTTGAGGCTGCGGAATCGCTGCGGAGCCGGTAAAGGCCCCCGGGGAACTAGCGGCGTGACAGGGCCCGCGGGAGGCGGGCGCAAGGTGGCGGGGAAGGGGAGGGGAGTCCTAGCCCCTCCCGGCCCGCCGGCTGGCTCCGGTCTGAGCTGCCCCCGTCGGCGCCCGGGCCGGGGAGTTGCCTGGGAGCGGGTGGGTTGGACGCGTGGGCCGCAGGCAGCCTCTCGTGCCGAGGAAGCGGCGGGGGCAGGGCGCTGCTCTGAGCTGGCGGGGGCTGGGTCTCTGCTGGGGGCAGCGAAGGGAGCCGCTCCCCCTCTCTTCCCCCGCAGATGCGGGGCGGGGTCTGAGGCGGGAGGCGACGCACTCGGAAGGCGAGGCCCGGTGGAGGCGAAGGGTCCCCGCCGGGGAGCGGGGCGGGCTTAGTGGCGAGGAACCTCCCCTCCGCTCCGCTCCTTACATAACCGCCGTGCGGGGAAGCGCCCGGGCGCGGGTGGCCGGCTGAGCCGCACGGCGGTGACCCCCTCAGAGAAGGGGCTGAGCCCCCCCCCCCCGAAGGGCTGGGCGGATCTTCCCAGTCCCCCCTCCCGTGTGTGTCTCGATTAAGGCCCGTGGGCAGCCCCGAGCGGATTTTTCTTCTGCCCCCTCCCCGGCCGTAGTGATCCCCCCGGGGCGGGGGATCCTGACAGGCCTGGGCAGACTTTCAGCCACGGTGCCTCCCCGTGGTTTGGTGACACCCCAGTCGAGGGTCAAGGTTTGACTCCTCCCTAGTCCTGCCGTCCCCTCCCACAGGCTGTGTCGCATTTCCCAGTCCCATCTCTAATCCGTCTGAGCGCCTTCCAGACCCACAAACAGCGACCTGACTACAGCAAACGGGGGGGGCTGGGCAGGGGGTGTCTTTTGTATGGGTGCCTGAGAAGCTGGGATTTTTAATGCACACTCTAGTGTGTTGAATCAGGCGATCTGATGAAGCAGACTCGTTTCCCTGCTGGTGAAAGTGTTTTGTCGAACCAGAGCTCTTATTTACCTCTCTGGGGCTTGGCTGTTTGCAGGCTGAAGCTAAGAGGAAGAAGCAACAGCAGAGATGGCGCGGCTGGCTGCAGTTTGCAGAGACGGGGAGGAGGAATTTCCCTTCGAAAAGAGGCAGATCCCCCTCTACATAGATGACACCCTTACAGTGAGTGTCTGTTGCACAAGTAGCACCTAATCTCCTTGTATCTAGCTGAGCACCTAGCAGTTATAACATAGACAGACGATATGTTGCAATTCCTAGGCAGGCCTTTTTCTTTAGACGTGCCTCTTAGGCTCCTCCTTTGAGTTCTCTCAATGCGATAATCTTTTGGGAGTTGATAACAGTTTGAGTCACTTATGCTTAATGCAGCAGTGTATTTTTCACTAGCCTTCTGTAGAAAAATATAGATAACAAAATCAGAAAATACTTTTTGCTTATTTGGGGGCTATGTATATACAATTTCCAAGAAGTGGTAGGCATCCATCTCAGTCTGCCCAAAAGTAAGGCAAAGCCATCTTTAAATTATATAGGATTAATATAATTAGTGAATTATGAAACTAAGGTAACAAACAAGGTTGGCCAAATAAGCCATATTTTAAAATAAATGTGAAGAGGTTTAAGTAGACTGGTGGTAAACTTATGTCTAAAATAAAACAATTTAGATATGTTGATGTTTAGGTCCTGCATCAGAACACTGTCCTTTGTAAAGTTCGCCTTGTAATTGCTTGATGGTTTGGTTGTCCTGTCTCTCATTGCACTCTTCTAATGTTCAAAATCTACAGTTGTGTGATTTTTTTCCCCCCTGCCCCTTCTCCGCTATTGGTGAATGCAGTAAAATTAACTGAATGTAATTTGGGGGCTGTGGTTTGGGATCCTCTTTCTGACTTAGTATTGGGTGTTTCAGTGGAAGGTGCAAGAAAACCCATAATAAAAAAATGAACACAAGGTGCCTATAGAGGAGGTGTCTTCCTAACCCTAGCTGATTAGTATTTGCCTTAGCCCTGAATCATGAAACTTTATCCCTAATTTTATTTTTGTCCAATCTAATGGAACTGTGGATAGTCTCATCCATATTAATGTCTTCTGTTTTAATCCTATTAAGTTGTTGGCCTTGATATATCTGGTGACAGTGGATGATATATGTTAATTATGCATTATGTAAAAAGTTTCCTTTTATCTGTGTTAAGTTACTGTTTTTCTATTTCGGTGGTTTTCCTGAGTTTTATTATGAGATAATGAATAGGAGTGCCTGATTTTAGTTGTTAAGTATTTTGTATACTCATTTCTCTTCTCTGAACTGAATAGTCTTTTCATATGGCAGGATCTTCCTGCTTCTATGCATTTGTTACCTCTCTAGACCTCTTCTGTTTCTCCTGTGTCTTTTGAAGTATAATGACCAAAATGAAATACAGACTTGCCAGGGAAGTCTTGCTGTCTTGCCTAAGTCACAATTTGGGTAATTTAAATTTTGCTCAACTAAAATTCCTTTTTATTTTAGTGGGTTGAAATATTTTTCTGTCCTAAACGGTTAGTGTTGTTCAGTGTCGTCAGACTGTCATTGTGCTTTTAAATGAGAGGTAGGCTACAGTTGTGATTGAAGAGTTTCCTGTATATAGCTATAAATTATTTTGTGATCCCTTTAGATGAAAAGTATTTCTGTAAGCACCATCATTCTCATTATGTAGAGACATTACTTTTGATTCAGTCTCCTGTTACCACTATTGAGTCACAAAAAAAAAAATAAAGTACATTTCTACATATGCTGGAAGCATCTCTTTAACAGTGGGAATGGTAGTTGAGTAGTTCCCTTGGTGTTTTTCTTTTGCCCTAGGTCTTAAGTATCCATAATAAGTTTTCAGATACTTAAGAAAAAGTAGTTTATGTTCTGCAGTTGTCTGCAAAGCTTAGCTCTAGTGCTTTAACTTTTAAATTATATCAAATTGGCACTCTTATTTGATACTTTTTTTAAACAGGCTTGTAGTAACCCATCTTAAACTTTCTTAAAAATACAGATGATTGAGGTGTGCATCTTTGTAAGTCATTATGCAAACTTAAACTCTAACTGAAATCTAGAAACAAAGCATCAGTGTGAACTGAAATTGGTAAATGTGTGTTTGAACTAAAATGTGGTAGAAACTTAATCATCTAGGAATAATGATAGTGGCATAGAAGCTGTACAGATGCAGTATCATTTTGCCCCTTTAAATGAACAGTGCGCTAGCTTAGGTGTCCTGTCCTCTCATAAGAGAAATTGCTGAAAATTTAAAATAATTTACTTTTTCAGTTGATGAAAATGACGACAAACTCTCTCTGATTTTTAGAGGGGATGAGTTTGATTTGGTACTGTGGAGACCTCCTCTTCCATTTCGGTACCTCAGAAACTGACTGTGCTCGTTGTTGCTCCTATCTGTAGAACTTCACCCAAAAGCTGCCTGAACTGACTTGATCTTTGACAGTTTCACTGTACTGTTCAGGAACCTTAGAGGGCATCTTCTGATGTTGGGATGGAAGACAGAAATTACTTATTGGCCTTTCTTCACTAATAGCAGCAGATCATGCTGTTACTCTGGTAATCAGCACTTTCTCAGTTGGAGTATGATATCAACACTGACAAAGACTATCAGTTTCAAGCTACTGATGGGGGGGAATTGCTACGTGCAGCATGATTGCATACCATATGTGGCATTAACTGGCAGAGGATATATGGGTGCAGGGAACAATTATTTATATTCCAGTAGCACCTACAGGCCTCAACCTGGTTGGTCCATTGTGTCAAGCGCTATACAAACAATCCTGCACCACAGTCCTGCACCAAAAATGACATGTCCATGCTCACAAAGTGTTATGGACCACAGAGGCATGTAAAGTGGGACCAAAGGAGGGGCAAAAAGAAAAAGTAGAAACCATAAATGGCACAGGGTAGTAAAACAGAATCTCATAAAGAATTGAACAAAGCATCCATGTTCTAATGTTAGCATGTATTAGAATGGGACAAAGGTACTTTCAAGACTGGGATAATAGATATTATCATTCAAGTAAACATCTTTCTAGCTGAAAGAGCAGTATTGGCTGGCTCTAAAGGGAGATGCATCAGTGCTCTGGAGTTGGTTTCAGTGTTGTGGGGAAAGCAGGAGAATGAGAATTTCAGAAGACTGAGCCCCTCATCTCTAGCCAATAAGAGAGGCAAAGGAATTGGTGAAAAAGAAAATGGAAGCAAATGACTTCATTTTTAGAGTTGACATGTTCAGCTACTAGTCCAGTTTATAGGGATGGTAACAACAGATGTCTGTTAAATTACAGGGTTTTTCCCACATGTTTGCTTACTGAAGCTGAATTTAAGAAAAAAGAATTGACTTCTCTGAGTTTCTCTGATGGAAAATGAAAATTGGTTAAGCAAACTTTTTCCTCTCCATGATGCATTTTGAAATGCAAACACTGAAGCAGGTTTCTTGTTTAAAAAAATTGTTTCCATAGGATAGAAACATCCTTATGTTAAATAAAAATCTAAATTTTTGGGACTGAATTTGAACTGGTGTGGGCCCTGATTCCATAATGAGCTCTGTGCAGGCTGATCCTTACGTACTTTAGTGGCACTATGTGAAGACTCAATGATCCATGCACCTGGAGCCAGTTGGACCATCAGGGCTTCAGTCCTTTTATTAGTTATAGTTAGCTGGCTTGCAATGTTCTCTGCAATGTTGTAAAATTAAATTAAAGCTCATAGGTAATAAGAGGAAGAAATTTAGTTGTAATTTGGTAAGCTACTAGAGTAAGAATGGAATTGTAATATGTTACATTTGTTAAGTAAATAGCGTTTAAATTAAAGGTACACAAAACTTGGACTGCCTGCAAAAGAGTAACAGAGAAAATTTTTTGCATCTCCTCTGCTATCTGTGATACACATTGGAGGAACTATGAGGAGACATCTTGTACCTATGTAGGAGTTCAGTCCTGTATGTCTTGTGGAATGGGATGAAGGCAGAGAATAGCAATTTGAATACTAAAGGAAGTGACTTGTGTTCTCTTAACTGCAGCTGGTAAAATGATTTTTTTGTATTGTTCCAGGCAAAATATTTATGCACCCTTGTTAAATGGTAGAACAAAATTGCCTCTTGAAACTCCCAATCCATGATGTGATACCAAAATTTAAAATAATACTAACTGGACTGAGGGAACTTGCACTTTGTAAACAAGAAAATATTTTGCTGGGGGTTTGGGTGTAAAATAGATTTTAGTGCTTTTCATTATTTTAAACAGTAATGTTTGGCTCTCTGTTAGCAAATAGCACCATAAGTGAATACCACATCACCTTATTTTTCCATCTTTTGGCTTCCATGATGCATGGTAAGTAATTAGGCAAGAAATAGTATGAAATATTGTACCAGTTATCACATCGCTCTGTGGGTTTAACATCTTGCTTTGAAGCACTTGAGAATTGCAGCTACAGTCCTCCAAAGTAATGTAAATGCCTTTGGAATATCTGGTTAAATTAATATGTTCTTAAAATTGATACTTTGTAAGAACAGATTGAAGTGATTAAACTGTCATACAGGTGCTTCCATAATTATTTTTTACATAAGATCATAAAGGCCGTACTGGGTCAGGCCAAAGATCCATCTAGCCCAGTATCCTGTCTACCGACAGTGGCCAATGCCAGGTAGTTTTTCTGTAGTTGAACTATTGGATCACTTTATATAATGCCTTTCAATAAGGTGTGTGGTTTTTTTTGTTTGTTTTTTAATTGAAGCATTTCTTCAAATATTGTTGATCAGGGTTCTCGAACTTTTTCTTTCCGAGGTCCCCCCCAACATGCTATAAAAACTCCATCGCGCACCTGTGCCACAGCAACTGGTTTTCTGCATATAAAAGCCAAAGCTGGCGTTAGCGGGTAGCAAGCTAAGGTTTCCTAGGGCCACATGCTGCAGGGGCCTCCATGAAGTTAAGTTTGACTTCAACCTCAGATGGCAGGGCTCAAGGCCTTGGACTTCCACCCCATGTGGTGGGGCTTCAGCTTTCTGCCCTGTGCCCCAGTGAGTCTAACACTAGCCCTGCTTGGTGGATCCCCTGAAATCTGCTTGTGACTCCCCAGTGGGTTCCAGACCCCTGGTTGAGAATCACTGTTTTAGATCATATTAGTAACATCAATATTGCTGTCTAACCTAACGATTGTTGCTATTTCCTAAATAAATGTTTTAGAAAAGCACGTGTTCTAAAGTGTCTTCTAGAACAGCAAGGCAAAGTTGAATGCTTTGCTGACCATTCTGATTCCTCCATATGGAGTACTCTCGCATTTAAAGCTTCCAGTATTGTAAGATGAGAAGAATGAGGATTCAACAGGAAACTGTACCTGCATTTTTTGAAAGGAAGTAGAATAAAGTCAGATCTGGATTGTGTTTGAATTTTTGTGTTCTGAGAGGTTTTTTTTTTGTTTAGATGGTGATGGAATTTCCCGATAATGTGCTAAACCTTGATGGACATCAGAATAATGGTGCACAATTAAAGCAGTTCATTCAGGTAAGCAACTTCCTGTCACTCTGAAAAATCCATTTGCCAGATTTTACTTTCTCTGGCTACTTGCTTTATGGTACTTTATTTCTTTAAAGCTGTATCAGTCACCATGTTAATAAATCACATTGCTAGCTTGATGTGCAGTGAAATGCATCTTGGGCACTACCACCAGAAGACACTGGATATGTTACACTTTTGTCCTATTGCAATTGTTGCTCCTTTATTTACACTCTGTTTTTTCCAAAGATGAAGTACAATGTTATTTAAAACAGTGACATCTGGTTGTCAGTGTGTATTTGTATATTATACTTCACCGAAACTGTGATTCCTAATTCTATTTTAATCCAGTATTTGGTTTCAGGATTCGGCTAAGCTATTTGTTCAATTATAAATAAATTTGTCACTTCGGAACATAAGGTGCCTGCAACTAGTTCCAAAGTATGGGTGAATGCACTAATTTATTATATGGTTGCTAGTGGGAATCTAAAAGGCAAATTTGTGGTTCTCACAATTTTTGATGTGGAAAACTGTGGAATGAAGTTGGCTGGGGGTGAGGAGAGAGATTCTGTCTCCCTCTTTATTCTACCTCCTTTAGGCTGAGGTTGTCAGTGATAGACAAAGTAACTTCTTGCAGTATTGTGCTTTAGTTTTAACGGCGGTATTTCTGACACAGGTGCTGCGTGTAAAGCATTTCTGTGTAGGAAAATTGCACTGTTTCTGCCACTGTTAGTCAAGCATTGAGAAGAGTTGCAGCATAGCATCATCGCTGCTAGTCTGTTTTATCTCTGAAATTTTGGTGATATTTTTATGTTGGGATTCTTTTAAAGACCTCTCTCTGTCTGCATTTTTTACTTTTGTTTCAAGTAACAATATAAGAAGAGTAACAATATAAGATTAGTAACATTAAAAATGCTTCCCCTCATTTACACTCCCCAAATTTTGCTTTGATATCCATTTGGTCAGTTTCACTGACCATAGAAGAAAGAGAAACCTGTGGTGGTGGTGGTTTTCTTAAGCAGGTGTACAGACTTCTGAAACTAATATAAGTGTAATTGAAAGTTGAGGGGCTCTTTAATGTAATAGGTGTTAAAATCAAAGTCTGAAAGTTTTATTCCACATTCAGTAAATGATGATTAAGCAAAAAGTTTGTTTATAAGAAATGGTACACACTCTTCATTTAAGTTATTAGCGTTTTAATATGAAATTGCATGTAGCTTTCAAGAAAAAAATCCTTGTGTGTCCTGAATTCTTAACAGGAGGAATTCAAATCTCAACACTTTCACCGTAAGTGAAAATCACTTGCTATAGCTTGAGACCCCAGAGAATACCTGTACTATTGTACTTGCATCAAAACTAATGTACATTCTTTCAGTGTAAATACTAGGTCAAGTAGTAAATTATAACTTGTAGGTTTAAAGTGGTCTTTCAGGCCTCAGGCTCATGTAGTAATTCCACAATGAGACAGCTCTTACCAGTCCAGATTTCTTCCTCTCCCTCATCCCCTATTATAGAGGAATGGGTCTTTCCTTTTGGAAATAAGGCTGGATGAAGATGTGAGTTCTCCTCTCTTTGCAAAAAGATGTGGGGTGGAGGACTGGGGAAAGAATTATCTCCTTTTCTTTTCTAAGGCTGGGCCATAAGACTTAAAGCAGTGCTGTTGGTGACAGAAGTTGCCTCTATGGCAATAAAAGGCATGCTTCTAGTCACATGTAGCACCGGGCATTTCTCTCTCTCCTCCTTGCACCCCCCCCCCCCCTGAAAAAAAGCCATTTAACTTGTGCTGACATGTTGGGGCTGCAGACAGTATCCACTAAGGTATTGTGAAAGGAAAACTCTGTGTTCCATTCTAGGCATCCGATGAAGTGGGCTTTAGCCTACAAAAGCTTATGCTGGAACAAATTTGTTGGTCTTCAAGGTGCCACAAATACTCCTGTTCTTTTTACAGATACAGACTAACTTGGCTGCTACTCTTGAAACCTGTGAAAGTCTAGAATTCTATAATAAACACTTAGAAATCAACCCTTTAGGAATCTTAATTCATTGCATCTCTCTCTCTTTTTCTCTCTCAGCGACATAGTATGCTTAAACAACAGGATCTAAATATTGCCATGATGGTGACATCGCGTGAAGTCTTGAGTGCACTTTCTCAGCTTGTCCCATGTGTTGGCTGTCGTCGTAGTGTGGAACGTCTGTTTTCCCAGCTTGTTGAGTCTGGCAATCCAGCACTTGAGCCTCTTACAGTAGGGCCAAAGGGAGTCCTTTCTGTAACTCGAAGCTGTATGACTGATGCAAAGAAGCTTTATACTCTCTTTTATGTGCATGGGTAAGTTAAACTTCTTAGTGATCTATCAAAGTGCAGTCACTCAACTTATTCTTTTCATTCCCCTTTCTGAAAGAAGTAAGCTTATGTTCTGCCTAGTTTTCTTGGTGCAGACACTGATGTATTATTCATGAGGTTGATGGATTTCCACTCCATATGGCTAAATGCAGTGCCTTGCATGGTGTCAAGAATCTGAGAGGTAGCTGTGTTAGTCTGGATCTGCAGAAGTGACAAAGAGTCCTGTGGCACCTTAAAGACTAACAAAAGCATTGAAGCATAAGTTTCCGAAGAAGTGGGTATTAAAAGTATTGAAGCATAAGCTTTCGTGAGCTAATACCCACTTCTTCGGAAGCTTATGCTTCAATACTTTTGTTAGCCTTTAAGATGCCACAGGAAAGTATTGAAGCATAAGCTTCCGAAGAAGTGGGTATTAGCTCACGAAAGCTTATGCTTCAATACTTTTAATACCCACTTCTTCGGAAACTTATGCTTCAATGCTTTTGTTAGTCTTTAAGGTGCCACAGGACACTCTGTCACTTCTGCAGATCCAGACTAACACGGCTACCCCTCTGATTCTTAATGTATTATTGCCACTGTGTTCATTTGCTAATTAACTCTAAAGCAAAGCTGAACTGGAAATTGTGTGACCTGTTAAGCCAGGGGTGGGCAAACCTTTTGGCCCGAGGGCCACAATGGGGTTAAAAATTGTGCAGAGAGCCGAAGGCCCCACCCCCATCCGACCCCCACCACTTCCCGCCCCCCCCACTACCTCCTGACCCATCCAACCCCCCCCCCTTTCCTTGTCCCTTGATCACCCCCTCCAGAGATCTTCCCCCCACTCTAATTGCCCTCTCAGGACCCCATCCCCTATCTAGCCCCACCTGCTCTCTGTTCCCTGACTGCCCCCTCCCAAGACCCCCAACCCACCCTAACCACCCCCCAACCACCCCTCCACCACAACACTCCCCCCACCCCACCCCGCTTACCTGATGAGCCGGGCACCGGCCCCGTGGCGCTCTGCCGGGCCCCTGGGCTGGGAGCGCGGGGCCCAGCGGTCTGCCGCGCTCGGCCCTGTCCCCAGCTCAGGAGTTTGGGCCTTATGGCTTGCCGCGGTCGGCCTGGCACCCCGGGCCGGGAGTGCGGGGCAAGGTGCTGCCTGTGGGCCTGCTGTCCTGGGCTCCGGGTGGTGTCTGGCTGCGGCCTGCTGTCCTGGGCGACGCGTCAGCCCCGCTTTCAGGGTGGCGTGCCTGGACGGCCGCAGGCCTGCTATCCCGGGCTCCAGGCCTGTCCGGCTGCCGTCCCTGGGGGCGGTGCGCCCGGCCAGCTGCCGGCCCCGCTCTCCAGGGCACTCTGAGTGCCCCGCCCAGGAGAGCGGGACCAGTGGTCCCGCTCCCCTGGCAAGAGCTCGCAGGCTGGATAAAAATGGCTTGCATGCCACAAGTGGCCTGTGGTCCATAGTTTGCCCACCCCTGCATTAAGCCATTAAAGTTTAAACTAGCTAATCTTTGAGATGACCGGATGAATTTGTTGCTCTTTCCAATTGTGAAAAGGATTCAGGATTAGTATTAAGATTCTTAGCCACTGGCTTCCAAACGGCCAAATGTGACTTTTATTGGCATGTCTAGAGGAAGAGTGCTTGCACTAGTACAGAATTTTTTTTCTCTAGATTGTAAACATTAACACAAATGCTATTTTCCTGCCATTTTTATACTACAGCAAGTTTGAGGGTGGGGTGAGAGGAAGGAATCCTTTAGTGTAGGCAAGGTTGGACTTAGAAAATAAAATCTCTTCTTTGTCTGCTATCAATAAAGGTGTATCTGGATGGCATATTGAACTGTGATTTGTATTGCTTGCTAGAATTGTTGGTTGGGAAAATGTCTACTGCCCTCCTTTACCCTGAAACGTTATATAGGCAAAGGTAATAATGAAAGCAGGAAGAAGAAAAGCTTAAGAGTTAATAAAGGAGTGGCACAGTATTTGTATATCTGATAGTGTCTGTAACAGGCTGTCTTCATTTATTTTTTGCTGGATAATCATGTAAGAATTTGTTTGCAAAATTGTAACTTTATTTTAAAACTAGTTTTCTGAAATGTGTCTACATAGGTCCAAATTAAATGATATGATAGATGCAATTCCAAAAAGTAAGAAGAACAAGAGATGTCAGTTGCACTCCCTAGACACACACAAGCCAAAACCTTTGGGGTAAGTTAAAATAACTTGAATACTATGTTGGTAAAGTATGTTATGTACATTAAAATTGAAAAATGTTCAAAGAACAGAATTATAGATAAATTGTGGAAAAAATACTCCTTATGAAGAAGTAATGAAAATTCTGTAGGTTTTTCTGAATTTTGTAGGCAGAGAGGTGGGGGACCAGCAATATACAGTACGGAACTGCATGCATAGGTCCAGAACCCTTTTAGCAGCCTAGCAAAAGCAAAATTTTATAGCTGTAAAACTTTTGAAGGTCGTATTCCACTGGTCTAACTTCATGTCTGTGAACTTTGAGAGAAGAAATTTTCACCAGAAAAATCTGATTTAAAGATTTGTTTTCTGAATTGGCCCCATCTATACAGGCTTTCAAACCATATTTTTAAAAGTGCATATATTTTTAAAAAACATGTATAGTACTGTGCATGGAGCTGAATTAGTATGCAGCTATTCTTAAATATGGTTGGAAAGCCAGCACAGATTAACAGTTTTAGAGAATAGAGCTTAGTCTGTCTTTCACTTACAGTTAAATTTATAGCTCTCTTACACTATTACTGTTACCTTTGCAAGCACTATCTGGATGGGAAGTCTTCTCCAGTTGATATAGTCACTGCATCACTGGGAGATGGAGTACCTACACTGTCAGCATAGCATCTTCAAACTCTACAGTGATGCAGTTGCAGTGTTGCAAGTGTAGACAAGCCCTTAATTAGTAAGAGACATTCTTTGAAAATTTTGTGATCAAAAGTATAAGACTAAAGTAAAACAAAGATCCAATATGGTCAGCGCTGGAGTTGTAGAATGTACTCTTCAGAATACTGCAGCATGTGTTAAGGAAAAGGGGTGTGCATCTGTTTTTACAAATATATATATAGAGAGAGAGAGAGCTGGAGAAATTACTCCATTTTAGCTTTTCCTTCAGAAGTACAAAGGAAAGCATGAATTTATCTGATCTCTGTTGGTTTTGGAGGCAATAACTGAGGATTAGTGGGGGGCAAAAAACCTAACTTTTTTCAAGATTAAACTTGTTAAATTCATGGAGGGGATGATATGATGCAGTTGCGCACAGTGGCATGTGGATCATGTTCGGTTATTAGTAGTAAATAACTCTGGTTGCTAGAGATGGGATAGTAAACAGGGAGAACTTTGAGTTCCTAGAGAATTCTTTCACAAGGTGTCTGTTTGGTGGGTCTTTCCCACATGCTCAAGATCTAACTGATCACCTTATTTGAGGTCAGGAAGGAATTTTCCCTAGGTCAGATGGGCAGAGATTCTGTTTTATGTTTTCCTCTATAGTTTGGAAGCTTGATTGTTTGAACTAGAGTAAATGATAGACTCTTTGTAACTTGAAGTCTAGATCATGGTTTGAGGATTTCACTAACTCACCCAGAGGTTATGGGCCTATTGCAGGAATGGGTGGGGTGAGGTTATGGGGCCTGCAATGTGCAGGAGGTTAGATTGTATGATCAGGATGGTCCCTTCTAGCCTTATAAAGTCTATGAGAATGTTATCCCTCATTGGAATGTATTGGAATCTTGTCAGTATCAGTTGTATTCTGTCTTTAGCAGAGTAAACAATGTGTCAGAGCTTGATCAGAAGTTTCAAATTGTTGGACAAATTTGTCTTTCAATTATTAAGTCCATTCTCTGAGAGGCTGGGTGGGAGGAAGGAAATAAAATAGATACTGTTTTTTTAAACTCTGAGTCTTGAACTTGAGATAATAACTAGTCATTAGTTCCATCTATGACCAGATTAAATATTTCAATAAAGAGACATATAATTGGTGATACATACTGTTGTGTTGCATAAGCAGAGGTACAGAAGCGAGAGTAATATAGCAAATCCAAGGGAATATGAAAACAACTTGTCTTGTGCATATTGATTTCTGTAAGATGGATCCTCAAAAGCAGCTTTTTTTCTAATAAATGAATGTATAT
Source organism: Dermatemys mawii (assembly GCA_007922305.1). Classification (NCBI taxonomy): domain Eukaryota; kingdom Metazoa; phylum Chordata; order Testudines; family Dermatemydidae; genus Dermatemys; species Dermatemys mawii. Next base: position 5,961,279 of record ML677374.1, read on the forward strand.
CATCTTCTTGGAATGAGTCAAACCAAAGAGGATTATGAAACAGAATGGTTCATACCTGAACATCATTAAAATTTTGCCTTAGCTCTTACAACTCATTTTTTTAATATAATCCATAGTATGCAAATTGAGGCTTCCAACTCTGACAGATAATGCTGTATGTAGAAAACCTGTGTAGACTGCTTAAATTACATGGCTTGCAGTTTGCTTAAAATACACTGCTCAGTATAGTACTGCATATACTATTATATACTGCAGAAATCATCAGATACTAGCAGTATTGCTATCAAGCCAACTAAGTCTGCAGTTGTGAATGAAGGCAAATTTATTAATAACCTAATTGAGAAGCTGGGGTAGAATTTACATCTCTCTCCCAGAATAAATAGTTGTGAATGATCTTTAAATTTTTCCTTTTAAAGGAGGCCTTGCCTTTAAATAATATAATCACAGCTTTGCATGATACATATTGTACATAAGATTTAACTTGGAGTTTTTTCAATAACATACTAAATTTGTACTTATTACAAGTAGTCAACTGTTGTGGTTATTGGTTGACAAGTAGTTAGGAGTCTATAGTCATATCATCTATCCAATTGTAAAAGGCATATCGTTACTGTGTTCCTTTTGGGTCTCAGAAGATAACTTAGATTCTTTTTCCAGTCTTAAGGATTATTTACACTTAGAAATTTATCAAAAGAACTGTTCTAAGACAAAAGCCCCAGTATGGACACTTGTAGGCCTTTCTACACCTAAAACTTAGGTTGATCTAGCTGCATCTGTCAGGGCTATGGAAAATAAATCACTCCTTTATGTGACATAGTTAGGTTTTCCCATTTTGATTGGAAAATTTTTTTTCTCTTGGCATAGTTACCACCTCTCAACAGGGTGAATTTACTACAGTGACTGAAAATCCTTTCCATTATCATAGTGAGTGTCAGCACTACAGCGGCATAGCTGCAGCTGTGCTACTGTAGTGCTTGTGTAGTTTTAACATACCCTTGTTCTGGTAGAAGCATGTCCTTTATTGATTTAGATTAATCCTTTTTCATCCATAGGAGTATTAATGCTGGAATTTAGACAAATTTTCCAGAATTGTTCCCAAATAGCTATTTTGGTAAACTTCCAAGACTCAGCAAACCCTTGAATAAAAGTAAATTGTTTGTTTGTTCTCTGCCATACAAGTGCTGACTATTTCAGCAAATGTATGCTGTTTAAGATAACTGAAATATGATGTTTTTCTTTGAACTTGAAGTAGTTGATGGTGTTGAAACATTTCATAATTTCAGATTGCAAACTAAATATCAATTTGCTGTGGAAATAGACTTGTAGATACTTTGCATCAAAAAATACTACTTGATTTTGGTGGTGATGGGGGAAATGTTACCTTCAACTTGTTGTTGAGATTATGATTTTTACAGAAAACAAATCCATTTGATAGTCCTTGTCACTAATTTTATGGAAAAATAATTTATCTGGGAGGTGCAATGCTTTTCTGTATCTTGGAATATATTGAATTCAAACTAAATTAGCTAACTGTAGGATTTTGATAGCATGTTTCAGGAAAACATTTTAGTTTACTCTAGACATTATATAGCTGTAATTCTTTTTTAATACTATGCTACAGTGAAGGGAGCAATAGCACACTCAGTACAGAGAAGTTAGGTGCAGATAAGAAAAATAGTGAAGACAACAGGAAGGAGAGCAAATGTAAGATCACTTTCCACTATGGACCTTTCCAGGGAACTGCCAGGTAAAATAATTAAAGAAAAATAACATACTGCTTTCCTTTTCCTCTCTCTCTCTCTCTCTCTCTCTCAAAACAAACTAATGTGCAATTTTTGTTTTTAATTTGCTATGTTGTTTCTTTTCGCAGGGGTTGTTGGATGGATGTGTGGGAGCTCATGTCCCAAGAATGCAGGGATGAAGTAGTTTTAATTGATTCTAGTTGTCTTTTAGAAACATTAGAAACATATCTGCGAAAACACAGGTAAGTTAAGGGAGTTTAAAATGTTCGTTATGACACTTCATATCCTACATACTCGGGATTCTTTTGTGAAACAAAATATATAAAGAATACAGTTTGAAGTTAAAGGTAAATTGAAAAGGTCTTTGCTAAGCTCTGACAATTGTGCAGAGTTCTGCAATAGTTGAGGAGACAGCAAAAACAAGATGTACTCTTTGGTTGCTTGATAATAATAATCAGTAATAGCAGGAGAAATGTAGAACCCTAAGATCGGGACTTAGCTTACTTTTCATTTATGATTTTTAGCTAGTACAACACCGTATCTTAACTCTAGCTACGTAGTCACTTGAGATATGAAATGGCATTCTTTTTTATATATGTTTTCTCTCCCATTTAATAAAGATTGTATAAGTTTTAGCTGTAACCATTAAACTGTCATGTGGCAGCTATTAGAAAAATATCCAAGGCAGTTGACTTATGAGGCATTAGCATTTGATTTGATGTAAACTATTCTCGGAAGATAATTTAAGAATCAGATGCCAGTGTTTATACCCTGTGCCCCTTTTTATTGAGTTTGATTGAAGAGTATGAGCAGTACATCCAAAAATATTTCTTTATCTGAGAGAATGTTAGGTTCCTTACAGTGGCTACATTAATGTGCTATAATTGACCTTTTTAACTAGCTCTTGTAACTGTTTCACAATTTAATCGAAATGTAGTAGAACTTTAGAAAGTTACAGTAATGGTCTGGATTGAGTGCATTTAAAACAAAACAATGGTAGATGTTTCTCAATACTGTTTCCTGTTATACTTTTAAAAGAGCAGGTAAAAATCAACCGTATTTAACAATCATAATATGCCTATGTTTTATATGTTAATAAAAGCAGTATATCCAGTCTTGTTTGATATTTTAGGTCCTTGAAACCTTATTATACTTTGAAAAAGTGTTTAGTTTACCCCTTGAGTTAGAAAAATATATAAAGGAATTCTTTTCCATATGTGTAATTTCTTCACTTTTTTACATATACTTCTGTTAGAATCCAGTTGATCAGCCAGCTGGTTATACTGAACACAGTTTTAGAAATATACTGCTATAATAAACTTGTTTTGCTATAATATTCATGGGAGCCATTAAGCAAACTTAAGAATTGCTTTCCATTTTAAAATTAACAGTCTTAATTTGGAAATACTTTTATGCTTATACTTTTAAAATAACGATGAGAACAAAACCAGAGGAAGTAAAGGTGTTCAGTTAAGGTTGCTATAGCATCTAAATTATTTGAAAGTTCTTAATGATCCTTTGGCAGCATTATCTCTAGTGTGTAGGAAAATATAGGACAGGTTTTGTATTTTTTTTTTTTTAATATTCTGGTTAGTGTGGGCAACTGCTGAGTGTGCCCTAAATCACAACTGCACATACATGGCAGCTATCCTACCAAACAAAATTCTTTACCTTACAACAATCCAAAAACACCAATCTGTGTTATGAGAAAAGAGAACCTTAAAAATCATGGGAACATAGTGTTTGTGACAGACAGGTGTTTAAGCTGTTTGATAAAACTAATCAAATACTTTTACAGAATTCCAAATAGTCTTCAGTTGGCAGTATGCCTAATAAAATATGTTACTGGAACCTGGATTAATATTTCTATTTTCCCTCACTTTACCACGTAAAAATAGAATATAAACGGACAACTGTTTGGCAATTGAAATGTGGTTGACTTATAAAATGTTGTCTCTTTCAGTAGATAAAACTTTCTTTGTGCGGGGGTTAGCAGGGAAATACAACCCCATCCCACCCAAAGTTGACATAAGCAAGCATGCAATTTTCTGAATTTAAAACTGAACTAGGAACACATTGAGTTTGGACCATATAATTTTTTCAGTGGTTGTCAGTCATTTGAATAATTAAAACCTTGAATATCACACATTAGTTCTCTAGTTTTCTTAAGCTTGCATTTTTTTTAGATTTAGCACTTTTCTAAAAGTGAATAATGCACTTCAGAGCTGGTGAAAGCTCTTAGAGCACTGTTTTTTGACACACTTGAGGTGAATTAGATATCTTGTATAACTACCCATCTTGTGCGGCTACTTGCACACATTTTATTTTTTTAATATGTACTCTTAGCTGTAGTAAAACTAAGGCACTAAAGTAGTTTTTAATGGCAATGATGATCTTACACAGCAGATACCGGGTAAGAATGTACTCTGCTGTCTCCCATTATTCACTGTAGTTACTTAAAATATTCTGAAGTCCCCTTACAAAGTAACTTGATGTGCCATAGATGGAAAAAATAATTTTAAAGATATAGAATTTTTTTGCTGGCTTGGACCACTGAGTAACCTCCTTCAATATCTTGCAGGAATATCAGTTATAGACAATACGGATTAATCTGTCCATTGCAGAAGTTTCTTCCTAATGCTACCAGTTAGGTTTATTCCCTGAAGTCTGAAAGGTCATATTAACTTTATTATAAGATATAGTATATACTTTGGGTGTTATCTTTTTGACTTTTTTGTTTGAAATAACTTATAGTGGTCTAGTTTAATAAATGTAATATTCACTGTTATTTTCCTAAATGACACTTATAATTGTATTAAATCCTGTTCTAAATTGCTACTTCAATAAGAATACCCACTTCTGCTCTTTTTCTTTTTTTATTTTAATATAGGTTTTGCACTGACTGCAAAAATAAAGTGCTTCGTGCATACAATATTCTTATTGGCGAACTAGACTGCAGCAAAGAAAAGGGCTATTGTGCTGCACTTTATGAGGGTTTGCGTTGTTGTCCACACGAACGTCATATACATGTATGCTGTGAAACAGACTTCATTGCGCATCTCTTGGGTCGAGCTGAACCAGAGTTCGCAGGAGGGTATGAGTATGTAATTTGCTAGAATGGGCTATCTAGCGCTTTGCTTCTTTATTTTATTTCTGGACATACGTTGCAAGAGTGATTAATATTTTCTGCCTCTGCTGCATAATGGATTTTTAGATGTAACCATTTGTATTTGATCTGTACCATCTTGATGATGATTCAGAGCAGTGAACGTTTCATTAATCTCTTGACTCATTGAAATCTACAAGCAAAATTGTAAGAAATTGTTAAATGCCTTGAAATTAATTTGTTCACTCATTAGGGCTGCTTTGCTTTTCCATTGAGGTGTTCAAGATATGTGAAATAGAATGGGAATCTTGAACATTTTACTGAGTAATTTATATATAAAATCCATAATCTGAAGATTAATTTAGCCACTGTTCTAAAATCTTCCACTGGTAGTATAGTTCTGAACTTGAATAACTTGGACTCTTCTTCACTGTTGTGTGCGTTGTGAGAAAAGTAGACGAATGCTGTTACAAATACTTGTTAATAGATAATGGTTTATAAACTGGTACTGGGATTCAGTTGCTTTATTGCAAGGTAGGTAATTCATAAACTTGCATTCACCTTTTTGAAAGATGTCATCAACATTTTATTTCCTGCTTTGTGTTTCTTAAAGGTGCAACTAAAATTCTCACTAGACCATAAACTAGATAGATGATATATCCTGGAAAATCAAATGCTTAACTGTGCCCTACTGACATTCAGAATGATAACAAAGCTCTTGGGATATCCTTCCACCAGTAGAAATCATGTACTGGTGGGATAACTCCCCTCCAAAGCCACAGAATGGAAGATGCAATGTAGCCTTAAGGTGTTGTGCACAGATGAACATGTCATGAGAGTGATTGATGCAGCTTCAGATTTTTGTTCTTGTCCCTTCTATTTTGCATTTGCATGCAGTACAGCAGAACTCTATACATTCATTACTGTGATTATGCAAATATCTCGTCAGACTGTTCTATCTTCTATAGAAATGATCACGTTCAGCTGCCTTAAATGTACAGTAAATTTCTGTTGACTTTCTTAATGAAAGGAATAGTTTAATACTGTGCATATATTGTTCATAATACTTTATTCATAATATTCCAAACCAACTCAGTATAATCTTGTTCCAGACGAAGGGAAAGGCATGCTAAGACAATAGACATAGCCCAAGAAGAGGTTTTGACCTGCCTGGGTATTCATCTTTATGAAAGACTACACCGAATCTGGCAAAAGCTACGGGCTGAAGAACAGACATGGCAGATGCTTTTTTACCTTGGTGTTGATGCTTTACGCAAGAGTTTTGAGGTAAAAATGGGTGGCTCTTTAAAGTCTTATGACTGAGCAGTTAAATTAAAGGTTTTTAACATTAACTATTAACTTACAAAAATTATTTAATTCTTCATTGTTTATGATGATCGTTTTCATTCGGACATGAAATGCAGCTTGAACAATGGGAGAGAAACACCCCATTATTTAATTTTCCAATCAGTCCTGCTGTACACTGGACTCTCCCCAGTGAACTGGGTCATGGTAAAGTCTTCTCTATACTATGGGTTTTAGCTATGCTGTAATAAGGTTACCTTATTTGGTTTTAAATATGGTGAAGAATTGGAAGGATGGAGAAGGCTTTAAATTACAAATGCTATAGCAAAATGCCTAAATTCAAACTAAACTGCGTTCACTGGGTACTTCTAAGGACTTATGTGTTTTTTCTTTTATGCTGGTTCCTTTTCATAATGATCGTTCTGTGTCCAAAATCTTTATAACAAGTTAAATAAAGATAAAATCCCTATTGGGTGAAGTTATAACCAGATTAAGGCTCAACTTTTTTCCACCTTGTCACCTTACAAAGCATTTTGTAAGAATTTTTTGTTTCTATAGATGTCTCTAAATTACTAGTGCCTTACGTTCCCAATTCCCTATTGAGGAGGCTGCTTTAAAAAACACAGCTAGAGCAGAGCCTGATTTTTAGTCATAATGGAATACTGTTTTTTAAATATTTTATTTGCAACACCTTTCTTTTACTCAGTTGAAAATTAAAATCTTCCTGTGTGTGTGTGGTGTTTTTTTTTTTTTTTTTTTTTTTTTTTTAATGGGCCTATCTACAGGGGCAAGTTATACCAGTATAAGGTAGGATGTAAATATAAACCGTTACAGTGAGACCGGTATAACTCCCCAGAGCTTGTGTTGCTTTGAAGTGGTTTAAGCTTAACCAAGAAAAGCCACTCTTATTCCAAGATGAGTGTCCACATAGGGAATTATGCTTGTCTAAGTTCCCATATATGCAAGCCCTTACTGGGATATTCCTAACTCTAAATACATAATGGAAGATTCTGTTGTTTTTTAAAGGTTTAGATTTCTCATCTTGCTGATGCTCCAGGCAGCTTTACCCATGAGAATACTACTATGTCTTTATCTGTGTTGCAATAGTACCATAGTTACATAAACAGAACATTTTCTGAATCAATTTTCTTACTTTACTCTTCCACTTTTCACTTTGGACAATGAAACGGTGAATTTTCACTGTTTTGTTTTCAGTGCTGCAAAACTAAGCTTATGAAGTCTTTCCACTTAAATTTCTTGAAATAATTAAACCATTTAATAAAAATTATATTGATGCATTTTTATTCAGAAGTTTTATAGGAGCATTCTTCCCAAAAATCTAAATTTGGGGCCACATTTTTAATTGACAATTTTCCTTAAGCATTGGGAGCGATAGTGCTGATTGACTCAAAGGCACTTTGAACAAAATACTTACCAGTATACCCATTTTACTGCCTTTTCTTTTTTATAAATGGAGAAGCTAGAGGTTAGCTTTAACTCCTTTAAACAGGCTTTGAATTTTATTAACAGATGGCTGTGGAAAAAGTGCAGGGTATTAGTCGACTGGAACAACTCTGTGAAGAGTTTTCAGAAGAGGAAAGAGTACGAGAACTTAAACAAGAGAAGAAGCGCCAAAAACGGAAGAATAGGCGGAAAAATAAGTGTGTGTGTGAGATTCCTGCTCCCTTACAGGCAACAGAAGAGAAAGAAATAAGTCAGGAGAAGGTAAGTATTGCTGATCAATTAATTTAACAGTTTCTTTTGCTATTGAATAACTAATTTTGAGTTAATAACACTCTGTGTTCTCTTGTTCATCGTGTTGGACTGTACAGTGGTCTTATTTATTTTTTGATGGGGACTAATTTTTTTTTTAAGCATCTCCGTAAGGAAACTTGATACCTCTTTTTAGAATAGTTTTGCTTCGTGTAAAAGAATAGTTTTCAAACAAGAACTCTGATTTGTGGAATTACGTAATCTAACTCTGGTCATATGAATAGGTAATAATAACCTAATTTTATTAAAAGATCACGTAACTAAAGAGAACATCGGATTTGCATGCTACTCAAAGACAAGTACTACCAATGATGGCCTTTTATAAGGAGACTAAGGATATGCCTATACTTTAGCTAGCTATGAGTGGCTAATTAATGTCAGCTGACTTGAGCTTGCGGGGCTTGGGTTAGTGGATTGTAAAATTGCGGTGTAGATATTTGGGCTTGTGCTCAAGCCCAACCACTGGGACCCCAGCCCATGCACTACAGTTTCACAGCCTTGCAGCCTGAGTTTTGCAATCTCAAATCAGCTGACATAGGCCAGCCAAGGTGTTGAATTGCAGTGTAGACATACCATAAAGTACTCTTCCTTTACATTGGCTTCAAGACCTGTGCTGCTGAATCTAGCTCTCAGTAAATGTATCCATTACTGAAGTAAGTTCTTTGAATTCTTGAAACAGGGTTCTCTGTGGCCACATTCTGGGAAAGAAAGGATGTCTTATTTAAGGTTGATATTTTGTTTTTTGAAGTGCTACAAGTTATGTGATCTTTCTAGAGATTATAGACTAACGTTATCAGCTGGCTGTTGTTTCAGTACTTGCATACCTCTCTTGGTTTTGTTTTAAGGAAAACTCAGACTTCATGGACAATAGTTGCAAAGCCTGTGGTAGTACAGAAGATACTAGTAGTTGCGTAGAAGTAATTGTTACCAATGAAAGCACTTCATGTACCTGTCCTAGTAGTGGCACTCTTTTGGGTTCACCTAAAATAAAGAAAGGTATGTTAAACTTATTTTTCATAACTGTTTATTCAGAAAACATTTAATGTAGGGTGAGGGAAGATATTTTCAGATACTCTTTTTTAAAAAACATAGCTGGAAGAAGTAAGAGAATATGAATTAAAAATTTAAGAGCTGCTTGTTTGTAGAGCCCTAATTAAAGAACCTATAATGTCTTCTGTAGATTACAGTAACGTCTCATTTCATCTCAGGTTTATCTCCACATTGTAATGGTAGTGATTGCGGCTATTCATCTAGCATGGAGGGCAGTGAAACGGGATCTCGGGAGGGTTCAGATGTAGCCTGCACTGAAGGCATTTGTAACCATGACGAAAATGGTAGGTTCAGCAAGAACTTAATGTTAACATTATCTTAGTGTATAGAAAGCATAGAAAACATGTTTGAGAGAGGAAATCCACTGTCTTTCACAGGTGAGGAGTCATGTGTCCACCGCTGTGAGGATAAAGAGGAGGATGGGGATAGTTGTGTGGAATGTTGGGCCAATTCTGAAGAGAATAACACAAAAGGCAAAAACAAAAAGAAGAAAAAGAAAAGCAAAATTTTGAAGTGTGAGAATGAGCATGTAAGGACAGTTGCTTACTATAGAATTCTAACTTAGTTATGCATGTAAAATAATTATTGCAGATTACCCAATTTGGATTGTGGTTAATGCTACAGTTATAAGCGAGATGGTGTGGGTTTTTCATCTCCTCCCTCTTCCCACTTTCTCATTCAAAAAAATCTTTGTTTGAAGCAAGTATCAGATTAAGTCCTACAAAAAGATTGATTCTTCATCACCTACCTATACACTTTAGTGTATATTTTGCCCTTATACCTCAAACTAAAGTGCAAAAAGTACACTTTATATAGTATACACAATATATAGTATATATTTTGCCCTTATACCTCATACTAAAGTGGAAAATATACACTTTAGTGTATATATTGTCCTGTATACCTCTCCTCTTTCTGTATACTGCAACCCTGTTCAGCTGGGAGATACTGTGATAGGCTAGTTATCTTTATGGTCCCATAATCAACAATACTTGGGTGAAGGCAGTAAACTAGCATACCAAATGCCCATTTCCAGTCACCTGAAGTATTCAGCATTTGAATGTCTTCTGTACCCCTTTCTAAATATTGCTTTGTTGAATTGTTTTGAGGAAATATTGTCTGGTGTCTTTGCCAAATCTTAGTATCCCAATCATGAAATCAATTCAATATTACAGGCTTAAATAAAAAATCTTCCAGTAATTCATTGTAAATTATCTTAACTCTTAGATTCAGAAACTTGGAAGTTGTATCACAGATCCGAGTAACCATGAGACCTCAGGAAATAATGTGTGCACAGAGTTTCACCTTGACAAGACCAAAGACACCCATGCTGAAAGCTGCTGTAACTTAGAAAAAAATGGGCAGCAGCTGCCTTGGTTTGACCCCAGGAAAAATGTGTCACAATTTGCAGAATCTACAGAAACATCACTTGTTCCTGATTCTGGAAAAGGTGCCAAGAGCTTAGTGGAACTCCTTGTAAGTAACAGTTTATTTGAAAGCATCGGTTCATAGCCTGCTGCATTGAATCTTTGGTGTTAGGGATAGATTCTGAGGAATTCAAGATCTGTATGTGGTATGTTAAGACTTGGTACAGTGAAGAGGTAATTGAAGATGCTCCTTATACGTTGCTTCTGGTGTGTGTTGTTTCTTTCTGGGTGATTTATGTTGAGATGCTGGTGAGACGGCCTTATAGGAGATTTGTAATTCTAATTTTTGAGTAAGAGTTGAGTCAGTGAAATAATAGTGGCAGAATGACAATCTTGTAATGAAGATGTGTGCACCATCTGTGCTCTTGTGTAGCATGCTAGTGCCAGCACAGATATTCCTGAGACAATTTTTCCCTTTCTTTTCATTGATATGCATCTCTCCATATTTTGAAAGTTCCAAATGACTGCCATGATCTTTCATCTGAAAATAGAACAACACTCAAGTGAAATAGTGCTGCTGCTTAATTTTGCCAGAGTACGCTGCTGAGTAGACTGTATCTAACCCAGGTGTAGCATAGCATCATGAATCAAACCCAGATCACTGGGGCTAGCTAATTAGGACTTGCATGTTGCCACCATGTGACAATTATTCTTTGTTCAGAGCAGCTGTACATGGGAATGAAACTTGAACTGGAGACACTAATTTGAAAATGACAGGGAATGTGCAAGTTGGAAGAGCAATGTTCATCTTTTTAACTACCTTTTTTTCCTTTGTAGGATGAATCTGAATGCACTTCTGATGAGGAAATCTTTATCTCGCAAGACGAAATACAGTCATTTATGGCAAACAACAAGTCTTTTTACAGCAATAGAGAACAGTACCGACAGCATCTGAAAGAGAAATTTAATAAATACTGCCGCTTAAATGATCACAAGAGGCCCATTTGTAGTGGTTGGTTGACAACAGCTGGAGCGAACTAAATACAATAAAATAGCTCTGTCTTTCATTGAAATCCTCAAGATGACTACTGCGCCTTCTCTTTCAAAAACTTAATTTAGTGACTTATGGCAAAATTTTATCTTAAAATCAATGTGATTCTTTTTCTTTTCTTTTCTTTTCTTTTTTTTTTTGTGGGGAGATTGGTGGAGGTGATTTCATTAATTTTGATCTTTCTTCAGGCTTGTTCTTTAGTTGAATAGCTGTCCAAGCCTCTCTTATAATTTATGCCATCTCTTTTCATTACATGTTTCTCTTACTGTGAGACTTACAGAAAGCAACCTAGTGGCAAAGTAATGTTGTACCTATAATTCTGTACAGAATGACAATGAGCTGAATATAAGATTTTACAAATAGACATCCATTTGCAAAATGTTTTGGATGTAATATGTTAAAGCGCAATGTGCAAAATTTAAATAAAGAATATTTATTAATATGCATAGTAAAAGTTGGTTTAGATGTTTCTACTTTTCAAAACATTGTGAACATAAGTATTTCCAAGTCTTTTGAGTGCAGCTAAACTACTGTACCATCAGTCCATGTTTGTAGGTTTTGATAGCAGAACTGAGTTGAGTTGACCTACAGCCCTTTTCTGTAGCATTGAATCAGTTTGTATGTCTAAAAGCCAAGTCAGTAACTTCCCCAAGACAAATGCTGGTACTCACAGAACAAACTAGAAGCTTCATTTGAACAAATGAAAAGCAGACAGTGTTTCAGCATATCTGGCTGGGGCTGCTTACTGGAGTGGTGGAGTGTCTTGGCTGGTGGAATTCTGGAAGATGGTTTTGAGTAGGTGAATACAGGTGCTTTTGCACCAATGTACATTCAGCCTTGGTTAGTGTAAAAATAAGCTGCAACATTATATGTTACTGTATTAGTCTCATGGGATTATTTGTTCAGTACTGAGGATAGAAGAGGTGGGAAATGTATGCCATCTTGAAAAATGATTAGCCTTCTGTTTCTAGGTAGATGTGGATTACACAGGTTGTGTATCCCAGGTTGTGTGGGATAGGCTAAATTCAACTGGAGTAAATTGATACAACTGGTGTTGAAGTCGTTGGGAACTTACTTCATGGCTGATTGTAGCCAGTTGTATCCTGCTTTCACCTTTCACATCACTCAGAACTTGATGTTAATAGCAGTGCTTTTTCCAAAGACTGTGTGCAGGGCATGGAATCATACATGTACTTCATGGGATGGTGCTAAGGAAAGTAGCTTTAAAAAAAAATCGCAAAGTGCACAAATTAATCAACATGCAAAACTCAAAATTGTTGGTACTTAGAGCAGAAGCTTCCACATTTGTTTTGTACAATGAAATTGGCTTGCACCCCACTGATTCAGAGTCTCACTTCTTTTTTGTAGACTAATATTTAAAAAACACAGTTTTGGTAAAATGTGGTGGTCTTGAACACACATTCTCACTTAATGTGGAAATGGGTCTTTTGCTGGTTAACTGGGAAAATCTATATTTAGTAAGACTAAATCTCTAATGGAAAAATACAGGTAGATCTCTGATCACGCTGCTGGCCTACAAAGTATGCAGGAAAGAATAATCTAGTCAAAAGAATATCCGAAACTTTCTGTAGCCAATAATCGATTTCCTTGTGATGCAACTACCTTTGCTGGGAAAGAGATGCACGTGATTACACAGTCTTTACACACCTTTTGAATTGAAGTCCTCTACCATAAGTCAACTTTTTTTTTTTTGATGTGGCTTCCACCTCTTATTTCTATTGATTAGAGACTTCAGAAATAGAGATGCTCTAACCATCAGCAAGGGCTTAGTTGGCTTTCTTTATTTTTACAAAGCAGGTTCATACATCTGAAGTCTAGATCAAAGTTTGCATTTTTTTGCCTGGAGTGGGAACAGGCTGCGAAGGAATCTTTTCTTGCCTTAGCTCCTCTCACTAATTAAAAGTATAAAATACTAATGTATAACATAAATATAGTAAAAATGTCACTTTCGAGCATAGGTGCCAAACCACACAGCTGAATGCAACTGTTTTATGCAAGTACAAAGAGAGAGTCTTAGCCATGTGATTACTGAAACCATTTTTGTGAACTATCTGTTTGACTTGTAATATGGGAATGTTAAATCAGTTATTTCATAACAGCAACTTGGTACATATTAGATGGGTTTAAAAACTGGCCACTGACAAGTCTTAACGGAATGGTAAATAGGGAATCTTCATTGTCAATTATTTTTATTAGGGCCACATTTCTATTAGTAATTGTTCTAGGCCCTATGCTATTTAACACTTTTTTTTATTAATGACCTGAATGAAACAAAATCATTGATAAAGCTTGCAGATGACACAAATTAGAGGAATGGTAAATAATGAAGGATCTCTGATGAGAACAGCCTGGATGGGCTGGTAAATGGGGCACAAATGAACAATCAGAATCAAGAATGTAGGACTGAAAGGGACCTCAAGAAGTCAACTACTGTAGTTCATCTGCCCACATGGAGACACAGAATTAAGTATACCTAGACCATGAATTTTAACAACCCACTGTTCTTCCCTGCTATGGTGGAGTCCTATAGTCTTAATTCTGTAATGGTGACGGAAAATGGTGTTGGCCATTCATTGCCTTTATATCCACAGGTAGGGGTATGAGGGCGTGCACAGCATATGTGCAATCCTAAAAATACTGCTCAATAAAAGATTCCGATTTCATGCATAGAGAGCATGCTCACAGCAGGATTCATATGGGCAACACATCTTGAAGGATTACAGTTGTTATAAGGTGTAAGTAACCACTCTTTATCAGGGCAACTGTGATTCATGCAGCTAAAGTTTGCTGTGTTGTGTTTAGCCATGTTGGTATCAGGGTATTAGAGAGACAAGATGGGTAAGGTAATATCTTTTATTGGACCAACTTCTGATCGTGAAAGAGACAGGTAGTCTTCAGTACACAATGTAACCCAATTATCTAGAACTCCAACTGTCTGAAACCTGGTGATGTTCCTTTGACATCTCTTTGAGGCAGTTCACACTATTAGTTGCATGAAAAATTTATATTAACCAAAATCTTTAGTTAGGTAGGCTCAGTCTCCCTTATGCCAAAGTTTGAATAACAATAATAATATATGGAGAGAGGCATATCTCATAGAGCTGGAAAGACCTTGAAAGGTCATCAAGTCCAGTTGCCTGCCTACACTAGCAGGACCAAGTACTGTCCCTGACAGATTTTTTTGCCCCAGATCCCTAAATAGCCTCCTCAAAGATTGAGCTCACAACCCTGGGTTTAGCAGGCCAATGCTCAAACCACTGAGCTGTCCTTTCCTGACTTAAAAAATAATCAAGTTTGTAAAGTATAATTAGTTGGATAGAGCATTCTGCAGCTCAAGAACTTGCAGAGGTGGGCTGTAAGAAAATAGATGCCCTATTATGGAGGGCTATATAAAGGGAAAGGGACAAGATGTTTGGAAAACAAAATGGACAGGACATGGAGACCTGAACAAATAATTGTGTGTTTTTGGTTTGGCCATTTCTGGCTCAGCGTCACCCAAATAGACGTTTTGAACAGTTGCTCAATGAAACAAAATATTGAGAAATTAATTTCAGGTTGAATTAAACATTTTATTCAACCCAAACTAACTATATTGTTCTGGGTTGAGCAAAACATCTCATTCAGCCTCAAAGGAGATTTTTCTTTGTTTTTGTATGTGCTATGTTTTTTTGTTTTTAATCTAGCTGAATTTCAAAACAAAACATTTCGAAAAGTCAAAATGTTTCCTTCAAAAAATGTTGAAATGTAACTTAGAATTTTTTTTAAAAAAAGCTGAAACTATTCACGGAGTTAGACCCAAATTTGTGAGTAGTTTCATTCATCTGGAAACTGCATTTTTTTGGTGAATAAACTATTTGTCCTAAAAACTTCACGCTGCTCTAATGACATGCCCTTGTAAAAAGTGCCCCTTTCTCTTTACAGCACGTACTTTGAAATAATAAGAAAGTGAATCTTTTGTTTTAAACCACTGTTTCAAGACTCCTGTTTTTTGGTATAGCAAATCCATGAGTTTTTGAGCTCCGTATGCTGAAAAAGAGTTACAAACCAAAGGAATATGTGCGCTTAGCACTATTGTCCACTTGATGGCGCTTTTCTGGTTTCATGTTGCACTTGTTGGAAAAACACTAAGGAAACTTCAGCTTTTAAGGGAAGAGAACTCTTTTAGTTCCCTGTTCTCTCAAGCTAAAGTGCTACTTTGTATTTTAAAAAACTAAAAAAACCCACATTTCTTTTTTTGTAAAATTACATATCTTCATACTTCAGCGAAATGCTGAATACTACTATACTTGCAACTCTTGAATGTTTCCTACAGGCTTCTATAATTCCATTCTTATATGTTGGAAATGGAAATAAATTGAAGCCAAGCAGCACTGCAGGATAGACAGTGACAGGAAAGCATCTATTTCAAATCTGGTGGGGGGTGTTTTTTTTTTTTTTTTTTTTTTTCAGTGGGCTCCCATACCAGGTGGCTGCTCTTACTGATGTCATCCAGAAAGCTAGAGATGGAAGTTGGTAGATAAATACTGAAGGAGAGTATTTGGGCATTTTATTTTCCTGCTGTGGATAGGAGTATCGCCAGATGGATTCATTGATAATTTATTGTATTTTTTGCTGGCAGGAAAATTTATCTTTCTGCAAGAAGTTGTATCCAGCAGGGGAGTCCAGGGTAGAATTATTCTGTGGAGTTCTTAGCTTCCCTCCACCATTGCATGAATTCTGATCCGGGAGGAAGGTCCATATATTTTCTTAATAAATATAGACCTGAAGCCCTGAAAAATTTACCCTCAGCCTAGACTTTGACTAGGATCCAAACTTTGATTCAGGATCCAGTTTTTAGGTCCAGTGCCCTGTATTGGGGACATCTATATCTAGCCAGACCTTAAATTCATGATTAATGTTGCTTTTGCAGAAATAATGTGTGCCCATAGTGACTGAGAAATTACGGATTTTGATCTAGACTACTGCACATACAAGGACTGTGATACTAGTATATGGTCCTTGCCACATACGTAATCATCAGAGTACCCGTATAATATTTCTGCATTGCTGCTTAAGACGTTATCATGGTTTTTAGGTTTTTTTTATTGGAAGATCAGAGTAGAAGTTGCAAGTGCTCAGCATCCTTCAAATTCAGGCCCTTCCACTGTGTATTTATTGCCTTTAGGTAAAAATTATTTGCCCATATATTTGCATCTAGTTTTCTAATCTAAAACCTGTCAATTTGTCTGGGGTCTAAAGAGTGTCCAGAGGGCCTATGCCTTCATAATTTCTAGAATGTGGTAGAGATAACACACAATGTTTAGAAAAATAGGACAGCCCAGCTTTCTTCTTCTTTCATAAAATCAGATATCCTTGCTTTTGTATCAGCTGTTTTTATTCAGCAGTATCCTCAAAAGAATTTCTACAAATTATGTGATCTTTTTTTTTTTTTTTTTGAAGGAAGCTGGCAGTCCTTAATTAAGCTTTACTTATCCTGTGAATATTTTTACCATTTGATCTTATGAAATGTTTTCCCCCCAGACTGTCTCACAACTGAAATTAATGGAAGTTGTCTGTAATACCCTACCCTCTGTCTCTGCATTTTCCCTTTTAAATTTATATGACTTGGGCCAGATGTTCCACTGCTGAGTAGAGCTATGCACTTGTTTTCTGCAAGAACCTGAATACACTCAAATATATTTTTTGTGGGGACGAAGGGGGAGAGAGGGAACTTTCCTCTGGATGGCAGTAATTAATAGGGCTTTTGGTGGTTTGGCTCTATCACTGGCTCCCTTAGGCCTATCAAAAAAGATCAAACACAACCACCCCCACCCCCAATCACTAATATTTGACTTCCCCTTCCTAGTCTTCTGGGATGCTTCCTAAATTGAGTGAACTTGTAAAAATGTCTGAATACTGCTTTTTCAACATTTACAATGTATTTGAGTGCATGGAGTTTGGTTTGGTGCCTGATCAATTTTAAAGGCTTCCAACCTTCAAAGAGGCAGCACTTTTCTTTTTAAATTAAGATGCCTCTTAGGTTTTGGAGAAAGTTGGTACTCTTCTGAATTAGCTAAATATTCTTAGTTTCACTCTGTCACCGTCCTATTTTTTGGAAAAGCTGGTCTGTGTGTATGAATTCCTAGTTTTTAGATTCTATTTAATGTGTGTGGCATCAATATCAGTAAACAATTTTTTAGAGCGATACCTAACTGTATGAGAACTAGTTGAGATGATAAAATGGAGTATGATTAGGAGAAGTGGGGTGATGTTAAAGGAAAGCTTAAGCTGCATATCAGGAAAAGTTCTGCCCATGGTAGACTGATCTGATAGTTCCACAAGGAGGTGTTGTAAGCCCCTTTGCTTGAAACATGTACACCAGACTGGACAACATATTAGTAAATGTGTGCTAAGGAATAATCCTGCATTGGCAGGGACACGGACTGGGTGACATAAGGGAGCTTTTCCATCTATTATTTCTGCAATTCTATGATGTGGGGAAGGTGAAGAAGGGAGATATTTTCAAAAGCTAGCCAGCTCTGCATTCACGGACAACAAAGTAAACCGCACAGGAAAGTTGGCAAGGCGAAAGTCTCCTTGAGGTCTTTTTTTAATTTCCAGTCATCAAAGTCCAAAGGAAAGGGACTTTCATGAAAACCTCCCACTTTTCCTGGTCACCAGGTGCTTTTAGTTCATTAATTGTCTATTCACAACAAAATCTTATGCATGTGCTTCACTTTACACATTGACTAGTCCCATTATAGAGTGTAAAGTTCAGTACAATGATAAATCTTTGCAGGATTGGGGGATCTTGTTTGTTCTACACATTAAGATAATGGGCTTGACCTTCATTCAGACGTTACCCACAGCTGGCATCCACAAGCAGTATGGGCAGCAGCTCTATTGCTGGAGAACCTATATCTAGTTAGTCACAATGTAAGGATCTAAACAAGCCATCTCAGCTACTTGGGCGTATTAGGTGTGTCTATGGATAAATAGGATTACAGAAAAACTCAGCTGCAAATATCCCTGTTGTTTATCTGAGAGGCTATGTTCCTTTTGGCTGCTTTCTTGTTCCCTTTAAATATGTAATTAGGCAGGGCTCCCCTCACCTTATATTGATTATTGTATAATTATGTAAATTAAAGTGCAATTACAAAATTAGTCCATGTAATTCTCTTTTCTTACCACTTTCTTTTTTAGGCTCAGTACACTTACTATATGGTTAGTTACCTCTTCCCAACACCATTTAACACTCATCAGTTGGTCCAACCTTCTGATAAGCTCAGTTGTGTGCTTCTGTGTGATTTCATCCAGAATAATTCCAAGAGTTTCAAGAGGTTGGTCTGATTTTTGTAACACTCCATCTTGGCTTTGCAACCTTTCCATTTAGTCTCTTGTAAACAGGAGTCCATGTAATTATGTGGTTTAAAACACAAACGTTGTGAAAAATGTGTACTTCTCTGCTTCTCTGTTTGCTTTTGTACCTTCAAAATCACTGAAATCCCCATAATTTTTTTTAAAAAATCCTACCCTCCATGCCCCAGTGCACTTTAAAAAAAAATGGAAATGTCACCTTGAAAACTTTGAGCTATATTCATTCCTCTTGTAACTCATTCGCTTTCATTAGAATTACACCACAAATTTAGCCCCATTTTTGTTTGTCTGCTACAAAACCAGTCATGTGATTTCTCTTTTTAGTTATGTACATTTTTTCAAGCCGTTTGTATGTCATGTTCCAGTCCAGCATGTGACTGTTTAAATCCCATAAGGATGAACTTAAAATGGAAACACTGGCACAGTTCTAATTATAGCACACAGGAGACTGCTGTTATAATTATCCCATGACCCCAGGTGCACCATCAACTTGTATCTTATTTATCATACTTAGGTCATTTCCCGGTACTAAGTACAAAGTAGTTTCTGATTTTGCTGATTGTCGAACAAATTAAGGTCCAGATCTTGATCCCAGTTCAGTGAATGGTGAAATGTCCATTGATTTCAGTGGAAGCATGATAAAGTAAGACATCGATATTAATCACTCCACAGCTATTATTGCTGTAAATATCAGCATGTAAGTGAAATCCTACTCAGTTTACTGTATTTCACAGAACTCTCTTATCTTCATGGCAAAAACTTTCTGACTTTTTGGGGGAAGTTGCCCTTGATGTCGATGATGGATATTGTACTTTGTATAGAATTATATTATCTGAATTCAAAATCACCCGCCATAGTGATTAGCTTGAAAACGAACTTCCTTAAAAACACTACCACTTCCACTGTGCAACAAATTGATTCTTGGTGCCATTCCATGGAAATCAACAGAATTACAGGCAGGGATGAATTTGACAATAATGGGCCTGATCTTCTGCCGTCAATGGAAGTTTGTCAGGGGGTCCTTCACTGGTCCAACCTCCCAGGTATTGCTGGTTGCCTTGTGTCCTTCTGGGTTTTTCTTTCTGTTCAGGTTTACACCACCTGATAATTTTGTATTCTAGTCCGTGTCTGAAACTAAGTAAGGCTTAGCTAGTCCCAATGACATGTGCTGCTTCTGTTTTGCATGAGTGTCACTGACAGAGGCCCCTTTTCCAGCCTAGTGCATTGTAAGCAGTTTTCTCTAAAGATTTCCTATCCCTTGCAGATGTTCCCTTCATGCAGCTTGCCTTGCTCGGGTTATTTATTTAGGTCCATCCTGGGAAGTGCAGGGCAACTCCTGCAAGCTGTCGAGTGCCCTCAACCCTCGCCGAGCTCAAAGAGGACTAAGGCTTGACTTGCATCGTTTGGGATTGGGTCCTTAACTTTAAAGGTCCTTGGGGCATGACCTTGTTTTCTTATGAGGTGTAAGTGCTGAAGTCCTGTAGAAATAGTAACAAGTAGTCATTGGAGGCTTGGTAGCTCATCTCAGAAGTAGAATTAACCATAATGCCAAATGACATCCTTTATGACAGCTGTTGTCTGGTAGAAATACATTCCCTCTAAAGGATTCTCTTTCTCTCTCTCTCTCTCTCAGAAATACTTAATCAGAAGAAAATTTAAATGCCAGTAGTTTTTCCTCAGGTTTTCTATACATTTCAAGCCTTATAGATACTGCAGATTCGAAATCTTAGGGATAAACCATGCACGATCTAGTGGATAGGTATTGGACCTGGAACTAAGGTTACCTCGATTTTATTTCTGACTCTGACTGGCTGTGTGACCTTGGGCTAGTCATTCCACCTTTCTGTTCCTTTGTTTTCCCTCCCACCTTTTATCTGTCTTGTCATTTAGATTGTAATCTCTTTGGGGCAGGGGCTGTCCCTTATTATGTGTGTCTATACACAGACTAGCAGAATGGGGCCTTGATCTTCCTGGGACCTGTATGCTACTGCAGTACAAATAACAAGCATGACAGGCAAAAAGAGAAACCCACAGCTTCCAAGGGCTGGATTTGTGAGAAGGGTAGATAGTGTCCAGGTCATTTTTTTGCTTGACTTTCGGAAGTGCTGAGTACTCCCATCTCCCATTGTGATCATTGTTCAGCGCCTCTGAAAATTTGGCCCCGACACTGAGTGTCTCAACTTCTCAAGGCTAATTTATTTAAGAATCTCTCTACCTCCACACCTTGGGAGGCTGCCAAGGCTCACTGGAAAGCCATAATTACACAGTTTCCCTTTGACTCTCCAGATTTTCCTTATTCATAATGTGACTTTTGAGCACCTCGCAGGAATAAATTGAACCCATTCCATTTAGTAGGCATTGGATTTGTTTCAGATTTTAGGACATGCGCTCCTGAGACTTACCTCCACTTGAGGTGGAGAAGCTGATGATTACCTACCTAAGCCAGAAAACACAGTGTTTGCTGACTCTCAAGTTAAAACAAGAAGTCAAAGTGAAGGAAGGCTGGCTTTGCGGTTAAGGCACTAGACTGGATCTGGATTCAGTTGGCACTTTGGGCAAATCACCATCTCTCCATCTCAGTTCCTGATCTGTAAACTGGTGGTGGAGATCCCTTTTTATTTCCTCCCATCCCATGTCTGTTTAGTCATGAAGCTCCTGAGGCAGGGATTTGGTATGTGCACGTACAAAGACTACCACAACGGTGTTTTGATCTTGGCTAGGGAGACAAGGTAGCCATGTCTTCATCTATTTGCCCATCAAAGATGTTGGGTGAATTTTCAGTTCAATTTGACTGAGTGATCTTTTTGCCAAACAAATAGAAGGTTTGATTTGAAAAGTTCCATGTATGGCAGACGTGGCAATCTCTGTAGAAGAGAAGCTAAAATGTTATGCAGTCTAACCTATCTATCCAACCCATGCTCACCACTGGTAGCAACAGGCTTTGTCTTTGAGGGAGATTGGGGCAGCTGGCCTCCTTAGGGTATTGATAGACATAAAGTCCGCAGGCTAGTGGCTGCAGCACTGGGAGTCAAACTCCCCTTAGGCTCCTTGAAGTGATGTGCTCCAGGTCACACAGCCAGTCTTTTGCAAAGGGAAGACCCATGAATTCTGGACTGTCAGTGGGGTGCCTAGGCCACCTCATCTCTTCTGCTGCTTAACCTGGCTGCCGTCGAACCTCAGAGCTAGGAGCACTCGGGAACGGAGTTGGTTCTTTCAAAAGTTTACAACTGAACGTTGACTTCAGCTTTGAAACTTTACGATGTAGAAGAAAAATGCTGCTTTCCTTTTATTTTTAATGGTAGTTTACGTTGAAAACTATACGGTGCCATATTTGCTTCTATTTTTTTTTTTTTTTTTGCCGTTGCCTGATTGCGTCCTTCCAGTTCCAAGTGCGAGGTGCGGTTGACTGCTCAGTTCGTAACTCTGCCATACTACTGTATGTTACCACTGATTCTCCTTTACGAGCTGCATTGTGGTAGCAGGGAGGCGCACCGCTCCTGTACGAGGACCCCATTGTGTTTTGTTAGCCATTGTAAAATGCAACAAAGAGACAGTCTCTGCCCCCCAAGAGCTGAATGTATTTGTCTCCTCTGCTCTGCATTCCCTCATTTTACCTTATTAGAGTGCAGGAGTGCTCTACAACGGAATAAATCAATACCATAATCAAAGGAGTGAAGAGGAGATAGCAGAGCAAAGGAGATCTGTAGCTTCTCCTCCCTTTGGGGCACAGCCCCTCAATTTCTTGTGTGTGAGTACAGCACCTGGGCTGCTGGTTTAGGGGGAGGGAGGAGGCTCCTCCCAGCTCCTGCACTATACATAATAGATTTCAGGGGCATTTCATTTTAAGGCTGTCTCCCCCTCCCCGCCTTAGGTGCACTGAGTCTGGAAGGGCTCAGCCAGCTCTGTGCACCTCCTCTTTCTTGGGTGAACAGATGTCCTCATTTTATAGGGACAGTCCGGATTGTCGGGTCTTTTCCTCAGACAGGCTCCTATTACCCCCACACCCCTCTGGGGTCACCCCTTTCCCCTCCCCCCCAGCAGCCGGGCTGAGGCCGAAGGAACTCGGTGCACGGCGGGCAGGGAGGTGGCTGCCTCTCGAAGGGGCAGGGGCGAGGCTGGGCTTGGAGCAGGGGAGGGAGGAGAGAGGCGGGAAGGGGCGGGGCGGGACCCATCCTCCTCGGGCCGGGGAAGGCGCTGCCGTGGCGGGGCGAGCCCGGGGCCATGGAGCGCTGGAAGGACCGAGTGGCGCTGGTGACCGGCGCCTCGGTGGGCATCGGGGCGGCGGTGGCCCGGGCGCTGGTGCAGCGCGGCATGAAGGTGGTGGGCTGCGCCCGCAGCGTGGACAAGATCGAGGTAGGGGCCGGGGGGCGGTAGAGGAGGGATGGGGGGCTAGGGAGGGAAGGGGACCTGGGAAGGCGTCTCGGGCGGGGGGGGGGGGGTCCCCTGCGGGATCCCCCCTCCGGCTTTTGGGGGGAACCCATGACACTGGGGGGGGGAGACACATAGACACTCCCCCGCCCCGGAGCACTGCCCCTCCCCCCGCCCCTTTATTGTTAGCGCTCCCGGTGCGGGCTGCGGACAATGCCGGATCCCCCCCCCGCCCCCCCCACACACGTGGGGGAGCCGAGGTGCCTAGGGAGGGGGCAGGTTGACGGGTCTCTCGCAGCAGCTGTGAGGGCTGGAGGGGAAAAAACTCTTCCAAGGGGCGGCCCAGAGACGACCCCCCCTGGGCGGGGAATGAAAGAGATCTGGGGACTCCGTGCAAACAGCCCCTGTCCCCGTTATTCTTCCAGTGCCTTTTGGGGGGCAGGGAAGGTGGGGGAGAAGCCCTCGGTTAAACTCTTATTCCCCCCTCTGAAATGAACTAGCGCTCTTCCCTTCCCACCGCTCAGCTCTCTGGGGAAAGTTGCAGATCTGCGGCTGGTTTATAGTTTCCTCCAAGCCTTATACTCTCTGTTGAGCTGTCAGGTTAAAATTTAAGGCCAAGATTTGTCCAAAGTAACTGGTCATTCTGGTTGGCTCCATTTTTTGGGGGTGGTTGTGGTCATTTGAGATGCCTTTAAAGAGACCTGATTTCCCAAAGGTGGGTTCTTAGCATTTTTTGAGCTATCTCAGGCTGGGCACCCAAAACCACTAGCCATTTTTGAAAATCATGGCCCATATTTTTTGGGGGGAAAGTATCTCCTCTGTGTATTAGAAATAACGTTTTTGGCTTAAATTTTAAAATGGAACTGAGTTCTCCTCATTTTTGCTGTTTCTTTACTTTCCATCCCTTTTACCTTGGAGAATAGTCCAGTCAGTTTCATTCCTGTTTATGAGCCCAGTTTGTAGTCAGTTTTACTCTCCAGTTCTAGCGCAATGCTGCAGTGTATGGGTTGCAGACATTTCAGGGAAATGGGTATTAAAACAATTACAAAAATGGTTGCCATTGGAATTAAATTGTAAATATTTCTGGAAATATTTCTGTTGGTGTTAGGGTTTCTAAAGATGGGTTTTTACAGAAGCTAAATTTAGGAAAAAAATGACCCGAGCGTCCCTCTAGTTAAATAATCCTGATAAAACACTTGGACCTCATTAGATGAAAATCTTAATAGAAGTGCAAAGCATGCAGCTCACTGTATATTAAAATGGAGCAGCAAGGAGGGTTAGATAGTAAAGGGTGTGTGGGCTGAGGAAGACCACAGGGAAAAAAGGTCAGATAATGTTAGGAGGGAGATTGTGCAGGGTGGTTGGGTAATGGGGCATTTTCCTTTACAAGGACTTACCTCCATTGCAGAATTGTATAGTGTTTAAAAATGATTGTGAACAAATGAGTTAGCTGACACGATTCTGACTACATCGAAGTGGACAAATTATATTCAGAATCATCATCAGGTCAGCCAATTGTGATTTATGATCAGTCAGCTGATATGACGCTAAACACCATTTGTCCTGGTCTAGGTAGACCACTCAGATGTGGTCAGAAGCATCATGTCAGCTAATTCAGCTGTTAAAAATTATGTTCCAACACAATACAATTTTGCAATGTAGAAAATCCATAAGGGATAATAGAGAGATGGTGGTGAGATGAGAGAGGGAGTTTGGTGCATAATGGTGAACATATCTTGTAAAAGATGTCCTTAACAATTAAGTGACCTCATGACTATGTTTCTGTAAAAACCCTCATGTGCTCATCCTCCTCCTTCCCTCATACAAGTGGGCTTTCACTTGTTGCATCATGGCTGTCAGTATAATCTAAATTTTTGGGGGGCAGGATTTGCACCTTGCTCTGTAAGAAAGGTTTCTGGTACTTTTTGGGTGTTACCCAAGTTAAAATAATAAATTTCATAGTACAAATACGTGTGTGTGTGTAAAATTAATAAAATGTAGCTGGAGAGGTGAATAATGCTTTAATATTCTGCAGAGCCGTTCACACTAATTTGAAACCTGGTGCTTATGAAGGTGTATTATTTCCGGAAAGGGCTGTGAAGGAAGTTCACTAAAGATATCCAAGTCACCTGTGTTTGTAAGGTTGAAATACATTCATGTATACACTACTTTTTTTGGTAGGACTACACATTGTCTCATATCTTCTGGCTGCTGTTATAGTGATCAAAGGCATATTTAATTGACTCACCTAGCAATAAATGAAAAATATATTCTCTCCTTTGCCAGCTTGATTACACTTTGTACAGTAATTGAGTTTTATTGTAGATCTTTTAGGCCTCAACTCATCAAAACAGTTAAAAGTGTTTAAGTTCAATCTGAATTCACTAGGTCTTGGATGAAGTGGGACTTCAGTGCATAAGTTGGGAAGACAGTTGTGGAGACAAGGTACACCACTAGCTAACTATAATTATATTGCTCTCATAAATCACTGGCTAGCAGTTACTTATTATGTTTTTATTAGGTTACATCTGAAAAACACGCACGTGTGTATGTGTATTTGTTCTATTTTGATTGTTAAATTTGTTGCCTGCTGGTTTAGGTTTAAATGCTTTGAGGAAGTAGCTTGTTAATTTAGTTGGGAAGTAAAATTTAGGTTTCCCTAGAGAGTAAGGCACATTTTCTTTTTCGTTATGGAAAGATTCTCAAAAGCTTGATTTATCCTTTGTCCAGCCAGATCTTTCTGTGCAATATTGGGTCGGCAGAGCTAGTTAAAAGCTAAGCAGTAGCATGGTTTATGTAAATATTGACAGCTTCTAATGATCTCCAGCAATGTATTTGGGAATTTGAGGTACTAAAAATGCTGGCTTTATTGTTATGTAAGTACAGAGAGAGGGAAAAATACTTCCCAACAAGCCTGAATTGGGAGACAAGAGCCTGGGGGATGGGTTGGCAAGACAGAAAATACATGTATATAAAATATGGTGAAGCTTCGAGAGAGTGGCTGTGGTAATAGAGAAGAATACCTGAGACATCTAGGGAAAGTGGGACGGAGGATGTAAATATCATGGCCAATAAGGCTTTGGGAAGACTTCTCTCTTAGAAGGATTTGATACTCTCGCTGCTTGTTTATTTTATTCAGGTCAGTTTCTTGGCTTTATTACCAACAGGACTGCTGCAGATACATGCTTAATGGTCTCTCTTTGCCTTGCATGGTCTAGCCATGCAAATGAATTTCAACTTTTTCTTTCATCAGCTCTTCCCCTGAGATTCCTGTCCTGTTTCTAATCAGATTTTTCACAAAGCTCTTTGTTCAAAGAGAAGAATTGGAGGTTGTACCGTTAAGTTTTAAACATAACTCAACCAAAATCCACCTTTATTTACCACATACTGCTGGTATTTAAGATACAGTTTTGTTGTTTTTTAGCTTCTGTGTTGTAGGAAAGAATTATTTTAAAATTGCCTGGAAAACAGAATTGGTTTATGTTCTGAGCTGACCGGGCGTACACAGCATTTTAAGGCACTTATCATTGACGTGTGGTCTAATCAATTTTATCTAGGCCTTCTAAATCCATCTGAACATTGGAGAAATGCTGGTCTTGCTGTAATTGAGGTTAAAATAGCTTCTCATTTTAAACACAGTTTTGTCCCTCCAGCAAACTTCCCCAGAACTAAACCAAATTAGCTGAAATGTTATAGATTTGATTTTTCTTTTTTAATGTCCGTGTAGGAATTTTTTTGGGCAAGCCTAGCTTCTAAGTTATTTAGGACCATGTTCATAAATATTTTGGGGACACCAAAACTCCAAAATGGTTTGGCCTAAAAACTCCAAATTTGTTTTAATCTGTTGGTGTTGGCAAGGACTGGTAACTTGGAGTAGTTTTGTGGATGGAATTGTACAGTTATTTGAAGCAGTTTTGGCATAGCTTAACAACTCTGGAGTTTATAAACTCTGGATGGCCACCATGTGGTGGGAGGCAAAGGGAAACCATATATGGGAGAGAGAAGTGGACTGGCATTCAGAGGAGCAGAACAGAGAGAGCTGCATGAGTTGAGATATGAGAGTTACACCTCACCAGTCAGGAAGCAAGAACAATGTCATGTGACCCCATCTAGCCAATCAAAATTAACTAATATATTTTGAGTTTAAAATATTAGATAACCACAATAACTGTCTTCTAAGCAAGCTATGATAGTAGTATTTGCCAAATAATACAAGGTAAGAAATATTTGCCAGATAACTCTGAATAATGAATGAATCTGAGAAATGTATAAGCCAGTTGTGGATGATTTGCAAATATCCTAAGGGCAGATCCTCAGCTGTAAAGATCAACATCACTCCCATGAAGGCAATGGAGCTAAGCTGCTTTGCCAACTGGACTCAGGCCTTCAATTCATTAAATAAATTGTTCCCTATGAGTTATTCATTTTGCTTTAGTTTAGTATCAAAGCCAAGTACTCCAGTCTTGACTCCACAGGTAAACCCTGCAAAGAAGGGGAATTTAACAATCTCCTTAAAATCTTCCTCAGGTCCTACTTCATTTAAAAGTCCTCCATCAGCTATCTCCATCTTACATGCAAAAGGTAAAATCCTGACTCCATTTAAGTCAATGGAAGTTTTGCCACTGACTTCCATGGGCCAAGATTTTACCCAGAGTCTGAGCCAAAACCTACTGAAGTCAGTGGAAAGATTCTTACTGACTTCAGAACGCATGGGCCCAGTCGCTGTGAGCACAGGGCCAAAGGGGCAGAATTAAGGTAGTTGGAATGGCCTCAAATCAGTATGGCCAGCTCCAAGGATTCAAAACTCACAAGTCGGCCTCCAAAATACAAAACATTTTTGGGGGGCTAATCTTTATTTGCTTTCTGTTCTTTCAGCCATTAGTGTGTTTGTGGGTAACGTTTTCAAACTTTTCTCCACAACCATGAGAGCTAGTAGCTTACTTTAAAAAAAAAAAAAAGCTGAGTCTCATGTAAACACGTGACTCCAGGGACTGGGGCTTTAAGGAGAACACCCCGAGAATATCCCGAGAGTCTCAATAAAAATGTGAGAGTAGCAACATTTCCATACATTCTAATATTCTGAGGGTCAGGAGGTGGTGTGTGTTATTTTTAAAGCTATAACCTTGAAGGTTACCTATATAGGACAAAACAAAATCACTCTTTATGAGATGTAACAAAGTCCTGAAACAAAGGCAAGATTAAAAAGAACATGTGGTTACACAGGTTAATTTCGAACTTGATGATTTCAAATAAATCAGTCTGCTATCCCTAACTGCTGCTCCTCTGAGCCATCACTCTAAGGCTGGTGTCTTGTAGACATCATGGGGGCAGTCAGTCTTGAGTAGGGATATGGAAGATGAGTGGACCTATGGAATAGTTCAGGGAGAACATTTCATGTGTAAAGGGCAGCGTGGAAGAAAGCCTAGGGATGTTTGGGTGAGAAGCAGGCAAATGGAGCATTCATGGCTGGCATTTGTGGGAGAGATGGGAGCGATGCAATGAGAGACTGGAGCAGATAAGCAAGGAAGGGAATTAAAGGGGAAGAGAAGCAACCTGCATTTGCTGCAGTGGAAAATGGGAAGGCAGTGGAGGGGTCAAAGCGAGCCAGGGGTGACATGGACTAATTGAATGGATTGGAGAGAGACAGTGTGGGGGCTGAGGAGGCAAGAGTAGGCAAGACGTGTTGTTACAATATGTATCTCACTGATGTATTAAAATCTAATACATTGATGTATAAACCATTGTAGCTCAGGAATATAGAAAATAAATCCAAGCCATCTGTAACTGGGGGAGCATAAACGGTACCATTTAAAAACAAAACAGAATCATCATATTCATAATCTCTAATCCTTCTAAGTTAAATTGGCTGGAACCACTGTGTATAGATGTTTTATAACCTGCTGCAAATTTGTGACAGAGAGAATATGTGGTCTTATGGGGGAATTTATCTAGGGCAATAAATACTATGTCAAAATTTCTTAATCTCTCGGAAAATCAGATAAGAGCTCGAGGCAAGATTGCAAAGGAATTGTGGAATTGTGGTTTGGGGATTTAAGCGGTGGTGGGAATGAGACGCTCTTTATTTGACTTTGAAATAAATGTAAAATGTTAGAGCTGGTCAAAAATGTTGTGAAAAATGAAAATTTTTGGATTATCTCTATGAAATAGAGCATGGACCATTATCATTTAGTGCATCATTTGGTTTCAGTGAGTATGGTACTTACTGTGTGGTTTGATTGGATCGATAGTTATTTTATCTGTATGGCACAATAAAGAACTCGCTTAGTCATTTGGATTTATCCTATATAATAATGTCCAGTAGTGATGGTCAAAAATAAAATACTGGACAGGCTCAGTCCAGCAGCTGTGACTCACATAAAAGTTCATTACTCAGTTGAGTCAGTTTCTCACCAGCGAAAGTCTTTAAATCTTAATCAGTGCACTACGCCTGCGAGTAAAGGTTACTTGTGTCAGTGATGCGATTGGGGTGGTCTTCTATAATTCAAGTTCGGAGGAATAAGATAACTATGCAGGAATAAGAAAACACTGCTTTTCCTGTGCAAATCTGCTAAATTAATTTGGCTAAAGACTTGTTTTTAAGTGGGAATCCTTGAGGCATTTAAGCAGTAATACAGCTCTTGGTGTGTACGGTAACCCAATATTTTATGGTTTTCCAAGGTTTAAGTACAGGTGTACTCAATGTTTTTGAAGGGTACAGGTACTGCTAGTCAACCTTGATTCCGCATTACTAACATTTTTGGGCAATGCATGTATTAAAGTCAAGCATGTACTTAAGTGCTTTGCTGCATTGGCCCAGAGTGTTTAGTACTTTGCATTTAGTGAATCACTTGTGTGGTTTCTCTTATCCTTTCTGTGAGAGAAGAATTGTGCCGTACGAGCAGTGTTTTGTTCTGGTTGTTGGACTCTGTGATCTGCAAGGCTTTTTCCATCTTGAATTTCTGACTTCAGTTTCACAAAACCATTTTGTAGTCTGAAAACTGCATGTGTGAATATAGCATTTTTCTCTGGGTATTGAGAAGGGCACCCTGACAAATTTGAGAGTGTTGTACCTACGAAGACTTAGTAACACAGCTGAATATTAAAAACTCATATGTTTCCAAAGTAGCAAGAAAATTCAAGCAATATTAGAGATCTGTTCATGTCACTGAGAATAAAATATCTCATCTCATGGCAGTATTGGCTGATACAACAGTCTCTGCTCCTCTTACTTAAAAATGTAATGCATCAGTTACATTTTGCAACACTCCACACCCGAGATAAAATTTGAGTATTTATCGGTAAGCAAAGGGTCTATATGGCTTGGAGGCATAATAAAGACAGCTGCACATCCTGTCACTTGTAACACATGTGGGTTTTTTTTTATTAGGATGCAGGAACATATTAAATGTTTTCCTCTGTAAGAAGCAGCTTAGAGCAGAGAGTAAGAGAACAAAGCTGCTCCTGTGGGATATGAAAATGAATTCCATGTGTGAGAATGAAACCAGATAGCAAGTCACCCTGCTACTTTTTCTTTCTATCAGCCAGCAGAGCATTAGTCTGTGTAATTGTAAGTGTACATATTAGTGCTAATTTAACCCATACAATTATAAGAAGGCTTTCAACGTTAAATCATGTATTATTAACACCATGCGGTAGATGGTAGAATGCTGCACAATAGGACTAATGGGCTAAGCATAGAGACCCTCTGCCAAGAGAATTTACAGTCAAAATTCTATAGCATCTTGTTCTCTTTCAGGTCCATTCAGACTGTACTGTATCCCTTTAGCTGGTGATTTTCCTTTTCCCTACTGACCTTAGTCGTCCATATATGGGTTGTATATTTATGTGATAACAGTGCTCAGCTGGGCTGGGAGAAATCCTTTTTCCTCAACCTCTAGACTGTAGAACTATACCTACAACTACTGTTTAAAACTCTGGGGCTGGATTAACCCCCCTGCCCCCGTGGTCCTTATGCACATCTGAAGCAATCCAAATAGACAAGACAAACAAAGGGTAGGAGGGAATGCAGGCACAGAGAGTCAGGAATAGAATCCAGGCCTCCTGTGTCCTGGCCCAGTGTCCTGTCCACTGGACCACGCTGCCTCTTGCACAGCTCTGTAGTTTTCTATTTAAGTGGATGGGTTTGGAGAAAAGAGGTAGATTTTCCATTTCTTTTTATCTCAATGCAATAGACTTCAGCAGTTTATTCACCTCACCCATGTTTTTATTTATGTGCATTCTTCCTTTTAACGGTGAGATGCTAGTCGCTAAAGAGGACATTGTGGTTCATGGTGCGTCATTAAGCTTGGGATGCAACATTACAAGAATGAGACAGGGTTACAGTAGTTCCTTGACTCCCTGCCACTCCACCACAGGAGGGGAACGTAAGAGAGGCGTGTTATCTCATAGTCTCTGTGCTGCACAACGCAGTCCAGACACAGCAGCGGGAGGCAGAAGAAGCACCTTACGCTGATGCCCTGGGGACACAGCTGCAGCAAAAAAATAGCAGACGGAGCACAGCTGACTGTAGCAAAAAGATGAGTTCTGTGGGATCCTTGCTTAGACTTGATGCGGCTGTGCTAACCACTGCTTAGGGGGCTTCCTACTATTTCATTACATTTAGCAGCTGTGGAGGGGGATTGAAAACTGTTTCTAAATTAGCTGCTGGTATGCATAGGGCTAAACTGCATTCATGTCTGTTTGGCAGGGTCATAGTGAGTTGTGAAATGCTTCTTAAACACCTTTCTTTTTAGTTTATATAGGGATCATCCTCACATCCTAGCGGTATTCCTTTGGGACCAGATCCTCAGCTGGTGTAAATTGGCTTAGCCTATGGAATTGTGTCAGGCTGAGGATCTGTTCCCATTTCAGAAAAGTTGAGTGCATTAGGCTGTTGGTTGTCCTATAGGAGAAGAAGTCCCAAGGGTGGCGAGATTTTTGGTGGTTTTATCCTTCTCATTGCTCCTTGTTTCCTCTGCCACTCTGTGAAGAGTTCCTTTTCTCTACGATGTACAAATACATGTTCTTTATTTGCTGGCACTGATTGTGGTTGCAATGTACCTTGGCTATAGGAGGCAAGGAGTGAGCCTTAACTATTTTCTAATACTGGTGTGCGTTATGAAACTGTGCTCGCTGCTGCCAAGGAGTCAAACAGTAGATCATATGACAGATATCCACAAGTACTTTCGCTCCTTTCATCTGTAGATCGCAAAATACTGTAGAAAGATGGGTATCATTACCCCATTTTACAGGTGAGAAAACCAAGACACAGACTGATAAAGTAACTGGCTTAATGGCATGCATCAGGTCAATGGCGGGGCAGGGGGTAGCACCAAGGTCTCCTATCTCCCACCCAGCCTGTGACTCTTTCCACAGGATCATGCTGTCTTTTTCTCTGATTTGTGTTTCTCTTGGGGTATAATTTTTCCATCTGAAATTCCCCTTTAAGTCCTGCATTGCGGCAACTTTCTAGCTGAGGAGGCCTAGATGTGGCTTCCTTTTGGAAACAGGTGGTGTCATCCCCGACCTGGGAACATTTGCGTAGTGTGAGGTTCTTCCTTTCTTCTCCCTGTGGGAGCTTTTACTTCCTCCTCTTGGTTTTAACAACAGTCAGAGATCCATACACCTCGTCCCTTTGACAGTCTGCATTAAGCTAGCCCGGGGTGTCTGTGACTTATTTCACTAAACTCTAGGCTTTTTAAAAACATTGTGAATTCATTGCTTGTGAATGTTCCTGGATTGACAGCCCAGGAAATGGAGGTCTTCTGTGTATGGAACATGCACAGCTTATCCATGCAGCCCCACCTGGGTTCCTTACCCAGACTGAGATGGATCAGCCTAAGGATGAGAGGGAGCTCTGCTGTCCCTTTCAGTCTTAGTCTCTGGCCATTAGGAATTGGACTACTTAAGTTGGAAGCTCTTTGAGGCAGGGACCATCTTTTTTGTTCTGTGTTTGTACAGCACCTAGCACACTGGGGTCCTGCTCCACAACTGGGGCTCCTTGGTGCTACTAAAATAAAAAATAAATGAGTGAGTTGGTATCTTATTATTATTTATCATCACACAGGCTACTAAACGCAGTAATTTTCTACCACTAGGCTGGATTAGGGTCAGGGACTGAAAGGTAAAATATTCAGGATTGCATTACCTAGTTCTCTTAGCCAGCCATTCCCCCCCACCCCCAATGTTCTTAATTAAGACAAAACAGGAGGACCAGAGAGACCCAAACTAGCAAAGGGGGTTGTTGGGAGATCAGACACCATCAGGATATACTGGTTTCACCGAGTGTGTGTTGATTTTTCCTTGGATTGCTTTTATAATGGATAATGTGTCCTACAAAACACTTTTTTTGGTAGGCTGTGCACAGCGTGATACAATGTGGCTCCAATTACTGGCTTTAACAGGTTAATTTTAATGCATTTGTGACAGTTATTGATCAAAGGTAGCATTTATAACCAGGGACTACTTTGTCAAGGTTAGGTCTTGCTCAAGAAACAGGCTTTGATAAGATGAGCTATTGACTGTAAATTCTAGTACCCAGCCTTTTAACAGATTAGTGCTTTCCTTTTCAAGCAAGCTGTAAATAGGAGGGGGAAGAGAAATGCTGGGCCTCAATCTCCCTGCTATATGCACATATATAAACATCCAATCTTTAAAGTCCCCCCCATATATCCCACTAGTTTATTTATTATTTGTAATGATTGATAGTACAGTAAGGCCAAGAGAGAGCCCAACAGAGATTAGGGCCCCAGTGTACCTGAAGAGTTTACATTTTAAACAGACAGACAAAAGGAGAAACACGGGCCCACAGAGGAAATGATTTGTCCAAGATTATTGGCAGAGCCAAGAATTCAAATCAGGTCTCTTGAGTCCCAGTCAAATGCCCTATTCACATACCGCTCATAGAGTAAATGCAAGCAACCTGCGTAAGAGCTGTAGCTATAACAGGTGCTACTGTATTCCCCTCTTGCAAGGAAAGCACTATTGGGTTGGGTTTCTATTTGAATAAGAAACCTCCAAGAAAAAGCTAGGTGGTTTGCGGTTCAGTAGCTAGCACTTTTCTAGTCAGTACTGAGCCAAGGTACAAGGGATGTGTTGCACTATTTTTGACATGGGACGTTCAGTCAGGATCTTGCAGACATTAACAATCCAATGGCATTTCCCCCAAGAACAGGAATGCTGGCTAACCAGACTATTCATGAGTGCTCAGTTACTTGTGTGCTGGCAGGATCAGGCTCATGTAGAGGATGAGGTCAGGTCAGTGTGCAGGGCTATCTCCATTGTTATCCTCTGCATAGTAACGATGGTGTGGTAGGAAGGTGGTGTGGTCTGAGGATAAAGTCACTGCCGGAAGGCAGTTTAATGGGGTGTTGATTCAGGAAGTGGCAGAATGTCGACAGGGAGCTCAGGTGTGTATGCGTGTGAGCCCAGTTGCCTGAGAAGAATCTAAATGCTGGGCGGTCTAATGAAGACAAGGTGAACCTTGCTGGCCTGTGTTGCAGTCATTGTTATTACCTGTCCCGTGTTCAGAAAACTGTAACAACCTCTCAAGCAGCTGTCTCCTGAGTGAACATGGCGGAGGCCTGATTTTCAGAGGCGCAGAGCGTCCACCGTGTCTACTGACTTCCGCGGGAGAAGTCAGGATGAGTGCTTCCTTGTTGTGTTGCTGTTCTGCTCTCGGAAAATGCTGCTGCCTGCTCTTCTTGTCTTCCCAGGGGGTTGGAACCTGCTCACTGCTTCCCCCAAATGCTGACCACTGTTATCAAGGAGTAAAAAATTGGGCTCATAAGAGGCAGGGGTTTTTGTTTGGGCTGTTTTTTTCCTTATTTACAGGAAAGCTTTGCGGAGGCTGTTAGATGAAGCATCAGGAGCATGCAGCTTAGAAAGCTTTTGTGCCATGGGGAGCCCCATTAATTTTGACACTGAATTGGTCCCTAGACACAGCTTGCTAGAGGCTTTTTTACTACCTTTAAAAATTTTAATGACCTTCAAAATTTCCTGGCCCCCTTCAAAGCCTTGTTTTTATTTAGTGGAAGCAGGGGCTGAGAGACACTGAATACTAATAGCCTCTAAGAAACCACCCTTCATTGCCTCTTGACCCTGACCAGGTCCTGTAACTGTGTGTTGCGAGTAGCTGGAACAAATACTTCACTGCATTAAACTGAGTCTCAATCCTTGAATCAAGTGAAGTGAATAGATTTTAAAAAACAAATTAAAAAAACCCCTAGAGTATTTTTTTTCAAACACGCTTTGAAAATCTCCCATCTCTTCCCCAGTTCTTTTTTAAATTATTATTATTTCTTAATGGGGATAAAACCGGATAGCCTCCGGTTCAGTACAATCCAGATATTTTGCCATCCTTTGTGCCTCAATGGCTGAGATAGAATAGGCAGTTATGGAGGAAGAATTAGATAAATCAGACCATCTGCCTAGTCACACATCTTCCTAATTCATCTTCTGACCATAGTGATCTGGATCGGTAGCACTGAAGAGGAGGACACTTTTGAGGGTTGGCAATGATTTATATACAGCGCTTTCTGCTTTCGCATCAAAAATAATCTGGCTTTTTCCAGCACAGTTTGAGGTGGATGGAAACATAGCCAGCAGCAAGAAAGGTGATTTGATTGAGTGGAAGGATGGGACAGTGGTTAGGGGATGTACCCAGAGGTGAATTAAGAAATATTGGGGCCCCTGGCACAAAGAACATTTGGGGCCCCTACATCACCCCCTTCCATAGGGCCCCACTCCCTGCTCCTCCCTTACCTGAGGCCCCGCCCCTGCTCCTCTCCTTCCCCGAGGCCTCACCCCCCTGGCCTGGCCTGATAAGAGCTGCCCAGGGGCCACTGTGAAGCCTTTTGGACCCTTCACCTGCCCTGAGGGACAGGGACACGGGCTGGGGGCTGCTCTTGGGCCCCCCTGGCCTCCACTCCAGGCAGAGGCAGGGTCCTGGTCTCCCCACAGCTGCTTGGGCTCGCTGGACAGCTCTTACAACAGCCTAGGGCATGTAAATACAAAGACATATAGTAAAACATTTTTTTTAAAGGTGGGGTTGACTCTTACTGGCATTACTTACCATTTCAAGAGAATTACATCAGTAACAAAGTATTGAGTCAAGATCAAAGAATCATATCATAATATTATGTATTTATTATTTATTTCATTTATATCTATACAGCAGCTCCAGTATAGAGAAGAAAACAGCAGATGCACATTCCTTATCCTTTGTCTATTTGCATTTCCACAATGCTTAGAAGTGCAACTCATGGTCCAGGACCCTTTTGAAGACCTTGTCAGGGCAACAAAGAAAAAGAGTCCAAATTACTATAGGGATGAATAGAAAAGGAAAGTGAACTGCTGACTCTCTCTTTTTTTAAAAGCTGAATTTACTGAAAATTGAATGTAACCTATATATCTATCAGGAACATAAACGACACAAATTAGATCCAAACTTGGGCCCATTGTGGCTGGTTGCCTGAAGTAGTGTTGGTATTTGTGCAGATATTTAATTACAGTATGTCAAAGCTGCAGCTGTGTGTTTCCACTCAGAAGTTGGAATGTCTATCTCTGTTGTAGGTGTCTTTCACTCTGAGTATTACAATACTACTCTATGCTGAATTCTTCACTTCACCTGGCCGTGGGTCATACATCCAAAACATATTAAAATTCAGTAACCATCATCTATATTTTGTTAGTGGGGAATATCAGCGCCCTGGGAGAGAAGCTTGCTCCGGTCCAAACATATGTTAATCTTCCTTTTCAGAAGAGAATTCATTTAGGATTATAGTGGCAAGTAGTAACAGCGAATAAAACAGAGATAAATGCATGTGGAATATAATTTCCTGTCCCCTACATCCCTGGCATTAATATTTGTCTGAATGACATTGGGGGCTGTGTGGGAAAATATCCAGCGCTGGATTTGGATGTTTAAAAAAAAACCTCAAAACACTGGGGAGTGTTGAAAAGGAAAAAAGGCTGATCTGCTAGCAGGGACCTGCTGTTCTTGTACTGTTCTTTCCTTGATAGTGTTTGAGTGATTTCCAACCAGTCAGCAGGCTGCTTTACTGACAAGCACGTTTCTTATAGCATGGCACAGATTGCAGCTGAGTTGTTGGAAGTTTGTCTCCTTCCAACTTTGTTGCAACGGAGTGATTCACTCCTGAAATTTACCGGACTCAGTCCTTTGCTGCTACTAGTGCTTTGCCCTTCTACCAAGGATCTCAAAGCCCATGAATGACTCATCTTGCAATGCTCTATGTTACAAGTGGGGAAACTGAAGCAGAGTATGGTTAAAGTGAGTTGCCCAAGGTCAATCAGTGAATCTGTGGCAGAACTGGGAATATGGCTCTATGCTCCTTGTTCCCGCTCCTGAACCTTAACCCCAAGACTGTCTTTCCTAGGCCCCCTACATCAAGTTATTTGTATATTGGTAACACTCAAGTGGCCTGTTCATGGACCAGGACTCCATGGTGTTAGGTGCTGTACAAACACACAACAAAAAGAAAATGCCTGTCCCTCAGAGTTTACAATTGACAGAAGTGTATGAGGTCACCCTTGCCATCCTGAAAAACTCTTGTGCCAGTGTTGGGTGGCACTTTATCATTTTTCCTCTGGCTGACATACCAGTCCATGAACCCTGTTTTACAAAGAATTGTTGTCCCCAGGTGCCTGCAAGTGGCGTTGGCCCAAGGTTGCAGAAGGTATCGGTGTGAAAAGAAGGGGGCAGAGGTGAAGCAAGACATTCAGGCCCTCTAGCAGAACTGAGCAAACTATCTAGCAAATCTGAGACTGGGTGGTTTGGAAGCTGGGTGGGTTAGTGATCCTCGTCAGAGGATGCAGAAGAGTTCTAGAAGTTGGAGTGGAAGGGGAGCAGGTGGGAAAGTAATATTCTGGGTCAGGAAGTATTCATCAACTAGGTGGGGATAGTGATAGTCTGGGTAAGTTGGAGGGGGTTCAGTTCATCTTTTCTGAATGGACTTTGGAGGGAGGAGGAGCTTAAAAATTCAGGCCGTCTTCAGAGCCAGGGAGTGCCTTGGGGCTGCGTGCTCGGAACAAAGGCTAAATCCTGCTTGGCAGATTCCACAGCATAAAGTATTTTCCCTGCTCTGTTATCAGTCCCTGTGTGTGTGTATGCGATGGAAGAGGACTGAAAAGGCCTTCTCTTGAGCTGTAGATATATATTTTCATATGCAGGCATAAGCATTGTGGAGCCCATTGATGCAGCTTGATTTGGTGAATACTAGGCTGATTAGATGTAGACACTGCTGTTTAGGGTAACTGGAGGAGGAGGCGAGGAAGGTGTATGTCCATCTATTAAGCCGTTCCAGTGTAGAGAAGAAAACAGCAGGTGCACATTCCTTACCCTTTGTTTATTTGCATTTCCACAACCTTGGCTTTGATTTATAGCCGTTGTCCATACAAAGACTCACACAGCGAGGTTTCGGAGGAGTGAGAGCAGAGGCCAGTGTTCAGAGTGTTCTGGTGGGAGGATGGCTGAACCCACTGTGCTGTTACAGGGGACTGCGGTGTGTGATGCTGACACTGCAAGGGAGGGAAGCATGGGCCGCAGATACTGCCTTAATATTGTTACTCTGAAAAATCCTTCAGTTGTGACATCTTTCCCTGCTCTCTGCCAGCCCCCAAGTGTATTTTACTTGACGGGAGCCCTAGAAAATCAAGACAGAGGCAGCCTGTTAGATCATCTGCACCATCTCCTGGGACCCGCTGCAAGATTATTCCCGTGAAATCTTTTTCTCATGCTTAGACCTGGTTAGTCTGAAAGATTCACCACTTCCCTTGGGAGGCTGATCCACAGGCCAAGAGATGTAATTGTTAAAAAGGATTTCTATAACAGTCAGCCTATTTTTCCCCTTTAATTAATTTAATCCCATTGCCCCTAGTTGCATCATCACGGCTTGTTCATTAATAAGATAATTTTATGCAAGGGTATGGTGCTTGGGGGTGTTTTTCTATTTACTTCGATGAGCTTTGAATCAGGTCCGTAAGTTATATAGTGTATTCATAGGTGTTTCCCACTTTCCTGGATACTCCCACAAATGTTGCAAGAACAGACCAAGTGTAGTTGAATTAAAACAAATTAGCAACATCTAACTCTATTAAAAATGTAGTCAGTTGTGGCAGAATAAAATAGAAGTGTGTGTGTGTGAAAATATCTGCCTATCTGATATTGAAATTCAGATCCTCCCCTCAGATGCTGCACACACACGCTGCTTTGTATCTGCAGGTTGCCTTGGAAATTTACTCCCAGATAAGCAGTGATCCATACGGTAATGCATAACAAGTCAGGCCTGCTGCGTGGAAGCACTTAC
Organism: Dermatemys mawii; assembly: GCA_007922305.1. NCBI lineage: Eukaryota > Metazoa > Chordata > Testudines > Dermatemydidae > Dermatemys > Dermatemys mawii. Next base: position 6,000,743 of record ML677374.1, read on the forward strand.
ATGTATTCTGGACAACACAGTCTTTCGCTGAACCCTCCCCACTGTGAGTAACTAAGACTGCAGAGTGTCTGGCAAATGGACACATATGACTGCAGTACATTTACTTCCTTCTCAATGGTAACAACAATGTTCTGATAAAAAACAAGGGTGGGGAACAGAGGGAGTTTGACTCTCTGTTATGGCTCTGCCTTGTGGAATTAAGGGGAAGGCAGAAATCTAAGGTGTTCAGTGCAGGATATTCATATGTCAAGGTAAACATTGTTTTAATGAGCTGTCACAATAGACATGGCATATTCCCCTCTGTCCACACTCTGAGCCCATCAGAACACTATTGTAATCATGGCAAAGCAGTGTCTTTAATCTTGATGTGGAGAATAATTGTTTATCTGCTTTAAGGTAGCAGGAACACTCATTAAAATATAAATGGAATAATTTGATTTGTATGTGTCAGGCTGGACATTTCATGATTAGTTGAGCTGGAAAATTTGTCCGACGGTTGAGAAGTACTGGGAGTGGGATATGACTTGTGAAAGCAACATGCCCTACCTCCTCACTAGGTAATTCACACCAACACCATTAAAACCGTAGGAACTGCCATAGGAATTAATTTGATCCATAGTGGGTCATACTAGTGTTCCATTCTACCTAATCAGTATCCTACCACTAACAGTGACCTGTACTCAGTGCTTCAGAGGAGGGTGCAAGAAACCCTGAAGTTATGGGATAACCTGACTCCCATTAATTAGAGGTTGGCATAAGCCCTGAATCAGGAGGGTTTGTATCCTTTGCGAAAATCTTGTTTGTCTTCAATATTTTGTATTTTATCTAGGGACTGATATACTGGATCTGTTGAAGTTAATGGGAGTTTTGCCACTGATTTCAATGGAGCCAGGGTTTCACTTTGGATATTCTTGTTGTAGGTATAACTATCAAATCCCTTTTTGAATGCTGCCAAGATTGAGGCCTCCACAATCTCTTGGGGTAGTGAGTTCCACAGTCAAATGGTGCAGAGGGTGGAAAGGGTTTTTCCCTTTTAGCCAGTTTTGAATTTGCCACTGTTCAGTGTATCTGGCTTAGTGCCAGAGCTGTTGCTTTGCACTCCTGGGAGTCGGGTAGATGTGTCTCCAGTTTGATTCAGATCCTAATCTCACTTTCTATAGGCTGGGGGCTCTGGGACTCATGTCACTCAGTAGTGACTTTTGTATTAGTGTAAGGTGCAATATTGTCCAGCTCCTCTTGAATGCCCTTAGAGCAAGAAAGGAAGGATAGTCCAGTGGTTAGGGAGCTATTCTGGGACTTGGGAGACCATGGTTCAATTCCCTGCTTTGCCACAGACCCGACTATGCGCAAGTCACGGAGGGTATCTGTACGCAGCCTGCAGCAGTGAGTCTCCGAGCCTGGGCCAATAGGCTTGGGCTTGCGCTACCCTGCTGAAAATAGCTGTGTAGATGTTGTCGCTCAAAATGAGAAGCCTAGTCCACCCTTCTTTCTAGGCTTCAGAGCCCAAATGGCTGTTTTAGCATGAGCCCAAGTCTGTCCATATGGGCTTGGCCACTTGCTGCCTCAGGCTACTGCTGGCTGTGTAGATGTACCTTTAGTGCCTCAGTTCCCCATCATCTGTAAAATGGGACAATAGCTCTTGCCTACCTAACAGGGCTAAATCCATTAAAGAATGTGGGGTGCTTGTATACTCTGGTAATGGGGGAATAGAATTACTCTATCTAGACAGAAGTGACAAAGAGTCCTGTGGCACCTTAAAGACTAACTAAAATTTTTTAGAGCATAAGCTTTCGTGGGCTAATACCCACTTCGTCGGATGCATGCAGTGGAAGTATCCAGGGGCAGGTATAAATGCCTACCTATTTATACCTGCCCCTGGATACTTCCACTGCATGCATCCGATGAAGTGGGTATTAGCCCACGAAAGCTTATGCTCTAAAAAATTTTAGTTAGTCTTTAAGGTGCCACAGGACTCTTTGTCACTTCTGCAATTCCAGACTAACACGGCTACCCCTCTGATTCTATCTAGACAGAAAGTGTTAGCTGTGACATGAGTACTGGGTGTATAATTAACTTGGAGTGGTCCTAGCATCTATTATTTCCATCTTTGAATGATATTGGCTCAGCTAAATCCATAGCACAGTGCATCATCTATAAGCAGGCTTTCTCAGGCCTGTAGGGACTGCCCTGGTAAATTGGGGTAGGTGGCATATGTAAGATGGTGCAGTGTACTTCCATTGTCTGTGAGGTTAGCCTGGGAAAACTCAGAGTTGGACTCACTGATACCACAGTTGAATTTGGCTCAAAGCATTTAGTAAATTGGAGAGGCTCTATCCTGAGAGAGAGATTTTAGTATTCGAAACCCGCTCTTCTGAATGGGAAATATATGTGGGCTTAGCACATTTCTCAGAAGGTTTTGGCTTAGCTTTGCTGTGCTTAGATGTAGTTTTTCATGAATCATAAACAGATGCTTGAGCAAAGCTGCCTACTGGAGACTAAGGACTGGACACCTGAGACAGAAGCACAAAGAAACAAGTCGGAATGAGGTTAGGCAGTGGTGGTTTTGCCCCAGATAAGCTGGAGAAAGTGACGTGTAGCTGAAAATAATGAGACCTCAGCTTCTCTAGGCAGTTTTTACTATTTCACCGAAAAAAAGGTATTTCTGAGTTTCTTGTGAATATCTGTTAGACTGTATTCAGATGTGAATAAGGGTATTCCTGTGCAAACAAAGCCATTCCTGGTTCATTGTCCATTATTCCTTGTCTCTTCTTCAGTATTCGCCTGTTAAAAAAGTTTCAGTCCAATCAAGGCACAGATATAAAACCACGTGACACAGGTGACCAATCGGGTCCCTGAATAAAGAGGAACAAATGATTCACAAACAATCCATAAGCCGAAAGTATCAAGTATTTGTCAAAGGTTTATAAATAACCAATATACATGCAGAAACTGGGATTGCATCATGACTAGAAAAATGAAATAAAGAACCCTCTGTTTGTTGGGTAATGTTATTCACCACCAGTTCTATCACGCAATCAGATAACCTAGAGGCTTGGTTTAAAGTCCTTAATGTATAAAACTAGTTAGACTGTCTCTTCTACAAGGAATGCTTGGCCAATTTTTCATAGCGTGAAGCCTTGGGGCTATTTGAAGTCAGTAGCAAAATTCTCACTGATTTCTATGGGGCAGGATTTCACCCAACTGTTCATGGCAGACCTCCCGAGTGAAAAATCAACGGTATGTTTCAGCTGCAGAATACTACGAGATCTAACACTGACACAGTTTGAGCCAGAGGCAGTCCTGACATTGGTGGCCAGGGAGTGTCTCAGACTAGACCATAACGGTGCACTACCTCCACCGTGGATCGGGGGAGCTAACATAGATCCTTAGTCAAAGGGAAGAGTTTCTGAGTGCTGGGTCTGTGCAGCTGGGTTCCTCAGCTTCTAGTGTGCATTGCTCCTGAACCACAGAGTGAGCGCCGAGAGTCTGAGGGTATGTCTAAACTGCAGTAAAAGAGAAAAGCACTTACTAAACGTGGCTCGCTAACGCTGATTAAAATAACAGTGAAGACAGGGCAGCTCAGCTTCTAACTTGGATTAGCAGCTCAAATGAAAGCCCATAGAGGAGACTGGGACTGAACTCAAGGTACTGATCCAAGTTAAAAGCAAAGTTGCCCAGTTTTCACTAACACTGACTCCCTTATTGCAGAATTCCTCTAGAATTTTTGTCCATTTTTTTTTAATTGGCTTAATTGGGCTTTGGATCAGGCCCTGAAAACCCAGTTTTGGCTTTTATCCTTGGACAGCCTTCACAGGCATAAGTCAGATGAAACTGCGACTTAATAAGCCAGGGCTACCCAGATAAAACCCTCTCCCCTTCCTGCACATTGTGTCCTTCAAAGTTTGATTAATTTTGTTTTCTTTCCTATTGATTTTTTTTAATTACAAAAAGAATAGACAGATTTGTGGAGGCTGGGTCCATCAATGGCTATTAGCCAGGATGGGCTGGGATGGTGTCCCTAGCCTCTATTTGCCAGAAGCTGGGAATGGGCAACAGGGGATGGATCACCTGATGGTTACCTGTTCTGTTCATTCCCTCTCGGGCACCTGGCAGTGGCCACTGTTGGATGACAGGATACTGGGCTAGGTGGACCTTTGGTCAGACCCAATATGGCCATTCTTATGTTCCTTTGGTCACTAAAGTCTTCTGGAGCCAAATATGAGCACCTGAGAATGACACTAATCCTTGTTGTCTTTTTCTCTGTTATTTGAATATATATAAGTTTTTGAGTCACCCTTTTGGCCTCATTGGTTTGTTTGTTTACATATGTAAACAAATGTGGAAGGCCCCAGAAGCCATGGAAGTGAATAAGACGATAAGGGTGTGTCTACACCTGAAGTTTTAATCATGTTAACTAACTTGACTGCAAATTCTAGTGTAGACCCAACATGAATGTGTAGGGTTCCTAGCACAAGACATTAATCTAGGGTTGGACATGACCAACAAGAAACGTTGTGCCCTAGAACAAACGTTTGTGTTACTAGGATTTATTATCACATTAGTTCAAATGGTAAGTATTCCAAAAGTGGCTAAAATTTCAAGCACAGCCTTCCCCCAAGTAATAAAAATGCTTTACAATTGTTCCTTTGTGCAGATTATGATAAAGAAGTCACACAATGTGGGCCATACTTCATGTTTATAAAAATATCCAGTACATCTTTCATAGGAGGTTCTCACGGAGCCTGGTCCCAAACCCATTGTCCTCCGTGAAAAGCTTCCTAATAACTTCAGTGGACTTTGGATCAGGCCACGATTTCTTAGTAAGCCAGCAGGTTTGATGTGAGTGATGGAAAGCAATTTAAAGATTACTCTAAGTACAAAATTCCCTGAATGAGGAAGCCCACTTAATAGGGTGGTGGGCCATCGGCTCACGCACACTGATTAAAGGTGAAACCCACTTCAGTGCAAAAGGCCTGAACAGTGCCTGGGGAAGCCCACTGCAAAGGAGTGAATTTTGCTGAGTGATGAAGCAGAATCCTGCATGTATAGTAGGTGTAATTAATGATCACTTCAAAATGGCGCTTCTGAATCCAATTGTTACAGGGGATCATTAACAATGAGCAGATGCTCCCGCTGAGTGTTCCACCTTCCTCTGATAGCCTCTGCAGCCTCATAAATCAT
>ML677374.1:6005933-6058737 GCA_007922305.1 Dermatemys mawii
GAGTAACTTTCACCGATCAATGGAGGTAGACTGGCCACCTCTGGCCCCAAAAGTGAAGGAGGAAAATCCCAGATCATTGAAGTAATTTTCAAATACATTTATAAGGCCTTTTAAAGTATCAGTTGGTGATAAATCTCAGCTTATCTCCAGGAAGTGGCTGAATTTTCAGCTTCACTGTGAGCTTCTCTGACACACACAATGTCCTCTTCGAATCAGGAGCCTGTTCCTAGCTGTCACACTAAATTAAGGAGCACATTGTTCCTTCCAGATCCAAACTTATCCAATTGGCTTGGGACATGGGTGTTGTCTCGCCTTGCATAATTGTGAGTCATTGACATAAAGGCTGGATCATAAAACTGCAGCATCATGAAAAACCTGTTCAAGAAACTCGCCTTGTGTTATTTCATGCTGGCACTTCTGCTGGGTATTTTTTAACTATTGCATATTTTAGGTGCCAGTGTCGTGTATTGTTTGTTATTTGTATTGTGCTGGGAGCCTCCATCGTGGACCAGTGCCCGTTGTGCTAGGCACTGGACAAACACAGAACAAAGAGAGGTTTCCCTGTCCCAAAGAGCTTACGATCCAAGTAACATATGCAGAGCTTGGTGGGTTGGGGCCAGTGTAGAAACCCTTTCAAGTGCCCTTCTAAATGTGAAGCCAGATTCATCATTAGCATAAGCGGGTGCATCTCCACTGACCTCAGTGGAATTGTGGTTTCTCACACCAACCAGAGTTACTGTGCTGTTACCACCCTGAAATCACCTTTGCATTGCATTGCCTCTGCCGTAGCAAATTCATCTGTGCTACTTGAGTGGCAGTTCAGCAGATGCTGATGAGACAGCGTTCCTAGCGCTGCAGGCACCTAATCTCCCTTCTTCACTTGCAGAGTTGCTGCGGCAATGACTAGTGGCTGCACTGTGACTGTGGCAGCTGTTCCTTAGCTGCTTCCCAGGGATGCTGCCTGTCACTGTGCACAGTTAATAGACAGTGAATAAGGCCAAGAAAATCCTTGTGCCATTTCCCCCCCCTCCACCACCATCAGCTCTAATAATTGATCTGCATTACATATTATTTAAAATAGTTTATTTTGCATGCCAGTTGCAGGTCTTGGCTAAGAATATCCTGTTGTCCTATTACAATGACAGAGAGTGAAAATTGTGCACTGGGAGCTGAATTCCCTGTAGATTCCACCTGCTTTTGATGGCATCTTCCTTTGTCGAAACCTAGAGGTGAGCCTGACAGTTTCTGGGGCAATGTTATAAATTCATGCCCGCTAATGAGGCAGCACTTCAGATGCATTTGGTGTAAACTATTTGGAAACTGCAAGATGCCTCCGTTCTCTGTTAGCTCTTGGTGTTGGGGTTCCATGTTGAATGCTGATATGATGTCTCGTTAATCTGCATGTGTTTGCTTTTCCACTTGTAATGTTCTATTTCAAAAGCCTAGATCCTCAAAGGTATTTAGGTGCCTAACTTCCACTGAAATTAATGGGAGTTAGGTACTTAAATACTTTTGGGGATCTGGGCAAAAGTAATCTTTCTCTTCTGCCATGCATCTTGAAAGAGATCTGAGCTGAGGAGCAGTGTACTATGTTTAAAGTATATTGGTTTAATCCATTTAAAAACAAAAAATTAGGGGGATCTAATACCCAGAGAGCACGCCAATTTAGGGGATTTAATACCCAAATATTGCACCAGTTTAGTTAAACTCGTTTTGTAAATTTGATTTATTTAAACTAGTGCATATATATGGGTGGATACACCTAAATCTATTTACAAGAATTTAGTTAAATTGATAAACTCAGACACTGTTTGAATGTCTCCCAAGAAGGCTTTCCACCTGCTTAATGAAATAATTTCAAATGCCAATTGTAGTTTAGCAAGGAATAAACTTTTGTTTATAGGTAACCCCAATTGCTTTTGGTTATTTAAAGATAAAAAAAAATCTAGTTCTTATTTAGTGCTTTTCATCTGTTGATCACAAATTACTTTACAAAGGAGATAAGTATCATCATCCTCATTTTACAGATTGGGAAACTGAGGCACAGAGAGGTGAAATGACTTGACCAAGGTCAAACAGCAGGGCAATTGCAGAGATCTGGCAAGAAAACCCAAGTCTCCTGTGTCCCAGTCCTATGGATAGTGCACTGGTGCTGGAACTAGGGCCTGCTGCACCCCTGGCTTGAAGTGGTTTCCATCATATACAGGGTTTACAGTTTGGTGCAATGGCTCTCAGCACCCCCACTATAAAAATTGTTCCAGCCCCCCTGCTGCTGTCTGCTGGACTGCACTGCCTTTCTTGTGTTACCATCCTGGCTTTACATCTTATTTAAAACAAGCATCAAACTTGTCAATTAGTGAAAATGGAAACAATTTACAAAACCCAATTTTCTTTCACCATTGATGCTGTTTAATTTTTTTTGTACTTCACTCACCTTGGAAAATGAAAATAGACAGTTTCACTTTCCTTTCTAGTCCACTTCTTGTTATGAAAAATTTGGAAATTACAATATTGCAAGGTGAAATATTTAAGATTTTGATATAGAAAAGCGTGTAAGCATTTACACTAGTCTGTCTCTTTCAGGAAAGTGCTTAAGCACATACTCAACTTTTTAAGCCAAAGGGATTGAAACACCTGTGATATACAGGAGGATGAAGTAGTTAGTTCTTATGGTTAGTTCTGTCCTTAAAAGTCTATGGTTTAAGCATAGAGTGAATGGGTTAGTTTGCCAAATCAGGGCCTAAACATTTTTAAAGAGTCATTTAAATATTTGTATTAAGTTCTGTAAAATCTTTAAGAATTATTTCCTGGATCGTAAATGTTGGGTCTAAAATATATACCAATGTCCTTTAAAATTGTCTAGTGCACAAAAGCCTTGAGAACTGTTTCTACCTATTTTTAATATGCATGGAACAGGTCATAAATATGATACCGCAAGATACAGTTAAAAAAAAGGTAACCAAACGTATCATAAACAGCTGGACAAGAGTCCTTCTTTGGCTCTTTATTGGACACCTAGTTCTTCTTTCATTGATGCTAGTTTAAGTCAAGATTAACACAATTGCAATCAATGGTCAGGCTTGTGTAAGTGAGAGGACATTCCTGCCCTATAGATCAAATATCTGATGCAGTAGAACCTCACTGAAGGGATGCTCTTTGCAAAACATTGTGCTTAAGGAGTAGTTATGAGTCTAACAGGATGTTGGAAATGACATTCTCAAATCCTGCTTTTGTATTGGCTACTGTACAGGCTGAGCAGCTAGGAAATCTGTATCCATGGCAATGGGCGATTCCATTTTTGCGAAGTAATTATTTTTTCTTTGTTATATTTTCTCAATATATAATGGTACTAATGGCCACCTGGCTGGCACTTAACGACAAGCTGGGTTAAAGGGTTCCAAGGGCTTCATCTGAAATCTTCAACTCTACCAGCCAGTGGTTAATTACCAGGAAATAATCTTCCCCCATAGGGCATCCTGGCTTAAATGAGATCATGACAATGAGATTGATTGTATATGAACAAAAGGAGTTGGGATTGGGCCTGGGTAGTGATTAGATCTCCAGTTAGACGCTAGGGAAACATTCCCACCATGGTTCCATATCGTGTTTAAATGCTTACATATTTCAGACCCATTTTCCACTGGTGTTAGTAACCACACAAATCACAGTGCAAAGAAGAATCAGACCCTTAGGTCTGGTCTATACACAGATTTTGTACTATTATAACTGTTTTGCTGATATCATTATACTAGTATAGCCCCTAGTGTGGAAGCAGTTATACCTGTGTAAAAGTCCCTTATATTGGTGAGGCTTATTCCACCTCCTGTGGGAATAAGCTGTACCGGGTATAAGCACTTTTATACCTGTATAACTGTGCCCATGCTGTGGGGGTTTTGGTGCTGTAACAATAGTCATGTAGTTAAAGCAATGCAACTTCTGTGTGCAGAAAAGGCCTTAGTTAAAACTGTAGCAAGGGTATTCAGCTGATAAATCTGTCCTTTGAAGTTCATCTTCATGTACCAAATGCTTACCGTACGCTTTTAAAATGTCCTGGCTTTCCCATTTCTGTTTCGAAGCCGTCACTTCATATAACTTCATAGACACCAAGGTGATTAGCTTAGTATAAATATCTAGAGAGACTCACTGTACTGCCTTTTGTATTATTCACCCCCTGTAGATGTGATCAGAAGCTGACTAGTCTTGTAAATGAAAATCTGGCCTATGATTGACCAGAAATGGGCCAGCCCTATTTGAGTTCTTGATCATCTTAACAGCAGGGAATTTACTGTTCTGATCAATGTCTATTTCCAGTGGGAAATGTTAGTAGGAATTAACCTAACAAGTTAGAATCCAGGGGTGGGCAAACTATGGCATGCAAGCTGATTTTCAGTGATACTCACACTGGGTACGGGTCCTGGCCACCAGTCCGGAGGGGCTCTGAATTTTAATTTAGTTTTAAATTAAGCTTCTTAAACATTTAAAAAACCTTATTTACTTTATATACAACAATAGTTTAGTTATATATTATAGACTTGTAGAAAGCGACCTTCTAAAAACTGCATGCACTATTCAAGCTGTGGGTGTACCAAGGATTTATGTTGTGGCATTATGATATTTTCTGTCATATTATCTATCCCTTACATAACGGTTTGTTACATTGTTAGCTTTTTGACTGCCACTGCACACCAAACAGATGTTTTCAGAGAATTATCCACCATGACTCCACGATCTCTTTCTTGAGTGTTAACAACTAATTTAGACCTCATCATTTTGTAAGTATAGTTGGGATTATGTTCTCCAGTGTGCTTTACTTTGCATTTATCAACATAGAATTTCATCTGCCATTTTGTTGCGCAGTCACCTACTTTTGTGAGATCCTTTTGTAACTCTTTGCAGTCAGCCTTGGACTTAACTATCTTGAGTCATTTTGTATCATCTGCAGACTTTGCCACCTCACTGTTAGCCGCCATTTTTGTTCAGATCATTTATGAATATGCTGAACAGCATTGATCCCGGTACAGATCTTTGGGGAACCCTGCTGTTTACCTCTTTTCACTGTGAAAACTGGCTGTTTATTCTTGCCCTTTGTTTTCTATTTGAGTTCTTTTGGCTCAGCAACTGCTATCCTTCTGAAACCCAGAAAATGTTCCCAGTGTTTCGTTTAAGATTGGGTAACAGTTAAATGATGCCCTGGAAGAATATCAGTTTGTAGCACCCATTTCTTTGCAAACTTCCATGAGGCGGATCTTTCTTTGAAAAGAGCCTGTGTTTTCCTTTATTCGCAAGATCCCATTAAGCGATTTGGGCTCAGACTGCACGCCAGCGATGTACATCAGGGGCTTTGTTCTCAAAGAAAATTTGCTCGAGCAGACGTAACCTGGGAAATGAGAAGAGCCATCTTGATTCCTGTTTCTACAGGTGACAAACTGCAGAGAGCAACAGCAACTGAAAAAAAACCCTCAGGAGATTTTCTGGGATGATTGCTGTGGTCAGTCTTGACAGAGGAGCCCTTCATTAAGTGAGAAAGAACTACAGGCTTTTGTATGTGGTTTCTAACCCCAAAATGATGAGATTAACTAGAGGCAAGGTGTGTCTTTTGCAATCCTCAGGAAAACAGCATTAGCCGTTCTGGATCATCATCAGCTGGTCTACCTTTCTGTTTTGTTTGAAATCTCCATCAAGATCCATATGCTTGGGTTTTATGGCATCTAAGCCTGATCTCTCTTCATGCCAGTGTTGTACTGAATGTTTTAAGAGCGTTAGCCAGCTGAATGTAGAAATAGAGGGTTAGAAATGTTGGTTTCTTTCTGGCTCACAAAAGTGCACTGAAAACCTATGCTGAAAGCCAAACCAAAGAAAAGGCAACGGATCGCCCAAGATACGTGAAATTGTAAAACTAGTTTCTTTTGACGCACAATTTAAAATTTTCCCCATGGAGGGGATAAAGGGGGGCAGAATCCTGGAGTTGACTTTAAATGGCATGACAGGTATTTCTCTCTGCATACATCTGAGTTTGTTCTCATTCCCCAAGGCTTCCCTGTGGTCTTGTCCTCACAGTCAATCCCGTGAGTGATGCCAGCTTCAGCAAACCCAGGGAACAAAGGACTGAAGTCGAACCTTTAAACCTAAATCCCTGTCTGCTAGCGTTTCTGTTCTTTTCACAATGCTGCAAGCATTGGCAGATCCATTCTCGCCTCTCAGTCTTCCACTGTGTGCTGGTCTATGGCAAGTGGGCCTGATTCCGGTCTCTCTTTCCCCAGTGTAACTACATTGACTTCAGTCGTATTATTTCCAATTTACCACTGATGTAAGTGAAATCAGAATCAGGCCAAGTAGTAATCTTTTGCTGGCCAGGGCTACCTAAGGGCCAGATCCTAAGATCATTGAAGCCAATGGAAAGCATAGATCAGAGCATGAATCATCTGCTGCTGCCATCCCACCTTTACCTATCTGGTTCTGTGTTACTGCTTCTCTAATCTAACAAAGATGAAGGGGTGAAGCATGTCCTAAAGTTCTAGCTGTTCCGTATTCTTCTGGACCGTCCCATGGCACTTAGATCGGCTCTCAAAACCAGAGAAACAACCACCGTTTAAACCTCCCTTGAGGAGGCACATGCCTCAGAGTAACCGCAATGATTTGTCCTATGTGCAGAAGTGTGCTGGGAAACTTGCATATACCACTGGAGACAATTGGGAGCTGGGGGGGGTGGGATTTGATGAGGATTTTATTGATTTTTTTTTTCCACCTCGCCCCACATTTATTTTAAAAATGTTAAAATGACATTGAATTTCAGCCAGCTCTACAGGTATTTGGGGTTCCTGTGAGGAGAAATGTGTGTGTATGTGCGTGTGTAATTTCTCAAACACTTTTTAAAATTCCCCCTCCCCCACCATTATTTTGAATCTTGGAATTCAAATTTAACTCCCCTTTGAAACATTTTGGATAGTTCCAGTACACCTGCATCAATGAGAACAACAGAACAGAGACTCTTTGTGTGTGTTTCTCTACACTTTTACATGTGTGACTTTTTTTACTCTTTCTCTGTTATCCAAGATGCACACTCATTCTTGATAAGCTTGAGATACAGTGGATGTCCTGTTTTTGTTTTCTGTACCTTGGTACATTAACATCCAATGGCAGCATCCTGTTTTACCATGGTGGAAAGTGACAGAGACAGTTAAAATTCCAGGAACTGTCTGCTGGAACAGTAATTGAACAAAATTCTCACATGATCCTTGAGTTACTGCAGTGCACTTGGTAAGTTGTTAAAAAAGAACAGCAATCCGGGGAAATTAAAAATGGCCAAGACCTGCGAAACTAAGACCAGCTTGGTCTTGAGCCTACCTGGTGGTTTATTTCATTCTTGTTACATCTCTGCCAAATTGTCTTGCCATTCCCAATGATAAGAGACAGGTGTAGTCCATTTGGAGTTAGTTGCTATTAATCTTCTCCACTCCCTCCCCAGCCACTCTCAGTGAGAACTTTTTAATATTTTGCAGATGCCAGAATTTGGGGATATTCTTCTTCTTGCCTCAATTAAACATTGAATGACAAGGTAGTGAGAGCCTTATTCCCATTTACACAAAGGCCCTTTTACACTGCTCTGGATGTAAATGTAATGTAATTCATGCCCATTTTAAGGCCCATCTGCACTGTACGTGACAATCTTACCCAAACAATTTTGACACTGTTTCATAGGATCAGGCCTCCAGTGGGTTTACTCGTTTGCCATGTGTTCTGTTTTCATCTGTATCTTGGGGGAGTAGGGAAGTGATGTGGGGGGGGGGGGTGTATGTAAAAAATCTCTCTCTCTCTCTATCAAGTGAAGTTTCTTAGGAAGACTCAGCAGGGGAGAGAATTATCTTATCAGGAAGAGGACAGAAGGAAATATTCTTCTTCCAACTGACCGAGCTTTTTGTGCTGAGTGTTAACTGCAGCATTTGGATTAGTGGGTCTTAATTTCCTGATGAGTTTATTTCACACTGCAGTAGGCATGATGGCTTAACATGTGTCGTCTGCTGCTCAGAAATCCCAAACTCAAGAGTGACCTTTGGTGTCCGAGTGCCTGGCATAGGTTGTATACTAGGACTTCCTGTTCCTGGAGTGGCTCGATGTACCAACATACAGTAATTGCATTTGGGAGTAAATTAAGATCTTATCCCAAGTACAGAAAGTACATGGCCAGGGACAGGCTAATGGGGGCAAAGAGTGTCCCCACCAACACTGCTGAAACTATCCTGCTGGGATACTTTGTACTGGGCAAATATGGCGCAATAAGCTCTGTCTTTTAAGGCATTGGCATTCAGCCTGTAAGATTGTTTTCTGGCTGGGAAGATCTCTGAACTTGGGCGTTATCTCATAGAATCATAGACTTTAAGGTCAGAAGGGACCATTATGATCATCTAGTCTGATCTCCTGCACAACGCAGGCCACAGAATCTCACCCACCCACTCCTTTAATAAACCCCTAACCTATATCTGAGCTATTGAAGTCCTCAAACCATGGTTTAAAGACTTCAAGGTGCAGAGAATCCTCCAGCAAGTGACCCATGCCTCACGCTGCGGAAGAAGGTGAAAAAACCTCTGCCGATCTGCCCGGGAGGAAAATTCCTTCCCGAGCCCAAATATGGCGACCAGCTGAACCCTGAGCATGTGGGCAAGACTCACCAACCAGACACCCAGGAAAGAATTCTCTGTAGTAACTGAGATCCCACCCCTTCTAACATCCCATCACAGGCCATTGGGCATATTTACCGCTAATAGTCAAAGATCAATTCAATCAATTGCCAAAATTAGGCTATTCCATCATACCACCCCCTCCATAAATTTATCAAGCTTAGTCTTGAAGTCAGATTGTCTTTTGCCCCCACTGCTCCCCTCTCTCTGAACTATTGAAATAATCATGAAAGCTGACGCCTTGATGCAAGGCTATGATCAAAATGGATGAATGGCCCCTTCTATTTTATCAGCTGTGTCGGCCTAGATTCAGTCACTGCTGTAGTTGCTTTCTAAAATCAACTCTCTGTATAACTTTTCATGAGTGATATATCGGAATATTTGGATACTAATAATTAAATGGTACTGTTAAATTTTAATGTAAATTAAATGGGTTATTAAATGTAAATTAATGGGTTATTGCAGATTGTTCTGTATGCAATTTATGACTTTTAAAACAAACTTTGTAATTTTGGATAATCTAAGCACTATACCCAGATGTACAGACATTCCTTTCTTAGCCTGTGTAATATATAATTTTAACATTAGCTTTGGTAACATTTTAAAATCTGAACCCCTTCCAGCAACTCTGGATGCTTTTTTTAAATTTGTCCAACAGCTGCTCTTGCAAATGGCCTTTTAAAAATGTTTCTTCAGGTGTATGCTACAGTCGTTTCCTCTTTTTAAACACACACCTTCCTTCAAACCTTATAAGCAGACAGTGGGCCTATCAGCAAGATCATATAGATGGCCAAATAAAACCACGCACAATAAGGGGAGAGAGTTTAAATTCAGCCATGGGGCAGTTTTATGCTGTGTCCTACAGAAATAGTGTCTAGCTTAGCACAAGCGGAGCCCGATAGACAGAAATGATGCTATCCAAATGTATTGATTTCCCTTCGTTTAGGCTGAACTCAGCAAATCCCCCCTCCTTTGTTCTGTAATACTAGTAATAATATTAATTGCATTACTATAGCGCCTTCATTTAAGTAATTTGAAGTGTTATAGGACCTCATCTAGTGACCATTGAAGATAATGGGCTTTGGATCAGATCCTTAGGCGACTTTGCCGATATCAGCCTTAATGCCTAAGGGATTGGGATGCCCAGTTCCAATTAAAATGCATGAGAATTGGGCACTCAGACCCAGTCTCAGCCTGTGCGTCTTGTCTTATCCCAGTGGGTAAATCAGAGGTTGTAACTTGCCGAAGGCCACACAGCAAGTGATCAGGAGAGCAGGACTCAGATTTCCCTCTTCCCTCACAACAGCAGATTCAGGATGCATTGTAGCTGCTTAAGTCCTTGGAACGTGCATAGTTTAGCTTTCCTATGTGCAACAGGGTTAAGAGAATCTGTTTCCTTCATCCTTAGTCACGGACTGAAGAAGAGGAAAACCCTTTGAGATGTGCCTAGGCTGCAGAATTTGGCTCTAGAGTTAGCTCTCAAAGTTCAGGGAGTGAAATTGCCAGTGAAGTCAATGGCAAAGCTTCCCCTGACTTCTTTAGGGCCAGGATTTCAACCAGGGTGTTTAAATCTGTGGGCTTTTGCTTTGCCTCAATATATTGATATGGATGAGCTGCAAAATTCAGACGTGATCTGGGTCTTGGTTTGGATTCTGAGCAACCCTGAATTTTACAGTACTTGGACCTGGGGGTTTTGTTTGAAGGTCACCTCTGTGATATCTGACAAAAGGATAACTGTTAATAAGCAGTGAAAGTTGGCTGCCAGGCGTGTTAGCGTCTCCCAGACAGGACAGATCTTTAATGCATTGGTTTATCCTTCTTGTTATACTTCTACTGAACCTCTGTCCTAAGTGGAAACCAGGATGCACAGGAGCTGGGGGTCAAAGCTGCTGTCTGTTTAGTGGAAAGCTTTTGGGGAAAACACTGCCAGGGGTTCCTTGTGGGGTTTTCAGCTTGCAAGCCTCCTCCCACTGGTGTTTCTGTAGCACAATGCAGTCTGGGGCCACTGTGTGCAGTAGAAATGTAGTTGGAATTTAGCGAGGCAGCCTTGTTGTCCACCCAGGTTAACACCTTAGTTTTACATCTCATCCAAAAATCAGCATCTGCCGCCATCTGAAATCCTGTTGCCAGACACCCGCAGTTACTGAGCCTGGACATGGAGGGAAGCGTGCCATCTCTGAAATCCTTGACCACACGCCCTCTAGGTGCTCCTTGGAGGCCTTGTGTTCAAGGACTGACCCTGCACAAGGCTGCTGAGATCTGGCCAGATCACAGCACAAGTTTGTGTGGCTGTGGGCCATTTATTGATTGATTGTAGCAGTGGCAACATGTTATCTGTTTGCATGGTCGGGATGCAACACAAATTAGTCTCCTTTGGCGGAAACGACGTATGATAGCCCTATAGTCATGCACCACCCTGCACCAGGAGGGGTTGTGTCCCCACTGTCCTGCAAACACACAGGCTAGTCACTTTGGATACAGAGAAAAGGGCTATAAAGGAAAAGAGAGCTCCCTTTAATGGGATGTACGTTGTATTTCACCCGCTGAAATGTCAGGTTGGTGAAACAGCTGCAGGCTACAGAGTTTATGAGTGATTTGGTGGATGTTTGCAGCTAGCGTCCATCTCTTCCCAGCAGCCAGACATCATGTGACTATCGCCTCGTGCTGGAAGCTGTCAGTGTCTCTAATGTGACACATCAGAGATGAGATGCTGGTTCTTATTAGCATCAGGGCCCTTCGGAAGGGGTGAGAGGGCGTCCTCTGGAGAGTTTGGGGCTGTGGCTTTTGAATGATTGACACACAGGGAGAGCCGCAGAGCCTCTCATTTCATTAGCTTTGTATCATTTAGTTTGATAAAAGAGCTGGATGCTTATAATAATCGCCGGTAATGACTAATTAGCAATGGTGATGCATACAATTATTGTGGCCTTTATCCACACTTGTGTGTGTTAAGCCTACAGCTTGTCACCCTCCATGCTGTGACGTTGTTTTATTATTTTTATTAGTGTCCCCGATCTTGTAATGAGACATTGGGTGCTCTACCAGCATAGAACATGTAGATGCAGTTAAACAATGTTAAAAACTTTCAGGTGCAGATTCGGGATCTTGTCTGTGTCAATATTTGTTTAATATTATCACTTACACTTTTTCCTCTCAAATGACCTGGTTTTTGCCTTTAAAAATTCTCATGGAGGCGTGTAAGGGTTTGCTCAGACTAGGTCACACCCTCCCAGGTGAATGGATACAAATACATAGGACAGATAAGCTAGATTGTTGTATTGTTCTTGATGCAAAACCTGTATGTCGCTTTTATGCCCTCTTCTGATCACAGGAGCTGTGTGGACTTGGCTTTTCCCCTGTGTGCACCTTTGAGGAGCCTCAGTGTTGCTCTAAACCAGGGCAACTGTAAAGCAGCTGAAGCAGGGACCAAGATGTGGCTTCCAGTGGGTGAATGCGTAGAACAAATGCATTACAGTGTGTAGCTGGAAAGCTCTTCAAGCTCCTGCAATAACAGAGAAAACTAAGCAAGGAAACAAAATACAGTCCCAGTGTTAATATCCTTTGTGAATGTATGTGAAGGTTCTATTCCTCCCTGCATGCAGGTAGGATTTTTTTTTTTAAAAAAAACCTAATAAACTCAGGGCCTGATTCTCATCTGACTTACACTGGTGTAATGCCATTGATTTCAAATGAGTGGCTCCTAATTTACGCTGGTGTGAGAGGAGAATCAGGCCCTTAAAGCTGCACAAATGAATAATAAATTGAGCCATATTTCTGTTGGAAGCATTCACGTTAAAAAGCACATACACACAAATTCCCTTTGGTTCCCGTAATGTCATGCTGCTTTATGAGTTTTGCCTCTTAAATTCAGGGGGAAAACAGGACAAACAAACCCAAGCACAATAGAACGGTGGAAAAAAAATGTATCCAATAATCTTCATCTTTCTGTTCATATACAATGAGCCCTAAGCTTCCCCTGCAAAAAGACCTTTTCTTGGGCTTCTTGTGAAGGAGAAGAATTTCACCCTGTTCTCAGTTGCCAGATTTTTCATATCGGATGATTATGACTTTCACAGTGTGGAAGTTTGTTGTTTAGTATATGTAATGAATCCCAGCACACTCTGAGCATGGTATGCATTTCCCTTTGTAAGGGCAAATATTCAAAATTCAATGTAAAATGACACTGTGCAAACTGACAGTTACGTGTAACAAGGCGCTTTTGCTGGGCTTTAGTTGCTAATTAAAGGTATGACAGTATGATTGCATTACACTGGTGTAAAACAGGAGTTGCCTCAGACAAGTTGGGGGAAGCAGGATGGAATCCTAAAGCCAGTATTAGGGAAGCTGGTTTGTAGTTTAGGGAACAATTGCTCTGCACCTTTAGTTATTTACTTTAATGCAAAATGTGAATAAAAGGCTACCAGATGATAATGGGAGCACTTTAAATCGGTTTTGCATGGTGGGATTGTACATGATGCAGGAAATTGTGAATTGGGCCCTCAGGTCCTCATTATTATTAATAAATTAATCATGATTTGTATGAGCGTAGTGCCTAGAAGGCCCTAATCATGGACCAGGATGCTGATATGTGAGGTGCTGTCATTTCTTGCTTATGCTGTTTTTAATATGGTAATGCTGCTGATTTAGTGAAATTATTCCTGGTTTACATTGGTGTAGGTGAGCTCATAATCAAGCCTCGTTTTCATTGCTGAAAAGGTGTGTGTACTTTACCTCAGGGACTATATCAGCACTGTAAATAAAAGAGCACAGGTGAAGCACCAGAGAGGAGTGTATGAGACCCTTTCTATGACCAGCCTAAGCACAGAGCACAGGGACTACGGAAAGGAAACCTGTGCCGCCCCGTGACAGGGTGTTAAAGTTAAATTGTAACTTGCCTCTTATTTGGAAACTCTAAGAACTGCTTTAACCCTGAATTACACTTGCATCCACTTTTAGTCCCGTGCCCCTTTTATGCTGCCAGCGTGACATAAAAGGTCCTTAGCATAACTGAGAATCAGACCCAAGGTGACCAGTTAAATTTCAAGGACATAAAGGACAAGGATATGGAAGAAATATCAGAGAGGGGTTAATTTGAAAGGACATCCATCACCTTACAGACTCTAACTCATGGTACAGAATTGTGCATTTGTGTCACTATGTACTGTTCTTTACATGTTTAAAGCTTGATTTGTTTCCTGTTATCTGGGGCAGGGTTTGAGTCTCGGTTGACTTACACCTTGTCTCGTCATTTGCACCAGTGCTGAGTGAATGATTCCCTATCGATCACCTTCCTTGCTTTGGCACAAACAGTGCTGTGCTGGTCTGCTTGTGACTTAACTCCCTTCCCCACCCTATCTGAGGTCTCACCACCTCCCCTTAGGTCAGCAGGTGACCTTTTGCTTCACTGCAGTAGCCTGCAGGATGTGAGGTTGTCTTTCCTTCTCAAGTGCTTTGTCTTTTAAATTACACTTGTTTCATGTATCGAATCCCCCCATCCTTCCATCTGCCTTTTATATTCTTACTTTTTAGAAGTTTTAACCATTGTTGTGGCTTCTTCTATATATTGCCTATAGTGATACAAGCACCTATTTGGATGTGCTGAATATTATTTTACAGGTCTCCAGCTCAGATACCATGATAACAAGTGCATTGTCCAAACCTGGAACACAGTAGCTCTTTCCTACCCAAGATCTCAAAGTGCTTCACATACATTAATGAATAAAGCCTGTAAGGCAAGTCAGAATTACAGATGGGGAAAATGAGATACAATAAGGGCAAAATGTTCAGAACTGGCCATTGATTTTTAGGTATCCACCTCTGAAATTCTTTGAGTAGGATTCTCAGCTGGTGTAGATCAGCTCTGTTGACTTTGATGGAATCCCAAATTTTCTGAATTTTAAGAGCTCAGAGACGGCCAATCTCCAACTGAAATCAGTGGGAGCTGAGTTCTTCTGAAAATTAGGTTCAAAGAATAAGATCCGTCTGTAAAGGTGAAAGTACATGAAACAGTAACTTTGGAAAATGTGGCCGTGACACACACAAATGAATACAGTAACTGGGAACAAAACTGAGGTTTTCTGACCCCTCCCCCCGACTGAGCCTCCCTCCCCGAAAACAGACAAACCCTCCAAAACACCCCTAAAGCAGTTGCTAATATTTTAAAATTCTGACTGGAGCTGATCAGAAATGATCAGGGGAGAGAGAATCACTTTCTTTTTGTGTGGTGATTTCTCCCCCCACCCCTCTTGGTCAAAAATAGACATTTCAATTGGAAATTTAATCAAAAATGTGAACCAGATAACCCTAATATTTTATGGGAAAGGAAGGGGAACAGTTAAGAGAATCCAGTTTCATTTACTGATTTGGTTTTTCATTCTCTCCCCCCTCACCAAGAAAGGCACTCTTTATATGATATATGTTATAATTTAACATTTCATCTGAGTATTTGTATTCCAAGAAGGCAATGTGTGAACTCTAGTACGCTTTCACTGTGTCTTGTATATTCATTTTAAAAGACAATGTCAAAGTAACTAGTTCCCCAAATTGACATACTGTGGGGGGAATCCTGGTTTCATTGAAATCAATGGGAGGTTTGCCATTGCCTTTGCTGGGGCAGAATCTGTTCACCCTGTGTCTTTTAAAAACGAGCTAGTTGACGTTTAATGTTGACATTCCACTGATGTTTCTTTGACAAACTGATTGTTGTGAGGAGCTCAATTTAAATCACTCCTCCCCTCCAGCTGCTTGCATTAACAAAGTTCTGCATGTGTATTTTGAGAGTGAATTTCACTCAGACCCTGTCCTGTGCAGGACTCGCCAGAAGCCAGGCACAGTTTTTGCTTGCCTTTCGGTGGTTGTTTAAATTACTTGTTACCGCAAAGACTGATTTATAAAACAAATGGCCCAGTTCAGTTGGGAAGAGGGAGGCTGGGCACACAATAGTTGAGTCACCTGAGTGCTGTAATAAAGTACTTTGGTCTAACTCTATTGGTTGGACCGAGGATGCGTGGTTTAGTGTTTTCTGGGGGATTATTTGATAAGAGCATATGTTTTGTTTGAGTTACTACCCAGCGGTTCAGTGGACAAATTTTGCTTTTCGTTGTTGGTTGTTATCAATATAGAGGTTAACAATTATGTGCACCATGCAAGGGGCGGCTGAATTAAGTGATCTGAATAGTAAACATATTTAAGTATTTAAAAAAATGACTTCAGTGAAGGGTTATCGTCTTGTGCAGTGAAGACTCATAAGGGTCAAGACTGAACTTGGTATAAATCCTTTAATGGTTCTGAGAACACACTTCATGCTGGGCTCTGGTTCAATTTAGTCAAGCTACCTGGAAATATCTGATATTTAAAACTCCTCTGCACCTGGCAGATTATCTTCTTACTGTAAAATACTACAATCCATTGCACACATTAGACAGCATGGGACAGATTGTCCACTAGTGTAAATCAATGTAACTCCATTCATTTCAGTGTAATGATGCTGATTTACACTGGCTAAGGATCTGGCTCTACAAATGTAAACCAAGGGGAATTCAGTTGTGAGTAGTTATGTCTGTGACATTTATAGCATCCAACCCAAGAGATCAGCTCCGTGGAGCTGGATGAGCAAATGTAATGTGCAAGTGACAGGCAATTAGCAAGGCGGCCTGTGCTACACATAAGATCAGGCCTCCTCTTACTAAGTCTGAGGCCTGGTTTACACCTGAAACTTAGGCTGACATAGCTACATTGCTCAGAAGCATGAAAAAAACCACATCCTGGAGCGATGTAGTTAAACTGAACTAAGCCCCTGTTTAGACATGGCTAGGTCAATGGGAGAATTAACTACCACCTCTCGAGGGGGTGGATTTACTACAGTGACTGAAACCCGCCTTCCATCACTATAGCATGTGTCTACACTACTGTGCTACGGTGGCATAGCTGAGGTGCTTGTAGTGTAGACATAGCCTTAGTCCCTTTCTGCGAAGATGTTTTAAAATCAAGATTCTGGCAGCCGTATCTGCAGAGGTAGCGTGGTCCGGAGGATGGGGTACCACACTGAGATTTGAGTTCTGTTCCTGGCTCTATTGCTGATTGGCTGTGTGACCCTGAGAGAGTCACTTCCCCTGTTGGTGCTGTTGTTCCCCTGGTCTGTCTTTGCTATTTGGACTGCAAGCTCTTTGGGGAAGCAACTCTCTCATACTGTGTGTTTATACAAGTCTGGCACAATGGGGTTTTGATCTTGGTTGGGGCTGTTACATGCTGCCGTAATACGAACTAATAACGAAAGTACATGCTGGCAGAAATGAAGTGCCCCGCTGATCAGTTGCGCCTTTCCCAGGAGAAGGAATTCTGATTGTTTTTTCTTTCTTTCTGTAGAAATTGGCAGCTGAGTGCCAGAGTGCGGGATACCCCGGCATCCTTATTCCCTACAAGTGTGATCTGTCCAATGAAGAGGAGATCCTATCTATGTTCTCTGCGATCAAGACTCTACATCAAGGGGTTGACGTGTGCATCAACAACGCTGGCTTGGCTCGCCCCGAGCCCCTGCTCTCTGGGAAAACGGAGGGTTGGAGGATGATGATAGATGTGAGTAATTCGCCCGTGAGACAATGGGAATTATGATGGGCTGGGCAGAGAGATGTGAGTCTTTGCCGTGACCAAGCCTTTGGATGCAGAGATAAGTGTCACCTGCTGGCTGGGTGTTAGGAACAGGGAAACATGTTTTGCCTGATTCTTGAACCGTCTGGAATGTAGGAGAGACTGTGGAAAAAGGGAGCAGAAAGGGAGGGAAATCTTCTTTGGAAAAAATAGGGCGAAAATGGAGCAGAGACCAGGTGGAGTGAAAACCAAACACAAAGAGACTGTGGGGAAATGAGGAGCAGGGATGGGGAGAAGACATCCTCATTAAAAAATACACTGTGATACAACTACCTAGATATTTATCTGACTCTCATTACTCTAGTTTCTGGGCACCTCATAGTCATTAATGGATTTTATCTTCAGGCCAGTCCAGTGAGGTAGGAAAGCACTGTTATCCCCACATGGGGAATAGAGGCAGGAGGTAGATAGTGTCATACCAAAGGTCACACAGGCAGGCTGTGGCTGAGCCAGAATTTGAACCCAGCTCTGAGTCACAACCCAGTGCCCTAGCCAATAGACCATCCTCTCTATCTTGATGTGCTGTTGGCATCCACTTGTCCTGCCTTAGTTTGGAGTGGGGAGTGATTATTTTGTCCCTAGTATAGTACTCATCATAGGCTTCTCTTTACTCAGCAAAATAAGTTTTGATTTTAAATGAGATCATTGTCTGGCATAGGGTGAAACATGGGTATAAATTTCGTGGGAAAAAGATTGGCAAATGTGAAGGCACAGTCTAACAAATAGTCTTAGAAATGTTGCAAAATCTCCAGCCCCCTGAGAGAGGTTCACCATCTAAATTGAGCATTGTTGCTGTGTGCTGTTAAACAACTGCTGTGTTCCACCCTAGAAGTGCTTCCCGATCTTTACAAGCCCATAAGAAAATAAGAAACTTAAAAGAAAAGATATAAAGGCAGGCAAACAGGCTAGCCTTAAATGTATCTCATGTACCTGTTATGTACGTCAGTTGGTTTCCAGGACACTTCTGTGGTTAAATTATTTATCTATGGTCAGAATTTCCCCTTAAACTCTATTTTCAGCTCCCCAAATACTTGTGGTTTTCTGTTGGGCCATTTATGTGTTCAGAGTTCATAGGTCTCTCAGTCCTTATGCTAACTTGCTGAAGCTAATGTCTTACAGGATATAGGCCTGTAGGTTTCTTGTATTTCTGCTAAATATAATGCAAATCAGAATATAATGCAAAGCAGTAAATATAATAAAGGCTACAGAAGTGGCAGCATTTCAGCAGAGAGTGTGCTGCATACCTGGAGGAAGACTTCATTATATTCTGTATCGCTGTCCTCTTTCGTGAAGGCAAAGACCACAATTTGCTTTCTTGTTACTTTGCCACTTGTGAACTATCTCGCCTTTTCTTGCCAAAACTACGCTTAGTCATTTTGTGTTCTGTGGATTCTAAAGTATTGGTTGTGATATTACTGGGGTTGGCAATACTGCGTCACTGTTCAATTCTGAATTTTAACTGGATTATACTTTGCCTTGGGACTGATTTTCAGAGGTGCTGAGCTCCCTTTTTTTTTTTTTTTACTTGAGAATGGCCTCATTTTCATTTTAATTGGAAAAAGGACCAATTTTCAAGCACCCCACCTCCAAATCTCCCCATCCCTCCAAACAAAAATATGACCGATCCAGCACATGAGCCCTTTATTTACTTGGTACCAAAATACAAAATTGAAATTGAAACTGGAAATTAAATGCCAGGCTCCAGCTTTCGTAGCTAATCCCGTTAGTTTCACAGTTTGTTGCAGCGGTAGGTAGCATAATGGGCTGATTCATATCAGCCTAATAAGCTATAGCATTCCTTTTTTTCTGGTCTTTATTACTTTATTTTCTGTTCAAAATCTGGTTAGAGCTGGATACCACTGAGACAATTTCATGTGCCGTACTAGGAAATTATGAAATTCTATCACATTATTTACAAAAACAGTCTCTGACGATATGTACGTTCCGTACCTAGCATAATGGGACCACAATCTTAGTTGGAGATGCTATTGTAATATTAATGATAAGTGCATGTATTTATGGTTCTGTTTTCTGTACCGCACTGTGCCTTTAAACATTGGAAGTCTGTCTGCAATGGAGTCAGGGTTGTAAGGTGATTTGGGATCATACGGCATGAGAGATACTTTCTGTTCTCTCTCTTCTGGAAACCTTATTTTTATTTTTTCTTATTTTAAGTTATGAGATATGACAAAGAGTCTCCTCCACACTGGGAGTGCATGTTCTGCTCATTGTGTACAGACAACATACCTATGTGTGTTTGCTCTGATGTTGCTGTGGCATTAATTGTCAGGGTGATGTTATGCTGTCTGTGAGAAACAGGATGTCCAAATATTATCCAAACAAGGCCTTTATTGGAAGCTTGCCAGCAACTGAGAGCTGAACCTAACCTGTGTCTAATGAACCCAATTTCAGTGGCACTTTTAATCTGGAGGGGAAGTCTGTGGAAATCACAGGCCCCAGTATATTATGAGCCATTCTGATCTGAGCAGCTTTATTGAACCTGGCTCATGATTGTTAGCCTGCTAGTAAACGTTGAAGATGCTATTAAAATTAGCTCTGGGTTTTTCTTCCTCTCTGAATAGTAGGGGGAGCAGCAGCTGTCAATTCACTGCCATGAAGATTGTGGTAAGTCAGTCTAAGTACACCGACTTCAGCTATGCTATTCTCGTAGCTGAAGTTGCGTATCTTAGATTGATCCCTCCCCTAGTGTAGACCAGGACTTAATGTCATCTAGACCGTCCCTGATAAATTTATGTCTAGCTGCTCTTAAAAATCTCCTATCTCCTTTCCTTCAGTTTATGAGGTTTCTGTTCTCCCCTCTATTCTCTCAGCGTGTTTATAATGTTGTGCTCTAAGTGAGAACAGACTAGAGTCTGCTCAGCCTTCTACATTCTGCTCAGGAGAACCTGGAGCCCCGTGCTGTGTACACGCCTTCTTTTACACATTAATCTTTGAACAACTCCTTCACATTTTATCCACTGACCTTTACAGCCACAAACTCAAGCAGAACCTTCCGTCCACTCCATGTGGGCTACATTCCAGCCCAGAGGCACAAGATTCCAGTGCACATACCATCACATCCAGTAACTCTTCACCCAACCCTGCACTGTGCAAAAGTCCAGACTCTGTGTCTTTTGACAGTTGTTCATTGACCGGGGATGCTTTTTGCAGTTTGTTTAACCGTGTGTCTGCTGTGTGTGTACGCGAAGCGACAATACAGTACTGCGTGAGGCACGTTTTCACAGAGGCCGGTGAAACCGGTAGCTCTATGACACTGGCAGATATTGCCAGCAGATCTAACATACTCTCCCAGAGAGGCTTCAACTACTTGAGATGACTGTGAGCCTCAGGATGAGCAAAATGAATTCTGGCATCTGCTGCTTCACCTTTGTCCAGCTAAGTCGTGGAGCTCTTTGATGCGATGTATCGATTTCCCTACACTTGTCACTAAGATAGCGCCGTTAATAAGATTCATCATCTGATGGGTGGGGTTTTTCCCCTCTGATGGTAAAACATTTACTTTTTGGCATCCTCCCCAAATGTAGCTGCATGTTGTAAAGCGCTCTGTGTTGCAAGATCATGGTGATTTTAGCTCTCTACATTAAACTGCAGAAATGTCCCCCTGTCCTTGCTCTTTCCAATAGCCTAATAGAAAGGCAAGCTGCCAGATCCCCAGCTAGTGTAAGCTGGCACAGCTCCATTGACTTCAGTGGAATAATGCTGATTTACATCAGCTGAGAATCTGAGGCCATTATACTCACGACTTTACGGCTTCACAGAGAGCAGCACTAGTGTTCATGGAGGCTTTTTGTGCTACTAAAAGCCAAGATCTATATCTCAAAAGTTGTTTTTGGTGGTTTGTTTCAGTCCAAATTTTAAATAAACAATCCCATTCACACTTTCCTTGACCTTTCTAACTGTGAAATCAGATAGATTTGAAATTCCCTGCCTATTCTGGGCTTTACTCCAGCCCTGGAATACAAGGGCAACTTTGGTGAGACCTCTAAAGACCTCCCACATAACCAAGGTAAATGTTTAACCTGGTATGGGGGGATTTTGGCCTCAAGTTCCCAGTGTGATGGCATTGTGCTGGCTAATTGCCCAGGTAGTGTTTATATGCTCAGCCAGTGTGTAGTTTGTTATTTTTACTACTACTATTATTATTAATAATAATTATTTATTTTTTTTGGTATTGTGGTAGCCCTGAGGAGTTCCAGTCAGGAACCAGGCCCTCACTGTGCCAGGTGTCTTACAAGTGCAGAATAAGAAGTCAGTCTCTGCCTCAAAGAGCTTACAATGAGAAACATAGTTTTCACTTTCCCGTAACTCAAAACCAACCAATCACGACTTTCCTCTCGCATTTTTGAACTGACTCAACCTATAGATTTTTGGCCCTTCACAATTAAATAAAATTCATACTGGCTGAGCTAAAACCTAGAGAATTTCATCCCCCTAAAATGAATGTTGTTATGGTATCAAACTTTACAAGTCCTACAGATATTGTAATGAACTGTGTATATGTTACCACTGCACTCTACAGGATGGAATGAGAATTGCCGGGGCATTTATCTTAGGACTTATACTGGTGACAGCTAATGGAGGTGTCTTTTATTATCTCAAGTTGTAAGAACCTATGCTTTGAAGATGGAGGATCAGACTTTATCTGTCCGGTTAAGTTCTGAATGGTAGTGCATTTTAGTGACAACTGTGGCATCCCAGGTGTCTGTGGATTCTTTGCAAGTCACCAATACTGGTTCCAGCCACATTTTCCTCCATAGCCTGTTTTAAATGCATGCTAGTACATTTAAACCCATTCCTTTGGCTGAAGTGTGGTTGCATGCGGTGTAAGTCAAGGCAGAGTTTATCCCAAACATACAAGGATGAGCATGAAATCCATGGTCAAAAGGGCTTTAATCTTCATTTTCCCCCCTGCTTCAGGTCAACGTTATGGCCGTAAGTATCTGCACCCGGGAGGTCTATCGGTCCATGAAGGAGAGAAACATTGATGATGGCCATATTATTAACATTAACAGGTGAGACACTGGATTGTGGCTGTCACTGAAAATAGCCCTCATTTGCTGTAGGTTGGTTTTCTTTTGTTGCTTTACAGTGCGAAGCTCTCCATCCCTGTCTCCCCTGCTGCTTGTCTCTGGAAGTCCGTCTATATCTCACTGGGAGTTTTTCTGGGCATGTATGTTTTCTGGCCTTTCTGTTTTCGAAACCAAAGATTCATGCAGCAGGTTGTCAGTGTTACTGACTAGTCCCATATTGTTTCATGCCCTATGTCGTGAGCCTATGCTGTGGCACTTCACAGCTTCTCCTGCTCTCTGTGCCACTGTACACACAGTGTTGGGACATAGGCTCTCTCTCCTAAGCACCCACCCTGGCAGTGCTTCATGGACAACATTCTTTCATGGAAAGCCTGAATAATGAAGTGCTGTGTGGATGAAGTGTTGGATTTGGGAAGGTGAAATTCATTCCTCCAGCCTGGGACCAAGGTACAGGCAGAGATAACAGCTGAACCACTTAGGAATCTGCATAAACACATGGATCTTCTGGTCTCTTCCCTGGCCCAGACTCTTCGCTGCCCACTGAGCGGGCAAATGTTAGGGGTAGCATGGAGAAGCCGCCTGGGAAGGGGGTCTCCATTCACAGCTGTAATGTAGGGTTTGCGAGTTGCAGAAGGCCTTTTATTGGCCCTCTGCACTGGGATGATACAATCCCATGTCTGGTCCTAATATTGACTTCCTGCATATTGTCCTATTCTGTTTGTACCTACAATCACAAACATTCCTCTGACCTTCTAATAAACTCAGGCTTTGTCTACTGGAGATTTTTCCTGGTTACAACTGTTGGTGTCTATCCATCTATATAGCACCAGTAGAAATCACAGCTTTTAGCGTTTTTTCCCCTGTCAATTCCATGGTGTGGTTACACCACTGACGACCACTGATTAACACTCCCAGTGTAGACAGAGCCTTAGTTTCATCTCGTATTGAAGACCTAGGAGTTCGGTCTTTGGGATGGGTCTGAACTTCCTTTCTTTTTAATTTGTTTTGGGGAACATCAGTAGAGCCAGTTAAAAACTTTGAACATTTTCATTGAAAATTTCAAAATTTTTAAACATTTTGACAGTAGAGCCAGTTAAAAACTTTGAACATTTTCAATGAAAATTTCAAAATTTTTAAATATTTTGACCACTCTATAAACTGTCAAAGGCAGGAAAGGTTGTCATAAAAATGTTGTCCCTCCTCCCCCCCTCAAAAAAAGAAAATTCCAAATTTTACAGCTAGCTGTAGAAATCAATTATATGAAAAGAAAAAAAAATCTCTCAGGGCATGATTCCCTCCCTTTCATTTTATAGTTTAATGTGCTCCTCCACTATTCAGAGCCCATTAGCTCATGTCCTAGTTCACAGTGGGAAAAGGGGAAAATCTGTATTTACTCATCCATGTAGGATAGGTGTGTTATTTTCCCTCCCCTCTCTTTGGGTTCACTATGGCAGAAATAATTAATTTTTTTTAGTTTGGTGCTCGTTCCTGTTTTGGACGTCTCATGCTCTTCCCTGTTCTCTCCCCCCAAACTCCCATTTCTTTCTGTTCTCTTCTCAGCATGAATGGCCATAGTGTCGTGCCCCAGTCCGTTGTTCATTTTTACAGTGCCACCAAGTATGCTGTGACAGCCCTGACAGAGGGGCTAAGACAAGAACTTAGAGAAGCCAAGACTCACATACGAGCGACGGTGAGTGGTTTTTTTCTCTCCCGTGATAATGAACCGTGGAACACTCGCTTGTGATGTGTGTAGGAAGTTTTACCTTTGAGGCATGTCTTTTGAGCACTTCTAAACCAGAGGGCTGAAGACTAGTTCTTGGCTCTGCCTCTGACTTGCTGTGGGCCTCAGCTCTTGGGCGCCCAAACTTGAGATATCTCAGGCCTGATTTTCAAGGGATGTTAATCAAACATACAGGTTCTCAGAACCACAGTGTTATTTTGATGGCAGACACAGAGGGAAGTTAGATAAAAACATTAAAACTGTTACAACCTGGTTGCCATGTAACACTGCTTTATTTATTAGAATGATAACACATAAGAACCCCAAATAAACAAAGAGCAAGAAAACAGACTGCTCCCTCTGACAGAGCAGCACATCTCAGTCAACAGTACTCTGAGCTGTCTGCTAACTGACTGCTGTTAGATTCATATCACATGCTCCCCTACCAACCTCCCTAAGCTGCAAGAAGGACCAGGAAAAATTCCTGGAATTTAAAGTGACAGCGTACAGTTTTAACAGAGTTTTCAGTATGCTACACACTGAAAATCAGCACCTAATTTGTCCAAGTTAAACACCCAAAAGTTGAGGAACCAAAATTAAGGATGCTTGTAAAATTTTAACCTCTCTGTGCCTCAGGTCTTTTATCTGTAAAATGGGGTTAATAATTCTTATCTACCTCACTAGGGTTTGAGGAGCCTTAGTTTGTGTTAGTAAAGTGCTTTGAGATCCTCATAGAGAGGTGAGTATAGAAATGTAAATGGACAAGGCCTCGTACTAGGAGTCATGAGACCTGGGTTCTACTGCTGACTTTGTTCCTGACTCACTGAATGACCTCAGGCGAGTCACTTAGCCCTCCTGTGCCTCAGTTTCCCTATTGGGAAAGGGATGGGGAACCAGACCATGAGACATTACATATGGATTCTGTTGGGAGAATAGTCTTTTTCTGAGCTGCAGTAACTTACTGAGGAAGCAGGGTAAATATATTAAAAATGGATAATGCCAGTCAGATAGTAGCTTTGCTTGGACTTATTCAGCAGTTATACTGAACTGCAAGTTGTTTTGTTGTTTGCTTTGTTGAACCATCTCTTTGTGGGGTAAAGGATATCTATCGGAGATCCCCATGGTAATACCCTACAGTGATCATTAAGTCAATATCTATTCTCTTAACATAAAGGGGAGTTAGAGATCCCATTAGGATGTGCTCTGTTCTTTTCCAGTGTATATCTCCAGGACTGGTGGAAACTGGATTTGCTTTTAAACTTCACGATAATGATCCAGAAAGAGCTGCTGCAACCTACGAGAGCATTAGGGTAAGGAACGGAGAAATGAATGCAGAGGAAATTTACACTGATTGCATGGCTAATGATCTAACTAATAATCTTTTAGGGCCCCATGTCTGCATGTTACTGAGCGCTTCCTGAAAAAATGTTCAGCATCCTCAACTCTCATAGAAATCAATGAGAGGTGAAGGGACTCAGAACCCATTAGAAGGTTCTCAGCACCTCAGCAGGATTGGACTCTTCAGACTGACTCTCAGATTTTGCACTGACCTCCATATATACGTTGTAGATTTTAATATGTTTCAGTTTTATTTTTATTTTCTTATTTACAAGAAGAACATCCGCATATAAAGATCAACCAATTTTTGACATTTTGAGGGTTTAAGTTACTTGTGTCTTATTGGAGAGAATATGTATTCATCAAGTGTACTACGCTTTCTGAAAGCTGGATCTTGCAATTTTGGAAATTCAGAAACTAATGAGCTTCTAGAGATGTTGGTTTAAAATATTTCTAAAAAACTAAGTATCTCGCCTTCAGAGCTCACCTTAAGTCTGATTTATTTAATGAAGTGCTCTAGGAGGAATATAAACCCTCATGCTTCAGGACACAAGCCAGCTTCAAACTAAGGGGGTCAGGAAGGAACCTTACGAAGGAGCAGATTATCCCTTAATTAACGAATGCAGGGCTTCCGGTACCTTCCTCTGAAACAACTGGTACTCTCAGTGTTGGAGATGGGATACTGGGCTGGATGGGTCTCTGGATTGATCCAGTCTGGAAATTTCAATGTTCCTAATTATTACTCAGTTTGTCCATGAAGTCTGGAGTGTCATCCCGTTCCTCATAAAACCCCTAACTTTCTGTTGAGAGGTTGCTTTTCCATATCTCTCCTAGTTGCATGCCCTCCCCCCATCCCCAAGCAGAACATCGTTCTCGATTTTAGGTGAGGGGCAGAAAGTTTAACTCTGTGAGGAAGTACATCGGGGCTAAGTGATGGAATCTTCACCCCAACCTATTGGTCTGACCCAGGTAAAACCATGAGCTCTAATCCAGGCCATGAATAAGAGTATCAGATATGGTCTGATCCTTCTCCTCCCCACCCAATGCAGGATTTTAGCCCAGTGGATCTGTGTAATGCACATTGTCACAGGCCATATCCCTTGTTCACCCCAAAACCTATAAGGGGGGAAGTGAGAAGTCTTGCTGGGGTGATTTTCCCATGTGTGGTCTCTGCTACTGCTTGCTGCCCTTTGCTTATTGGGCCAGATGTTTTGGGACGCACCCTGGGACTCGTCCCTTCATCTTTAACACAATGACAATACTGGGAGTTTTATTCTGATCGGCCTTTAGGGTTGTAAATCTATTAAGCAAGCATCTAAATAAAATAAATCCCATTAAAACAAGCTTAAAACCCAGCCCAAGCCTGCCAGAATCTAGGGAGTGTGATCACAATTTGCCTAACCTAGGGAGCAGTTCTTCCTTGGCAGCTTGAAAACTTTCTCTGCACATCACACTGGTTAGCTTATGGTACCTTTTTTTGGTAATATGCAGTATGGAACATAAAAGTATCCAGCACAAGTGAGTGATGTGCATAGGGTATGTTTAACTTTGATGCTGAACAGTCTGCTTCTGACTAAAGCAGGGAGAGAAGAGTATATATTTTTCCTTAGCAAACAGCCCAATTCTGAAAATGTATTGATCCAGTAAAATCATCTTTGCGGGCATTAAATTATGACTCTGCCACTGACTGAAAATCTGCCAGAAGAATTTGCAACATGTGTCTCATCAGGATAGTGTCTGAGGTCCAGAAA
This sequence comes from Dermatemys mawii, assembly GCA_007922305.1. Taxonomy (NCBI): domain Eukaryota; kingdom Metazoa; phylum Chordata; order Testudines; family Dermatemydidae; genus Dermatemys; species Dermatemys mawii. The sequence continues at coordinate 6,033,115 of ML677374.1, forward strand.
GTTGAAATCCACTTTCTAGGAGTGGCAGAGTGGTCTAGTGAACAGCACACGGTACTAAAAGCCAGGAGATCAAGGTTCTAGTTTCTGTTCTTTTGCTGCCCTGCTTTGTGACCTTGGGCAAGTCACTTTCTCTCTCTCCCTCTCTGCTTCTGTTTCACTTCTGAGTCTTGCCTGCGTCATCTATTTAGGCTGTAAGCTCTTCAGGACAGGGCCTATCTCACTATGTTTTTGTACGGCACCTAACACAGTGGGGGCCTAATCTCAGCTGATGCATCAAAGCACTGTTGTAATAGTAATAATAATAGCCAATGCAAAAATAGAAGCAATTGACTTCCCTTGTTAAATTTTTAATGTGGTTTACCCATGTCTGTTTTTCTTTTTGAAATGCACTAAGTTGTGTTTGTTAAACTGAGCAATTTTACTGTTAAGTTTCTAAGTAATCCTGTGTCTCGGTTAATACTGGTTCTGTCTTTCCAGTGTCTAAAAGCTGAAGATATGGCCAATGCTGTCATATATGTACTAAGTGCTCCACCTCATGTACAGGTAAGTTGCAGCTCATGTAAAATAACATCTCTGTGTAACTGAAAGAGTAAAGGGGAATTTTGCAGATCTGACATCTGTTAATCAGCGTTGCAGTCTCCATATCAGCTGTGTGCTTAGGAGCTCATGGTCTAGAGATTAACATTGATCATTTTAGTTTACACGTACCTTATGGCAATATTGAAGCGGCAGGGATTCAACAGCTAAAGCCTGCATGTCTGCAAGATAAAAAGTTCCTACGCCCTGGAGAAAAGTTACCTGGGACTCCTGGAACCTAGATAAAATGGAAGGAACATGGACATCTCTTGCCCCTTCTGAACTGAGTCTCCTGATGTCCTGCTGACCAACTTAGGGCCCAATCATGCTAAGTGCCCAGAGTCATACAGGATGTGTGTGGCGGAGCAGGAATTAAATTCAGTGGTCCTACATGTCTAGCACTCTACTCACTGAACCATCCTTCCTCTCCCTCAGCTCTTCCAAGGGGTAGGGAGTACCTCACACAATGACGCCAGGTGGGCTGTTAACAGGTCTGACACACATGCTAAGTGCACACACTCCCCTCCAGTGGCTGGTTCACACAGAAGATAAGAGGCTACTACTGTTGCTCCTTTAGTCCCAGAAGCCTGTGCTCTGAGTGCTAAAGAGCACAGGTTCTGTTACCAGTGAGGACACCTGCATGCTGCCAAATTCAGAGTGAAGTATCAAATTTCCAATACTTCAGCGCAACTAAGTCCCCTGGTTCCTAAACACTTAAGAACTGATCCTCCGCCCCTCGCTGTCTTGCTTTTATGCCTCTATTAAATTTGCATTTGAGGTCTCTTTCACTTGGTAAACTCCCTTGGGTGCTTTCAGTTGCTGTTAAAATCACAATGGATTTGTGGCTCATACATGAAAATAATTTGAATGTCTCCCTCTGTATTATTCACAAACTCCACTCATTCCTCAGCTATATGGCCAGATTTTAGGTGCTAAGCACTTTAGGAAATCTGCCTGATACCTATTTTGCACTCGCACTGTGCCTCTTGATCGAAGGTCCCAAAGGGGTTTTTCTTCTGTGCTTTCAGACGTATTTTTCTACGCTACATAATTTTTCTACCCACTACATAATAAACAAACAGTTGCTTCTCTGATGCATTTCAGCTCTAGGCTGGTGTGACGTGACAAAACCCCGACAATCCAGGTTTCTAGAGACTCTGAAAAAAATATGAAAGAGTGGAGACCCATGTAAATATCAGGTTCCATATCACGAGAGCAAGAAAACATGTCAGATGACTTTGGACATGAAAAAATGTCTAGCAAGATCTTTACATGGGCTCCTGCAAAGCCAGGTAGTGAGACACATGGATTTAAGAGCTGTCTTCCTGAATCGTTACAGTGGCGTGTTTAGTCCAGTATCCTGTTTCTGACAGTGGCCACTGCTTGCTTCAGAGAAAGTTACAAGAATCTGTGCAATAAGCTGTTATAGAATAACCTGGCCATGAGCAATGTTCCTTCCTGACTCTCATTGGGTAGACGTTGTGTTATGCCCAGAAGCATGAGGATTTATAACCAATATCAGTTTACACTGTCTTCCTTCTCTCCTGTGTACTAAGATTAAAGTAACTGTAATTCTGTTAGAAGAAAAAAATCATGGTTAAAAGAAAAAAATGGTTATGAAAAACAAATAAAACCTAATGACTGGTGGCTGAATAATTCTGAAGGGGTCTATATAACATATGCATTGTGTTAATTTGCAGTATGTTGTCATGTTTCACATATGTTTATCATGTTTATGTTTAGCACACTGTGAACTTCTAAAAATGTGCTTCAGTGCTACTGTAAAATCATGTCTTGATCTTTTCCAGATCGGAGATATTCAGATGAGGCCTACAGAGCAGATTTCATAGCAAATGAAGAGGAATGCAAGCAGCACCGTGCATCACACCCTTCACACCCTCCAACAATTTAGGGTTTCATCTGCTGGTTGACAAAATTTTAACTGGATTCCAAGGATTGCATTTGAAGAATTAATTTTCATTTTCTTTCTCTGAGCTGGTGCTGAGCCAGTAAAAAAGAAAATTACTATTGGTCTTGGGTATCTCTCCCCCTCACTATTACTGTAAACATAATCTGAAAACACTGCAGGGAAGCAAATCAGTGGAATACTGTATATTATTGGTTTGGGTTTTTAGTTGGGTTTGGGTCTTGTTTGCTGATGCTCCAGACAGACGCAGGTGAAGCATCTTGAGATATTTGCCAACTTCAAAGCATCACTTGGTTGCTGATTCCTTTCTGCTGATGCACATTCTTTGAATTGTTGCAATGAATTAAATGGCACATGACCTGTCACGTTCTTCTCTATTTTTTAAGTATTATTGTCAGAGGTGTCTCAGCTCCTTCATATGGCAGTTGTGATTTCCACCTCCTCCCTGATCAGCTGTGACATACTAATGCAGTGGAAGGAGATTTCCTTTGTACTTAGAACAAAGGATTTGTCTTAATACTCGTCCTCTCTTCTAAAGACAAAACAAGAGACAAGACATCCACAGTCCTCCTTTTTCAATATACTTAATGCTTCAGATTTTTGGTGTATGTCGTGTATCAGTCTAATCTAATTTCTGTTTCTCTTGCATCTATTCAAAGCTCATTTTGCTGGTCAGTTATGGTGCATGTGACTCCCCCCCATCACACTGTATCCCACAGTGCCAGAAGAAGTGTAAAGAATACTCCTTTCCTGTTTACATGACTTGTGCCTGACAGATCTGAAGTAGTATCTCTGTGTGATTGCCATTTATTTCTCTCTTTCTAGGTAGGTAGGTAGGTAGATGGAGGGAATTTCCACAGGTTAGGGAATGACTATCTAACATATAAGTGGCATAGTTAAAGTATGAGTGAGGTGTTTGGTCTTTTTAATAAAGGTAACATAAAATTGTGTACAGTCTTCTTGTGATCATATATATCCTTTGTACCATCTCACAGCATTCTTGATGGTTTTATATGTTTGATATTTGCATGTATTGACACTTTTTGGAAATACTGACACAGTCTTAGAAATGCTGTAGGGTGCTGTTTAAATGCTGATTGCTGGAAGCTAGTGAGTTGGAAATGTTGAAACTGAAATGGAATATGATCAGATTCAGGAGTGGGGGGTGGGAGAGAGGGGGGTGAACCATACTGGAGCTGTCCAGAATGCATGACGTCTAAACTGCACGTATAAAACCTCACTCTGCTCTCATGACCGGTTTTATGCCGGTGTAATTCCTCTGAGTTACACCTGATTTGCACTGGTTTAAGCCTGAGGAGAGTCAGGCCCATAGCTGATCACACTACAGGCATGGCTACACTTGCAGCTGTAGAGCGCTGTGAGTTAAACCAGCCCTCAGAGAGCGCAGTAGGCAAAGTGCTGCAGTGTGCTCACGGTCACACTGTGTTGGTCCTTCCCCAAGCACTTGCCGCTGCGACTGACTACCCTCCTCCTAGCTTGAGAACAGCTCCTGACTGCATGTATCTAGGGATGCCGAGATGTCTTCCTCCTCAGCACCCTCGCTCACGCTTTCCTCTTCCACATCCTCCTGCCTTGTTGGACTGGGCTCTGAGGTGTTTGTGGTGGTCCTCGGAGTGGAGGTAGGGTGCCTCCCACCCCAGTATTGTGTCCAGCTCTTTGTAGAAATGGCAAGTTGCGGGGGCAGGTCCCGGTCATGGCCCCTTTCCGTCATGTCCCTTGATATCTGCCCAAAGGTATTGTAATTCCTACGGCTGGAGCGCAGCTGGGGCTGCACAGCTTCCTATCCCCAAACACTGATGAGGTCCAGCACCTCACCGTTGCTCCATACTGGAGATTGCCTGGTGCGTGGAGGCATGGTCACCTGGAAAGATTCACTGAGATCGCTCCACGCCTGGCTGAGCAAACAGGAAGGGGATTTTCAAAATTCCCGGAGAATTTAAAGGACGGGTCTGATGGTTGGTCACCTGAGGGCAGGGCAGTAGAGTTCAAAGTGATTACCAGAGTGGCTAGAACAGGCATTGTGGGACACCGATCACAGCTCATTAACAGACCAGGACATCCACACTGGCGCTGCAGTGCTCCAGCCAGGGCACACCAAGTGCTTATGCCTCTTGCGGTGGTGGATTACTAGCAGCACTCCAGCCGCGGAGTCAGAGAGCTCTACGTGCCTTGCCAGTGTGGGCGCGTCGTGAGTTAGAGCACACAGGGCTGCTTTAATGCTTTCTAGCTCGCAAGCGTAGCCGTGCCCTTACAGTTGCGAAACTACTCTAGTTATCATGTTTAGACGCCGTTAGAATGGTATCAAAGAGACACAAGCGTGCACTCCAATCTGATATGCAATTGTGGAGCTGTTAATATGCGTTGCTTTAAGATTCTGATTTCACTTCTGCTGTGCTCTAAATTTCCTGTAGCATTTCTGATGGTGAACCTATTGTATTAGGTGGAGCAGGTGTGGTCAAGTGACCTGAGCACAGGACTGGGAGTCAGGAACTTGATTTTGATCTCTTCATGTACACCAGTTTTACATCATCTATGTGTGTTACTCCTTGTTTATATCAGTGTAAGAGAGACCAGGATCAGGCCAAATACCTCCTGAATTCTAACTCCCTCTTTAGCCTTGGGCAAGTCACTTAACTTCCCGGCCTCAGTTTCCCCATCTGTAAAATGGGGATAATAATACTTGCCTACCTCACAGGGGTGTTGTGAGGACTCATTATCTGTTTTGCAAAGCACTTTGAATATGAAAAGTGCTATGTAAGTGCTAAGTATTTTTATTAAGTAGTGTTAATTATGTCATGTGAAACACAGAATTAGTTGTGCCAAAGGTTGGCAACAGTAGACAGATATGGCCAGAAGGGCTCGTAATGCATGTGTTAGTAATGCTGGCCTGAATGAGAAAAACAAAAACTTTTTTTCCTCTTTAGAAGTGTGTTCGTTATTTTTTTCTTTCCAGTCCTGGTTTCTCATCCCCTCCCTGCTGGGTAAGGCAAGTGCTGACTCAACCATTTCTGGATTTGGTTTTTAAATTCATTGTGGGTTTAATTCATCGCTGTGCAGAGGACTCGAACCAACCAAATGCACCACTTACGTCCAACTTAACTGATGTATTGGTCTTTATGTAGGCCCTCTGCACAGGAATGAATTTTACCCTGGGTGCTGATTTAGACCATATGCTGTAAGGGACTCCAATGCAGCCTTGATTGACAGATGCTGTGTCTAAAAGCCATCCAATGGAGCTCAAGACACTCGGCACATGCTTTTCTATATATCGGAGCCTTGTTGTGCTCAGATTTGTGGCACTTGAGTAAGGAGGGTCAAAGGATTATTGCAATGAGACATCTTCCAGATTTTGTACAGCACCATTGCGATGTTCAGCTTGGTTTCATTTTAAAACTCTTTGTGTTCTCCCAAGGATTTCTATGCATTGGGAATTGGAGCTCATCATTTTGACAGGTGCACTTGTGCCCCGTGTGTGATATTTTAAAATAAGGAAATGGTGACAGTATTTGAAATCTGAGCCAAATTAATGTGTAGAAATTGGAAACCTGCTGGTGGGGGAAATCCTAAAGCCCCCATCCAGCAAAGCACTTAACCACATGCTTAACATTGAAGGCAATGGGAATACTCACATGCTTAAAATTAAGCACATGCTTAAGTGTTTTTCTGAATCAGGGCCTAAATTAATAATTCTGCTTTGACTTCAGGGATCATTACCTAAGGTATCTTTCTATGATTTGGTTGGTGTTGGTCCTGCTTTGAGCAGGGAATTGGATTAGATGACCTTCTGAGGGCTCTTCCAACCCTAATCTTCTATGATTCTATGAAAAGGGCCATTCCGGTTTGCTAGTGTTCCCTAAAATGCAAACTGGCGGCCTCGTGGTTTTAAAAGTCCTATTCAAATGATTTTGTACATTTGTAACCTCAGACTGATAAAATAAAGTGTTGTCTTTCCAATTATTTTGCTCCCAACTGTCCAATATATTTTCCGTTCCAAATTTTTTTAGAGAATTTTTTTCCTGCTGCCAATTAACTTTCTACCTTTGGCTGATTTCCTAAAACACATGGAAACCTTTAAAGGGCTTGAAAACAGATGGCTAGTTCTGCTGCTCTGCCTCTCATATACACTTACCTAGATGGATGGCACATTGAACCGTCTTTCCGGAATGACGTGCCATTGGCAACATTACTGTGAAGAGGAGGGGTTGTTTTGAAACCTCCAAACAGGAGGGTGAACTGTTTAACTTATCAATAGATTTCTAATTGTGAACTGTAAAATAAAAAAGAAAAAATACTATGGCTTTGTCTTATTTTTTAAATATATATAATTCAGTTAAATCCTGTGTAAAAAAACACTTGTCTTATAAAGAACTCAAATGGAGTGATTTCAGGGTGGGGAACAGCTTCCTTTGGTTTTGTACAGGGCCTCACACATTGTTGGCACTACCAGAAACCAATAATAATTCTTGATGTTAAATAGTAGCAGTGCTGTGTTTTTATTAAAGATACAGATTTCTTTCTGACAGTATCTGCTAGGATGACCAGATGTCTCGATTTTATAGGTACAGTCCCGATTTTGGGATCTTTTTCTTATTTAGGCTTCTATTACCCCCCATCTCTTGCCCTGATTTTTCACACTTGCTATCTGGCCCCCCTACCTTAGTCCCCTCTTCAGTGCACCAGTTTTCCTGGCTGTGCTGCCTCAGGGTGCTATGGACACCTGACTCTACCCTGTAATGTTGTGGGGGGTGGAAACACTGCTGGATTGGGCAGCATTGTGCAGTCTCTTCCTGTCGCATGTCCTGGAGACTCAGCGATGCTTCCTGGCAAATACAGCAGCCTGTCCCTTTCTTGTATGTTATTTGTAACCGTGCCCATGAAGATACGACATTGACCTTTACCAGGCCCCCTTGATAAAGATCAATTGTCCAGCTCGCATGGTTCTGCCCAGCTTCTTAAGTATTTTCTTTTTCTTTTCTCTTTTTGGCTGTGCTGATGCTAATTTTCCTGTCCCCGTTGTCAGCCCGTCAATGACGTGGCTTTCTGATTCCACTCAGCATTTGGATGCAGTTGTCTATCATTCTGGTGCGGTGGTCTTCTGTGAAGCAGTGTCTATGCGGGCTGGTTTCACATTGTGCTGCATGTTGCTGGTATCTACTGCACCTTGCAGAGGATGATGGGATCTGCGGGACAGAGTAATTTTCCCATTGGTACGTGCAGGATTTACAGAGACCATTTAGGCTAGGGAAGTCCTATTTCCAACTCTTGGTGTCGCTACCCCGGTGCGACTCCCGTTGTAGCAACGATCCAAGTAGCAGCTTTGCCTGTGGAGGTTGCAGTCTGCTGATGGCTGAAATCAAGGTATGTAGTAATGTACCTTGCCGCTCATGGGGAGAAACAGGCCGTCACCAGTTGTCAAGCCTGATTCATGGCCTTACAAGCCCTGAGACAAGGTCCATTCTCTGCTCTCCAGCCATGTAGAGACTAGGAAAAGAATCCATGTTTAAACTGTTAACCAATATGTGTTTACATGCTAGTGTAGAAAGGGGTCTAACATCTTTAACAAAAAAACCCATCAGCTGGTCTTGTTCAAGTCTTGGGATTTTACTTGTTTCTCAGCATGACCCATATTCCTAGTCTGGTTTCTAGGAGCTGGAGCAGCCTCAACACTCCTGCCGAATGCACCTGCTCCTCCTCTTGCTTTCCCTACTGGGCAGGGTGGGCTCTGCTCTGGCTCACGGGTCTGAGCCCTCGGGCTCGCTGGAGGTTCGCTGGCGATCAGAGCAAGGCGGCCACTGGAAAGCGGGAGAACAGGGATGGGCTCAGCACAGGCCTGCTCTGACCCCAGCCTGTGCCATGTGATAATTAAGGGGTTAAAAACTCCGTTGAGTTTTCGGTTTAACGTCTCGACAATGAACACCTGATAATTGGATCACAGGTGCTTGAGCTTAGCGTTAACGAGCTCGGAGGCACCGTGATGCACCACGGCCTGCTTTGTCGTTAAGAATCATCTCTTTAACCTAGTAACCCCTAGAGATATTAGAAACAAACAACTGGTTACAAAAATGTGGCTGGTGTCTGACCCTTTCCTTGCTAGCTCTCTGGGTGAGCTGCTGCTCTACCTTTAAGGCTCCACTGAAATCAAGGAAGGGTCAGCCCTTACATATAGCTGCCTGCTCTTACATCCCATTTATTTTCACTCAGCAACGGCCGGGGGATTAGCATTGGGCACAAAAGACCTGACGCCACAGTAGCGCTGTGGAGCTAAGGGACATGGAAACGCTGAGGCAGACAGGCAATGGCTGGAGCTGGAGATTGGGACTCATCACTTCTGGGTTCTGTTCTGACCATTGCTACTGATGCACTGAGTGAGCTCAGCCAAAGCCCTTCTGTGCGCAAGTGTCCCCCCATCTGTAACCCCGGGAATAATATTAATACCCACTCCCTGGTGCCCTGGTTGTCTAGAGGTTGGAACTGGGATCTTTGGTGTTGCCATGTCCCAATTTTTCTTTTTTTTTCTGGGCTGAGTTAAACCAGGCAAACGGTTGTTGCTTTGCAGAGCAGTTCTCCCAAAACCAGTCTCTCTGCAAGACAATATCCCGCTCTGTCATTGGGGCAGACGGATGGATACCTCATGATGACATGGTCCAAATGTGGGATGCGGTGAGGAGAGAGAACCCCAAAACGAGCAGCTGCCCCGGCCTTGAAAAAAGAAGGCTCTAGAGAAATGGTTTGTATTGTCTGTAATGGCAGCTACATGACGCCATGTCAGGAATGTCCATTCTGGATGAGGATGAAAGCGAGAGGCCGCAACATTGGCTGGGACAGAGACAAATTTGGGTCTAAACTCAGAGTCATCCTGCCTAATGAGAGGCAGTTAAGAGGCAACCGGAGGGTACCAAGTTCAGACTGTCAAACCCAATCAGGGAGAAGACAGAATGTTCCTTTAACTATGGTCAGCAAAGCAGAAGCCTCGGTTTTGAAAAATGCTTTGAGTTTGGAAGGCAGACAAAAAGCACTAATGAAATCCACTATAGGGAGCGCATCCTGCTCGGGCTAAAAGGAGAGCTCAAAACAAAGCTGCCTCTGAAAGATCATGGTAAATTAGGATCCCTAAAGAGCATTCTTAGGTGGATTAGGGGGTGATGGTATTGATCAGGATTAGTTATAAGCAAGGGCAAGTGGCATCAAATGCAAAAGTAATAAGGTAATAAGGATTGCTCGATACCTCTTCCTTTGGGTCAGGGCTTGTTGGCACTCAGGTTGTGTCCAGCTGAGCATGGACAGGTTCACCTCTGCCCGAATGCTACCGCGATCAGTAAATTATAAATCAGTGTACAGGAGCAAGCCAGGTACAGCCCATGCTCATTAAAATCAGCGGCAATACTATCGTCAGTTTCAGCGGACTCAGGATCAGGCCTGTGGACAGATGCATATAGACAGGGCACTGCCAGGATAAAAATCTGGTTTTGATGGACATTTTCTAGCTGTGTTACTAATGGCAGAGGGAGAGCTCCGTACCCAGAATGACGTTGGTGACTTGTTCTCTTCTGGGAAGCAAATTTGATGATTTTTTTTCTCTCTTAAGTAAATGACGTTTCTATTAGGGAGAGTGGGGAGGCTGACTCTTCTGGAGCAAGGCCTCGATCTATTTATAAACTCATGCAATGGCAGATGGATACTACCCTGACGGGCACCTTATAAATGAGACAGGTAATGTCTCATGGGACCTGTCGTTGCCGTTGCAACATGCAGACTTGCTTCGTTATCACACTGGAGTGAATCAGGAGTAATACACTGAAGCCAAGTGTGCAACCTGGGGCCTGATTCTCAGTCAAGCAAAGATCCCTTTACAGCCGACAGCATAAAGACACCTATATGTCTGCAGAAAACAGATCCTAGCTGGTGGAAAACTGCTGGCCCGGAGTGGAGGGAGCTCATTGGGACGTGGCCGAAGTGCATCATACTACAACATAGGAACTTTTCTCTCTCACTTGCCAGGGTCTATTTATAAGGCTACAAGGCTCGGGAGAGCAGACGGCCAAATACTGCTGGGAAACAGAAGAGCTCTCAAAAGATCCCAGTCTCGCTGAATTGCTCTGTCTTTTTGGACCTGATCTCCAGGTGCTCAGGCATGTGAGAGTAGAATCTGCCTCTGAACTTCTATGTTTGATTTTATTTTTAGGTGTGCAAAGAATGTGTGTGTGTGTGTGTGTGTGTGTGTGAGAGAGAGAGAGAGAGAGTGTGTGTGTGTGTGATCTGCACAATAAATAAATAAAGCTGTAGAGGAACATATGGGCCTGCTTGAAAATGCCATCTGCCAGCAGCAGCAGCCTGCAACTGCTCTAAATACCAGAGGGTAGGAAAGGCAAATTGCTGTTTCATTTTTCTGTTTCCTAGATGAGCACAGTTTTAATGAATAGGGCCTTCGGCCTTCTGATTTACACCCACATCCACACAACTGCTTCCCACCGCCTCTGGTCTCCACTGCACAGCTGTAATTCAGCGATGGTCTGAAATTAACGGTCTGCCTTAGTATCACAACAAGGTGCTAGAGCCAGGTTAATTGCACGCCCTATAGAAATGAAAGATGAAGTCATCTCTAAGTTCCTCTCTCGGTAGATACCTTTTGTTTTCAAGTGAGTTGCTAATGATTTAATGTCTTTTAATTGTTCTAGGATAATAATAGTTTGTACTGTTACCCTGTGTTTATCTCATGGTACAGGGCAGAAAGGACAATTGGATTCCCCTCTCCTATGTAGCATCCTAGACTTTTATGGGGATAGATAAAGGAGGCAGATGTAACAAATACAGCCCACAAGGATGAGGCAGAAAACCCCTAGAAATGGTTTGATTTGAAATATGCACCCAGTGGAGACAAGCTAAAAGGGATAGTGTCGCTGTTTCTAGGCTCAAAGTTTGACTAAGCTGAAAGTAGTGTATGTGTTCCCCAGAAACACACACTTCTGATCAGGAACTGCCAAACCTGCAAAGGTTTGTGTTTGAAAAGGGCTAGCTTTGGGGGTATAAATTACCTGTTACCACTTTAGAAAGAGATCTTGGAGCCATTGTGGATAGTTCTCTGAAAACATCCATTCAGTGTGGAGTGGCAGTCAAAAAAGCGAACAGAATGTTGGGAATCATTAAGAAAGGGATAGAGAATAGGACAGAAAATACCATATTGCCTCTATAGAAATCTGTGGTACGCCCACCTCTTAAACACTGCATGCAGATGTGGTTGCCTCATCTCAAAAAAGATATATTGGAATTGGAAAAGGTTCAGAAAAAGGTGGCAAAAATGATTAGGGGTATGGAATGATTTCCATACAAGGAGAGATTAATAAGACTGGGACTCTTCAGCTTGGAAAAGAGATGACTGAAGGGGGATATGATGGAGGTCTATAAAATCATAAGCAGCTGCCCCAAAAAGCTTGCAGACTGGGTGTTTAATCTTACAAACGCTTCCAGCTGTGTGCTGGGCTTTCTACCTGGAGCAGCCCCACTGAACTCATGAGGGATCTTGCAGTGGAGGTGGAATTAATAGACTCTAAGGCAGAGTGGACCCTTATGATCATCACATCTCATCTGACCTGCACAATGCAGGCTGCAGAATCTCATCCAGGAATTCCTGCATCTAGGCCTGGTTTAAACTAAAGACCTGTCATTGCTTTCCTTGAAAACAGTGGGTGTTTTGCCACAGAGTTCAATGGACATTACCATTAAACTCCTACTCTAAAGAGCAAAAGTCCTAGATAAATGTAAGTTAGCACAGTGGGCTCCTGGTGTCCTTCCTTGGCGCTATGGAAATCTGAATCGTATGAAATAACAGTATTGAACTGAAGTGGATGGAAATGCATTGCTTTGGGCCCAGTGGCTTTGAAGGCCGTCCCTTAAGAAAGGTGATTGTCTCAGTAACAGTGGCTTGTACAGGGTTCCCTGTACACATGCTGAGAGAGAACGTTGGCTCTGTTTGGGGGAGTAATGTGCAGGCTGCCTGTGGAAATCAGCACAGCTACACTGAAATCAATGGAGATAGTGCTGACTTACACCAGCTGGGTTCTGGCCTAGGAAACCCAGCTGTGCAGGACTGATCCTGAAGGCCTCTGACCACATGCATCTCGGAGTTCGGAGCCAAGCAGTCGGAAGAGAACTACTGACGCTCCCTAGCCCTTGACAGCGAAAGCCAAAAAATGCATTATTATTTCCAAAAAAGTTTCATTATCCCTGCAGCCACTTTGCTATTTAATTGAACGGAGGGGGAAAAAAATCTGATTTATTTCAAGGCACGTTAAAGGTCTGTGCTCCCAAACGGGCACTTCCCATCACTGCTGACATTGCCCATAAGCGCTTTCTAAGGAGATAGAGCATTTATCCTTCCCTCATAATAATGTTTATGTGGAGTAAAGAGAAGAGCTATGTGGCAGGGTTCCAATTCCACCAGCCTAATATGCTATTCCATTGTAGATTGTGACACGGAGGCAAAGGAATTGTTTTCTTTTGTTCTGTTACTTTGCCATCGGTTCAACCACAACCCTCCTCCGCCTGGGTGGTGCATGTGTTGTCTCTGGGTCACAGGCAAAGTGTAACCAAAGTAGCACCTTCTACGACCACGTTGTGCAGTCATTCCTGCAGTTCTAGGGGTATGTCTACGCAGCACAGAAAACCCCGTGGCTGGCCTATGCCAGCTGACTTGGGGTCACAGGGCTCAGGCTGCGGGGTTGTTTCATGGCTGTGTAAATTTCTGGGCCTAGTGCAGAAGTACAGCTTGTGGGTTGAAGTGTGTACATACACCAGCCAAGCTGCTGCTGTTCCTGAACACACACAAATTAAAGTACATTTCCCTTTATGCATCCTGCAGATATGTTGTATTACAAAATCTAACCCTCCGCTCTTTCCATGTTCAAAGTACTGTACAAACATGAGTTAATGCTCCAAACCTCCCAGAGAGGCAAGTAGTATCGTCCCCATAATACAGATGGAACAAATGAGATTCAGAAAGGTTAAAAGAGATGGCCAAGTCAGTCAGTGGCAAGGCCAGGACTGGAACTGTGTTTGTTCTTCTAGACAGTGTTGCCTCTCTTCACATCATGAAAGTCCTTTCCAGGCATTAATTAAGCTTCACGACACCTCGGTAAATGGTATTATACTGATTTTACAGAGGGTAAATAGAGTTCCATGTCTTTGTCTAAGTACTGGACATCAGCGTCTACAGTATGTCTACACTAGCACTTTTATTGGTATAACTTATGTCACTTTCGGGTGTAAAAAACCCACCCCCGAGTGACATAAATTTCACCGTGAGCTCTCACCAGCACGCCAAAGAAATAGCAAATGTCATTAATATAACATAAATAACACAAGAAAACATGTCAGATGCCCTTGACTAGGTGCCATGAAGAAATGTGGAGTATTATGTCCTCCCGGGGTGCCTTGGAAGGTAGGATAAGCAATTGTGAAGAGTGCATAGGCAGAACCATCAAGAAAACAGATTGCAGGGGACAGAATGGATCCCTTTCAGGCCCTTGGCCCAGCTAGGTTGTTTGTAATCCTTATATGCTATAGCCTCAGCCTTGGCTGCACTGAACATCAGAAGTAATCTGGGAAGAGAAGGCAGCGGCAAAGATTGATTTAGTCTGTGGTTGTAGCAGAAATCCAGAGGGCGATGTCCCCAGGGCACTGCAGTCTGCGTGCAAAGTTTCCTTCTATTTCTAGAACCTCCCCACCTGAAGGAGAAAACAAAACGAGTCTGCAGCTCTGTACCTAGGATGTCTCTTTCTGCGGATCCTCCCAGTCTGCGAGGACAGCTGTCCACTGGCCGCACAACAGAGGGGCGTGGGTGACTAGCAAAAATACAGACTTTGCTTCTGTTTTCAGCCAAGCAGCCCAGGGGGACTAGCTGAGTGTTTGTAGGACAGCTCCTTCCATGTGCTCTCTGCCTGTGGCGAGTCTAGTTCTACATAGCCAGCGAGTGCTGCTGCAATGCCTGATACAAATATCTTTGATTATCAGAGATAGGAGAGTCACTTCCCCGCCTTAGAGGGAAAGGCAGACAGGGCACTCATTAGAAGGTGATTGTTACTGGGGCGCGAGTGCTTCAGGCAGACCCTTGGCTCCTATGGGAATGTTCTAATGAGACCATATTAATTATAACGAGTTATTAACAGCAATGTAGAGCAAAACCCTTAACCTGTCTCCAGACTCCTGCAGCTCATTGAAAGAAACACTAAACTCCCTGCAACTCCTCCCCCCATTCACACCCATCCCACTCCTCAATGCTCCACCTGGTCTTTGGGTGGAAGATCCACATACAGTGTTAATACTGTAGAAGCACCCTGCACACAGGGACTTGCTGGGCTGTGACTGTACGTAACCAGCTGGTACGCTGCTTTCTCAGCGTCGGAAAGCAGGATGTGCATTGCTTTCAAGTGCCAGAGAAAGCAGACTGGCAGGAGAGCAGGATGGCACATTGTGGGCACACACCTGCCATGTATCACAGAATTTGTGGGACAGCCTAGAGTTTGTCCAATCAATCCCACATCCTGGACACTCAGTTTGTAGCATACTATCCAGTCCCTCTGATACCGTAACAGTTTTGTAACTCAAATGACACCTAGGGTAGAGCTACACTTGAAAGTTGTGCTAATAGAACTATGTCTGTTGGGGTATGATTCACTCTGGTACAAGCTGTAGTTTAGGCAGAGTTATACCATTATAAAGTTGCATTAGACTGGTATAGTTATTTTCTTTCCTGTATGAAAATAGCTATACAAGTATAAAGGTCCTTTTTACGGAATCCACATGAGGAAGGTTCCACGGCTTTGCCTAGACGGGTTTATTAAAGGGTACAACTTTCTATTGTAGATGGAGGTCTATGTCACTAAACTGTATCAGTATGTGACGCCACTGCCTTCTGACATCATGACACAGCCTCATCAGATCCTGTAACACACTATCTTGTATCAGGACATGGCAAATCCGGAGATCTGAAAAGTGGCAACGTTAGTCCATCATCACTGTGCTTTTAGCAGCAGGCCACGCCCAACCTACGAGGTGGCATTTTGAAACTGTTGCAGCTTTTTCTTTGAGAGGAGCTGAGACGTTTGGTCTTTAGCAGAAGCAGCTTCATTTGTAAATGTGCATTTTTAATAACGAGACTGAGCCAGATTTCACTGAAGAGCAATGGAATTACACCTGGGATGAATTTGGCTCTGTAAGATTTGTTTATACTGTCAGCCTTGTCAAGCATCTCTTTACCGTAACTGGATTTTAACATTGTTCAGCAGGAGGTTTTCTGTGCATTAGTAGAAGCCAAGCACCCTCTGCTGGCAACCAAACATCTTTAGCAACTTGGACTATTCTCTCCCATGCCCAAGGTTGACTTGACAATGGGGGAAATGAAATCAAGTTGTCAACTTAGGATAGATAAAGAGTTGGTCCCTGTCTTTGGGAATTTCTGCAGCCATGCATCACTTTACAGAGAAGGGCAGTAATAATTGCCAAGAAGTTTCTTTTCCCAAGAAAATACCAGCAAAACTGGAGACCTAGGTACCACTCCCAGCTCTGCTGAGTGACCGTGGCAAGTCACTTCACCTCTCTGCACCTCTGTCTCCCCTTTGCCTGTCTTGTCTATTTAGAATGGAAGCTCTTTGGGGCATAGACTGTTTATTAGAGTGTTAATATAGCACCTAGCACAGGGGGGCTCTGATCTCCCTTGTGGTCTCAAAGTGCTACTGTAATCCAAACTAATACATACAATAAAGGGTAGAAAATTATCATCATAAATGATGTCTTTACAAAACACGCTTATATCTCAGGCCGTGGAACCATTTTGTGTGCAACTAAAGCCAAGGTACGTAGGTAGAAGTTACAAGCTTGTGCTCATCGTGGGACTGCGTAGTGGGGTGCGGGTAGAATTTTCCTCAGTGGGGGAAAGCAGGCAAATCTGCAGGTGTCAGGCCAGGCCTCCCACTGCCAAGGCACGGTTTTCACTTTGATATTCTGACTACGGGTCCTGAGCATCTGCTGGAGTCAGCAGGATTATTCCCAGCCTTCGGCCACAGCGGCTGGGCCGGGGCGGGCCGACAGGCACCCTACCGGGTAGGAGGCACTTCTCTGGGGTACAGATCTCTGCAGGGAATCAATGATGCTCTCCTGGGCACAGAGGACACGCCGGCCCACTCCAGGGCACATGCACGGTCGCCCCAGGAGATCCCTGGTGGCGGGCACTGTGCATCGCAGGGCATGCAGGATGCATTGGTCCCTGGGGGAACCTCCAGGGTGCAGCTGATCCCCAGCCTCTGGTGCTGGTGCCCCATGCCCCGGCCCCCTACAGATCTGCTCTAGCCTGAGTGACCCAGCCTCCCAGGCCTCCGCCCTGGGGCTCGCCCCGCAACAGACAACGCCCGCCAGCAGGTGGCGCTGCAGGGCAGGACACCCCGCTGTCCCCTCCTCTCTATGGTGGGTTAGGGGCGGGCTCAGGCGCGCGGACCCGGAAGTGGAGTGTGAGGTAGGGGAGCGTGTGGGGGAGGCCTGAGGAGACCGGGGCTGGGGTGGGGGCAGAGGCTGCTGAGTTCTCAGCCCCACCCGTCGCTGGGCTGCTGCCGAGGGGTCCCCGCTGGAGGGGGGGGGCGGGGTCTAAGTGACCCCTCCCTCAGCGTGGAGAGACTGGAGCCGCTTCCCTGCCCCCGCCCCCCCTGTTGCTCCCGGGTTTCCCGCCTAGGGCTGCGGGCCCGGCTCGCTCCCCCTCCGCCGGAGCCCGCGAGCCCACGGCAGCCGCGCCGAGGCGGGTCCCGCCCTCGTGTTCTCCGTGACCCGCCCCGTTCCGTCTGTCTCCGCAAAACCAGCCGGGCGGCCTCCTTGTATGGCCCGGTTCTGCAGCACTCCAGGGCCCCTGTCAGTCACCGCTGCTCTCTGGGCCTCTCCTGCGTCTCCGCCCGTCCTGCGTTGTCCCAGCACCCCGGTGGCACAGCGCGGCGTTATCCTAGAAGGGAAAGCGGGGCAGAGACACTAGGACTTGCCCAGAGCCCCATAAGAAGTCACAGGGCCGAGCTGGGAATTGAACGGGCAGCTCTGGAGTCCCAGTCCTGTCAGCCTGAAACCGACTAGTCTTTCTCCCCTTGCAGGCTGTTTGGTTCCATCTTCTTGTAATGCTACCGAAGAGCAGACTAATAATGCCTCGCTGCCGGGGATCACAGCACCGGCAAGCCCTGAAGATAACTGACGTTTTTCAGGGAGGGTTTATGCAGACTTGGTGCAGCTGGGTGCTCACCCCTGCTTCTTGTTTTTGTGTCTGTAGCAATGTAGTAGAGTAATAAAGCTGTGCCTGAGAAGAGAACGGGATGGTCCAGTGGTTAGGATACAAGCCTAGAAGTGGGAAACCTTGCTTCATGTTCCCGCTCTATTACAAACTTCCTGTGTGACATAGAGTCTGTCACTTAGCCTCTCTGTGCCTCAGTTCCCCATCTGGAAAGTTGGGATGATAATAGCTAGTTCTTATCTAGTGCTTTTTTCATCGGTAGATCTTAAAACAGTTTACAAAGGACATCATTGTCATTAGCCCCCATATTACACTGAGGCATGGAAGGGGGATGTGACTAGGCCAAGGTCATCCTGTAGGCCAGCGGGAGAGCCCAGAATATAAAGAAGGACTTTCCTATCTCAGGGAGGTATTGTGACAATAAATACGTTACAGTTTGTAAGGTGCTCAGTATGACAACAGAGGCCATATAAGAACTTAAACTATATTCAGTGTGACAAGTTCTGCCTGTTGTTTATTACTGTAAATGTGTGTGTGTGCATGTGTATATATATACACAAAGTATGTATATTTTTCTGTATATTTCTTTCATGGAGAACATCAATAATATATGATATAGACAGGTAATACTCAGTATGACAACTTTATTGCAAATCTGTGAAATACTCTCTCATATGATATGGCACAACCTATGGCTTTCTGTTGCCATAGTCAGAAATGCATTATATAGCTGTGTATTTAAAAGAAAATCATGTAGCAAACATTCTTAACCATGACTATAAGTTACTGTTATTGGCTAGAGGTTGAGATGGACTGGAGTGGTGAAATAGATCAGATCATAAACTGATCAAAATTGGCATAGCATCTTCTATTTGAATGATGCTGAACCAGTTTCCACCAGCTCAGAATCTGGCCCTGAGTATTTAACTGTATTTTGAGAGTCAAGCTGGATGCTCTTTGTGGCTTACATCTGGCCATCAGTGAAAGATGCTGCAGTTTGAATTTAGCTAATTCTGTTTGTGATGCATAAGCCGTAATGGAATCCAGCTCATTCTCCCATGAGCATATTAGGCTAATATTAAAAACTTATTTTGGTCAGGAAAGAGCAGCTATAACTTGGAACACAGGCAGGGAGTAGATGTGGAAGTTAAGTGTAAGGTTTCCATTTGTAAATTGTTCTTTTTCTGATCATAAGCATGTTTTAAAATTGTAAATATTAGTGGGATATTAACCCATATTACATAACTGGCCCTTTATCTCCTTTTTCAAGGGATAGCTGTTCCGAAGGAAGAGACTTGAGTGGTAGAATGGCCTTTGTGGTGGAAATGGTGCAGATCTTTAAGTTCAGCATCTGGAAAGCTGCAAGACTTTCGTTTGCTTTTAGTTGCAACAGTCATTTTCAGTCAGTCAAACATTTTTCAAGTCAGGGAAAGGAACCATCGCAATCTGCATCACCCCTGGGGTTTGGGAATGAAGGAAATTCACACCACCACGGCAGCCACCATCTTCCAGTGTCGGGACGTGGGGATGCTGCACAAGTGATCCCCAAATCACATCCTCCTCCCAAGAGGTATAAAGGTCTCGCCCCTCAGAAGAATTTGCGGTGGCAGTGGAAGTCTCGCATGAGAAGCACGGAGCAGGCTGCATCTTCCAGTGAGGAATTTAGGAACCTGAGAGAGGATGACTTTTCAAAACAGCAGAAAAGACCAGTGCCAAAGGCTATGTTGTTTGAAAGGACCAAAGGTTCAGAGATCTTATTTGGCATTGCGCCCTGCTCCCTGGCTTTCTCGCAGTCAAAGAGGGACTTTTTCCAGTTATTCCTCAAGTCAGGCAGTAGCTGTGCACGGCCTGTGATGGAAGAGTTTGCCCAACGAGCTACGGCCCGCGAGGTCCCCGTGCACCATGTCAGAAGGCAGGTGCTGGATGCCCTTTGCAAAGGTCAAGTCCACCAGGGAGTTTGTTTAGAGGCCACTCCTCTGCATCCTAGGAGCTTGGAAGAAGCTGAAGCTTCCCGGGTTGGGGTTGCCACTGGTCTGGGCACACAGCTGATTTGGCTGGTGCTGGAGCAGATACAGGACCCTATGAATCTAGGTGCAATTCTGCGTTCCGCGCACTTCTTAGGAGTTGACAGAGTGGTGACCAGCCAAAAAGACAGGTACATTTTATGCTTTGCTTCTCTGGTGGGGTTTTCGGTTCTCATTATGCTGTCTTTCAAAGGATGTTACTATCTTGCATATTTGCTTCTTTTTCCCTAAATGACCCCTAAAGCATGTTCCAAACAGATATAGAAACTACACTGGCTGCTGAAGCTCTGCATGTGGGAGGCAGCATGGCCTAGTGGATAGAACACTGGCCTGAGGAGGCCTGCTTTCTGTTCTCATCTCTTCCTTGGGCTAATTGAGTGACTGTAGGCAAGTCTGTTCATGCCTCTGTGCCTTTTCTGTTTCCCCATCTGTAAAATGGATAATAATGCTGATCTTTGTAAAGTACTCTGAGAGCTACTGATGAAAAGCAGGAAGAGTGTGGTGGTATTAAAGTTATTTCACCCCATCTACAATCTCTGATTTTCTCTTATTGGAAAAGCGCCCACCTCTTGTCTACCACGCACCCTCCCTTTCCTTCAAATCCCTTTCCACATTCCCCTCCTTTCCACAGGGTTTTCCTATGACTCTCCTCTCAACAGTGCAGTCCCATGTTGTGTTTTAGTTTCTGTTAGACTGTAAAGTCTTTGGGACAGGGACCTAGATCTCTTATTTGCTTTGTCTCATGCCTTGTGAATTGACAGAACTGTGTAAATAATGGCAGCATTAGGGTATCGCCTTTGCCTGCTGCTTTGGGACAGATGCTGATTTTGTTTCAGCGACGTGTGCTCTTTCAGGGATGGAAGGTGGGGAAGGTTTCATTTGCTAACTCCTCTTGGATCTCTCCAGTTTCAAATGCGTTCCCCCCTTTTATTGCTGAAGTCCTTCTCCTCTACCTGAGGCTGCTGAATGCAACTGCCTCAGGAGTCAATTAATTCAGTTTCCATTTGTCAGCTGAAAGGGGTGTGTGGGTGGGGTGCAACTTGCACCTTTTCCCATTGGACCCCCTCACTGCCTCTGCAGCAGGACCATGAGCCAAAATCCTTACTGAGGGTTTCAAAGCAATTCATAGATCATGCCCCGGCTACAGTTTCGATTTGTTCACCACCACGACAGCTGCACTCCTCTGGGTCAATGCATATCACAAAACCCAGGAGAAAGTGTGTGAGAGGTGAGGATGAAGCATTCTTGGGCAAGGGGATCTGGCTATGGAGCAAACTCCCAGAGGACATCAGATGAATCCAGAGTTTGACCATCTTTAGGAAGTTTTGCAAATCTTCTCTTTAAGAAGGCCTTTCCATCATAAAAATGACCCTCGCAGCATCGACATGCTTTCTACTGCAAGATGCTACCAAAAAAATCAAAAACCCATGCCTCCAAGTAGAGTTTTGCCTTGAAACAGAGCTGGAGCCTTCCTTGAAGTCTGCTAAGGAGAAGACTATTGCTATTGAAGGTGTTCAGATGCTGTGGTGAGGGGCAGCAGTATAAAACCTCAGGATAGCTAGAGAGATAGGATCACTTGGGATGAAAAGTTATTTGTAAGCATGCTCAGTTCTATGCTGGGCACAAACACCCACCCAGATTGCCAGCTGTCCATAGCTCCTAAGAGGAGTGTATGATTTGTTTAAAGGGGCACAAGTGCTGCTAGTCAGAACAGCTCTGAATTCTTTTTTACCCTTTTTTCCCCCCTCTTTCAGTGGTTTCTTTATTCTAATCACTCTGCCTCTAGATTCAAAAGTGCAAGACTGCTGCTTGCAGGATTGCAAGATTTGGCCTGGTCCCTGCTGTTCTCACTCCAGGGATGAATGCATTCTTGCAGATCTGAGCTGTGCTTTTCTGATCAATATCACTTGCTGAGCAAGTCCACCACTGTGTGTTTTTTTTGGAGATGTATTTTAATGCAGAAGGAACATGATTATTTTGTAGTAGAACCATTAAGGTTGCACCAAGAGGCCCCGGTCGGCAGCAGCGTGCCGCTGTTCTAGGCACCGGACATGCAAATACCATAAAGATAATCCCTGCCCAAAGAAAGTACAATCTAAGTATAAGATGAGAAACAACAGAGGGAGATGGACAGACATGGGGAGCACAAGGGAATAGCAAGAGTACTATGAGCAGGGTGATGAACAATGATCCCAGAAGACCAGCAGCCTAACTATTACATTATAGGCCTCATGGCAGAGGTGGATTTAAGGAGGGATTTAAGGAGGATGGTGCAGAAGCCTTGTGAGGCCAGTGATAGTGGGAGGGATGGTCACTTCTCCTTGTCCTCTCTTCTGTACAGCTTCTGCTGAGAGATGCAAATGGGGGATTAGCCCCACAATACAGGTGTGTGGCAGGGGGCGGGGTCTCATGTACGCAAGGCTAGGATTCACATAGATTTTTAACAATGGGGAGAAGTAGCTAGTGCAGTCAGTACATGTGAAGATAGCCATAGGTATTTAAACTTGGTTTGATGAGAAGTTTTGTTACCATTTTTAGTTAGTTTTGGTGTTAATTGTGCTCAAAAGTGCTCCTCCAGCCTCGTCTCTGTGTTCCTGTCAAAGCCTCCCATTCCCTATAAGGAAGTGTATCTATATAGTGAGTAGAGTCATTTGTAAATTGATTTAAAGTGAGTCGTGAAGGCAATAGGATGAGCTAGCAAAAATAGTTTTTCAGGGTTTTTGTTTTCTTTGTTTTAACTTGGAACTTTTCTTGGCTTCTCTACTCACAGCTGCCCCCTTACTCCTACGGTGAGCAAAGCAAGTGCTGGAGCCATGGAGGTTTTGGAAGTATACAGCACAGATAATCTCCAGAGATTTCTGAAGGTAAAAAAGCCCAGCTTTCCTTTTTTTCCCCTTTGTCTTTTTACCACTACAGGTACCAAGAACTTTCAGGACATCTCACGAGCTAGATCCTGTGGCCTGTCAGTAGGGGAGATCACCTTTTTACAACATTTGGTATATAGTTATAAGCTGTCACACACATATCCCTGATCACGGAGATGGAGGTTTTCAAAGGCACCCATTCACTTACTATCTATAGATATAAGCTATATCTTTGTCTATCAAGTAAATAAAGACACTTGCCTTGGGTAGATGCTTTTGAGCTAAGCACCTTGTAACCTTTTAGCATGAATATCCCTTGAACAGCTAAGGGAATTTAAAATAAATACATATATAAACTGTTTATTTTAGGCCACCATACCATGTATTAGCTGAACAGTAACAGCCCGGCCACTTATTCTGATTCTCCTCATTGGTGAGAATGTGGTTTAGACACTTTATTATTTATTTGTATCGTGTTGGTGCCTGTGTTCCCAATCATGAATTAAGGCCCCATTGTGCTAGATGCTGTACAAATGTATAACATGAAGATGGTTCCTGCCCCAGTGAGTTTACAACCTAACTAGATGAAAATCCCAAACTGTTTTTAGACTAGCAGTAACACCTTGGTCCAAGGTGTCTGTGGAAGAACTCCCCACTGTTTGTGGACGAGGGTTCAAGCCAAAGGAGATTCTGCAGTGTCTGCTTTCTAAGAGAGCTAAAATCAATAAATAAGTTGCAATAAATGCATTGCATGGCCAAGTGAATAGCTCTCTCCGTGTATCAATGGATATAGATTTTAATGCTTCATATAGGAACATTTTTATAAACTGAAATAAATAACAGCCCTGCTTTCATGGGTTGATGCTTTTGAACTAAACACCTTCTAATCCTTTTGAATAAATATCCTTTAGACAGCTAAGGGAATTTTCAAAAGCACCCGCGTAACTTAGGTTCAAAACTCCTATTGAAAGTCAATCACTTTCAAATCACTTACATGCTTCTGAAAATCCTCCTCAGTGTGCAAAGAGAACAGATCTAACAGTGATGTAACTTATAGGTACAGTTCTCAAAATTGACCGAATCTCATTTTCAGTGACTTAAGTTACTTTGAAAAAATGGGATTTAGGCTCATGAGTCTCTGAGATGCTTTTTGAAATGTGTACCCTACGCCTGTCTCAGTGTGGTTGACCCTTTAAGGGGAGATATGTCGCAGCCCCATCAGTGACACTTAACAGGTGGAGAGAATGATCATTTCACATGACAGGCAGGTCATGTGACTAAATCAGGCCTTCTGAGGGGGAAGTTAAACAGGAAGCAGGTCTACACAACTCTTCTTCACTCCCAGGCACAGGGCCTGGGAAGTGCAGAGCCAATACCAGCGAGAAAGGCTAGATCAGGGGTAGGCAACCTATGGCATGGGTGCCAAAGGTGGCACATGAGCTGATTTTCAGTAGCACTCACACTGCCCGGGTCCCGGACACCGGTCTGGGGGGCTCTGCATTTTATTTTAATTTTAAATGAAGCTTGTTAAAAACCTTATTTACTTTTCATACAACAATAGTTAGTTATATATTATAGACTTATAGAAAGAGACTTTCTAAAAATGTTAAAATGTATTGCTGGCACGCGAAACCTTAAATTTGAGTGAATAAATGACGACTCGGCACACCACTTATGAAAGGTTGCTGACCCCTGGGCTAGAGTGTAGGGACCAAGCTTGCTGAAGGAGTAGCTTCAGCAGGTTTGTTTCCTTTAAAACTTGGTATTAATAAACCAGATCCCAAGAAAGGCTGTTAGATGATACACAAAAGCCTTTGTGAAGCTATTAAGGAACCTGAGAGAAAGAAACTGAGGCAGCAACATCACTGAGCGCAGATCTAGTAGACAGCTGTGCGTTAGCCTTTAGGAGTATGTCTGCACTGCAGCTGGGAGGAAGGCTCCCAGCCCAGGTGGAGAGGTGCACTGGGGAGGGCTCAACTGAGAAGAGTAAAAACAGCTGTGTGGACCTTGCAGCATGGGCAGTGGTGCGGGCTAGCCACCTGAGCGTGACACCACTGGGTCAGATGAGCTTATAATTGTGCGGCTAGTATGTGCTACCACCCATGCTGTAACAGCCATACTGCTATTTTTAGTGCACTAGCTTGAGTGGAGCTAGCGCCTACCTGTCTCTCCTGGGCTGGGAGGCTCATTCTCACCTGCAGTGTAGACATACCCTGTGAGGCCTCTGTTGAGTTTGCCCAGTGTTTCTCTGTTTTATGCACCAGCTACAGGCTGCTGCTCAAAGACTGGTCACACGAGGGCAGCATTGTGCAGCAGTTAAAATGTAGAAGAAAGGAGAACCTGTGGGTGGGTTGAAATGCTGGGGATGTGTTCACCTTGTTGGAGGGGCAGCTACAAAATGAAGCTGGAGATTTGAGTTCCATAATGACGCCTCTGACGAAGCCTCTCCTATGGAGAGGGAAGAAGGCTTTGAAAAGATTCTTTAAACAAAAAATCTCTTTGCATTAGGGTTGCCAGGCATCCGGTTTTTGACCGGAACGCCCGGTCGAAAAGGGACCCTGGCGGCTCCAGTCAGCACTGCTGACCGAGCTGCTAAAAGTCTGGTCAGTGGCGCAGCAGGTCTAAGGCAGCCTCCCTACCTGCCCTAGCTCTGCATGGCTTCCGGAAGCGCCCAGCATGTCCGACTCCTAGGTGCAGGGGTGGTCACAGGGGCTCCACGTGCTCCCCTTGCCCTGAGTGCTGGCTCCGCAGGTCCCATTGGCCCGTACCTCGAATACCCTCCTGCAACCCAATACCCTGCCTCAGCCCGGAGATCCCTTCTGCATCCAAGCTCCCTCCCGGAGCCCGTACCCCTCCCGCACCCCAACTCCCTGCCCCAAGTTGGAACCCTCTCCCACACTCTAACTCCCTTCCAGGACCCAACCTCTGCCCCAGCCCTGAGCCCCCTCCCACACTCTG
>ML677374.1:6058747-6134240 GCA_007922305.1 Dermatemys mawii
ATCCCTCAGCCCCAGCCTGGAGCTCCCTCCTGCACCTAACCCCTTGCCCCACCCTTCCTGCATCCTGAACCCTCATTTCTGTTCCCACGCCAGAGCTCACACCTCCAGCCAGAGCCCTCACTCCCACACCCCGATCCTCTGCACCAGCCTGGTGAAAGTGAGTGAGGGTGGGGGACAGTGAGCAATGGAGGGAGAGAGGAGAGAGGGAGCACTGGTGGGGCCTTGGGGAAGGGGCAGGGCAAGGGTGTTCGGTTTTGTGTGATTAGAAAGTTGGCATCCCTACCTTGTGTTAGTGAGTGTGTCTGATCAGTTTTGGAGGAGTGTTTGGAGGCCAGTGAATTGCATGGAGTTGGTGTTACAGCAATACCTGTGGAGATCATAATGTTTTGCTATGTAGTTGTAGCTGTGTTGGTCCCAGGGTATTAGAGAGACAAGGTGGGTCAGGTACTATCTTTTATTGGACCAACTTCTGTTGGTAGAGATCCCAAGCAGTCAGTATTTTTCTCCCTGCATATCCTGTTTTGACCACCAGGGAGCTACCGAGATGTCTAGCCCCCTTCCTTTCAGTGCAAATCTGGAAACCTTCTCCAGCCCCACCATCGATCTATGGCAGCCAGAGCTCTGGATGACGGAGAGATAAAAAGCACATAAAAGATATTGATATTTAATTGAAATACCTGGAAAAATCACTGTGTTACTATAAAGCTCAATTTATTAACATTTTGGGCCATTGCTGCAGTCCATTTAATTGGACCCAGATTGGTCAGTCTAACCTGTGGCATCACAGAATGTAAATTTAATGTAGTGTAATGTAAAAAAGTGCAGATTTCACAGGAAATGAGGCTGGCAAGAAGCAGCAACTTGACTCTTGTTAAAGTGGATTTTCCAGTTAAAGGGACCCTGGCCAAATTAAGGCACCTGTAGTAAGATTTTGTCAAATAAAATGGGATTACTGGTCTTCTAAGATGCCTCTTGACAAGAGTAAGGGAAGCAGAATTGGTGCACTAGTTAGATGAGGGCATTGGGAGCTGAAAGAGCTCAGAGAGTGTGAAAATCAGGTTGCATATTTAAGGTCATAATTTTAGGTACCGAAGTTTGAAGATGTTGGTTTGGATTTCTTAAACCAGGTCTACACGTAACATTTTGGAGTAGCTGTATGGGTTACAGGTGTGACATTTTTTTAAGGACTTAGCAATGCTGTCAGAAATCCTAGCGGAGACGCAGCTGCAGTGGCAAAAAAATCATTTTGCCAACACAGTTTATTTTGCTCACCGGACTGGAATAAGTTATGCCAGCAAAAGCACTTTTTTGCGGTATAAGCTCTGTGACAGATATTTGCAACCCCATGCAGTATCTTTGGGGACATTGTGTTAAATTTATATGCGACTGTGTTCTACTCCAGAGGAGAGGGTTACCACAGCTCCTCCAGGAACCAAAAACAGTGGAATTTGATTAAAGCAAATCACTTAGGTTGCAAACACCTCCAGAGAAGTACCACCCCATTGGGAGGTTTGCATGTACTGGTTCAAACTGGTTTTCCCAGAAACCAACAGACCAAGAAAGAGATTTTGGTATTAAAAGGCTGGGTTTGAACTGACTCAGGGCCTTCTTTCTGATCCAGTGAACGGACAAGAGGAACCCTGACCCTTGCAGAAGGGTTGGAAAGATTTTGGCCTACTAGGGCCTCCTAAGACTGATGGGTAACTCCTGGTGTGCTTAGTGTGTGTTTAAATCTGTTTAATGATTTCTGTATGTTTTCTCTGTAATTCTTTCTACCTTTAGAAATTGTGTGTGTGCTTGGAAAGAGCCGTGTGGTAACTTGTGACAGTTGGGAATACACTGTTCATAGCCCTTGGAAAGAGTAACAGGCTGGACTGCTTAGGGATATCACAGCAGGGAGCTGTGCAACCTTAAAAATCCCCGGTCAGAAGGGAGTGGGAGAAAGGTCCCTACCCAGAAACAGGGCATGGCTGGAGATCTGACTGGGAACTCCTGGAGTGACCCATGGGGTTACAGGTGCAGTTACTCTGAAACTGTGGCAAGCTATCTCTACAGTATCAGGGTTTTGCCAGTACAGCTATATTGGTATAATTTTTAAGTGTAAACAAGACCTACATGTATCAAAAAATGAATAGACAAAAAGAAGCAAAGTAGGTTAGCTGCATGTTTTTGCTGAAAATCTAAAAGCTTGTGTGTGTGTGGATTGTTCTTAGAAATTTAAAGAACCTGGAATCATATTTTTGTTTTGTGTCTCCTTTTCTTTCTAAGGCTAAAACTGAAGAAGGCTGGGAAATCATAGGAACAGTCAGCAAATCTGAGATTGAGGATAAGGTCCCTGTCATCAGCTGCTTAGAATTTCACTGGAATAAACCCACTGTTTTAGTATTAGGTATGGTACATTGCAAAACTTTAATTGGGGCGAAAGTATGTGACATGGAGATGTCACCTCTTAAGCTAGGGCTGATGTAGCAGTGTTATCTTCGTCACACTAACTCTGAAAAGAAGCTAAGCATCAAGTAACATAAAACAGCCACTCTTTCTGGGAAAGTCATACCTGAGGTGCCTAGAAAGTGAATGTGCTAAAGGGAAGCTTATGAGGTGGACATTTGCTCAGTCTTTGCTGAGTGGGTTATGTCTAGTGGTGCAGTAGATGGGAAAGTAGCAGGTGGCTTTTATTTTTCTTGGGTTTTTTTTTTTTTTTTTTTCAGTTTAATGAGCACGCCTGAAAACCTTTCCTTTTGTTTAAATAAAAAAAATCCTGCAAATCTAGTGCTGATGATTTAGAGACTGACAACCCTGTTTAGTCATAGAATAGGTACCGCAGGGCAAATGCCTGTCTCTCTTCCTCACACGGGGCACTGATCTAGGCTGACCACTTACGGGAATGGCTCTAAATTTTTAAGTACTCAGACAGGTGCAGGTAAGTCTCCATGCTATTCAGGCTTGCCCTCTACTGAGATTGCCAGCAAGAGTGTCATTGCGTGGGTAGCTTTGATAATGTGGACAGCTGCCCCAGTGGATATGGGATCTAGCTGCTGATTTCACACAGGTGGCTACCAGAAAGCCATCAGTGGTTCTCAACCAGGGGTATGTGTACAGCTGTGGATATACAGGGGTCTTCCAGGGTATATATCAACTCATCTAGATATTTGCCTAGTTTTGCAACAGGCTACACTAGCAAAGTTAGTACAAACTAAATTTCACACAGACAATGACTTGTTTATACTCCTGTATGCACTATATGCTGAAATTAAGCAAATTATTTATATTCAAATTGTTTTATTTTATCATATGGTAAAAGTGAGACTGTCAGCAATTTTTCAGTCACAGTGCGCTGTGACACTTGTGTATTTTTGTCTGATTTTGTAAGCAAGTAGTTTTTAAGTGAGGTGAAACTTGGGGGAATGCAAGACAAATCAGACTCCTGAAATCGGAAGGGACCTCAGGAAATCATCTAGTCCAACCCCCTGCTCCATGCAGGACCAATTTCACTGTCCCTGACAGATTTCTGCCCCAGATCTGTAAATGGCCCCCTCAAGGATTGAATTCACAACCCTGGGTTTAGCAGGCTAGTGCTCAAACCAGGGTTACAGTAGTCAGGAAAGGTTGAGAGCCACGGAGATACATTACAGCTTTTGGTTACTTCCAGCCTTTTTCTCATTTGGAGCGATGCTAGTTTGTTACTAGACCTCTGAACAATGCACACCCCTCTACCCCAAAACCTAACTTAAGCAGATAAAGGAAACAATTGCAATGAATTTACCAAGGTGGTGTCTTTTATGGAGAAATGTTGGAGTTTATATGGTCTGAATGGTAGAGAAGCAAGTGAATGTTACAGCTGAAGTAAGAAACATTGCAGAATTCATCCAGGAATGCATATTTGGAAGGCTTTTTTGCTGCTCCATGTCAGCCGGCAACGAAGGTGGTTTGAACCATTGCACTGAAAAGTAATGTCATGCTGACAATCAGCCATTGAGGGGCTGTAATCCTGCCTGATGCTACCATTTACTTGGCTCCGAAGACATTTCTTTAATTAAAATGTTTATTGAACCCCAGGAAATACTGACAAGACAACACAGCAAATCTGGCATCTCTACAAGATGTGTGGCACTATATTACAAAGGGAATAGAAAGGCTGGCAATGCAGATGATGGACCACAAAGAAATACATACCAGAAACAATGACAACAGCAAGAGAAGGGAAGAGAGAAAAAGTGACAGCAGTGTCATTACCTTGAATTATGAGAGATTTCTCCAGGAAAAAGTCCAAATACTCTTTTGTCAGGGGAGACTAGGGGCTGATTGGTAGATTCATGAGAAGAGTTCCCAAACCTTACAACAGTAATGACTTCAACTCTCTACTGAGCACTAACTCTTCACTGAAAAGAAAATTGAACATTATGGAGTTGTGTGATACTTGGGTTGTTTGAAGAAATGTCCTGGATCTAAATATGTAGGGTACCTGTGGCAGCAAACAGAGAGAGCAGCAATAAATTAGTGTGGAAGCAAGCTTCCCACACACTGTCTAATAAGTAAAGTGTTACAGACTTGAATTTGCCTTCCCAGCATCCTAGTCAGCTGCAGTCTTGCTCGCTTGCCAAAGAGAATGATCTGAACAATATCTCTTAATGTTGTCTGTGTGCAAAGTCAATGCCTAAGGCAGCAGATTGACTTCCCTAGAGACTGAAGGTCTCTGCCTGGGCTGGGATAGGATTAGCTCCCTTTCCTGTCCTGCCAGCTTTGCATATCCTTTCAGTTCTTGGCATGGGTGCTGAGTCTGGGAATAAGGATGCCTACTGTGGTTTTGTTTGTTTGGACACCTGTCCACTTAGATGAGTCAAATTCATTTTTCACAGGCTACTGAACAATCATCTTTTTGTCGCTGCTTATTTTAACTGGATTTGAGCTGTCAACATTCAACGCTACAATAGTTAATGATAACATCAATTCTGGATGTAGTATTCAACATCATGCTTATGACGTAAGCCAAGTTCTATGTGGTGTAGATTTCTTGCACTGTCCTCTGAAGCATCAGGTGCTGATCACTATGGAGATGGGATACTGGACTACATGGACCATGGTCTGATCGAATCTGGCAGATCCTAACTTAGAGATGAAAGGCTCTGCATCCCATTATCAACCCCCAAATCATCAAGCCACACCCTGAACAATATTACAGTCAGAAATGGGGACAAAAAAAAAAAATTAAATGATTGCATTTCAGCTGCACTCTCAAGGAGAGACAAAACTATGAGATTGAAGTCAAAGAGCCAAAGTGGCAAATGTTTTGTGCAGCAATATAAACTAGCATCTTGTATTATTTTATCTGATTCCATCAGCACTCCCTCCCACGTCATTCTCTATCTGCAAGTCTTTTTGCCCTGAATTTATGGGTTCTAATTATCTTAAGCGACTAAGGCCATAAAAAGCTTTGTAAAAGCTAGAAGCAAAATTGCTGCTTTTATTGGGAATCATAAGACCCTTATCAGTGAGAGAAAGGGAGTGTTCCAGGAAACATGACAGCTCTGACAATAGCTGCTATCCCAAGATGAAGGAATACACCAGAATATGAGTGTGAAAGGCTGAGATGAGTGTACTTGAAGTTATAAAACTTTTCTCTTCTGTATCAAATCAAGAAAAAGTAGAAGGGAAGTTGAAATCATTGCTTTTCCCACCAATATCTTGTGACTGAGAGGAATGGTGACCCAGTGGTTGGGATGCTAGCTTGGGAGACCAGGTTTGAGTTCCTGCTTTGCCTGTCTGACCTTGGGCAAGTCACTTTAGCTGCTCTGTGTCTCAGTTTCCAATCCATAATATGGGAATAATAGCACTGCCCTATCTCACCGGGATGTTGATATAATAAATATATTAAAGACTGAGGTGCTCCAATAGTACAACAATGGTGGCAAAAAGTATCTTGGAAAGACTGGAGAGATGATTTGGTGACAGCATCAGAAGCTGAAGGCTTGCAGGCATTTTACAGAGACATTTCCAGCATGTAGGACAGCAGCTAGGTTCTAGAGTAGTAAGTCTAAAATCCAGTAGAGATGGCCAGTATCTCTGTTAACAATCTGTTTTTGGCAAGGCTAAGAAAGGGGAATGGGTGGCTTCCTGTTCCATGGATCTGTTCTGTTGGCTGCAGACCAGGGGCCTTATTCTGTGTTTGTCTAAACTGCACCTGTGGAGCTCTATAAATAATGAACATGAAAACACCTTTGATAATAGAGTCGATCTGGAGTCAGAGGTGGGAGGGATGGTACTGGGGTTAGTCTGGGCCTTCTATATTCATTTGTCTACATACGGAATTGTTTTAAGCAGCTCCCTTTCCATTTTCCTTTGTGACAATGCAAGCCAGACTACTACTAATGACCTGGCATAGATTTCTACTCTGCTTCACTAGTGTATCAGGTCAAACGTATTAGGGTTGTTGGATGGTTTAGCAACTAATCAATTGAAGCCTCTGGTTAAACTCTCTGTGTTCACAAGTTACACCCAGCTGGTAGTACCATCTATTGGAAAAGTTGAACAAGTCAATAACAATAGAGACATAGGAGTTGCTGTACCAGATCAGACCATTGGTCTATCAACCCCGATATTCAGCTTCTTGGAAATCATGAAGCTTCCTTCTGTAATGTGTCTGGTCAACTGTGCATTGCTATGCATTGGAAATAGGGAAAGATTTCCCTTGTCCTTTGAAAGGGTGCTATGAGGCTTTGTAACGAAAGTGCTACACAAGTGCAAGGTATTAGCACTGGCTCAGAAACTCCCTAAACCTCTACAAACATATTCAGATAGGTTGAAATTGGCCAGTAAGGAAAACTAGAGACATTGTTCTCATTTGTTACTTCTGATTACAATTTAACAGCTGGATCCTGCAAAACTGCTCTTGATCATGTATATTGTCCTATCAAAGTCAATGGGACAACTTCTGTGAGTCAGCATTTGTCAGGAGGGTGTTCTGGTTTTATTTGAGAAAAGCATTTGTTGGTTTTATTCATAAACCAGTGGCAGAGTTGTGACAATGTGCAAAGTTGGTGACACAAATCCATGGACATACCCATACAATATCTTTTTTTCTGCAGGGAATGAAGGGTATGGTCTATCTTCGGAGACACGAAGTTTGTGCCACAGAATGCTAATCATCCCTCCTGGAAGAACGTTGCAGCCTGGGATCGAATCATTAAATGTCTCTGTTGCTACTGGTAAAAATAATTTAATCACTCAAACTGATTGCAATTCCTGCTTCTTTAAAGATAAAAAATTTCAGGATGAGTTTCTATTAATGACACCTTTTTGGGTTTTTTTTGTAGGGATTCTCTTACATTCAATATGCAGCCAAAAAATAAAGTAATGGAAGGTGATCTTACCGTGAATTGCGAAGATCTTTAGAAGTCCAACTCTTTTGAGCAGAGAAAATAGTTCAGCATTGTGCGGTTTCACTGACAATCAGTAGAGGCGGACACCCTGTTGCACTTTCCAGAGTCTTTGTACAGCTGTGAGCTCCTGAGAAGCTAAGGAGAAAGTAAACATCGAGCCTTCTGCTGTGGAATGTTCAACTTAAACTTTAGAAGATTCCTATACCATTCCAGGTTATGTCCAATGTCCTGCACTCTAAGTTGTCTCTGCACAATGTTCCACTTGAGCTGTGTTTACAGACTGCTAAAAGCTCCAGGAACCTGTTGAATACATAAACTCCAAGAGACAAGATTAAAAGAAAATGTGACAGAGAGAAAGCTAGATTTTAAAAACAGAGAGCCAAATCTCTGTGTTTACTGATGCAAAACAGCTGTTAAAGTAAATGAACCTTTTTTTAAAAAAAAACAGCAACACCCCTTTACAGAACTCATTCCCAGTGAGATTTTTGCTGGAATAAGGACTGCAGAATCAGGCCTATTCTGTAATTTTTTTCATAGTGTGATGGTGTTTCCCATTCCATATCACTGTTTGAACATCTGAAAACATGTTGCATTGAATCTGACTACAAAATAGGTCCTTGAACTCAATCGTGTGACAGATGTGACCTATAATGAACTCAGTTGAGGGGAAAAAAAGTAACCCATTGAAATAAAACTGTCTAAAGATTTGTTGTAGATTTGTTCCTTTTGTTCTCTCTCAAATATAAACCTACCACATATTAGTGAACAGGACACATCATATTTGAGTGAGCTGTGGGTGAGGAACAAGGATATGGATTCACTAGCAAGTTCTCTCGTTCATATTGGGAATGTTCCTCTTTCATTATGGTTCTGATCCTGTAGGATGTTGGACACCCCACATCTTCATTGAAGTCAATGGGAATTCGCGACGTTCAACATCTTCCCTTGCATTTGGGTTTGTGTGGGGGTGTGTGTAATGGAGGTTTCATTTGCAAATATTTCTGGCTTGAAAACCACACTTGTTAAATTATTGAAAACAAAATGAATGTTATCGCTTAGCACCTTGACTATTTTATTTAATTACTATGGCTCTTTGCGGATCACTCGTTAACACTTGATTTACAGTGCCCTTTAGGGATAATTTCAAACAATTTAGCTTACTTCATCCCACCCACCCCCTTCCAGATGAGCAGCTAAATTACTCAGACTAATTAGACTTTCCTTTGAGCCAAATGAAGTCTGTAAACTCTGGTCTGTGAATCTGAAAGTTTTTCAGATGCTTCAGGCCTGTGGTTGATTTCATAGTCTTTGGAAAAGATGTGGTGTCTGCCAGCCCCGTCTTCATTCTGTTACCTGGATTTGGATTGGCTTATTTAGTAGGAAGGAAGGTGATGTCCTAGTTAGCACATTTTCATGCACGTAAATTCCCTTCTGGGATGCTGTAGGTTCCATTAGATGCAGTGGGTCTGAATCTCTGTTACATTTGTATTTTGGTAACGCTTAAAGGTCACAATCAGGTTGGGCCTCATGGTGCTAGATGCTACACAAGCACATAATAAATGAAACCCTCCCTGCCACAAAGAATTTTCAGTCCAAACAATGCTATCTTCCCAATTTGTTGCTGTTAGGGGATTTTTATTTTTATTTTTTTAGAGTAATACTTTCTTTGGTCCCTTTGCAGTCTCTCTTCATTGCAGCCTCTCTTGGGAGCAGTTATGGGGCTGGTTCCTACATTCCTATGCAGATCCAAAAATTGCCACTGAAATTTCAGATGAGCAAGGAATACAAGCTTGTCCCAAAAGAGAAATGCTCACCTGAAATCAGTGTAGCACCATTGAAATCGGTGGAGCTACCTGATTTACATCAACAGCGGTTCTGGTCCATAGTCTTTTTCAGTATGCTATGGGAAATTCCATTCTTTACTTCACTCTCAGCCATTTCTCCCTCTTGTCCTTGCCATGGGCCTAGGATTCTGCAGAGATGCGTTGCCGTGAAATATTTCCTTTAGGATGAATGTTTGGGAGCTGAAATGTATAGTTATAATAATCTTGTTGCTCATTAAGGTGCCGTTCCTTCAGGATTTTTTTTCCCCATCATCTGAGGTGTGTGCCTCCGGCTTGCTATTTTTACTAATACTTCAGTTGTATTTGGCACTGTACAGTCTCCTTAAAACCTTCTTGATGAAGCGAATGGTTTCTCAGAAAGGGAATGGACCTTGAAGCCTTGCACAGGCAAAGTTCATCAGTGTTTGCCTTGTTTCTAAAACTAACCTGCCAAATGCTTTCAAGAACTGAATTGTCTTGTTGCTGCTTTGCACGTGTTATTTTTCCTTTGATGCTGGCACCTGAATAGCTTGCCTTGTGTAGCTCAAAGCAAGATCCCACTGACTGGCCTTTGTTACAAGTTGTTGCTCTTGGCATTTCTTAAAGCATGGTTTCAAATTGTTTTTCCAAAGACAGAATCCGTGTACCATTTTTACATTAATAAAATAGAGGATTTATTTATATGGGAAAGATGTAGTGGTACAACTTCAGGTGTGAATTTAAACCAGTAGACTTAAACTGAATCAAACCTCTGTGGAGACGCACTGATTTTGGTATGAGAGTGGCTTTTTTCAGTTAAGCTTAAATTGATTGAGAAAAGATTTAAATTTAAACCAAAGTAAGGCCCCTTAAACTAAAACAAAAGCATCCACATGGATTTACACTGGTTTAACTATATTGGTTTAAAAACTGATTACATTAAACCTTTGCAGCTTTTCCATGTAGACAAGGTCAGAGAAAAATGTTGGCGTAGAGCTTAAGTAAGATATTGGTCTAGGACTTGAGAGAGAACACTAACAGATTTTCTGTGTAATCTTGGTCAAGTCACTTAATCTTTCTGTGCCTCAGTTTCCCTTCTGTAAAATGGGGATAGTAACACCGTTATTCTCCGACCGCCTTATTTACATTGTAAGCTCTTCAGGATGGGCTATTTCCATCTGTTTGTGTAGTGCCTAGCAAACATTTCATATTAAGGCCTTTTGGTGTACCTGTAATACACATGAATAATTGTGATAATCTGTGTGTTGTGTTGAATTCTTGACATTTTACTTTTATTTGGCCCCATTTTCAAAGGTCCTGAGCACTTACATTTCCTATGGCAAACCAGGGAAGATGTGGGTGCTCAGCATCCCTGCAACAGATTGTTTATGCTTAATTATATTCCCCCCCCCCCCAACTCTTAATTGAGAATATAAAACCCTGGACAAGCAAACTGTTATTATTTTGTGAAACACAGCTTTGGAACTCAGATTCTTTGTAGTGATCAAATTTAAAGGTGAGAGCTTTCTGTTAGAT
This sequence comes from Dermatemys mawii, assembly GCA_007922305.1. Lineage (NCBI taxonomy): Eukaryota > Metazoa > Chordata > Testudines > Dermatemydidae > Dermatemys > Dermatemys mawii. The sequence continues at coordinate 6,069,462 of ML677374.1, forward strand.
GACATGGAAACAACTGGTTGCCAGAGAGGAGTAATGCTTTTCTGGTAGATATATAGCATTTTAGTTTCCTATGCAGAATGAGTCAGTTTTAATACAGTAATAAAAAAGGCTAGGGATAAAGAAAGGTTCATATGAATCTTTTCCCTGTATTTCAGGTTGTTATTAAGGAAAACCCTTGTTCTGTCCATTAGGTGGTGCCCACTGTGCATTTTTGCATTTGTGGAGGAAAGAAAGATTCTAGAGGCTTAGAAGCAACCAAAATCCATCCTTGTTAACATCAGGAGAGGAGAATAAAGCCATGTCTTTATTCTTGTCATATAGGTAGGTATATATATTTTTCTATGTATTAACTGATTTTTGGATGTAATTAATCGGTAAGGGGAGGCAAATCTTTAGGTTTGATTTGATCTTGTATGTATGCTGAGAAATGACTTGTAATTTCAAGTATAAGACTAGTAAAGCAAAGTTACACATTAACAAAGAGGCCGTTGTAAATAACGTGAACATGTTTGACAATTATTTTGCCCATTTCCGTAAGGTTCCAAAAGTACTTTGCAGACACTACGCCTACAGCAATTCTGATACACAATTATAGGTGAGTGGAGATTGATGGGAACTTTGGAACATTAGATTGTTGTATTATCCTCCTGTTGTTATTGTTTATTGCCACCCAGGTCCTGTCTGTTGGGAAGCCCCAATTCTGTCTTCCTGATATCACAGTATGCTGATGTGTAAACTGTGGCTTCCCACTATCACAGAGGGAAGAAATGCATTTGGAAGTGAGAGGATATAAAGGTCAGAATGTGAGACTTTAGAGCCAAATCTTGCTGCTCTTACCCTGAGAAGTCAGTCATGCCTACTCACATGCGGAAGCCTACCAGAAGTTGACTTGAAGTTTGTGAAGAGCTTAAAGGTGGAGAAAGACCTATTAGGTCTCTCTGGCCAGTCCATAATTGTTCCCTATTGTATGTACAGTTGCAAGGGCTTTGTCCAGTCTTGTTTTCAAATGTGTCACTCAGTGAGGTTTCCACCAGTTCTCTTGGTAGATTATTCCATAGGTTTTATAGATCTCACTAGTAGTTTGCAAATGCATATCAAAAATAAGAAACTGTCATTGTTTATCTTGTCATTTACTTGCATTTACCAAAAGGGATGACAGACTCCTTGCTGCCGCCTCTGTTTTTTCTCATTTTTGTGCTCTCTCACTCTTTTGTGCTCTTTTTGGTAATCTGATTTGGCAACAGAGGATCAGAGGACAAGGGATGGCTGTGGCATATAGTGTACAATTCATGGTAGCAACATTGCTTTTTAATTTTTTTAATAGATCTGTGTATTTAACACATTGCTGGATCTCTGTGGAAATGCATCTGGTGTGCTAGTGACCACTTTAAGTCTAATGCAGACAGAGGGTAGGGGTATGAATCAACATGCATGTGTACACATGTAAGTGGGCGTGATTCAGAATGCCAGCTCCAGAAATACACTGAGTACTGAGAATTACATATCTTTTCCTGTATTTATATGTGCTGTATTAAAGGTATTGTAAGCATATTAACTCCTAATCGGGACTGCGTTCTCTGTTCTCTAGGGTTCTTCCTATCCAAATCCCCATGGAGGGAGGGTCATTTGATACTCTTACTCTTGTATCTCTGTGCTGAGAGGCATGACCTTTCACTGTAGCTGTTGACCAGGCGGATGGCATAGTCACGATCATTTGCCTTCAGAATTTCTCTCCATATTTTGACCCCTATCTTGCAAGATGCTGAAAGCTTCTTAAGAAGCACTGAGCACCCTTCAACCCCAATGAGATCAACAGGAGACAAGGGTCTTTGTCTCCCTGGCAGGATCATGCCCTTTGAGACAGAGCTCTGTGCTATCTCATTTGCCCCCTGATTTAATAAATGCTCTTCATTAATTGGATCATTGCCTTCTTCTCCAGTTAATTTCCTGGGTATTTTTAAATGTTAAAATGTAGTTTTTATAGTCTTTCATTATTTTTAGCCTTGAGCTTGAATATAATTGTCCCTGTAATGTAACTGTAAAAAACTCCCAGCTTCATATCGTAAAGGAAGTTATTAATTGTCATTTTTGTGTACATCTGCAAGATCAAAACATGTTGGCTGATTACTTCTGTTTGTACATACCATCTCTTTGATACTTCGATATGAATAACGTGAGTGTGTAATTTGAAAGTCAATTCTTCCCTCCCTGCTGCTTGTCATGGATTATTTTCAGGAACATATTTACCAAATTGATTTTAAAATTTAGTAATTGCCCTTCTGCAATGATTTTTCAATAGTCAAAGTGTCTAAACACACTGGCAAAATATTTTCCTTATTAGTTCAGTAGATACTTCATGGACATCGTGTCTTTGCTCAGACAAAGCTGAGTACATCTGTTTCATGCCCAATCTTCACTGTTCAAGGGAAGTATTATTTAAAGGGACTCCTTTAATTTATTTTAAGCCCCAAATTTAGGTTTTGTGCTTTAAACAGAAACCAAAAAACTCCACAACCCAAAACCTCTTTCTAAAAATCAAATATTTACCTCAATGAGATGTTAGTGCCAACGTTAGTGCCAACACAAAATTGCACATACACAAAGGGAGGCTACTTCTAAAAATACAAATATATTTTATTTTCAGTTGAACAATTTTAAATTTTTAAAATTCATTTAATTATTTCCCCGCTCCCACCGTCCTATGTTAGGAATCTGACCAATATTGTTTTAGTGCAGGAGAACTGCCTTGACTGTAAAGTGAAAGGGAAACTGTTCCATTTTCATTGCTCAAAGTGAATGAAGCGCAGAAGGTAAACAGACCGTGCAAATGGTGAAAAGTAAAGGAGGTTTGAAGGCTGAGAATGTCAAAGCTGCCTAAGGGATCTGGACACTCAAATTCCATTAATTGTAATGGGCCCAATTCAGGAAAGCATATAAGAATGTGCTTATACCTTAAAACTCTCCAAAAAGTTGTCAGTGATTAGGCGGCTGTTGAGCTGAGACCACTGCCCATCATGCTGGCCTATATTGTCTCCTGGTGCTCTCACATCTGTCTGTATCCACCTGTAGTGTCTTGCCATATACTTAAGAGTGTAAATACTTTGGGGGAGGAACCATCGTTTTGGTTTTTTGTACAGCACCTTGCGGTCCTGATCTATGACTGGCAACTGAACACTGCTGCAAGACAAGTAATAATACTTACGTCCCTTCCTGTTCAAGAAAGTACTTAAGCATGTGCTTCAGGTGCGTGGACTTCAATGGAACTTAGGTCTATGCAGAAAGCTGAACACATAGTTAAATTCTTTGCCTAACTGGGGCTGCTGTGTCCAAGTCTCTTTGGATATGTCTGCAAGGCCATAAAACTATCTTAGGCTTGTGGGGTTTGGGCTGGAGGGCTGTAAAATTGCAGTGTAGACGTACAGGCTCGGGACCTTCCAACCTGCGCCTGCACATCTCCTCTGCAGTTTTATAGCTCTGCAGTCAGAGCCCCTTGTGTCTGAGTCAGCTGACATGGCCAGCTGTGGGAATTTTGCTGCAGTGCAGCCATACCCTCAGGATTCTTTGAACATCTCTGCCTACGTGTTCTTTCAGGCTTAATCCGGTAAAGTTTTGTATCTATAATTCAGTGAGGGATTTAAAACTAGATAGCATTTTTTTGGATCTTGGTAGTGCCGCCGCTTAACAAACTTACAGTGCATATCAAATTCTTGTTTCCCGTTATATCTTAAAAGGGATATAGATGTCATATTTGTTTCAGATATGTCATAGCTGTTTAGTGCACAAAGTTCTCTGAGTTTTCCATTTACCCAGTGCCTGCGCTCTACCTGTCTATATAGTGCACAAAGCGGATGTATATTTTTTTTGCCGCAATTCTAACATACTCTTGATAGCCTCTAAGCTTACTAATCAAGCTGCAACACTGAGCCTGTTGTGCTAGGCCTGTTTTTATTGGTTTTTACACAATTAAAATTTCTAAGACAGATGGAAAATGCCCCACCGAACTCCAGTGCTCTGCCTAATGCTGGGTTAAATTCAGCCTGGGTGTAACACCGTTCTCTTAACTTTAGAAGGGTTAATAGTCACTTCCACTTGGTTTGACTTTGGCTCCTTGTTCAGTGTTTTGATAGCTGTACAAGGAAGTTTACATATACATACCCCATCTCTCATGCATATGATTAACTCTGCATGTTAATTTCTTTGAGGCTGACACCTGTCCCTTTTCAGAGGTGATGCCAATTAACCTTCTCCCTCTAAACCCTAAAGTATGCAAACACGAAATGTGAAAACAACATACACACAATGCCCCCAGCTCCAAGATGGGAACAAATCTTAGCTTGGTTTTTTTCTTTTTCTTTTTTTTTTTGTGTGTGGAAATTTAAAAATGATTTTGCGGTAACTTGTCTAGTTGTTTGTTTTCTGATTTGAAGTGTAAAGTCTAGAAATCAGTGTAACATGATTCTTTTTTTTTTTTTTTGAGAGGATGACTGGTTAATGTTACCAAAATACTTACGTTCCAATTCTGCACTGAGAGCTGCTAGTGCAGATTCCTGTGCTCATATAGATTCCCACTGAGACTCCCCATGGATGCATGCTTTTGGATCTAATGCTGGATTAGTACTTAGGTCCTGATTCAGCAGTCTGTGACTATTCACATTGACTTCACTGGCACTAAGCTAAATGGGCCAGATTTTTAAAGGTATTTAAGTGTCTAAAGATGCAGATAGGTGCCTAGTGAGATTTTCAAAAGTTCCTAGATGTCCGTCTCCCATTGAAAATCCCAGTAGGTGTCTGTCTGCAACTTTAGTAGTCTAAATACCTTTAAAAACCTGGTCTCGTATTTCCTCCATCCAATCAATGAGAGTTGAGAAGATTTAGCACGTCCCAGAATTGAGCCCTTAAAGAGCTTCTTAAAAAGTTCCTCTTCCTACTTTTTTCTGGAGCTGTTTTCAAGAAAGTTACATAGTCATTATTTTGTTAGCCGTATCATGTTTGTTAAACCCAACGCCCACCCATTCAATATACCAGCTCCCCACCATTGTTAATTGTCCCAAGTTTGTGTCAGCCTTATAAAGAGGCGGTGATGAAAATATTGCTTGTTGATTCATTCTGCAAACTGTTCTTCCTGAAAAAATGATACCTCTGGGTACTGTGTTGAATCCTCCAGCCGCACTGTAGTGATAATCGGAGTTTGTAAATGTAATCAACCTTGAGGTCTTGTTACTTCCACAGGTGCAATTAACATTACCATCTGCTAATCCATGATTAATGATGTTTACAAATATGCTACAACATGTTAAAATGTGCCTGTACTCTTTCTCCCCCTTCACTTTGTGTGTGTGTGTTACCATTAGAAGTGGGAGCACGGAAGGAATTTCCCGGTGGAGGGTTCTCAATACTCCGCCATTAATTCACAGGACATTTTGTTTTCATTATTTAAAAGTGCTGTTAAACTCCAAACCAGCTGCAGGAATGACAAGTTCAAATCAAAAGGTCGCTGCCGCTAAATGGTATTTAATTGCGTAGGGGTTGGGGCATTAACTGATGAATCTGAATAATAAAACTTTGTTGGAAGCGACATATGGCGTGGTTTAAAGTAAATTTTTATTGATCATCCCACAACTGATGTGTTAATGAAATGGCAGTGTTCGCTTTGAGTTTGATATTGATGTTGAGTTTTAATAATGTCACACAGGAATATAGTGGCACATGGCTTTTAATGGGAGCTTTTATAAAAAAAAAGTTGTTTTTTATTAGTTGCCTTTTTCTTTTTAACAAACAAAGGAATGTATTACAGGTCAAATACATGTCCTCCAGATCTATGTTTATGTAATTTTTCTATAATTGGTAGAAGCATTAGACAGCCGTTGTATTTGCCAGTGAAACTTGTTAAGTTACCATGATATTGAAGTGTGATATTATTCTCTGTAAGACTTGTGTTACTCAAATATTGTATGCAATAAGTTTTTGTTTGCTACAGACATATTTTTGTTATACACTGGGTATATGTATGGAATATTTCACCAATATTAGCTTTAAGGAACATTCATTTTTAACACACAAGGTCAAAACATTATTTGGTTACATGGGAAGGTTGTTGAACCTCACTATCCTTCAGTTTCACCATTGGTAAAGTAAGGATATTATAAGGCTAAAATACAAGAAGTTTGGGGTTTTCAAGAGAGTTTAGGGGAGTCTGGCACCTAGCTCTCATTGAATTCTCAGTGCAATTTGGGCATCTAATTCTCCTAAGTTATTTGAAAAATCCCTGCCTAATGTTTGTAAATTGATCTGAGATCCTCAGATGGAAGTTGCTATGGAAATACATATTATTATGCCCTCAGTTACTAGGTTTACCAGAGTCTATTAAGAAAGCAAGTAATACAGAATTATAGAAATATAGGGCTGGAAGAGACTTTGAGAGGTCATCAAGTTCTAGCCCCCAGCACTGAGAAAGGACCAAAAAAACCCTAGACCATCCCTGACAGGTGTCTGTCCAACCTGTTCTTAAAAACCTCAAATGATGGGGATTCTACAACCTCCCTTGGAAGATCTGTTGTGCTTAAGTTTTCGGAACATGGTATGTAGTACACTTACTGTAGCTGAACATTGTTTGCATTGATTTGCATCACCTAGTGTACTATTTTGTTTTAAAGTTGTTTGTGGTTAATCGATATGGTAATTAAGTGTGTGACCAGCCATACTAAACGGTTGTTTGGTGACTCACATTGAGGATATTCATTGTTCATGTGTCTGAAATCAGATCTGGTACCATTCTTCTGCATAGAACAAATTACATCCTCAGACCAGTTTGATGTCAGTGCAAGAACATCATTGGTTATTGTCCTGTTCAGATTGGGTCTGATCCTGTGTCCATCATAAGTGAATGTCACTTAAACGGACAAAAAATTATTACTGACCTAAATGGATGCAAGACCAGACCCTAGTCTTTTTTGGATCCAATGCAGATTTAGTAAAAATATAAATGGAAGGTGTTTACAGTTCTCCCACTCAGATCAAATTGGCCCCAAGGGTTGACTTAGTGTCTAGATTGTCCCCATATTGATGAGGATGAAGTGGAAGCACAATGAGATTAAATGATATCTGAATCCAATCTGATCTCAATCTGGAAGTTCATGAGAAAAATGCTACCATGCCTGTTCAGATCATAATGAACCCAGGAATCAATCTTTGTTCCTCAAGGAAACTCGTAGTTAATCCTAAACTACCATGAGATGAATTTTCCTTTGAGACTGGCTTGGTTCCAGAAAGTCAGTACGATTCACACCCATGTAAAACTAGGTATAAATGAGAGGCGAATCATATCCCAAGAGCCTGTGAAATGGTGTATTTTGAATGTAGCTAGTTTTTGTTCCTGGGATTGTTTTAGCAGTGAACAAATCCCAGTACTAGAGTAAAAATGGGAGAAAGGAAGCATGGTACCGTAGTGTGGCTGCTAGCCTGGGCCTTAGGAGACTGGGTTCACTTTACTATTCTGTTATAGACGTATGGTGTGACTGAGGGCAAGTCATTCATTCTTTCTGTGCCTCAACTCCCCATCTGTAAAATGGAGCTAATAGCACTGCCCTACGTCTCAGGGGTCTGGTGAGGATAAAGAGTACAAGACGCTCAGAAACTATATCAAGAATCAGAGAGGTAGCTGTGTTAGTCTGGGTTTGCAGAAGCGACAAAGAGTCCTGTGGCACCTTAAAGACTAACTAAAGTATTGAAGCATAAGCTTTCATGGGCTAGTACACACTTTGTCGGATGCGCATCCAACGAAATGGATACTACCTCATCATGACAAATATCTGAAAGAAAGTGCATGTCTGTTTGTCCCTCCATCTATCACCCTAGTGCCCTTCATAAAAAGTAATACCTGCTAAAGTATGGAGAGATGCAACAATTGTGCCTTCTGAGCTCGGTAAAAATAGCTGTTGATAGATTCTGAATTGTGGAAAATGCTTCTTTTCTTTAATGCTAGATTTATTCTACTAACAAACTATGTATATTTAGAGTAAGTGCAGCGTATGGCACTCATTCAAACCAGCAGTCTTGGACATAACACACTGGAGTTCCAATATAATTACCCTTCATTTGTCTTTTTTCTGACTTGGCTTTTTTTCCCCCACATGTAAAATGGAGTGTGCATTACTGGTCTATGTCTATTAAGCAATCACTCCTTATTTGCCTAGCATGTGACTTAAAATATGGCGAAAGGTAATTGAGTTGCACTTAATGCTTGCTTATAATCAATAGTTTATATATTTTAAAGTGTAACAATGCAGTATGAATTTGATGCAAAGTTAATGCTGCCAGGTTTTTTTTTTTCCGTCGGCCTGTTTTAGAAGCTGCAAAATCAGCAGAGTTTTTCATGTGCTCAATAAGTGAGAGATCAGCTGTTTTCTTTGAATATCTAAAAATGTGGTCCCTTACATCATGTAGAATAGATACTAAGATCCTGGAGCTTCTGTTCCTGTGGGTGCCAGTTTCACAGAGCAAAAGATCTACTAGCCCCAGTTCAGCAAATGTATACATCTTAAACATTTTACAAAAAATGTCTCAGGGTAAAGATTTTTGTTCTTAATCCAAATGTCTTGAACTGTTGGAAAATAACATTCAGGTCAAGGATTATTAACATTGTAGCTGCTTTGGACACTGATTGTACAAATTTATCGACTCACTAAAAAAGTTGCATTACTGTGATGAGGGCATATGTGTGCAGATGGATTATAATACTTGGCACTAATATTTATTTAGATTTATGCAGAATTAAAAAGGGGCTCCTACTGCAGGGTCAATGAGGGTCTTATATAGACTACAGAAACAAGTCACAACTGTAAAACATCAAACTCCTTTCTCCCTAAAATCTGATTTCCTTTAAAAAAAAAAAAAAAAAAAAGCACAACCCTTTCTGGAGCATCAAGCGCAAGTAGATGCATCTTGTAATGTGTGCCCTGAAGGTTAGGAGTCCTGGGCTATTTAGGACTGAGAATAGCTTGTTGTAAAGAAAGAGCCACTCACAGAGCATGCTCTATTAGCTCATGCTTCTTTAAATTGAGATATATTAATAGCTACCTAGTGTGTATGTATAACATATGTAAATGTGTGTGTGTGCGCATGTGTTTAAGGTGTATAATTGCTTTTTAACTCAAAGTTCTTCACAAAGAAGGCTGAGTATGATCATTATCATTTCACAGATGGAGCAAGAGAGGCACAGAGGGGTGAAACGATCTCCCCGAGGGCATGAGTGAGTCAGTGTCAGAGCTGTGAATAAAATCCAGGTCTCCAGACTCACCTTCCCTTGCCCTTTTCACTGCACCCTCCCACCCCTTCAAAACTGCTCGTGAGGTGAGTGCATCCCGGCAAAAATGTTATACCCTGAGAGTTGATATCAAAGCATGCGTTACTGTCAGCAGAATTCAGGTGCCATTGAGTAAGGTCTCACCGCCCCCTGCTGCCCCAGGAAGGCAACCACGTCTCCACATCCAGCTTTACTTTCACCTCCTCCACCTGTCACTTGTTTGGATCATTCTCAGAGAGATTTTCCCTCTTACACAGACGTCTTGCAGTTAATATCACGGAGAAGGCATGATGAATTTTCTTCCCCCTAGTGTTGTTCCTGCAGCCTCATTGTTTAAGGTGGTCATCTTGACTGATCTGCTGCCTAAGGTGGTGGTGTCCAATGGTTATAGTAAGGGTCTGGGAGTGCTGGGTTCTGTTCCTAGTTTTGCCACTGCCTTCATGTGACCGGGGCTATGTGACTCTTCTCTGTCCTGATTTTACCATCTAGATGATAAAATTTACTTACCTCACTGGCAAGGGTGGTGTGTGTGTATGTGTATGTTGTGAGGCTTAATTAATGTTTGTATAGGGCGTTGAGATCCTCAGATGGAAGATGCGATAGTTGTGCAAAGTGTTATAATGAATGAAATATTTGATCAGTTATTGGCGAAATCTTTAGTTGCCCCTCCTTGCAGGAGCAAATAGGTGGGAAAATTGTACTTTGGCTTTATTGAAAACCAGTTTTCCCCTGCAGAAACCGAACCTGGTATTCAAATCTTTAGGATGTCCAGATTCTAAGATGGCCAGCAATATCCATTTTACATACCCAAGTGGTTTAGAGTCTCTCATTAAATGGCCCACGTTTGTAAACTAGGCCCTCAGTTTGTCATTTAGAGGGGCCACTCATTCCCTCTAGACTAGTTGCCACCACTATATCAGCTCCTGGTGAACACCTGTATTCTTGTGCGGCTAGTTTGGTAAATTTCATGTTTTACTTCTTTGTACATTTCATGATGAGTCATCTGAGTGTTGGAGAGAGTCAAAAGAGGTAGGAGCAGAAAAGTGCAATGTGGTTGCTGCATGGAATAGAGGACTTCTATGTTTTAGGTGTGGAAGAAGGATACAAAGCAAATATGGAATGAAGTGGAACTGGCAGAGCACCTGGCCAGAGGGGGCAATGAGAGCTGAGATGTAGGCAGGGGAAGAGATGTCTAGAGCAGTGAAGGTGAGGTCTAGGAGCTGGAGGTTATATATAGTTTGATCAGCATATATAAAATGGCAAAGTGAACCAAATGTTGTCATTGTGCATGCTGGGAACGATGCCTTGCATTTCTGCAGTGTGATCAGGCAAATCTACATAGTGTAATTTAGTAACCGGAAGGAAAATTGCTCGTGCCCCTTTCCTTGGCTTTCCATGTGGGATTATTATTGTGACATAAACACCACCAAATTGTGCATCAATTCCGAAGAGTTGAGTAGTTTTGCAATCTCTCACAAAAATTCTCTAAAAGCCCAAATAACATTGGTGTACATAGACTAAGAACCTCATTTCCCCCTAAAAAAATAATCTGCATTTTTCCAAATGGATCATAGGTGAATTGGCAGCATTATAATATTTAAAAGTGACTGGGGATGCAAGTATGATGTGCTAGGATTTGTATTACCCAGCAGAATAAATTAGGCAGCAGTGTCTGTCAACATGTTCACAGCTTCACCTAGCCTCATTAGCACCTCTCAGCAAAGCAGCACTTGTTCAAACTATATCACAAATATTTTACTTTAGATTTCATCTGTGCCTAATATACATTTTGATATAAACAAAGGTACTAAATGGCCTTTCAGATCCTTTCTTAATACCTTTTTTAATAGATGGTCCTGAATTAAAAACACATGTATGTGACTTTAAGAATTTTCTAAGTGATACTGTAAACCTATTGTAAAGTAGGATTTCTTCTTGCAAAATTATTTTAATGAGGTTCTGGTTTATTTTCTGGGTATATTTTACGTATTTAATTCTCTAGAGGGGTTTTCAGAGGCAGCATCTCATTTTCAATGCCAGGGAAAACTACCTTTCTGAAATGCATGGAGGGAAAAAAAACAAACAACCCACCACCAGAGGAAAATGTATGAGATAAGAATAGACTTAAAAAGCTTTGAGGTGGTTTATGGCTTCCCTTGAAAGAGTAACAGTTTGTGTATTTTTGTTATGGTGCAGTTTAATGGTGCTTGCAGAAAAAAAATAAGGTAGAAATGGAAATATTAAACCAGGAACTCGAATGTGCTTATTTTAGTTACTAGTGTTACCTGGGGAAAATGTACTCAGAGTTCTTTATCTAGTCTAAATGTTTGCCTTTGTAAAAGGAAGGGCCGTTAGCACCTTGCAAGATCAGGCCCTATGTAAAAACATTCCCATGTATTCCAACACCTTGCAGGGGGTGGCATAACTGGAAGTTAATTTTTTTTCTCCCCCACTTCTCTCTGCTTTACACCAAGTACTGTAGTAATTCTGACTGGATCCCATTCCAAATTCCCGGTTTGATTCCTGCTGGTGTCTCCCTGCACCCCTTTAAAAGATTGATCAATGGCTTAACCTCCAGCCATTACAAGTTGCGCTTTGACTTTCTCTTAAAGTTCGTGCAGTGTTTTGATCTTTGATTGTTATATGGAGAGTGCGGAGCTGGCTCATGCTCCGCCCTGCACGCTATTTTGTTTAGATTAGATGCTGCTTTTGCATCTCGCCTTGTGTTTTTAAGGGACCTGAGATGCTCCAAGTGGTTTTGTCTCTGAATTCTTTTGGAGACGGCTCCGTTGGCTCTCCTTGGGTCTTACTGCCAGTTCCAGTAACAGATGTTTAAATTGTCTAATCCAAGGCTGCTGGATTGCTATTGCCCAGGGTCCAATAGAGTTTCTAGGACGTGCTGTTGTCTGGGTTGTCATGCACACAAATCTCATGCACCCCTCCAGTGACCCACATGCCTGCGGAGGGTAAAGCTCTGGAAAGCAGGCGATTTTCTGACAGGGAGACAGAAAGGGGGCTTGTTGCCCATTTTAAAAAATCTTTTTTCCACCTGTTCTTTGTAGTTTTTTTCTTGCTCTTTCCCTTTTCTTTGATTCTTTTGGGGGCATCTCTCCTCTCGACTCCCCACTCTCCATTTGTTGCTGCTTTATTTTGTGCCTTTCCCTCTGCCTCCTTCCTGTATTATTATTGTGAATTTTGGAGGGGGCAGGATTCCTTCTAACCTCTCTGCTTGCTTTTGTACACTCTTTGCAGGCAGAGCAGCTCAGTGGAAGGGCTGAAAAGGGCTAGTCCTCACATCCTGAGATAGGCCATGCCCCGTACTGTTAGCTGTCTTTTAACTATGTGTATATACAGTACCTACCACAAGAGTGGGGGCATGATCCCTGATTAGGGCTTCTAGGAGCTACCACAATACAAATAGTAAACAATAATAATCAACATCACCAACTGACTAGCCATCAAAGGGGAAGTTCCCAAAGGCACCAGTGTCAATGAGGCTCCCAGCTCCCATTGACTTTCCCATTGAAAATCTCCCGCCTAGTCAATTTTCCCTCTTACATACTTATTATTCAAATGTATTACATATGAGTTTGGATATACATAGAATCATAGGATTTGGAAGGGACCTCGAGAGGTCATCTTGTCCAGTCCCCTGCACCTATAGCCCCTTGCTGTCCGGTCCCTCTCTGGTTGGTGAGCCTACTCCAAGGGTCACAAGAATTAAACTTGTAGATGATTAAGGATGACATGTGGCCTTGAGCTTTACCAAGTAGTTAATTTTTCAGTTTCTTTCATGGATCTGAAATAGAGAACAGTTTGTTTATAATTAAAGTAGTTGAGGATTTATATTTTAGTTCAAATAGCTGAAAAGAAGCAGTTTCTCTGTAGGTTTCTTCACTATCAGAATCTAAAAAAGATTATTATGTAAATTTTTTCTATCCTAAATTCATTATAATATTCAATTTCAGAAAATGCTCTTGACCATCTGCTGCTGCTCTAAGAAATGAGTCTTGGAGATTGTTTACTCCCAGAAATATTGTAGGTATTTAGGCTATATCACAGTGGAATGTGGGGGCAATGTGTTTATTTCCGAATCCTGATGATATCAATCAGTAATACTAAAGCCACAAGCCGGGTAAGCTATAAAAGCATGTATCCTCTACTGGCAAAGGTACCTGTATCATGATACAGCTCACTATTGTTCAAACATCCCAGCTGATACCACAGCTTTAAAAAAAAATACAAATTCCATAGTATGTTGCCAGCAGTGAATTAGAGTGGAGCAAGCACTTGAATACTATGGTGATGGGTGTCAATATAAGAACCTCGATGGATGGGTGCATAGCTGGGTAGATAGGATGCATTTATTTTCTCTCTGAGGCACTTACAATGCTCTTCAGCTATGACGGGACATATTCTGAAATCCTTTCTCACAATGGATAGCTGTGAGTTTGACTGTTTACTCTTGTTACCCACCGGTCAGTGTGTGTTGTGCATCCTGCTTTGTGTCTGATCCACAGAGGATGTCAGTCTGGTACAGTCAACAAATTACAGAGCCTGTCTCTTTTCACACCAGCTGTAAAGAATCATGCTTTTAATTCTGGTCCCAGGTTGAGTTCTTGATGTGTCAGTAAAGAGATGGTCACTGCACTCTCACAAGGAAAGACAGAGGGCATAAGCTACCTTGGCTTCTAGCATAGGTCACCTGCATTTCCAAGCTCTGTGTGGGTGGGAAGCAGCTGTTTTTGAATCATGGCTTTGGTCCCCCAAAAAGAGCAATCTCTTTTTTAATTATAGAAAGTACACTCTCCAATAATTGCTTTAAAGTAAAAGCAGATTCCTGCTGCTCTGCCCCTAAATGCATCACCTCTGTCCTTGGTCAGGCCATATTTAAAAGGTCTCTGATGTCTTGAAAAGACTAGCTTTAGTTTAGAATAATATTAAAATAAACAGAGCCTTTCCTAAAATACATATTGAGCTACAGATTTAGCTTTATTAGTCTTCTAGTAAAAAAAAAAAAAAAGTCCTACCTCCTTAGTCAATCATTTCTGAAAACTGCAGTTTATGAAAAGACCCTAGTTTAAAAACATACTATTTTATTAGATATTCATTATATAAAATTTAATTTGAGAAGGAAATTTTAATTATGGTCCTAGTACAGGACCATGATTTGTCTAGGTCGCTCCTGCTAAGCCATTTAAAACAAAATCAGGCCCCTTTAATGAGAGAGATGTACAGTTGACCACTCAGCTAATATTTTCAAGTGACTGCTCAGGGGGAGATTCTCAGAGGGGCAGCTCAACGGCTATTTTGAAGACTCGAATGGTACATAGGACTTGTGCAGGTCCTCTGTGCAAGGGTGAATTTCACTCTTGTGTCAGTCTTTCACTAGCCTGTGAAACCACAGCATCCATCTTAGAGCTAGATTCAAAGCCACTGAAGTCACAGAAGTCAGGAGATCAGAGTGCTGTTCTAAGCTCTGCTGCGTGGCCTTAGGGAAGTCACTTAAACTTCTGTCCCTCAGTTTCCTCATCTGTAAAAATGGGATAGTAATACTTACTGATCTCTTAGAGGTGTGGTGATGCTTAATACATAGTCTTGGCAAAAATGCTTTGAGATCCTCAGCTGAGGCGCACTATAAAAAGCATAATCGAACAATTATTGTAATTTGTAAAATTGCCAAATCACATCAAATCCAGATTTGCAGAGTCTTCCATCCAGATGATTTCTTAGAGCAAAGCTACCAAAACCTCTAGACAAAGAGGAACTGTAAGGTGAAGACCTCTTTATCTGGAACTGTCTAAGACCAGAACCCATAGTTAACACTGTGCCACTATGAAGTTTAATCTATTTTGTCCAGTGTATTTTATTACCAGTAGCTTGTCTGATGCAATGGCTGAAACACAATGGATGGTGATACAGATGTGTTAAGGGAAGCCCTTCTGCTTCTCAAGGCAAACCTCAAATCTCGTTTGGTATTTCTTTTTGCCAACAATGTCATTAGCATCGGAAAGTTTATTACAAGACTTTATGCCGCTCCCGCCCCTCTGATTTTTTAAAAACTGGTGGCCTATTAAATATGATTTTTCTCTTCTTAGCTTCAGTCAACGAGTGTGGCGCTGCACACCCCGGCCCCTCTTCCAGTACAAACTGAAATGAAATTCCAAACAGGGTCATCAATAGTGGCTGCTGCCTATTGATTAGGATGGGAGCCTGAGCAGTGATGCTTGGAGCAAGAATGAGCTCTCTTCATGGTGATTGGGTTGAGTATTGACAGGTTGAATTGGCTATCAGGGTCCTATTATGGGAGCAACCGTCTGCTGGCTGTACATGGAAGGGGGGGTTGAAGGCAGAGTGGTGTCTCTAAGGATTAGACTCTGTAAAATGACCGGACCCAACCCCAAACATATTAACTTCTTTTCACTGCAGCGGAGGGAGCAAAATATTTCAGTTTATAACCTGAGGTCACTTTGGACTTCCAGGGTAATGGTCTATAATATGTGACTTGCTGCACCTGAAAGTGGCAATATTTAGGTGAGCTAGTAATATTAATGTGTGTGCAGGATGGGGCACTATTTGTAACAGCTAGTACTCTTAAGAGGAGCATGCGACATGGGGCTACTAGGATAGACTTGGGAAAAATTTAGTAACCAGTAGTATTAAGTAGTATGCAATATGTGAAGTATTAATAGATTAGTAGCATTAATGTGGGAGATTATGTAGCATGGAGAATATTTAGTACAGTTAATTTGCATTAATATGAGAGTATGTAGAGTATTTAATAAGATTAACTATTAATACGGGAATATGGGGAGTATTCAGAAGGGCTAGTAGTATTGGCATGGAAGTGTGCATGACAATGTAACCTATTTATAAGAGCTGATAATATTAAAAAGTCTGCAGTGTAGGTCTATGGTATTGGTGTCAGAGTATACAGTATTCAGAGGAGCCAACAGTTTTGGTCAGTAGAGAATATTGAAAGCATTCAGTGCGGTTCTTTAGGGCATGAGGCAGTATGCAGCATGTTCAGTAACATTAGTTTTGTTAAAATGAGTGAATGTGGCCTGGGGAATAGTCAGAAAGGCTAGTGGTGTTGAATAGAAGAGGCTGTGATGTCGGGAGTGTTCAGTAGGCCTAGTATAAATGTCTGAGCATAAAATATAACAAAGAATTAGTTTGTTCCTGTTGTTTTGCATTCATGTACAAACCAATGAAAACACCATTTTCTTATCTGGAACCCTTTCTAGGATTCGGTTTTAAATTCTCATGCATGCTAATCGTCTTACTTTCCCTCCATTAGGGAAATTTTAACTCTTGTCCTCAGTTGCTGAGTAGATGTTTAAGCTGGTAATAATGTGAGACAGAGGGGAATTAGCTGGCTCTGTCTGCCCATTCTGTTTACGAAGACCTCCAAAGATCATAGCTGTAGAATTACATTGGTATAAATTTGCATTCAAATTATTTTTCTGCTGTGGAGGGGTTCATTTTTAATGTGATGTGAGGAAATATTATGTACATTCCCCCCTCCCCATCACCTCTTTTATCTTTAGCTGCTTCCCTCCAAGCATTTGGCACAGGTATGTAGGTACGTATCACGTACTATTCTCCCACAGTGCAGTCTCAAGGTTAGTTATTCTGTAGTGACCAGTGTGTTGTGTTGTTATTGTGGGTGCAAGATTACCTGTAAATTCTCCTTCCATAATTTATTTCCTCAGCCAAGGCACCTGTTTATAAACTAGCATCTAGACATAGCCTGCCAGTTTCTAGAAAACTTCTGCCATGAGGACAGATTCTATAGTACTGGAATAGCTCCACTAAAGTCAGTCATAAATAAGATCAAAATCTGGCCCTTGGTTTCTAACTTAGAGGGAATGGTAAGGATCCTTACCACTGCTTGATATGAACAAAAATCACTGACTGTCCCCTGAGATCCATTTCTCCTGAGGATGTTGGGCTGGGTATAACAGGAGTGGAGGGGAACTGCCACCACTCCTCAGGATGGAAAGTGCATCTCTGTATCACTGGGATTGCATGGAAATGAGTCCCCCCTTTTCCCTTAGCAGCTCTTACCTGCTGGGGCAGGAGGTGGAAGATGAGAGACAAGGGGTAGGACTTGAACCTTGCAGGGTGGAGTGGAGGTTACCTTCAGCCTAGCTGGATTCCTCCCTTTGAAACAGAGCTACACAAACTCTTTAGCTAGGGAAATGACTTCAAGCCAGGTAGTCCTTTAAGTCTCTCCCTCCTGCTGCTTGTCAATCAGTTGTGAAAGATTCCATTCTCTGCTGATTGAAGGGAGTTCCCATGTCTCTGCCAACCTACCTCCTCCTTAACATACAGTAATGGGGCTTGGTGGAGAGAAATTCTGCTCCCGGGCAGTGAGAAAAGTTAACAAATTGGGGTGCCACTAGGTATATAGTAGCCTCTATAATCATGACTCACAGAAAGTCTTTAGCCCCACAGCCATGGAAATGATTCTGGCCAGAACATATGCAGGGAAATAGGATCTTTTTCGCTTACAGTAGTTTATTTGCTTCCGCTACTCTTTCACCTCCTCATAAATCATAATCCTCATTGGCCCTCCCACCTCCTCACTGCTGTCGAGGTCACAAACAGGATAAGGAATGTGGATGAAGGAATAAAAAGTCAGGAGCAGCCCTCACATGCAAAAGACACCTCATGAATGAATAAACAGAGAGAAGGTAAATGTGTTCACTATGATGGCAATGGTGGGATTGTGTCTACGATGTTTGTCACCCTTTCCTGGAAACCATTAGTAGTTTCACCCAGTTATGCATATTTCTGCTTGGACTTCAGATTGCTTCAAGGAAGTTTTTGGATTAAATTTTCCTGGTGATTCTGGAGCACCCAAGCAGATCATGAGGGAGGGGAAACTTGAAGTGCCCTCTTGGTTGGGCTTTGGGGGCCTGTATGTAAGTTTGTGGAATGACTCAGCAGGAAAAGCAGCAGAGTCTCACAGCCAGCATGGTCTCCTCCTCAAAGGTTAGTGTTTAAAACAGGGTTCTCAAACTCAAATCACCAGGGGCCATATGAGGACTAGTAGATTGGCCCAAGGGCTGCATCACTGACACCCCCCAGCACTGCCCCTGGCCCCGCCCCAACTCCACCCCTTCCATGATGCCCCACTCCCATTCCAACCCTTTCCTCAAATCCCCGCCCCTGCTCTGCCTCTTCTCCGCCTCCTCCCCTGAGCGCGCAGCTCTCTGCTCTTCTCCCCTCCCTCCTGGAAAGCACTAAGCGCCACCAAACAGCTGTTTGGTGGCGGAAAGTGCCTGAAGTTAAACAGGAGCAGGACTGTGGTGTGCTGCGAGGAGGGGAGCTTAGCGGGCTGCAGGAAATAACTCTGGGGGAGAAGGGAGGCGCAGGGAGCTTGTCAGGCCACAGGAAATATCCCCGCGGGCCACATGTGGCCCACACGCTGTGTGTTTGAGACCCCTGGTTTAAAAGAAGAGGGTAAAGTGAATCAAAGTAATCAGGAAATAAAGAAAACTTCCCATTTTGGGGATCAGCCCAGTGGCACTTCATCTGTGCTGAGAATTTTAGGCAAGGGTGCAGCTGTACTGGTGTCAGGATTGATGAGAATGCTCATGTAGTCTAGCTCAAGGGTTCTTAGATGTCAGATGACCATGATCATTCTGCCTTTTCCATATTGCTAAATGGGAAGAGGGTCCTGGTTAGACTGAAGAGGTGGTCTGGGGTGAGCCCACTGAGGATAAGGTTGAGACTAACAGGTGTAATCAATTTGCAGCCAGTACAGTGTAAGGAATATAGGATTTGGATCCATATTAATTAGGCCATGTTTGAATAGAACTAGGAACATGGAGCCCAGTTCTCCACAAATCTAAATCAGTCCATCACCATTGATTCCAATGGAACGATGCTGATTTACACGTGCAGAGGACCTGGCCATTCTTTTAGAATGAAGGGTTCCTTACTTACCAAGTGCCGTCCGTGCAGGTGGTGTGGTGGAGAGACGCTTTTCTCTACACAAATCTTGTTGATTGCCCCATAGCAGCTGCAGCTTTCAGTCATCTGTCATTGCATAGGAGACGTAACTAAGAGGCGATTGGCTGCCTAAACAGTCAAGTTGAGCTTACTGCGCTTTCCAGCATTGCTCAGAGCAGATTTTGTACTTTGCAGTCAGAAATGGAGGAAACTTGGGTGCAATAACATCACTTGAGAAGGCATTGTCCTTTCAGTAGCTCGGGAGGGAGTTATTTGTGTAGTACTTTAGCTGCTGTTTTCAGTTTTAATCCTGGGGCAAAACTTCCTGAGTTTCTTGAGGGTAAATCCTCAGCGGGTGTAATTTAGCATTGTCATTAGAACTATTCTGATTCACACCAGGTATGGCTCTGACCCATAGTCTTTTGTGTCAAAGATGGAGCCAACAAATGCCCTTGTTTCATTGACTTTTATTCTGATTTCACATACATTAGCTATACCAGTGGAACTCCATTGTCTTTAGTGGAGTTGCTCTTGATTTACACAAACATAAACAAGAGAGGAAAGTTTCCAGTTAAACTGAATACAATTTTTCTTGTGGCTGTGAAGGAAAAGAAATGCTGTTTGTATCTTTACTGTGCAGCCTCTCCTAAGTGTTATGATAAGGTTACAGAGTTACTAAAAGTGGGGTATCTTTTGTGTGTGTGTGTGAAACAGATGTGAATGAACGCAAGTTCGATTTCCAAGCACTGCCTGGGGAATATTGTTAACTAATTATAGAAAACAGAAGATGTGCTCCCCTCTTCTTGCATTTTTGATAAACATTGTCCCCTCTCAACAGCTGAGTATTTAATTAGGGTTGATTGTTGTTAACATGTTCAATAACTACTCATTAGAAGGGGGAGGTGTCTTCTGATCCAACGTGGCCTGAAGCACAGAAGAACGGAGGGTGTTCATAATTAAGGATGCAATTTATTTTAGTAAGTCATGTGTACAGCAGCCAACATTTTAGGTTAATTTTCAAGGTTAAAGGGTAGAATTTAAAAAAATCTTTCTTCCAACTTCTGAGGACACAGTCTTATTTGATAGCTATCCTTCTATACCCATGGTGTGAGTGACTTCACCTGTCTGGCCTTAGATCAAATAGGTTTAAGAGAGTCCAAAGATGCCAGGTATCAGTGGATATACAATATATGCTAGGATTGCTCATATCTCTATAAATCCATGCCATGAGGAACAGTTGATACAGCAAGATGTGTATATGTTTGCTACTAAACCTCTGTCCAAAATGGCAAAGCAAAGCAGTGGAAAGGTTTTACCTTGGTCATCAGAAATGAACTATCAGGTAAGATAGACTTAGCACTGAACCTTACCTCAAGCCCCCAGATCTGGGCACCCCTTAATTAAGGTTTAGTTATCTGGGCCACCCCTTAATTATGGTTTAATTATGGCTAATTAAAGTTTGGGTCTTGGTGTGAACTCGGCAGCTCAGGTTTGTCTTTAATTCTTAAGAGAATTTAGTGAAGAAGGAAGATCTCTAACTGGATATTCATACAAAAAAGGTGTCCTGGGTTGTGAATTCTCCATTTTGAAAAGTTCCCAGCAAGGTAGCATGGCCTTGTAACCTCATTAAGAGTCATGAGGAACAGAGTTGGCAGGACCTGCTCTATAAACAGCCCACAGAGTTTGATTTATTCA
The DNA here is from genome assembly GCA_007922305.1 of Dermatemys mawii. Lineage (NCBI taxonomy): Eukaryota > Metazoa > Chordata > Testudines > Dermatemydidae > Dermatemys > Dermatemys mawii. Next base: position 6,090,421 of record ML677374.1, read on the forward strand.
GGTCTACTATTGTTTCTCAACCAGGTGTTTAAATGTCATTGCATTGTCTCTAAACTCATGAAGATGAACACTAGACCTGTTGAATATCCAGAGAAGATAGACACGATAGTGTAGTGTGATATAAAGGTATTGACAGCTTGTGTTCGGGATATCACTGTCACTCGTGCAGGAAAGCCTCAAGTGAGTTCAACAGACTATCCTGAAGGAGTATTGGCGTGCACATCTCCCATCCAATTTTCTGGAGTTGCCATATATTTTAGAAATTTGCAGATACTCAAGATAGTTAAGACCAAAGCAGACTGTGAAGAACTTCAAAAAGATCTCACAAAACTAAGTGATTGGGCAACAAGATGGCAAATGAAATGTCTCCTGCTGTTTAATTCCTGTTATGTTGAGGCAAACAGGATTTGATACTTTTTTTATGAAGAGATAGGATCGCATCAGAGACTTGACTCGAGCATCAATTTCTGAACCTTCCTAACCTTGACCACTCCCTGGACCCTGAATTTTAGCTAGCCTGTGATGTAAAATAAGGGAAACAATGCCATGTTGGGAAGCTGAAAAATTTCATGTTTGGAAAGGAAAGAAGGAAACATTTTTGTGGTAGATGTATTAAAAACAAAAGAAGATATCTCCTTGAGGCTGTTTTGTGGCTTGGAATATCAGGGGAAATCCTGGGTGGGATGGATTAGTGAGCAAAGGGCACGTGAGGTGGTCAAGGGTGCATGTTCAAATGCAATTTTTTATGTGGCTGTGTAATTTATCACACTGCAACCCTGTGACCTGAAGAAGAGCTACTTGAAATTTGTTCCTTCCACCAACAGAAGTTGGTCCAAGAAAAGATATTACTTCACCTCCAAGTCTCTGTCATGTGGTATATGTTCAAAGTTCCATGTAAAGAATACACACAAGAAGTCATTTATAGTACACAAGTTGTATTGGTCCTACAAAAATCAGAAACTATGCCACATGTTCTTGAACATCCTCTATTGGCACTTTATTAAACTCTTTGCGTGTATATGGACATCTCTCATTTACAGGGCACTACAAGGACTCCTCATTGTTTTTACTGATACAGACTAACACGGCTACCCCTCTGAATCCTATATCAGAGTATCCCTCTCTCTTTGTGTGAATTATAGTTTAATGATAATTTAAACATAGGTTTTATTTTATTTTTTTTAGCATTTACGGTTAAGGGTATGATTTAAACTGAAAATTGAAGGAAATTCTGAGGTTTCATACATAAACCACTCTTTGCCGAGGGACTGCAGAAATCAGAATAGTGACACCACCTTACAAATCAGATTTTGTTACCCTATAACATCTTCAGACAACTCTGTGAGACATTATTATTTAGTATTTTTATTTATTATGGACAAGGACCCCATTGTGCGAGGCCCTGTACAAACACAGAACAAAAAGGGTCCCTGTCCCAGAGAGTTTATCATCTAAGTAACTCTCAATTGTTAACTCTTCTAATTTGCTGATGTTATGGATTTCAACGTGAGAGCCTTTACATTCCTTGTAAAAGGAGCTTAAGTTAAATGAGAATCAAGCGTATGCATGTATAATCACACGGGCCTCTATATCTTGATACATGATATATTTGAAAGAGGAAAATGCCCTTGATATCTTGCAGAACAGAAGAATACAATTATTGAGAAAGAAACTGATGCACAAATACTTCTTGTACTGTGGAGAGAAGAAACTAGCTATCTCTCTGTTTTGACCTCAGGCAGTGTCTTTTTCTTCGTCCATCCCATATCCCTGCTATCTGAATGCAAAGTCTTGCATAAAGCAATGAAAATATGCTGATTTGGAATTACATATTACAAGGACTTTACAGCTGCATCAAATTATCTTGGCATATATATTTTTGGGGGTATATATGAAAATGTCTTTTATCATTTAATGCGATCGTATGTTTTCCAAGGAAATTGAATTAGATAAATATTTACACAAAGAATTACTATATCAAGATACAGAGGTGTGTATAAATATATTTCACCGGAAAACTTGCAGCAGAAGTCAGAAATATGGAGATTTTCAGACTTACCCACTCCTTTCCAATAGTCTGTGTCTGTTCCTTTAAGTTTTGTGGGAAGAATGTTGTCTCCAATGTCAAAATGTCTATCGGAAGAAAGGTCTTTAGTAAGCAGGTGAAAACATGCCAGTTTTTTTTTAAAGCTAAAGTGTCAGTATATAAGGACTGCTGAGGTTTACAATCAATATGGGTTTTATCAAATAATACAATCATGGGAGGGTGGAACATTTTTCAGCATTTCACATTTGACTGTATTTATATAGGAAATAACTGTGTGTCTGCCAGAAGATCTCATCCTGAGGACTTAGAGAGCTTGCAGACTAGGTCAGAATCAAAGGCAGACATTTGAATTAATTGTGAAAAACGTGACATAAAAATTCCTTTTCAGGTGCGTGTGAGGGAATTAGAAAAAAACTGTATGTTTTTAAGGCATATTGAAATTTACCAACATCACTTTTCAAATCATGAGAACTCTTCCTTTTTCCCCCGTTAGACTGTAAAGGAAGGGGATTTCGACAATATTTAACTGACTCATGTCTCACTCAGGTAACTCAGGAGCTGCTGATGCAATGACCACTTTGACAGAAGATAGAAGGTAGGAGAATATTATAACAGCATCCTCTTCTAGTGAGAGTTTTGAACTCATACGTGTGTGTGTTTTACTGCCCTATAACAGATGAAATGTCAGATGTGCTTAAGTGTGTGTGAGAGAGAATGAGAAATACTGAACAGATAGGCTCTTGAGACATTCCTAATACGGATAATGTCGCCTCCTATAGACTGCAGCCCACAAATGGTATAAACTCTGATCCTACTGTGGACAATATAGACACAAATTTTAACAATACTGATGGTGATTAATGTTTGGAACATCTTACCAAGGGATGTGGTAGATTCTGCATTACTCAGATTTTTTTGTAGATATTCACTACTTCAGTCACATGTTATTGGGCTTGGTGCAGGAATCACTGAGTGAAATTCTATGGCCCATGAGAGAGGTCAGACGAGATGATCACAATGGTCCTTTAAAATCTATAAATTCTCTTTTCAGCTCAAAAGATGCTTTTGGAACCTGACAACCCTGATGTCTTATACAGAACTTGTCATCTGCTACCCTGTCTATCAAAACAATCAGATTGCTGTTTCCGTGTGGAGCTCAAACATATGGTATGTTAATGTCATCCTGCACCACAAAGGTCAGAGTAGACACTACATTGTAGGTTCCCCCAGAAATCCCACTGTTATGCAACACACTGGGACAAAAATGCTATTTGGTCTAGGAGAGAATGCATAAAGCTGGGCCAGTCCAGTCTCGGTGACCATAATGGTCCCTTCTGAGCTTAAAATCTGTGACTCTAGGAATCCTGTCGTGGTTACAACTGAAGGAGAAAGAGAGAGAGTTATCAACATCCAAACACCTGCCACTCTCTCAGAGCCACAATAACTGAGCAATCATCCCCCTGTTTCTTGCAGTCCCAGATGACAGCGTGTGAGGATGTTTCTTTTAAACTCCATCACTCCAGAGTATTCTGCATCACTTTGTAGGGATTCTGGATCACCGTGGGAATGTATGCATGCATTCTGGATTGCCTTAGGATAATGTGCTGACGTGTGTGCACCCACACAGAGGGATTCTGGATTGGTTTGGGGAGTATGTTATGTGCGTATGTAGGACGGGGGTTCTGGATCACCTTGGGAGGAACTGGAAGTTCTGGATTACTTAGGAGGTCTTTCAGTCTCCTTGGGGGATGCAGTATGCTCAGGGGTAGGGGCATTACAAAGCACTTGCCTTTAGAGTCCTTATATACCTGAAGGTATTTCTCCCCTTTTGCAGAGGGACTCAGGGCCCGATTCAGAGCAGGTGTAATTTGCACATCAGTAAGCAGCCTTAAATTGGTGCAAGAGGGTGTAAGCAGTTACAGTTTATGTGACAAAGGGGCATATGGACGGGGCTGTAGCGGGGCTGTCCAAGAGGAGGGAAAATGGAGGTGTAGGATAAGGCACATGATGGGCTCTGGGGATACTCTAGCTATGTCTTTTTCCTGCTTTGTGTGATTTCCAGTGGAGCTACCAGGGAGAGTTGTGGAACTGTAGCGATTATTTCTATAATATGCTCTATAAATATCTAAGATGTGGCTTGATTTTTAGAGATGCTGAACGCTTGCCACTTCCGTTAGCTTCAGTGGGAGCTCTGGATGCAATGCACTTTGGGAAATCTGGCCGATAGTGTAGGTTCTCCACCTTTGTGAGATCACTCGTGGCAGGGCTAGGACAAGTACTGACAAATAAAAGAGAGGTATATTTAGTCTTTTTCATCTGTGCTCACACTGAGTAGCCCCATAATCTGCAAGTGACTGGACTGGAATCAGGCGGCTGGTGTGCAGAGGAAGGTGCTATGCAATGTGAGTAAGGAGTAGGAGCCAACATCTCATCCTTTAGTAAGTGACACAACATTCAGTTTATGCAATATGGGAAACCTTTCCCTCCCCGGCCTGTCAATGGGGATGGGCTTTAGTGGCACCCCTAAGTTCTTGCATAGTAAAGAAAAATTATTAGGGCACATTCTGCCAACACCTATGATGGGATGAAACATTGATTGCCTTGGGGAGTCCCATGGAAGGCACACAGCTCAAATCCTCCATGGTGTTTTGGCACCTAACTCCCATTGATTTCAGTGCCTTTGAGGATCTGAGCCATGCCACTTATTACCCACTGGTGCTAAATGTTTGCAGAATCAAGCTGATAAATCAGACCTGTCATCATGCCTCTCCTTTGCTGCCTGTCTTTTACTGCTGCCATCCTGACCTCTCTAGCCTCCTTTCTTATTTCCTTTCTTGGCTACTGACCTCTCTAGCGTCCTTTCCTATTTCCTTTCTTGGCTACTGGTCTTGGATGGAATATTAATGAATGAAAGGCACCTTTAAAATGACTTTCTATTTTTCCAAAGCTGGATATTTTGGTCTCATGTAGCTCACTGGCAGGCCAGTAGACCCGGTGTTCCTTTCACCGGGCCATTATACGAGTGTAGTTCCATTGATGTTAGTGGAGTTACTTCATGGGGTCTCGCTGAGAGCACACGCTGATCCAAGAGACAAATGAGTATGCAGTATTGTGAGGGAGGCTGTGCCCGCTGAGGTACATGGGGCAGGCTGGGCAGAAGGCACACAAAGGAGGCCGAGCGCGCTGCTCCAGGGAGGGTGCAGGGGGGAGAATTGGCTGAAGGCACACGGAGGAAGCCGGGCGCGCGGCTCCAATGATGGTACCTGGAAGGAGTCAGCTCTGCGGTTCCAGCACATTCCTATTTCTGCTGACTAGATGCTTTTGCAGGGGCAAAGGTGGGGGTGGGAGGGAGACTCAGCAGTAAAAAAGGGAAAAAAAATCCCTCTCTCTTCCCAGTGCTCCTTTCTCTGGTATTTATTTATTTATTTATGTTGTGCCTCCTGACAGCGATGATGGAACTGTCATGCTTTAGTGGCCACAGTCTCATGATCAGGCACCTATTCTCTACAGTTTAATCTCTTTACTCCTTTTATATAGAGATTCTATATATAACCCCCAGCCAAACAAAACGTGAAGAAAAATCAAATCTAATTACATGCCATTGATTTCTTTCCAAATTTGCTTCTAATACACTTTTTGACTCCTTGACGGTTTTTTTTCCCCTTCTCCTTTCGTTTCCCCACTTTCATTCATTCGGCTGCAGCCTCCTCTCATGAAAATGAGTTTCTAGATTGCCTTGCATTGGACTTGCAGGACCACGGAGCGTTTAGGGAATATGCAGACCGACAGGTTTTTGCTTTTAATAGGAAATGGGGATTCTCAGTGCGTTGAAGATTTTCATAAGGCACAGGTAGGACCTTGCAGCTTTCTGAAAATTATTTCTACTTTTTAAACCTGACCTCTGTTTATGGGGTGTGCAGGGAACTAGAGCTGCTGACCATCAGCAGCTGCACTTAGCTGTATTTATTTAACAGAATAACTTACCATGTACTTGGTGACATTAGTGCTTTTAGCAATTGAGACCAGTTCTTGGTTATCCTGGGGCTCATGTGTTGCAGTTTGCGGGGGCGGTGCAGGAGGGAGGAGGATATCTGATTAAATTCTACTGTGTCAGCCTTTGCAAATGATCAGTCTACTCAATGTCTATTCTACTATTTTTGCTATCTTGGATCTCTTGTTTGCCCAGCTTGTCTTTGTGCTTAGCTATGTATTTATTTATTTATTTGATCTCCGAGCAATTGAGTATGTTGCTCCAATAAAAGCATTGAAAGCAGCGAGAGATACCTCTGCATGTGATAGCTGGGGAGTTTGCATGCTTATGAGGCAGCTACTGAGGGTCTGTGACATTCACTCATCTGATCAGTCTTTCAAACCAGAACTCTCGCCGCTTGTTACATGTTAACGCAAATACATTTCAAGGATGGGGGATGAGTAAGGAAGGACAATCGAGTACATTGTCAATCTCTCAAGTCACTCATCAGGAGTTTCAGAATCTGGCTAGTGTATGTTTTAAATGTTCAGTAACTGCTGTAATGGAAAGAGAGAGGAGAAGGAGGTAAATATTTGAATAGCTTAAGATACAATACATTGTTTCCTTGCCTTTGAGTTGCAATCGATCAAAAATAGCATATGGGATGTCGATACAGTCTGTCAGGGTGTTTATTACTTGATTTTGAACACACCAGGAAATATTGATTTTGGCAGGGGGGTGAGTGGTCTTGTGGCTACAGACCATGACTGGGAGTCAGGCAGAATCCATGTTCTGTTCCCAACTCTGCTAGGACTTCATCTCTGTGCCACTGTTCCCCATATCTGAATTTAAATGGGATAATAATATCAATGTGTCTACTGGCATGTGTGTCAAAAGGCTTATTTCATTACTGGATGTAGAGTGGTTTGAGACCCTCAAATGGAAGGTGCTGGGGAAGGGGAAGGGTATTGTTTGTTTATTTTGAGTCTAGGATGATACTGGCTCTTCGTTGGGTCAGTAGCATCTACTCCTTGTCGTATCACTTCTGGGTCCAGGAAGCTCTCACATGGGTGCTATTTCATCTCCTTGCTCAGTCAGCGGATACCGGTTTCCACCCATGCTTTGCTCTCCAGCTGAGTTTGCCCTTTGGGAGATGGACTCCTCTGTCCTTCGCGGTTGTCCATGTGGAGAGGATGTATGTATATACCAGGAGAGAGGCTTCACGTTATACCTTGTGGTGTTTTGAATTCTGAGGTAATGACTGGGAATTGCTCATGATTAGTCATTCTGGAGACCGAGCTCCCTGCAGATTAAAAAAATCCACACTGAACCATGACTGACTTGCAAATGCCTTTTCTCTCTCCATTTCTCATTGAATTTCAGGTCACTAGCCTTATGAGCTTCCACAGTATATAAGTAGACTTGTCTAATAAACTAGATTAGTAAACAGGCATGATACGCAGCTAGGCGAAGGCAATTCAGACGGTTGATGTAGCTAAACTTCCTGAAGCCTGATGTTGTGCGTGACAATGAAAACTTTGTCAGATGGAACAGGAGGCCACGCATCCCCTATACCCAGCCAGCCACCTGCTCCTCGGTATAAAGCAAAGGGCACCATCGGATGTGGTAGCAGGCGTTTCAGAGGTTTGTGTGATACATAGGCTGCAGATTCCTGTTAAAAAAGGAACGAAAAAGAAATCAGGTTTAGAGAATTTTCCTGCATTGCCATCCATTGTTGCGTGTTTTTTAAGGCCTGGATGTTGTGTTTAATCGATCCCTTGCTATTGTCTGCCACCTGATGTGTAAGGAAAGGGAGCACAGGCCCCGTTTAGAAAAAGTAAATAAAGTTGCTCCTCCTGCACAAAGCAAGATCTGTTTATTGCGGGAACTGTAAAGAATAATGATTGTGCAAGCCTGTGTGCAGCAAAGCCCAGTAATCCCCTCCTAGCACTCTAATATTCAGATGCTCAGAGAGTCCCTGTAAGTAGGGGTTCATTATACCTGGGTCCTGGCAGCTGTATGTATTTGTACTGAACGGTGGGTCTCATGGGGTATGTCTGAGCAATTTTCCTCAATATGGTGGACCTATTAACTTTGTTCAGCAGCTGAACAATTGGACACAGAAGTTCAGGTCACCGGACAGTAGCTTCAGCCTTAGCTTTCTCTTGAACATCAATATATTGAATATCTTATAATCTGGATGCCTGGGAACTAAATACTTTCCCGGTGTAACACTGAACATGCCTTGTCTTAAAGGCCATCCTGTAATAGCATTACAGGAGTGCTGAATAAGACCACTTCAGAGATCTTTACACCATCTAGCAAATTGCCTGGCATATGAACAGGAGTCAAAGTGGAGTTTCATTGGATTTTGTTTAAATATTTCTACAGAAATAACAGGCTGAAATTTTCAAACCGGGATGCCTAATGTTAGATTCCTAAATCTGTATCTAATCATCTAAATATAGTTTCCTGATATTCAGAAGTCCTGTGTCCCATTGAATTCAATGGGAGTTAGATGCCCAAGGGCTTTTGCAAATCCCACTAGGTACCTAGGTGCACTTTTAGGTGCCTAAATACCTTTGAAAATCTGCCCCTATGTCACTTAGGAGTCTAAATGCTAATAGTTAGGTTCCTAAGTAGTTTAGGTACTTTTGAAGATGGGACTGGCTCCTATGTGACACGTTTTTGAAAATGTTACTTCTTATGACCCCCCCACCCCTGCTTCCCAGAAAAATGAAAAAACCCACCTCATCTGCCAGATCATCATAGGGTGATGTGGGTGAAAAAGTGTGAAAAGGAAAAGAGATCTGATTATTCAGCCAACTTTTTCACAGAAGTGGGTTCATTTTCACATTTATAACAAAGAGCAGGACTCCCCCCATTTTGGTTGTAGTTTTTTCTATATTATATTAAATATTTCACAAGCTTCTGAACAACAGCTGCTCCTTCTGGTGAGGCTTGTTCATTTCAGAGCAGCATTGTAACCACAGCCTGAGTGAGACAAGAGCTGGCACTTATTATGTAGGCAGCACTTGGAGCCTGATGCCAGGCTGGCTGAAATCGATGGAAATAGTCACATTATCTTCAGTAGGTTTTGGATTAGGCTGGTGTGGTTGACACTAGGCAGCACAACCTCTGTTTAGTTAGTCTGGGAGCTAAAAAGTCCAGCTGCCCAACATCCTCAATTAAAAACCTTTTAGGTTCATTACATGAGGTGGTGTTGGGGTGAAGGTTACAAAAAGGTCTCATCCCATGATTCTGCACCATAGTAATCCATGCAGCCTATAGTATATCCAAGTATGTATCTACTCTGTTGCACCCCTGTGATAAATTAGCTATTCACCTAATATAAGAGGAAGACTTCTGGGTTTAAAGCAGTCTAATATTTTCTCTCCCCAGGTGTGAAGATTGGTTTCCCTGTGTGTTTATACCTGTTTTGCCTCTCCTTGTTCTGCAGTACTGTAAATGCTAAAAATAGGATAGGCCTGGTTAAGGAAATAACAGGGGACAAAAAAGCAGCCTCTTAATAATTTGGAATCAGCCAGTGTCCTTGAATTTTTTTCTCACAGCTCTCTATAAAACTAAAAAGTTGCCCCATAGACATTTTTAGAGACATTGAATACTGCATTTTCCTAATGTATCACAATTACATATACCACCGTTCTAAATGATTCAGTGCTGATCCACCGTGAGAGTTTGCAGACCGTTTCATTGCCCTAATTTCATACCTGGAGTCAGGTGCTCTGTGGCTTCCACCTCTACTCTATTGTCTTAAACATAGAGATGGTGCTGATATGAAACCTTACTCTTTAAGGTGATGTTTGCATGCCACCTTGGTGGTATTTTAGCATTGCATTTAGCAACCTTTTAGTGTTTATAGCATGAGTGAGATTCTTTTCTGTTTAACTTGTTTCTCAGAGGGGCAAAGTCTAGTTAAATATGGTGGACCTATTAACTTTGTTCAGCAGCTGAACAGTTGGGCACAGAAGCTTAGGTCACTGGGTAGCAGCTTCAGCCATGGCTGAAAGACTTCCATTAGTGGAAAGGCTTCCATTGGCTTCAGTGAGAGTTAAATTAAGCCCCATGTGCCTAGAAGACATTGCCCGTGCCACAGTTTGGTGCAATTTTGCAGGAGGTGTTCTTTCTACCCATCAAAGACCTAGGGAACTAGACAGGAGCTACTACATGTCAAGTGCTCTGAGAGGCTTAAGAATAGAATAGAATAATAGGACATGCTGTAGATCAGGACTGAGATACACTGGCAGAATTATGTGAGGTAAGTTTTTATAGCTTGATTGTGTTTGACCTTGCCGTAAATGTAGGCACCTCAATACTTACCATCTACTCATGAGTGCCGAAAGAAATTAAGTACGAAAATGTGTGCTTGTGTGTTTGTGCATGTATCTGTTTACACAACAGGCCGGTTAGGTCTGTGTTAAGAGAAATATTGAGCTGAGTTCTTGTAGTTCTTTACAATATATGGCTATAAGAGACTTGCCAGATTTATAGTTTAAGAAGAAATATTTAGGCTTAAGACAGTTCAGTTGTGTTAATTATGAAAATCTAAAGATAATCTATATTTAATGTCAAATTTTTGTCAAATTGACTAAAGAATGAGGAGAATATATGCATGTGATGACATTTAAATGAAGAACAAGGTGCAATTAAACTCCTAAATGTACAGTAGACTAATTGGGAGAGAATGACAAATATAGTTATCATCAGCGACTAATTAGGGACCCGCTTTAGCTTTCTTTGCTTGATTAATCTTGGCTAGGTGTTAATAAGTTATGTGGGACTGGCTGTAACTTGTGAATAGACTGTTTGTTTCTCTGGGTAGTATGACGGGTTTTACATTTGAAATGTGAAAGAATTTCTGTTAGGTTTTTATGTTTTTTTAAAAAAATTCATATGTAATTTATCTAGTTAGGTGGAAAATATTGTGATGATCCTCGGGGTGCAACCTGGGACTGTGGGACCACTGTGCCCCCTTAACTCTCTCCAGCCTGGGCTGTCCCTCACAATGCCTTGCTAGTGACAAGCAACAAACTCTTCCAGGTGCTGTGATCACTCAGCATGACCACGTATGGAACTCCACACCCAGCTAGATTGCGTGGATACTCCCAGAGCCACTCACGAATCACACAGAGAAGGGCACCAGCCAAATCCCACCCAGCTCCCAGCACTGTACTTAGGAATGGGACTGGGACCATCAATTCCTTTCATATAGGTCACCAAGCTGCTGTCAGATATAAAAAATTCTCAGCTGTTACCTACCTGTGCTTGATTTGTACCAATCACCTAGAGACAATCTCTTCTAATTCTCTTCTGTACTCTTTTTGTCTTTTCGTTATCTTCTCCTTATTGCTGACTGTAAGTACGTTGAGGGTTCATTGATTAAAGTTTAAAAGCAGGTTCAGTATTTTATTTTCTGTTGGGAAACCTTGAAGACATATTTATAAGAATGGGAGGGCTGGGGAATAAAGGAAGCGCCTGAGATATCTGAATGAATTGTTTTGTTCACAATGTTTTTTCCTCATTTCTGGCAGAATGTTTCAGTGACACACAGGATGTTAATGTCCCTGCGTTGGACACGCTGCGTGTGTCAACTTTGTTAAGCCATTGAACAATTAAATTAGGTTTGATTCCATGATAAGCCAATTCTTAGCGTGTGGTAGGAGAAAAATTATATTAGCTTTTGCTTCGTTCAAGGTGAGAGAACATACCAAAAACTACCCAACTTGTAACACTAGATCAACTCTGTTGACATATCCATTGTCTCTGAGATTTACACTCTTATCTTTTGCATTGAAAGGTAAGAATAATAGTAAAGTCTTAAGGCTGTGTTCTGTGTATAATACTATACATAAACGAATGACATGACATGGGAGACAGATAAATCACCATTGTATTCAGACAATAATCTGCAGGAGACAGAATAACACATGAGTTCTGCAAACACGAATATGTGCGTGGGAAAACATGGTTTTACAGTCCACATTGTTTTTGGTTTTTACTAGTATATTTATGAGGCTTTGATTTTATATGTATAATCCTAAACATGTTGATCTCTGTTTATAAAGGAGACTGTATCTTAAGGAGCTGAAGGTATTTACAGGTAACGAATGACTCATTGCAGTTTAAGTCCCATTGACAGCACTGTTCCAGCCCAGCTGTTGCTAACAGCATTGTAATAAAATTTCAGCATCCAGTGTGGTCAGGGAGTATTTTCCCTCCCAACAACTGTGCAAGCTAAAACCATGCTGTAGTAGACTATTAGACTTCCCCTCCAGGAAGTCGATAGCAGGATATCTTATCATCCTTGTAATATGGTTTGTAACCACGTTAGGTGGGGATGCGAACTGTGTTGCAGCTGTGTGAGGCTTTAACTGTGCTAGAAAACAATTAAAAGTCCTTGTGTCTCCAGGTCAAACTTTTCAAATATCATTCCTACCGTACTGAAAACTTCAGTGAGGAAAAAGAGTAGAATTCACTTGCAGTGGTTGATTAAACTCTCTGTAGCATGGGGTAAAAGTGGCAAGTTGTTTTTTAAGGTGCCCACTGAAATGCGATATCACGGAGGAGGAAGGCATACCTGAAAAGGAAACAGAATGGTCTCTTGAAAAGTCACCCTTCCTAACTGATGCTACCTTCTGCTTTGTGAGACACTGGTACAAAATATAGCCTGATTTCCCCTAGTGGAGGTGTCTTCCCCAAAACCCGCCATAAAATAGTGGCCATGATCTCTGGGAAAAAAATAGGAGCTGTTCTTGGAACACATTTTCAGTATGGTGTGGAGGAATATTCTTGCGCTTTCCAGAGTGCTTTTTGGTTTGTCGTCCAAAAGATGATGATGCCACACTTCCTCAGACTGCAAAGTCTCCACCCAAACCTAGATTTTGAGCAGCCCAGAGTTTGTGCGTGTTAAGGTCTTGGTAACACTTTTTATCTGAAGGATTCGGTAATTTTTATGAAAAATAAGAGACCACCCATGATTTGTAAATGGAAAGTCACAGAATATAAGTATATAAATCCAGAAGGAATCATCCTGTTTCTCATGCAGTGGAAATGCCATTTCATATGTTTTCTAAAGGGAGGGAGCTGAATTTTGTTACCTATTCTTTACCTTTCCTAGATAAGCCATTGCCCTCATATTCTACTCCTTTTTTGACTGTCTGCTTGCTTTTTTATCCTGTTTCAGAAACTCACCCTTTATTTCTTGTAGGAGTTGTCATTAATGTGGCTTCTACAGCTCAGATTGGCAGAGGAGAAAGCCAATAGTACCAATAGCTAGTGTTCTAGTCACAGCCAGCAGGAATCTCTGGAGTCTAGACCATAGACCGCCCTCATTGTGAGGGAACCACCTGCATTGCTGTGTGCGGTATCCACTGGTCTGGAGTCTGAGTCGAAAACGTCTCTCTTCACATTCACAAATCCTCCTGTTGACAAGATAGACTGATGCCCTAAGAGACTCCATACTTCACTATATGTTGGTAGGGCTTCATTCAGTGGTGTGAAGTGTCGCTTTGAGGTTCTCAGGCAGAAGGTACTAGAGAAGTGCCAGACGTTGTAATGAATCCGTGACCACTTAGGACCTTCACTATGCTGTACCACATGGCCAGTTCCCTGCTTCAAAAGTACAAGCATCTACCACTTGAGCTTGGGCATAACCTTGGTTAACAGTATGAGGACTGTGACCCAGCTGAATGGCTCCGATTCCACTCAGAAGCGGGCCCACCGGCCTTTTCATTGGAGTATTATATTATCACTGGGAAGCAATAGCATATGTTTTAAAGCAGCTATATGAACAAGGTTGCAACTTGTATTTTTGGTAGCTTCCTCGGGCCTTTCCATCGCTTTTCTCAGTGAAGCATTTAAAAGAAAAAAAACAACATTCTGTTTCTTGCTGGCACAGAAAGCGGGATCCCCCCCCCCCCCCCAGGTCTCCTTGGACTCCACTGATCCGTGGTTCTGGGCCGGAATGCTGAGCTGATGTACACTGGTGTATCTCCACTGAAGTCGATTGGCAGGAGCTGAGGATGTAGCTACTGTAGGCATTGAAAGAAACAAGTGATAATGAAGTAATAATAGTCAGGCCTAATATCTCAGTCAGGCCTGATATCTCTGTCAGGCCTTGTCTATACCTCTTTGATTATACCGGTATAGTTAAAGCAGTACGACCCTCCCAGTGTGGATTCAGTTATTCTACTCTAAACAGCGCTTTTATCAGTGTAGCTTATTCCTGCTTGGGAAGGCATCTTCATACCAGTATAATTGAATCCACAATTGTACCACTAGAACTATATTGGTAAAACAAACCCCAACAACATACACCCCCCTAACTGACATAGTTATACCAGTACAAAATCTGTGTTTAGGCCAGCTTCGTTTCCCTGCTGCACTAATGACAATATCATGTCAGATAAGATTGGGGTTAGATCGTTAAAAGCTCCTGTGTTTTGAAATCTTACAAGAACCGCTGATTTGATATCAGGAGTAATTCAACAGAGAAATTTGGCATTTATTTTATTTTATTTTATTTTAAGGTTGGTTAATAGAGGCTGGCTCCACTTTTCACTTCCCCTCCCACCTTCACCACATCCATCATCACTTCCCTACCCTCCTTGTCCTTAGCATTTATTCCTTAGGAACTTGCAGGGTCTCAGAAATGAGAAGGGGAAGGGGAATAATGTTTCAATATTAAAAAAAAAATTAAATCCTGTGTATTGCTTAAATGTGTTTCTCAAATGTCTCCAATTTTCCCCACCCCCTTCCTTCTCGCCTTTGCTGGCAAGGAGAAGATGCGTCTGACAGATCTAATGGTGTTTTTCTCAGAAACAATTCAAACCGGTGGTAAGAGAGCAAATCCATTACCGTGTGGAGGATGAACTTAGCTCAGTCACCATGGAAACACTGGCCAGGCAATAGTGCCATTCTCGTGTGCAGAAGCCCGTTGACCTCACTTAGAATTATTACCTTTAGCCAAATAAAATAATTTGTGTTAATAAAGAGACCATTTTCCCTCGGCTTCCAAGCGAGCCTTCCCCAGAAGGCAGAGTGACTCCTTAATTACACTTTTACTGCAAAGTGATTAATGTTCAATATGTGATACTCCGTTTAAATAAGTCACTTATTAACACCTTTAATATGTTTTAATTTTTTTTCCCTTCTCTGTCAAATTAGCAGGCCAAGCTTATGGACTGCAGTGTCGGCTTCCATGTCTGCCTCTTGACAAGGAGGAAATAGTTAAAACAAAGCACTAGGTGGAGCTGTTATATTAGTCAATATGCCTCTTGCGGGCTTGCACTAGAGTCTGGAGCAGAAGAAACTGCTCAGCCAGGTGGGATTGGTAAAGAAGGGCAAAGCTCTGCTTTCGTATCTCACAACACCAGGATGCAAAAATGTATCCAAAGCTGCACCATATCCCTATTAGGTGACCAGAACTCCCATCTCTGGTCAAAGCTCTGTAAGATTCTCCTAGCTACCCCGCCTCTGCTGAATGATTTTATAGAGGAGAAGGCCAGTATTTAAAAAGAGCAACAACACAGACTTCCCATACTCAAAACCCCTATAACCCTGGACCTGAAACCAAATGTATGAAAATGGGAGTTAAAAACAGAAATGTTGAGTGGAAAGAACTGAATTTCCACTGAAAAGGACAAACAATAGCGATCTGAAAATAGAAAATCATCTTCCATGCACTGTTGTTGATTTCTACCATGATGGCTCGGGATGATCTGTAATAAGCAGAGGGAGAATTAGACTAGGAGTGTTGGCGACCGTGCTGGCTAGAAGACTAGGAAAATCAAAAGGAATGATGGGGATATAAATGACAGCCAGTGAAAGGTTAAAACAGGACAGGCAGTAAGATAATAGGTGATGGGTCTGTAGGCTGAGAGTGTATCTTGATTAGCATAAGAGAATGAGGGATGACTGGTGGAAAGGGGGATATGGGGTTAGTGTTGCAGGAAGAGTGAAATAACAACATACTGAGTGCCTGAGAGAGAAATTAGAAAAGATACACCTGTCCTGTCATCCTAAGCTGGTCTGATAGGAGATCCATTCAGTTACTTTGGGATCTCAGTGAATCATTTGAAGGATCTGTTCTCCATGGCTGGGACTGTGTTTTCCTGTGTATTTGTACAGCACCTAGAATGATGGGGCCCTGATCCTGAATGAGGCCTCTGGTCAGCACCATAATATAAATGTTAAATATTAGCACTCAAAAGCATAATCCATGCAGACATGAATGCGGGAACAGGAATGGAACACACACACTCTTAAGACAGGGATTCATTCTAGTCCAGTGTAAGTCAAGAGTACGTGGAATTATAAGTGTTAAATCAGAGTCAGTGAGTGGGGAAAATCAGGCCTCAGAGTGTTTATAGGGAACCTAGCTTTAGAAACCAATACCTTGATTCTGCTTTCACACTGGTTTTACACCACTGACGAGCCGTTGGCTAGATCAGCACAATTTTCCAGTTTTCCCCAGCTGAGGATCGGACCCAGTAACTTGAATACAGTCGCCCCCATGTTCACACTGGCATCAGTGAGAGCAGAATCACTCTTCTCAGTGCAAATTAAAAAGGAGGCAAATAACAATGTATTACTCACTAAAACATGGGAATAAAATGCTTACTTAAAGTTTTTTATTGTTTTAAAATTCTTTCTTTACTCAAGTACTTGCTGAATAACAGTTCCGATTGGTTTATTTTGTCACTATCAGCAAACCCCAGTCCCTTTCCTGTGTATAACAAGGGGAGATGGTCATGCTGTCCAAATTGAGAAACATACTGTAGCAAGGCAAAAATACTAAGCAAACTCAGATGAAAAGTCCAGTGTTTGTTCTTTCACAGATAGCTATATAAATGGGGCTTGTGGGTGCTCAAAACCCACCCAGATTAGTTCCATAGTGGCTTCCATCCAATTTGCCATCCCCTCTTCCTCCAACATATCTTTAATACACAATTATTTCTCAAAGAGGTTAACAGTTAATTCTTCATGTGCCTTCAAAGGGCCAAGTCTCAAATGCACAGAGCATCTAATGCGGGGCTGGAAGAAGATGATCCCTTCCCTTGTTCTGAGACAATTTTGGCCAAAGAGGTCGACTATCTGCTCCTTTCATCTATGACAAAAAGGTGGAGTGGAGGGTGTTGTGTTTTTATCTGCTTTGCAGCAAGAATCCTAGGAACAAAATATGCCACATTTCAGGAAATGTACGAAAAACAAGAATGTATAGACCGCTTGTGGGGCCTTTGGTGGCAGTTCTAGGGTAGATGAACGTGCAAGTTCTTGCACATCTTGGTACTTGTTATGACAGAAGGGTAAGGAGACCCGAGAAGGCTGCTGTCTTGGGTTCTAATTCTCCTGTTGATGTGTATTATTTCAATTCACATTCAAGCAAGTTACACACACATATCAAAACCATTTTTGGCCTCAGATACTTGGGTACTGTTCAATGGGAATTGTATGTATATAGATGAAGGCAGAATTTGGCCCATAGAAGAGAGAGTAGATGCCCCCAAGAACAGACCCAATAGGGCATTTTGACTACTGCTCTGCTCCCTCTGATCTGAAAGGAAAGGAAGAATACCTAATGGTCGAAGTGTGTCTCTTCAAGGAGAATAAAGGGGAGGAGTTCCTGGGGCTGGAGGTGTGTCCAACTCAGGATAATACACTGGCAATTTGCATGTAAGCAGTGTTAATGAAGAAGCTACCATGTAGTATGTGAGCCTGGTTAGAAGAAGAAATGAGTCAGAATCACAACCCTAAATCTGAGCATCTATGAACTTCAGGGAAATTCTAATTCAGGTTTGGATCCAAACTTTCCAGCGGGCCTATGTCACCATAATGGACCAAATGAAATCACTGGATCCAAAACAATCCCCAGAACCTGGGGAAATTTAGACCTGGATTTGAACTTTGTAGTCTGGCCCAATGTCTAGCGATTGATGTGTTCATCACACAGTGAATGTAACCTAAAGTGTTCTGTAGGGTAAAACTGAGACAGCCTGTGGGTTTACAGTGGCTATATAATTTATGCTATTATCATATAAATTAGAGATGGGGAAAAAACCTGTTAGGTCATCCAGTGCATAATGAGTTGGGACTTTGATGTCTAGGAGGAAAAACGATGCCTTTTTATTGTTCTAAAGAGAGCGTTGGTCCTGCCACAAATTGAATGCATGGCAATGGACAATTCAGTCCCCTTTGCCATAGCGAACATGGCAAACACTGCTCATAAGCAGTCTTCATGGTATGTGTGACCACTGCCTAGGAGATTTTCCCTGCAGCCAAAAGCAGCGCTTCATAGATGGGGATATTGTTGTTGTTTTGAAAGAGGCAAAACAAATGTACATCTAGACAATGCAACCTATGACTGCAATGCAGGACACTGTGATACACAGAGAGGAACCGGGTAAATGAAAAGGTACAGGGTGGAAAGGGGGAAATTGAAATGAAGGTAACAAGGTAGAAATAAGAGTAAACAAGGAGAAAAGGAGAAAATGTATAAGACTGGAAATTAACATCCAAAATTACAATCTGCTCTTTCCTAGAGGGGAACATTTAATTTTGAAAAAGGCACTCCCCCCCAGCCCCCATTCCCTGCTATTCTTTATTCCATTTAATCTTTTCTGTTTAGCGGCAAGAAGGTACAGATTCTCCAGTGACGAATACAACGGGAATGAGAATAAACAAATAAATTGCTCTGTTTCTTTTCACTTGTAGTTCATTCCATAGAAAATTTTGAAGCCATGTTAGTTATAATAGGGTTATTTAGCTGGCCTGAAGAGGTAGAACAGTAATCACAATTAAAGTAATTTATTATGCCTCTTGAAATAAAAAAAAAATATTTGTAGTGCTGTCAGAAAACAGGTGATTTTTTTTCTTTACTAGACGGTTTTCAAATATGCAGCATAGATTCTGATTTCCTGAAAGAAACAACTGAGTGGGGGACAGGCTACTGCAAAAGGGAATACAACAGGGGAACAGCAGTGATCATTTGATTTCAGGATCAAAGAATTTACATCTGTTGGTTTAATTTTTCTTGGGAGGAGAAAGACATTTTAAATTTTGTTTTGTTTTCTTGCATGTAATTTTCATCACTTTCTTCTTCCTTTGCCATTATTCACTGTTCTAAGGCATACGTGACCCTATTTTTTTTAAAAAATAATTCTGTTAGTACCTGCAGTTCATTAGACCAGGTTGTGATCATTGCTTAATTGAATAATGCCATTTGTATTTATCTTGAAAACATCTTTGAAATATTATTGAAATATTATTTAGTCTCATGGACCAGGGGACTACCTAAAAGCTCAATAGTGTGGGATCAAGCCCTTGTAGAATTAAACACATTTGTGGGCTTTTTCCAGGAGTGGCTAAATAGAATGACTTGTCACTTTTTAGGGCCTGACTGTAGTAGATGCATTGCCTGTGTGAGGACTGCAGGCTCAAACTCGGCATTAAAGATGCTATTGGCCAGTTTTTCAAAAGAGCTCAAGGCCAGATTTTCAAGTGTTCAGTTCCCACAACTGGAGCCAGATTTTTAAAAGTAATCAACTACCTACTAGGTACCTAAATGAGGCCCAGATTCTCCAAAGTGTGGAGCACAGATTACCAGATTTTCAGAAGTGTTCACTACATTGGTTATTGAGTTCTTTTGAAAGTCTGACCTTGATTGTTAAATTTGAAAATGTGGCCTTTAATGTTACTGTATTTTTTCCTTGTCCAAAAAACAAACAAACAAAGATGATGCCAGTAAAGGCAAGTAAAATAATGATGAAGCTATTTAGTGGGAAGTTATTTTTCCTTTATTCTGCTCTGCATCTCTGACATTTAAAAGGAAGTGCTTAAAATATGCAGTTGGTTGTTTCAGAAATTATCCTTCATGCTGACGTAGCTTGGTGAGGAAGATGAGGTTGTTAGCTGGATGTTTGCAGTCTATAATGCAAGGAACACTGACTACTTTCAAGGTTGAGGCTGAAAGTAGCTCTGTGATGCTACAGTACCCAATGCTGGGTACAGTTTAGATTATACAGAATAATTTCCTTAGGCTTTTTTATGTTGTCATCACTAACGTCTTTGGGTCTATCAGCTGATACAATTATCCGGAGCCAGGTTATCACTTGTAAATATCATTCCATTCCTAATTACATTTTGAATCAAGCTTTTATTTATTTGTTTGTTTTAGTTTAAAAGGCACACGCTCTTTACATTTTACTCTTGACTATGGGGGACCAAAATGCAGCATGCAAAACCTGCTCCAAAGGCTAGAAGTTTGCTGTCCAAATTGGCATATTGTAATATTCAGACGTGTTTATGGCAATCATTTTTTTTTAAAATGCCTCCAGGTTGTTTCCTTTAGTTCTGGAGTTTTTTAAGCATTGAACCTTTTCAGTATTTTCTGTTATGACCTAAAGGGACACCATACATTCCCTCATAAAGTCCCTGTGCATATTGAACATGGCTTCTTTGGGGGTGCAGATAAAATGTGCAGATCTTATTTGATCTAAGAAATGCATCATACATTTTCCAGCTGCTTTTCAAGCCCTTGCACCCTGATGCTCAGGTGGCTGTTTCTCTTCTTGCTAACCAGTTTACTAACTATAATTCCAGTTATAAATGTCCCATTGTGTGCGGTAGCAGTTCACCAGTGGAGGCGTTGAAATATTTGAACAATTTGGGATCCTAGGAGCACTGACTGCAAATTTCCCCATTGATATAAATGGGAGTTAACACCTTTAAACTCCCTTGGAAAGGTCAGCCTATGTGTGTTTATACCTTTGCAGGATTGGGACCTTTCTTTGGGAGCAGAATGATGATCAGGCAGCAATTCAGCAGGGTTTCATGCAATGTGTCAAAGATGTTTAAGCTGGGAAAGTGGTATCCAGCTTCTCCCCTAACATTCTGGTCCGCACACAAAGCTGCACTAGTTTAACTAAATGTGGGATTTTAAACTGGTGCAATTTGATTTAAACCCGGTTTAGCTTGCATTGATAAATGTGCAAGTGCAAGCTAAACTCGCCTAACCATTCTTCAACCCATTGAGGAACATCCACACAAGGGTTTTTGCACACGCGAACGTGCGAATCACTACCATTTTAATGCTGAATAGAAAGGCTCTTCTCATTTGTGCTGTACGTCTAGGAAGGGGTTGTTTGTGGTGAGCGATGTGGGCCAACGACCCATCTCTGACATGGCACAGTAAATGCTGAAAGACTCTTTGTTCCCCAGTTGGAGTCCCAAGAGTAGAAGAGCAAGGAGGATGTGACTGCTCAGAATGGAGCAGTGTTGGCAGAGCTGTGTGTGGGAAGCATACATAGACTGCTCGCCTGGAACGGTGCCTGCTCTCTGTCAGTTCCTTACTTCCATGAGCACTAAGAAATACCCTGAATCTCTCTCTATAAAGGGACATTTTATTTAGGATGTATATATTGTATCTCACAACTGTACACTATTATGCACCGGTTTATTATGCCAGAGCTATTTGGTGTCTATTGGCAGTGTTTAAGACTATGCGATCCCCTAGTCTCGGGAACTGGCATGTATTATAGGGATATTTGCTCAGAAAGGACCGGCAGGGTAAAATGGGTGGAGGTATTGCCGTATATATTAAAAATGTATACACATGGAGTGAGATCGAGATGGAAATAGGAGACAGACTAGTTGAAAGTCTCTGGGTAAGGATAAAAGGGGTAAAAACAAGGGAGATGTCATGGTAAGGGTCTACTACAGATCACCTAACCAGGAAGAAGAGGTGGATGAGATTTTTTTTAAACAGCTAACAAAATTATCAAAAGTACAGGACTTGGTGGTGATGGGGGACTTCAACTACCCAGACATCTGTTGGGAAAATAACACAGCAGGGCTCAGATTATCCCATATGTTCTTGGGATGTATTGGAGACAGTTTTTTATTTGAGTAGGTGGAGACAGCTACCAGTGGAGAGGCTGTTCTAGATTCGATTTTGACAAATAGGGAGGAACTGGTTGAGAATTTGAAAGTGGAAGGTAGGTTGGGTGAAAGTGATCATGAAATGATAAGAGTTCATGATTCTACGGAATGGTAGGAGGGAGAATAGTAAAACAAAGACAGTGGATTTCAAGAAGGCAGACTTTAGCAAACTCAGGGAGTTGGTAGGTAAAATCCCATGGGAAGCAAGTCTAGGGGGAAAAACAAAAGAAGACAGTTAATTAGCAGTTGTTCAAAGAGGATTATTAAGGGCACTAGGGGAAACTATCCCACTGCGTAGGCAAGATAGGAAGTATGGCAAGAGACCACCCTGACTTAGCCAGGAGATCTTCAGTGATCTAAAAATAAAAAAAGAGAGTCATACTTAAGACATCTCATTGCAAACTCTCTAATTTCCCACTTAGATATCTAGCTATTAGATCTTTACCATACTGCAGTGTTTCTGAAGGGGTTCTCAGAAATTTCTAAGGAAACATTCCTTGATAAAAGCCAAAACCCAGCAACAACTATAACAACAAAACCCCCTTTCTTCAGGATTATAACTTCATAATTTAAAATGACAGTTCTTTACTGCACGATACTGTGCTACTTTTCAAATTAGGAATAATTTAATTATTTGAGAAAAAAAATTCTTTAATTGTAGCACAGTTGAGGAGGTAACTGTGAATGTGTAGTGGACACACAACTCAAGTTCAGGCTGTACACTGAATAGTGAGTAGTGTATTGAACATCATTTATGTAATGTAGTGGTTTTGGCTTATTATCTTGTCAGTGTCACACATCTGGGTAGAGCATCTACTTCTACATTTTGGACCCCAGCCTATCCTCCTGTACCCTCAGAATTCCTAGTGGGTGTGCTGGGGAAGCAGGATCGGGCCCAGCGTTAGCACTTCATTGTATTTCAGTGTGATCTATGGTGTCCATCAGCATCATAGCCGTCATACAAAAAGCTTCCTTACACCTTTTTAAAGAACTCCATTTACTGCTACAATGAGCACAGTCTGCTCTGCGGGAAAAAAAAATGGAGAGAAGTGGGGAGCCTTTTTATTTATATAGACAGCTAGAGAGGACAGCCTCAAAAGATATGTCATTTACCCTGCGGACAGGATCTGCCTTTCCAGATTGTTTTTTTTTCCTCTTTAAATAATCTCCTTTGGATCTTTGAATTTCTCTGTTTGGCCCCGTAGTTTAAAACCAGAGACAAGCTGCCCTTCCCCTTGCCCCATATAGCTTTAGACCTCCACTGACTAAACCTTTTCAAATGGGTGAACAGTTCAACTTCTGAGGCTAAACGGGCAGGGTCATATTCATTGCTGATGTAACCCTATTGATATCAGTGGGATAATACAAGGGGCGAATCAGAGAATCTGGCCTACAAGTTCCCCCCACCCCACCCGAATAACTAGGCTGCTTTACTTACAGAAAATAATTAAAAATAATCTTTTAAGAACCATCCTCTTTCCCTTTCCATGTGTTTTTATACTCGGAAACATTACTGGGTGTAATAATAAAAATAATGAGCCACTCTCAATAAATTGTCAGATCCTTAGTTTGTTGATGTGCATTTCACAGGAGCCTTCAGACACACACAGTTATAAACCGCTCAGAGATTTTCCTAAAGCTTCTCCCGAGTAACCAGTGGGTGTGTTTCTGAGAAAAATGTACATGTAAAAATACATCTTTGTTTCCTGCATACATTTTATTTTCTATCCTTGGTTTGAGGCCTATTGAAGTACATGTGAACTTTGCCATTGACACAACAGGAGTAGGACTGACCCTTCAGTACTTTTTGTTTTCATTTCAATGATTTTTTTAAAGAAATATCATACAGGCAGGTATAAATAATGTAGTCAGAGATCACAGCTAATGTTCTGTTCTTCCTTTGTCTTACATGAATTCCCTTACTACAAAAATAAAGGTGTACAAAATCAGGAGGAAAAAACAGAATTAGAATTATATTTTCATTCACCACGCCCCTTATTGGCTAAGGTGTGCTTGGTGTTGCTCAATAGTTTCTTAATAAGTAAGTGAAGAGATTAACCCTAAGGAAGAAGCTGCCTTCAGCAACCTACGTAAACAATAAAGATACTATGCATTATTTTCTTTTCTGTTTTTTTCTCTAGTCCCCTCTGACTAGTTTAGAGCACTTGCGTAACTTTGCTTAGGCCCAATCTGGGAGAATGTTAGAACTTTGATACAGGGACAAATCCTCATCTGGTATAAATTGTCGTAGCTGGATTGATTTCCTTGTCGAAGTAGAAACAATTTTAATCCTTTGTCTTATTATACACCTCTCAGATAGAAAGACATCAAATGCATATAACATTTTCCCTCAGCACTTCACTGCTAGATGTTTGTGACTTCATTAGTTCACATGGGTAAACAATACATCACTCACCATTTCTTAATACATTTCTATTTCAGAACTCATTCCCATCTAAAATTATTTTATTACACTAAATATAACTTTAGGAAATATGAAAATTAATTAATATTTCACTAGTATTCAAGCACAACTGAAAGTCTCTGAGATTTTGTTTAATTATTATTTACCTATATATAAAACACTGGTATGTTTCTCTCTTTCTCTCTTTTAATCTTTAATATCATTTTCACCTGCAGCCAGATATTTAGCTGTATAATTTCTTTCTGACCTAATGGCACTTGCTTTTACTCAGTATTTAAGCTGAACAAGACAGAGGTAAGTAGCAAATAAACAGTGGTTCCTATTTACCCTGCCAATTTCATTTGATAGCGAGAGGCGTATTGAAATTAACTCTGCTGTTGTCTAATGCTGTGGAATGTTTACAGAGTGAGAGAGGAGATAGATTGTAGCAGCCAATTACTGCCACACAGCCTCTGATTACTGCCCACTCAAGAACGGCAGCCATTTGTGTTGATGAATTTCAGATTACGTTTGGCATTGCTTACCTCCTGTCAGACACGTTTAGTGTAAGAAAGAAAAAATAGAAAGGCCAGTCGTTTACGTTTTTATTATACAAGCCCTTCTTCTCACCCGTTTTTAGTTTGCTCAACATTTGTGTACTGCTAGTTACTTCCAAAGTCAGTGCTTGAGATGCATCCTAATATATTTTATATATATTACAGAGAGGAAAAAACCCCAAATCTTGTTGAATCCGTGAAAGGAAAATTACCAGTAAGGCCAATCGATCCGTTCTAGCAAAGAAAGTCTAAATGCCATAAATGTGGTAAGTTAGAAACCACTACAGGCTTGCTGCAAAACATTAAGAAACGTATGATGGATATATATAAGGGACCCAATCCTGTCTCCATTATCAGAAGTGGCAGAACTCATTGAAATCACTACAAGCAGAAAAATTTCTTTAATTATGGCAGGGCTGAAATCAAATAGCCATTTTGCGTGGCTTAGGTGGATGGATGTCTCGTTCACAAATGTTATGGTCTCTGTATTGTTACTCTTTTTTAAAAAATTAATACTATTTCTAAAATTCTAATGCTACAGTAAGAAGTATAAGCAATCCTGTTGGAAAATGGTCAGTGGCTCATGTACATATTAACAAACTGTTTTAAAACTTAACAATAACCAGTAACGTATGGTCTGTATTAAAATGAATGTAAATTATCCTCATAAACTTTTCTGATTATTGCTGTTCCCTTCTCTTCTCTTTGTGTATCTTTGAGAGCCCACTGTAAATTGTGGCTCGCCAGAGTTATCCAGTATCTTAGTGAACTAGCATTAATAAGAGAAGCCAAGTCAAAATGCTATGGACCTTTTGAACAAGCTAGTAAAGCTGCCTTGATATGTTTTGCTTATTTTTTGTTATGGTAAAATAGGTGCAAACATTATTTCATTTTGTTTTGTTAAAAAGAAGCTAGAATACATTCTTTGGAAAATGTATTTTCTAATGTCTGTTGGATTAAAAGAAGATTTTTCAGGGCAAGTTTCACTGTCAATTGCTGGGCATTGGTGTTTTTGTCTAGTCATCTTTTTATGAAACAATTGCACTAAACTATCCATCACATATTTTTAATATTTCCAAGAAAAGTCATGCTGTAGTTTTTCTTGCTCTAATACTGTAGCCAAAAATTAAATTAGAAATTCAGCAGAAATCCTTTCAGAAATGCGGAAGCACAGAAGACAAACATACAGAGGCATGTGCTTCTGATTTATAATCTGCAGCGTATTTTTATAGTGATTACTTATTTTCAGTAAATTGACTATACTTTAAGGGAAAGCTGAACTTTCAGCCAATATATAGGTAAAATAATATTAAATTCTCATATTAAATATTATTATTAACTTATTTGTTTTTATTGGGCTAACAGTAAACATAATGGGCTGTTTGGGGGGCTTTTAAATTATTTCAATGAATATTCATAATATGAAGGACTTTTAAAGTAAATAAAAGCAAGAAGTGATCTCACAGTGATTGGAAATCTTGACAAGTAATTATCTGCTTTTAAGGTTATAGTGATCGAAATGAAACACACTTGCATTGCAAACATTTATTTTTGTTGTTGCACAACATATTATTATTCCACTCTGTAAATTATTTTTTTTTAAAGCCTGTAAAAGTGAATGCAGCAGTTTTGGGCAGTCGTTTGTTAACCAAGTACTATTTGTGTTCAAGGTAACATGGAATACATAAAGGGAATATATAGAACTTGTTTCTGCCACCCTTTATCGTGTTGAGTAGCACCTTGCTATGCACATAGTCCCACTGATTTCAAAGGGACTACTTACATAGTAAGATGCTACTTGTTGTGAGTGTATTTGGCAGAATTGGGCCGTACTTAATATAAACCTTGGTTTCATTAGATGGAACTGCTGTGTAATGTGACAGGTGTCTAATGGGCCATTTTCTCATCTCTGTTACAATAGTTGTAAAAGCAGAATTACTTTGATTGCAAGCTCTCTGAGCCAGTGACCATCGTTTTTATTCAAATTGTCCTGGTCCATGACTGGGGCTTCCAGGAGCTATGGTAATATGAATAATAACAATTAATACTAAATACTAACTCTATAGAAATCAGTGGTGTTACTCTGCATTGCCACGTGTAAGGGGGATCAGAATCTTGCCCAGTATTTGTATACGTGGTGTGTGCATAATACTCTGGGCCAAATTCTGCTCTGTTTTGCATCAGTGTCAGTGTAGGTAACTCAGCTGACCTCAGGGGACTTACACTGATGTAACTGAGAGCAGAATTGGGCTCTGTGTATATTGTAGGATAATAAGGTTTGAAGTCTGATGTATTTGAAAACTCCAGAATTTTTTTTTAACATGCACCATCTCCTCTCCCCTCTACCCCACCCCGCCGTACCATTCTTATGTGATAAAATAACTCCAGTGAGTGGTTTTTGCACTTCCTCGGTATTTAGGGAATCAGTTAAGTGAGACATTTTGTAAGAACAAAGTGGAGACCTGGGTAACCATTTGCTGAGAGATTGTAAAAGATATGGAAGGAATGAATGAACTCCTTTGTCCTATGTGTATATTTTTAGCTGCTACAGGAAGTTCTATGTTATAAAACTCTTGATACAGACAATAGGATTGGATGCCATAAAGGAAAGTGTGACTTGTGAATTAAGAGGTTTAGTCACTTGTAGAATGAGGGTTTAAAGTGTCTTTATTTTATAGCTAGTTTCTGCCATCTAAGTGATGTTGCCTGTATTGGTTGTATTTATAACTTAATAGCTATTCTCAATTTTATTATTCTTTTTATGATTCTTGTGGCTTTATGGTACTTCATAATTTTTTTCTCAGATTCATTAAATTAAGTTGAGGGTGGAGCTAATTACAACAGCAGGTATCAGATTCCCACTGCTGCAGAGTAGTAAGTATTCCCCTTTCAAAATAATCGGATAGGAAAGAACTGCACATTCCTGCTCCAGTTCTGGCGAACAAGGCAAGAATCTTAAACCATATGGAAGAAGAAACTGACACCATAAAGTTACGGTTGATAATACTGAACTAATATCTAAATGCTTTCTGTCAGAAATCATCCATGGCCAGGCCTGGATCAAGAGGCATGAGTTAATTACTATACAGCGACGCTTCCAGGGAAGAATGTAGACTTTGTATGTGAACAAACAGTTGTTATCTTCTGTGGCAAGAACACATGGCAGTTCTTATGGGTTTATTTACTATTTTGTTTGGCAAACCTTTACAACATAAGCACACTTAGAAAAACCGTGGTATGGTATATTTCCCATGAGTCCTGGCATAGAAGCAGAAGCAGAGCCTAATACAATATTATACAATTAGAGCCAGCATCTATTATAATCATTATTATTGTACTGTGGTAATGACTAGAAGCCTCAGTTATGGACCAGGATCCCGTTGTTCTAGGAGCTATACAAACTGTGGTCAACAGTTAATTTCCAATAACTAGGGAATCTATGTGATATGTGCACTACCAAGGAAGTTAGGGAAAGTTATCTCATTAAGCAAAGCATGGCTGATTTGAGAGAGAGAGACTAAATAAAGGCCAGGACCAGTCCTATGTAGGAGATCCCCGGGGTAAAATACAGTTACTCCACAATAATGTGGCTGCAGTGGGGCCACGAGGCAAACCCAAGCAACTGCTGAGCTGCAGTTTTGGAAGGATGAAGGAAAGCAGGAAGGCTGCTGCTTCCTGGAGCCCTATTCCCATGACAAATTCCATCCTCCCAATCGGGGTTTCACTTATTGGGGTGGTATTCTGCCCAAGATAGTGATGACAGAAGGAAGATAACATCCTGCAGCTTGAGAGGGGTTTGTAACGATTCTATACCCAGCACAACTGTGTAGAATGGTGATTGGAACTGGAAAAAGATGACCAGATTCCAGGAGGGATCTAGATGGTGAGGAAGCCGAGGCTTAGCCTGGGACTGCCAGGGATAACCAGCACAGAGTCAGCATATAGTTCTGGCCTCTCAGCTTGGCCGATATTATTATTTGTAATACAGTAGTGCCTGTAAACTCCATTGTGTTAGATGCTATGCAAACACAGAACAAAAAGACAGTTCCTGACCAGGAGTGCTTAAAATCTAAGCATAAGACAAGGATCGTTTGGATCTAGACAGATGAAGGGGGAAGAACAAGGAAACAATGAGACATTAATGCCTCGTCCCTCCCAGTTCTGCCTGCTTGCCATATCATTTAGTGCTAATGAAACCAGCTATGTCCTTCAATGTTCTTGAGCCCCCAATTCAAACTGGTGGAAGAGGGGAATTGCTCCTGTGATTTGTATACTTCCTGACCCACATTTGTTGTCAGGGTTTGACCTACTGGTCTGTAGTGAGGATAGAGTGATTTTTGCCATGTAAGCAATTATGACAGTTATTTTTCTTTGGACTCGTGGGGCAAAAAAGTCCCGTATTTTATAATAAAATATATTGTATAGCCTTCATATCTGGTATTCACAAAACTCTCTAGAATTTCCTTGATTTATGCATTAATCTGCTGTCTGGAGCATCTGTCTATGCCGCTGCATACTGCTTTGTTTATTTTAACTTTTCCAGCCCTGGCAGTTACCACATACCAAGGAACATGTTTTTATGTTTTGAGACCATTAAATGATTGGTTTAACTACAGAATAATGTGCTTGTGTAGAAGTGCATTTTAGATCCTTATCTTTCTCTGAGTGAATGTATTGTTCATGAAAGGGAGTGGGATTGACAGTACTGGAGATTGAAGTCCTCTGTGCACAGTTAGAACAGGCTTCCATTCCACTTCTCCCTTACCAACATGCCTTTAAACCTGGTCCAGAAGAAGTTCTTCCAGAGGTGGAAGGCTAATTCAGTCTGTCTCCGTCTGTACAGAGATGTTGTTCAGTAAGGTAAGTAAGCATGTGTAACTTTAGACAAGAACTGTGCTATTGCAGTCTACTCACTTCTACGGCTCACAAGTTTAAAGTGATGCACGTCCTTAAGGACCTTGCTGAATCAGTGTCCTTTGTACTTCTGGGAAGCTACCAGATAATGGTGCTGTTTGTGTGTGTATGTTTAGTGTGTGTGTGAGAGAGAACATATTAACCTTATCTAAACTGATCCCTGGCATATAGCTACTGTCCCATGATTAAGGTCCTGTGAAATGTTTGCAAGGAGAAAATACTCAAACACCACTTTCCAGGTTTGACATTTCATGATGAGCTTCGTTCTAAACTCACCAAGACGCTGAGTTTAGGAAACCAAGGGCCTGATTCAAAGTCCATTGAAGTCAATGGAAAGAGTCTTATGGAAAGGAACCATTAGGAAGGAGGTAGAAAATAAGACAGAAAACATCATAATGCCACTAGATAAATCCATGGTACACTCGCAGCTTGAATACCATGTGCAGTTCTGTTTCCCCCATCTCAAAAAATATTGGAATTGGGAAAAGGACAAAAGGCAGCAACAAAAATGATTGGGGTATAGAACAGCTTCCATACAAAGAAAGATTGAAAAGACGGGGATAGTTCAGTTTAGAAAAAAGTCAGCAAAGAGTGGGTTATGATAGAGGTCCATAAAATCATGAATGGTGTGGAAAAAGTGAATAAGGAAGAGTTGTTTACCCTTTAACGTAATGTAAAAACCACGTGTGACTCAATGAAATTAATAGGCAGCAGGTTTAAAATAAACAAAAGGAAATACTTCATACATTCAGTCAACCTGTGGAACTCATTGCCAGGGAAGTTGTGAAGGCCAAAAGTATAATGAGGCTGATTTGTGATTTCATATGACTGTGAGAAGAAATGAGCCCCAAGCTATAACCTGACTACAGAACCACCCCAAGCCACCAAACTCTTCAGAGTGGACCTCTTTCTGTAAGGGGCCCAAACTGAAATTCCCTGTACAAAACTTTGACAAAGTTCAGATTTTGATCCAGACCCAAATTTGAATTTTGTGGCCTGGGCCCATCTATCCTTTTGATACTAAACTCTGTAGTTTTGACTCAGCTTTACTTTGAGGTGCAGAAGCAACTTGAACCCAAAAATTCAAAGCAAATGTTAGGGGGTCAATGGGGGCATAAGCTCCTTGTGATTGAAACCAAAGAGACTACTCTTATTAAGCCACATGAAAGAGCTGGATGATTATTATTTTTTGTACACCTCTGCCCGCCACTGCTTGGCTGGTACTTTGAGTCCTAATGCAAAGAGGTTGTTCCAAGTAGGTTCAGAATGTTCCCAACTCACACTGACATCCTCATTTGTTACATCCATGGGAGAAGAGGGACTCCGCGTCTTGTGATCAGCACCACAGGGGGCTTGGTCTTCAGACAATGGGCCAAAATGAGGCAGAAATCCCATTTTCTAATAAATAGGAAGAAGTGACTGAACATATGGACTGACGTTTTTAATGGTGCCCTGCGTGATGTGTGCATCTGTTGAGCCTCCTGGGATCGTAGAGTTTCTGGGTGGAACTGGGGAAGCATCGATGGGGAATTCCTCTGGTCTTGCTAGTAGCAGTTGTTAAGACAAGACATCGGACTCCTGTCATTTTGTTGTTTTATTTTTTTAAACAATTTTTAACCAAAACGTCATTCTTTTAGCATTGAAATGGAGGGCCTGCTGTAAAAAAAAAGAGCCACCGACTTCTGAGGGCAACTGCCATGAATTCTCAATGCCCTTTCAGGATCTCCTATGTAATTGTGATTGTGAAATATGATATTGTGAAATATCCCTCTTGTATAAAAGATGCTTCTCTTTAGAGGCAAATCAGGTCACTTTAATGTATTTCCCATGGAAAGGTAGGTCCTTGGATTATTTCTTTTGTAGAGTTTAAAACATTTCAGTTCCAAATCCCACTGTCAGCAAAATGGAAGTGCGTTAAATTAACGCTTTATCTTTTAAATCCTAAACTAAGTACATCCTGTAGTGGGGAGGATTTTGGGGAGGGGTGCAAGGGAGAAGAGGGGTAAATAAAACCCCCTCACCTTGACTCCTTCTACCTATTTATGATCTGAACGGATAACATACTAACCAACTCTGCAACAGCCTTCATTACAGGCTGCTGGTCTGTGGGACCGCAATGCATTTATAATTTTTATTGTTATATCTTTTAATTTTATTTTGCTTTCCTTGCTGTCTTGCAGAAGGGAAGATAGGAGTCCATATTTATTACAGAGCAAACGATCTACCACTGCGAATGTATGTATCAGTTAATTTAATCTCACCAGTTTTATTTAAACTGTTTTTCCTCTCTTTCTCTACTTCTCCTCCTCCCCCCATCTCCCCTCCTTTCCCCTCTTCTCTTGGTGCAAGATGATCAGTTAGGTTTTTTTTTTTTAAAAGACTGGAAAGTAAAACTATCCTATGCCTTTTATAATCTGTATTGAAAAGCCTTTTTCTCGTTGCTACGGAATCGCTCTGCTTTTCACTGCTTATGCCTATATGCCTCCAGTGGCCCACAGTCTGATTGACATTTACAAATTACCAAGCTGAGAGTGTTCAATCTTTGACCCGTGTGTTTCTATTCAGCAATGAGTGAGATTTGCAAGCATTTTGTCATATAATTACTGCAAATCCCTTGAAAATTTCCACAACAGCGCCTAGATGAATGGTAATTTGTGCAGACAGCCGCTGATGCCTTTACAATACACCGAGATGCAAAACAGTATAATTTTTGTTTTACCCTAAGATTTCTGGGGGGAAAATTGTGTTCTGTGTGTGTGTTGTAAAATATTTGGATAGTTAGATTTATTTGCTTACACAGCCTATATTTGTGCTGATTTTATTGTATTGACTGTATGCATTTTTTTCTACCATTCTACAGTTTTATTGTGTGTTGGTCATATGCATACATCACCAGCATTGTTCTCCATGAAATTTATTCCACCTTTCAGCGTGCTCTTGATAGGACTTATTGCATTACTAGTTAAGTGCTGAGATTTGCTACTACAAAGATTTGAAACAGCTCTTTGTAATGTTTATTTGCCAGCCATGGCTGAGATCATGTGTTTTTACAACACTTGGAATACATCTGCATTTTGGCTACTGTCAAGGTTTGTCCATCTAAGGTTTGATATTGCAAAGTGCTGAAGTCAGCGTGGGTGGAGAGTACTTTGTACCTCCGTGGATCAGACCCTAAGTAGCTAAGGGGGAGAATTTCAAAGACAAAGGGGAGAGAGGTGCTCACCACCTGTTGAAAGTCATCATATGCATGTGCATACACACATGTATCTATATCTAACAACCCAAATGATTGAAAGTCAACTGGAGTAGGGCCCTGACTCATCTTTGTGCTTTTGAAAATCTCCATCCAAACTACACAGCAGTCTTCTCTAGGAACTTACAGCACCTTTTTGGTTATGCAAAGAATACAGTTCCTGTGTAAAATTGGGACCCTATAATTTCCCATCCAGTCCAGCAGACAGACTGCAGGATACAAACCAGGAACTACATTCTGAAGTCCTTTACACACACTGTATTTTTCCCCCTCCAGCGAGTAAGGGCTTCAGGATTTGGCCCTATGAATTTTAAATTTGCCACCTATAATTTTAAAAAATGATTCTTATTGCTGACTTTCTGATGAGAATTGATTAGGTTAATTTAGTATTTGCCCTTAAACTGCCTTGCCCACTAATTGGGATCACTTTTTAAGAGTTTTCCTCTTCTGATGCTGTAGTGACAGAGATAACTGAACCTGCAGTGAAAGCTGCCCAGTAGGAGTGTGCTACATTCTTAGCTGTCAGCTGTTAGGAATCAAAGTATTTTTTGCCAAGAACCTGTCTAATTTTTTAATTATTTTTTTAGATTCATCAGGGTGCAATAAATTATAAACATAAAATTGCACTTTAATTTGGCAGTGTGTTCTTTCCTTATAATTATGGCTGGGTTTCTGGCATTGCTGCTGTTAGGAAAAAAGTCATCCTGGGTTTTTTGATAGGTTGGGACTGTTGTGTACCATTCAGTGGTTGGATGTGATGGCAATAGCTGAGCATACTTCATAGGAGGGACGCAAAATTAGACCTTGTTCTATCTGAGAGCTTAGCAGAACTCAGGAATTCCGCAACCCAAAAGTCTTGACTGATAGCTGCTTGCGGCCAGGTGTTTTAAATAGATCTCTGGAAATGTGGACATAAAATTTGTGAGTACACCAGTTTGAAGAAACTGGCATTTGTGCATGGAAGCACAGTTTTTACTGGGGCAAAATAAGACTTGATACCAGTATGGTTTGGAAAGAGCTTTCGAGATCTGTGATGCCAGATGTCATGTGTGGTGTTGTTTATGATTACTTATGTGCTTTTAAAAAGTCACTGCTGACTGCACTGCAGTATTTTCACTTCACAGTGGAAATTTCTATAATACCATAGCATGCTGCTGTACTCTATCACAGCAGTAGAACAATAGTAAAGTATTGACTTGTAAAGTGCAGGATCCCATATTTGCTTCTATAAATGCCACACTTGAGGGGCTGTGAAATGTGTCTCCATGAGCATTTTAATTTTTTAGTCTTTAGGACCTACCAGCTCATGAGATTCTTCCCAGGTGTAAATAAGTAAAGGGTTTTTAAATATTAATAGTCATGGCAGGCCTTAAGATCAAACTGATGTAGCTACAGCTGTAGCTTGCCTTCTTGACTTGAATGGAAAGGTGGAAAATTAAAATTTAGTTTGTGTGCAAACCCACTTGCTTTCCATCAGCGCCTGTGACTTTTTTCTTGAAAGGCAACACTATCTGGTAGTTAGAGTGATGACAAGGGAATGAGGAGTCCTGGGTCTTGCTACCTCTATGGTCTTGGACAAGTCATAACTTCTTTGTCCATCAATTTCTCTAGCTGTAGGAGGAGAATAGAGCTCACTTTTCTAAAGAGCTTTGAAATCCCTGAATGGGGCCACATTAGTACAAAGAATTATTACTATTTGGCAACCTTGCCCTTACTTTTCCTTCCTGTGGCAGGTGATGGGGATAAGGGACAGCCTGGTGAGGGGAAATGAGGTGAGGTTCTCTTTCTCTTTAATAGAGCCCGAAATGTTTTTTGCCAGTGCCATATTGATTGTTGCAAAGACAACAGTAAAGCAGGCAGGTGCCAGAAGAATGCAGCATAAATGACCTCAATTCTACTTTGTGGTAACTAGCCTTCAGTGTGAAATTGGCACCTTTTCCCTCTCTTCATCCAGCTTTCTACTCTGTTCTTGGAGGTGTCCATCATGTTTTATGGAAATGCCAAAAAAAAAAAAAAGATAGCGGGGGGGGGGGGGTTGGGAAGGGATTAGTTAAACTTAACTCACAAAATATTGCCCCTCTCCAGCTATTTTGCAAGCCTACAGTTAGCAATGTGCCTCTGGTAGCCTGGGTCACCGTGACAGATGGTAGGAAGAGTTCAATGACTGTTCTGCTAGAGCCTACAATGTCTGAACAAACTGCTCTTGTCATTAGGTTGGAAATGTAATCTCTGCAAAAGAAGAGGCTATGGTAGACTTAGCAAGATCTGTTCACGTTATGGGAATTTAATGCACCTGGTAGAAACTAACTGCAGGTCATCAGTTTTTATTGGCATAGTGCAGACATGCAGCGTGATGAACTGATCTGGCAAAACATTAACAAAGGAAAAAAAGTCCCAAATCTGGTTTTGTAACCGGTATTGTTGAGATCAGAGCAAATACTACTCTTCAAAAACTTGTCTCTCCAATCCCTGTATGTTTGCTGCTGTGCTGCTGATGTAGATGGTCTTTTGTACAGAGTTCACAGATACATTTTTGTCTGACGCATATCTAAAACTTATATAGTCACCTACTAATTTAAGCCAATTTGCTCTAGGTGATGGGTGAATACACTTGAAAATTAAATGGGTCTGATTTAAGCATCCTTTTTTTGAAGTCAAAGATTATATAATTAAATTAAAAGAAAATGTGTTTTATAATAAATTGTATTTCCTCTTGGCAAAATCCAATTTTGAAACAAGATTGTAATATCATATCTAAAAATGTTTTCCCATGGGTATTACCAGTCTCTTTCATTTAATTGTTTTCACCCATCACATTATGAGCTTTCAAAGTAGTGAAATGAGTGTGGTTTTACTGAGAACAAGAGAGAAATGGACGGGGGAAGACAGTTTTCTTTCTTAACAGGGACTCTTGGAAATTCAGTGGCAGAGAGGAGAGGAGGGGCTTAATCCCTTCACCTACCCATCACCTGTACCCTTTAAATCATTCACAAAATGATACCTGTGTGATACTTTATACTAGTGTGAAGACCGCCATAGTCTGGGGGCCATAGTCTCATCTCAGTCACACCGATGTAAATCCAGAGTGAAATCAAATGAAATCACTGGGCCTGATTCCAATCTCTCACATTAGTTCATTGACTTCAGTGTAGTTACACTTGATTTGTACTGGTGCAAGAGCGATCAGAATCTGTCTTTATGGGGTTACTCTGGATTTACACCATGATGAATGGGATTAGAAACTGGCCCTGGGTTTCTGAGTTTTCTTTTCCAATGATTATCTGTGCTATGAAGGAACTTAATGAGCCATACTGCAAAGATTTTTCACTTAAGCAAAAATATTTAACAATTCATGTTGGAGCTGTTGGGAGCACTATTTCCCCCAGAATGGCCATTTGCATTAAGCTCTATTTCGATCTCTTAACCTAGTTATACACCAGTGAAACTCTATTATCTTCAAAGGGATTACTCCCAATTTACATTGGAATAAACAAGAGCAGAATTAGGCCCCTAGAAACAAAGTTGTGCCAACTGTAGTGCAGCTAGCACATTTGTGTATGTGTGTAACGGAATTTGCATGGGTGATTGATAGGAAAACCCTAGGAAAACTAGGGGTCAGATTCTTAACACGTATCAAATGGCATGCTTCCATTGACACTAATGCAGCTACATTGTTTTGCACAAGATGAGAATCTGGCTCTGTACACATACCTAGTTTTCCACTAGTGTCACTGATGTGGTCAGCTCTCGAACTGGCATTTGCTTTAGTACAGTGCTGAACTTACAAAACAGTGAAATGCTGGGTTAGGTGAAATTCCACATAAATGTACTGTACACGTAAAAGTGAATTATGAGCACATTCCACTGTTAGTTAATTTAATATTCTCCTTTTCTTTCATGCAAGTTTATCTGTTCATCTTTCGTTCCAGCACTCTGAAGGTACAGCAAAAGGGGTGATGTGTATCACCTCCTAATTGAACCGGTGTATGGTAATTTGAAGCCAGGGGATTTGGACCAGAGCATATAATGCAGATTTGTGAAGGAGTCATGGAGAGAGCCAGGTGGTTAGTATTCAGTGTGTCGATTCCTAAAAAGTCAATGCCAGTCACTGCAATGTCATTATTACACAAACCTGCCATGCGTGGGGTGGGGCTTTTAGACCTGGTGTGACAACTGAGAGGGAAAATAAGGCAAGTGACCACATCCAAAAAATAAGCTGCAACAAGCCAAACTTGCACAGCTGTTGATTGCAATTGCTGATTGTCACTGGGTTAAAGTGCTGGGGTGCAGAATTGCTTCTTGTTCAAAAATATTTTAAACTCCAGAATGCTGCTTTTCAGCATCATGCAAGAGGAGCTGTACAGCAGCGAATAAACATAAAGAGAATGATGAGTGGATAGAATGTCTCCTCAGACACAAAGTATGGGTGAGTCATCAAGGGGTTTTTTATACAATAGGCCTGATTTTCCCAGTTGCTGAGCACTCCCAGTGACTGGAGCAGGAATTGTGGGAAGCTGAAATTCAGGCCCAGTAATTATAACAAAAAAAATCTAGGTATGTTATTAATATGGGATTCTGAGGCCCTTATTCCTGGTGAATAGCACCATACTTGACAAAAAAGTCCCATGCATGTCCATGGAGTAAGTACAGTGTTAGACATGAGTAAGGGAATCAGAAACCGGCCCACAACGACAAATAAATAAAAATGCAACAGAATGCCCCCCTGCTGAAGACTTAACCCAGTTCTGAGAGCCATGGATGTGGAACTTTGCCTTCCCACATGTGTTCTTCCCCACACTGACTACCCAGTGCCCTGCCCTGCCCTCCCTCACAATATCCTTATGTTGCAATACTTAGAAATGGATCTACTTATCTGTAAGAAAAATGCAGCCACTGATACGTTGGCCTGATTTCGGCAGCGTTTTCATTTGTGAAGAAGGATGCCAATCTACTGCTCCTACCAAAAAGAACAGTTATTTTCACCCTTCACATTTTAAAGGGCAGATAAGTCCTTGTCTCGTGTGTTCTACTAAAGCATGTGCTTAGTTGAGCAGTTAATGAGAGTCAACGCACACTTAAACATGCCAACACATTTTAGGGTCCCTGAGTCAAACTCCTAGTATAAAAGACCATTTTAGAGGGAAATAAAATTATGCATGGCCATGAAACATTTCCGCCTTAATAAATCCCGAGCAATTATAAATTGTTTGTTCTAGGCTGATTTCTTGAGAGAATAAAGGGGGAAATGTATCCTTTATTTTAAAAAAATGTTACGTAAAAAAGTGGCAGAACGAAATGATAAGTCATAGAATCTTTCCAATGACGTCCTAGTGAGAATGTTCACAAGTGTCCCTAAACTGCTGGGACTACCTTCTAATCTTGCCTTTAAAAATACTAATTTTTCCAGAGGAGATGGGAACCTGTAGTTTTACTTTAGGGTTTTTCTACACTACCTGTGCTACAGCAGCACAGCCGCAGCACTACAGCTATACCACTGTAGCACTGTAGGATAGACACTTGCTATAGTGATGGAAGGAGGTTTTCTGTCACTGTAGTAAATCCACCCCGTGAGAGGTGGTAGGTAGGTTGATGGAAGAATTCTTCCCTCAACCTAGTGGTGCCTATACTGGGTCTTAGGTCATTTGCACCTCCTGGAGTGACATAGCTAGGTGGACCTAAGTTGTAGGTGTAGACCTGGGCTTAGTTACTCAGGCAATATCTACACTAGAGAGCCTATGATAGCATAGCTACGTCAGTATGGCCATGCCAGCATATCCTCCTAATATAGGCACAGCTGACAAGAGTTTCTCTGTTGGTGTCGGAACACCCTATCTCCAAATGATGTTAGCTATGCCACCAGCAGCCCTCTGGTGTTTGGAGTTTGTCACCATAGTGAGGTCACTAGGGAGGTGTGTTTTTGCACCCCTGACCAGCATAACTGGGTCAGTGTAAGTTTTAAGTGTAGACCAGACCAGGCCTCATTAAGCTAAGTTCTGCCTTGACTTAAACCCTGTGTAACCTGCCGACTTCACTTAGGCCTCATCTACATTTAAGAATTAGGTTGGCATAACTATGGAGCTCAGAGGTATGAAAAATCACACCCTTGAGTGCTGTTGCTAAGCTGATCTAACCCCCCTGTGCATACGTGGCTAGTTTGAGTGGAGAGAGCTCTTCCATGGACCTAGTTGCTGCCACTCAGGGAAATGGATTATTTACAGTCAGGGAAAAACCCCTCCCATCGCTGAAGGAAGTGGCTATCCGTGCTGTAGCACCTGTGGTGGAGACGTGACCTTGGTTTATACAGGGTTATTCAAGACAGACCCACTGATTGAGGTTCTTAGTCGATTTCAGCTGTCGTCGTTTCATTGACTTTAACAGAACTGTGGTGATTCACACAGCAGAGGATTTTCCCCATTGTTTTTATATATTGAATGCAAATTTTACCTTATATATTTAATATGAACTATGCCGTGAGTCTCGAGAATTGAGCCTTCGATTTTTGTGGGTGTTTTAAAGCAGGATTGGTATAAACGGTGAACAGTGAAACACAATTCGCCTTCCGTTTTAGTGAATCTCTGCCTGGTTCCCTGTGTGTTTGTGTCTGCGAAATTAAAGCCATGGGAACCGGGCACTATTTGGCCATTTTGTTGACTGTCTCAGCAGAAAGGACAAGAAGTAAATAGAGAAGGGGACAGTTACCTCACATCTTTCCCACACTCCTTGATCCTCCCAGGTCAGAGTTAAAGTAAATTGGCAGATCACCGTGTAGAGAGCCAGGACTGAAAGTGAATCCCTTGTGTGGATGAATAGGGGATTTCACTCTCTAAGCTGACAATGCAGCATCTTTCCAGAGTTTTAAAATTCCCCTACCTTAAAATAAATAAATAGTTAAATAAACCCAGCTTTAAGATTTGTTT
The DNA here is from genome assembly GCA_007922305.1 of Dermatemys mawii. Classification (NCBI taxonomy): domain Eukaryota; kingdom Metazoa; phylum Chordata; order Testudines; family Dermatemydidae; genus Dermatemys; species Dermatemys mawii. The sequence continues at coordinate 6,130,440 of ML677374.1, forward strand.
ACAAGAACAGCTACTGAGCATGTATAACCAGCTGCGTAAGAAATGCTGCCATTCACTCATGGATCCTTCCAAAACGGAATTAGAATGATGGACTAAGCATGTTCTGCCCAGTCTGGCTGAGATATCCTCATGTAATGTGGCTTCCCAGGGAGTTGCAGAGGCAGAATCTGTTGCACTGCCTTGCTGTGGGTTTAGTGAGTATCAGTAGTTATACAGTAATTCAGAAGATAATACATTTGTACCTTGCATTTGTGAAATGCATCGTCAGTACTTTCCATCGCACATGGGAAAAAAAATCCACATGGTTAGGCTTTTCTTCAGTTTTGTCTTGTAGCCAGGCCTGCTGGTCCTAAGACATACTCATTAACAGTATGAATACCTAGCTTGATAAGAACACTTACATCTATAGATCTCGAAGCACTTTACAAAGGAGGTTTAGTATCATTACTCTGTTTTACAGATGGAGAAACTGAGGCACAGAGAGGGACAGTGACTTGCTCGAGGTCACCAAACAGCCCTGGGCCAGAGCTGGGAGTAGAACTCAGGTCTCCTGAGTCCCAGTCCACTGCTCTATCCACTAGGTGACATTGCCCTTCAAAGACTGTGCATAAGCTTCTTGACGTGTGCCTCACAGAGAAACATTATTTCATATTATTTATATTATAGCAGCACAAACAGGATCCCACCAAGATGGGAACTTGGGCTTTGCTAGAAGTTGAGAGAGACAATCCCTGCCCCAAGAAGCTTACAGTCTAAATAGACAAGACAAAAAGTGGGAGAGGAAACAGAGGTGAAGTGGCTTTCCCAAAGTGTCACAGGAAGCTCCTGCCAGAGCGAGAACTAGAAGCTGCATCTCCCGATTCTCAGGCTAGCGCCTGATTCTCTAGACCACACTGTAATCAGTAACTTGTGTGATCAGAACCGTTGGTGCTAAAACATGCCCGGAGCCAGGTTTCTAGAGGGATTCTGTCTATCTAAGATACTTATATCACTGTCATTACTATAGTATCTGGGCGCTGCAGGGTCTGTCATGTGTTTTCCTCACACTACACCGGAGAGGTAGGGAGGAACTGTTGTTCTCATTTTTCACATATGGAAACTGCGGGTCTGTCTACACTGCCACTGGGGGCAAGCCTCCCAGACTTGCATTAATGGGGCTCGAGCCGGCAGGCTAAAACTAGCAATGTAGATGTTCTGGCTTGGGCTAGAGCTTGGGCTCCAAAGCCTAGTGGGTCAAGTGGGCTTGAGAGGAGCTGGGAAGTCCACATTGCTGTTTGTAGTGCCCTAGCACGAGGCTCATTCCCAGTGGCAGTGTGGACAGACCCTGAATTGGTATGTGACTTGCCCATCGTCGTGCAGGAAATCTGTGCTAGAGCAGGGAATTGAACCTGGCTTATTTTTCTCTGCCTAAAGAGGAAGGTGGGCTCAGCCCTGAATTGGACCTCTTCCTTTCTCCACTGGAAAAACGGGCAAAATTCCCATTATCTTCAGTGACAGCCCAACTGGGCATTAGTGTGCATTCCTTGTCACTTGTTTCAATACCTTTTCATGAGTAGGATACATCAGTTGTGTCCAGGGATAGCAAGAGCCCCCTCTGGAGAGATTCAGAATGTCAGTGTCATTACAGTCAGTACAGAAGCTGAGTGGACAACTGAAACAGAGGGTTAAGACAGGCAAATTCTGTTTAGCTTTTTTTAAAACACACGTCTTTCAGGAATACATTGGCCATTCACCTTCCCTATAATCTCTCCCTTTTTCAGTTGACCTCAGGGTATGGCCTAGTAATAAATAATTATGATTATTTATAACAAATTATATAATGATACCATAATTATACAAATGTATGATATATATATAGATGATAAAAATGTGTAAATAATACATTACTACTATGTGTCCTGGTGGGCACCCCTTAATTTTCACGAGGCCCCTTTTCTTATGATAGATAGTACTAAATTAGAGTCTGATCTTACAACCCAGCCTCATAACATACAGGATTCATATAGGATCCCCATAAATTTTAGGGGGGACCTTATTTTTTCTGTTAGCATGTGATACACTATGCACGTCTATGGCGCTATATGAAACAGAAGGACTAAGTGGCTGGTTTATATTGTTGTTCATAAGGACTCTTAGTAACACATTGAGAGATACCGCTGTCTCGCTGACTAATTGTTAGTGATCATATTATGTGTAATAGCATGTCTATGGTGGAACATTATGGGTATATACTGTACTGCAGGCAGTGGGAGAGCATATAACAACAAATCAGGCTGTGTGTATATGCATATTTCAAATTGCTACTTACACCTGTAGGCAGAGAAATGAGATATTTCCCTGCTTTGGCAGCTTTACTTTTAAAACCATAAAGATTTCAGGCAGGATTTTGAGGTGAGCCATTTAGAATAATTCTCTTTATGTGCCATATCTTTTTCTCATCAAACTAATATGATTTTTCGCTATGAAAACTTTCCAGGACCTGTTGGATTTTAGAGGCTGTAGGTCACGTGAAATCTGACACCAAAGATAAAGGCTGCATCAAATTATTGGATGCTGGTCAAGATTTCTTTTCTCTCTTTGTGTTGATATGATGTCCTCCCTCAATGCGAAGCTGTGTTCAGAAATACATATGGATTTACATAAAGTGTCATGGCTTCCCAGGTTCTGTAATGCTCTGTGTCCTCATTAAATCCTTCAGAGCCTTTATCAGGGACAAAAATGTCTACTTCCTGAGAAAACGTTGATTAAAGCAACAGCGAGCACAAGTTGAAAGGCTAATATTATCAGTTTTAACTCGCTGGGGTGGTGTTTTGCCTCAGGTAAAACAGACTCATGGGTGGAGAACAGTGATAACTAATGCTGAGTGTGATTCAGCCAAGCTGTGCCAGGGCATGCTACAGCAAAAGCTGGGAAGTGAAGAACGTAGGGATAGCGGGGTTTGGGAGGGAAAGAGGAAGAGGGTATTTAGAAGGGAGGCATTTTCTGTGGGCATTCAACTGCTGTCAGCCATTTTAGATTTCTGAATCTATTTCCCTGGTGCTTCCAGAGAAGCTTTTGGGGGATTCCCCAGCTAAAACTCAAATTTGCATTTAAATAGTTTTTTCTTTCTTTTTTTTTTTAATGAGTAGGACACATGGGAGACTTAAGACTATTTAGGTTTCCTTATGGGAGAGTACAAAACGTTCTCACCTCTTACTCCCCCATCACTCCCCACAAAAACCCAGAAATTTTTAATGCACTCTTCAAATTAGACATTTAGAAAAAAGGGACTAGTGCATCTTTAAGGATAATATAATAATAAACAAATACATGTAGTTGCCTTTGCAGCAGAACTAATCTTTCCTCAGACAAGCCATGATATAGATCAGTAACAAGAGCCACACGCAGGGGGTTCCTTTGAAATGCATAATACCTCCTCGTATAAATTGGAGTTGGTGTGATGGAGCTGTGAGATGACATATTGTGGCATGACCCCTCTCTACTGATTGTGGGTGAACCCTGCAAAGGTAAATCTAACACGGAGCACACATCAGACAATTTCATTTTCATCACCCAGGGACAAAAACATAGCAACAGAATCTTTTCAAATGATAATCTGCATGCTGGGCAGAATATTTTTTTCCCTCCTTCCTCATTTTTTCCCCCATTGCATGTTCAATTTGTGGTGTAGGTGAAGGAAATTATAAAAGGGTTTTTAAAGTTAGGTCCTTTTCTTTTTCTTTTCTTTTTCTTTTTTTTTCTTTTTCTTTTTCTTTTTCTTTTCTTTTCTTTTCTTTTCTTTTCTTTTCTTTTCTTTTCTTT
>ML677374.1:6134250-6317966 GCA_007922305.1 Dermatemys mawii
TTTCTTTTCTTTTCTTTTCTTTTCTTTTCTTTTCTTTTCTTTTCTTTAAGTTTGGCTCTGTGTGTGTGTAACTGATTCATTCTCCCAATTCCCTCAGGGACATTCCAGTAATAATGATTTATAGGAGTGCAAAAATCTATGCTCTTGCTGTTACCACCTAATATCCTTCCCACCATCAAAAAACGGAGTTTTCTGTGGAAAAATCTCTCTCAGAACAAAGCCCCTCCATCTTCCTGTGCTTTTCCGTTCAATATTAAAAATAATTATCCAGTGCATATCATGCCTACCAGGAATATGTAATCCTGAATAAATGTATTCCAGGTAGAACTATTTACATTGATTTAACTAAAAAGATGCTTTACGTAGGGAAAGGTAGGGAGTGGGGGGTTAAAAATTCCATTTGGCCTTGGGAAAAAAAGCTGCAGTGTTTGTTCTACTTGTTTTTTAAGTGAAGTGATTCTAAGAGTAATTTTTAAAAAATTCAGGTTAAATTTTAATAATCTCTAGTTTTAAATGCAAAACAAAAACCAAACCAAACAACTCCCAAGTCAAATGCTAATTGCTCATCACTGTCTACATTGTACAATTTAATGTTTGCTAAAATATTTTGATTTCACAGTGGTGGCTTTTAAATCTGCTGATTTCTTCTCCCGAACTGCTGTGAATTGGCCAGACTCAGAGTCAGCTTGAACCGCATTCTGCCCTAGGCTAGACTCTGTTGGTAAGGACTGGATCTTTGGAGTGCAGTGGTTGGCAATATGTATTGATTCAGTGCATTTAGGCAGAGAGAAGCAGAAGAATTGCCCTCTGATAGGCAAAACCCACCTGGCTTAGGTGCACATAATTACACTCAATGTCAAAACAAGCAAATACATTATACAAAAGTTGGATGTCATAGGGCAATTTGTGCAGGAAGACAAATCTAGACAAACATACGCTGGGGCATCCTACAAAACTCCTATGGATGGATCAGCCCCAGCACAAAATAAATGGTCCTTGTCATTTTTATTGCTACAATCATGCTTATTATGGTAGTGCCTAGGGACCAGCCAAGAACATGGCCCATTGTGCGAGGCCCTGTGCATACACAGAGAGGTAGATCGTCTCTTCCCTTTTCATCATTATGGTGATGAGGATGACAAATGTCGATATTCGGCTCGTGCACTCACCCATCAAAAACGACGACTTGCCCTGGGTGATCATGCGAGGAGAATTTTGTGAGGCTGGTTTGGGATGGAAAAGTGTTACAACAGGTTGTTCTGCTGATGCCTCTGCCTTCTCTCTTTCACTAGGCTCTATCCTGTGGCCATTAAGTCAATGACAAAGTCCCGGGTTCAGGGTTAGGCTCTCGTAGATGCTTCAGTACAAACTTAATTTTAAGCATGTGAATAGCCCTTTTGCTTCAAGATGCGCAAACACGGACCTTCTTGAACAAGGGGCCCTTGTTTGCTCTCAGAGCCATCTAACTTTTCTCCTCCCAAAGGCTACCTCATTCTGTCTCCTGATGCCTCTGTGCTTAAAAAAAATACTCCAGTGACCTTTATCTGTTCTCAAGACTCTCCTTCTAATCCCTCGCCTTCTCTTGGCCCTACACGGTGGGCCCAATCCTGTCACCCTTACTCCTGTGTAGAGCCATTGACTCCTCACGAAGAGTAAGAGTGAAAGGCTTCAGTCAATGGAGGCATTTCTCTGAGTGACCCTGTACTCTGGAGAGAAGGAAGGGTGAATCGAGGAGAGAAAATCGGTTCACAGTTCCAAACGTTACAGCCTTCAAGAAGTGAATCAGATAGTTTGCATTTTGTCTTACTCAAGCTTTCAGAGCCCCAAATTAGAGTGATTAATTGTTTTCCTCTGCTAACTTTAATCATGGTTGCACTAGGACTCATAGGTAGGTTGAAGGGTTTGGCTAATATTATGAGTTTTCCCGTGACATCTCACCTTAGCCTTCAATGGAGTGTGACTTTGTGATGAAAGCAACGGAATAGGAGTCTGGGCTCCTACGTTCTACTCATTGCAGTCACTGACTCTGTGTGATGCTGGGCAGGTCACTTTGCCTCAGTTTCCCCATCTATAAAATGAGTATAACAACACTTACCCACCACACAGGGATATTGAAAGATTTAATTCATGAAGATCTGTGAGATACTTTGTGATCCTTTGCGATGAAAGGTGCAAATTATCGCTATCTAAATTGTTCACGAGGGAAATTTGCAGATACATATACTAACAAAAACCTACTTTAAAAAAAGGAGAGTGCAGATTTAACACTCAACAATTAAATAACTCCACCCTGCACCAAATAGTAGACACCGAAAGAGCATGAGATGCAGAAGGAAACCGATTAGATTCATCATGGGGCCACACTACTGTCAATACCGCCTCTCTCTCTCCTGATGCCAAGTGACATGGCGATTGTATATGTAACAGTGTGACACAGAGATGAGTTTGTCAGTTCCACCTAGTGTGATTGCCATTTTTTTCGAGGAGAAGAAAGGAGTGAAATTGAAGGAGAAAAGGTCAGAAGGGGCTGGTCATCCTCTCCTCTCCTCCAAAATCACTTGTTCCTTTGGAAGAAAATAAGAAATGACAGGTTCCCCTGCCACTTGGGATATAGACAGCCCAGAGTAAAATAAAAAGGAAAGCTTGTTAGAGGAGGGGAGATAGCAATGAATGTAACCTGTTAATAATGCATTTCAAAGGCACAGAATCCTAGTTATTGTTCATGGCATTTGCTACCTCCAAAGTGACAGTGACAAGTTCTTTGATTAGAAAGAGTTCCCTCCGCCACACTCCCTCTCACTCCGCCTGCGAGGTTTTGTGGAAAATATCCTCCTCTACCTCAAACCCTGATGAAGGCTTAACTTTGGGAACTGGCTTGTTTTGTTTTCCTTTTTTCCAGTTCAACGAAGAATCATCTCAGTTCAGGATCCATTGGCCCAGGAGAGCCCTATGCTGAGTTTACCCCACCTCTCCTCCCCACACCTCATTCTCAATCTTATTCCTTCTAAATTATTCAAAGGAGAAACTATGATGATAATGATCCTCATTTCAGAGGCTTTATACATATATACTTTTTAAATTTCAGACCGTGCTTTTTACTGATTTGCTATTTGCCATAAATCTGGACAGCTCTTTTCCTATTACTCTAGTTACTGTAATTATTGTCATTATTGTTGGTTATATGATAGTGTTGAAAGGTGTGCTGGCCGCTTCATAGAAGGCATAAAAAGACGTAGTCTCTGCTCCAAAGAGCTTTTACGATCTAAAGCCCTGATTCTGCAGTGAGCCACATATGTGCCCCCCCTCACTCTACCTCCCTGTGAGGCTAGGCGCTGCACAAATGCGCAACAGAAAATTGGTCCCTGCCCCAAGGAGCTTCCAGACTAAAATATAAGAGACATCAGATAGCTACAGACAGGCAGAAGAGTACAAGGAAAGACTAAGAGTAATAATCATACATTAGAACTATTATAGCCTAAATAATAGTCACGCCCATTGTTGGGAACCAAGGGAAAAAAGATAAATGCTCTTCAGTAGACTGCTGTCTGATAAGGGAACTAAAATATGTTCTTAAAAATATATGGACTATCTTAAAAAATATATTGACACAGACACACTCTCTCTCTATTAGTCACGTGCATGCCCCTTACCATGTCCCACTTCTCCAATAGTCTATGTGACTTTTTATACCCTTTATATTCATGTTAGTAAGATAAGTCACATTTTACTTAGACTTTCATTCCCATGAAATCTGCAGGGCCTATCATTTCTCCCTCGTCTGTAAGGGTATGGCTTATGGGTAAAAGTAGTTTGGGACTCTGGGGAATATTTTGTAAGGTGGTTAATTAATATTTGTTATATTTATATTGTTGGGGTGAGGGGGGTGGTATTTGGTTTGATCTTGGGATAATTGTTGGTTTTGTTTATTTCTACCTGTACTTGTAAAAGACTGCCTAGGGTAAAGAGAACTGGGGGCAGGGGAGCTCTTTTATTGTAGGGTATTAAAAATCCAAATAAATAATACATAAATCATTGGGGTTGCGTAGAGTGTGGGGGTAAATCAAGGCAGAAATTAGAGCCAACAGACAGGTCCAATTTGGCTCTCCCTTCCACTGCTGTGATTCTGGGGCTGACTTTTATAGAGTTATTTTTGATTTACAGAGCATGTAACCCAAACATTTTTACTGATAATGGTCATCAACTTGGTTTGTTTGCTAATCAGTTTTGTTATTGTTTAAATAAGAAAATCCTCATTTCAATCTTTATTTTTTTTAAAAAAAACCCAACAAAGTGTATTTATTTTATTTTATTTTATTTTTATTTTATTTTTTATTTTTCAGATGCAGAGTGCTGCCCTGGAGCAGGCCAGGCAACCAAATTGCTGGCAGAAACATGCCCCTGAAACACAAATCAAATCCTTCATTAAGATCACCCAGATTATGGTAGCGGATTTAGTTATTGAAGCCTGTAGTGCAGTGTGCGCTTGGAAAGTGATGGATTGTACTGTCCCATAGGCAGCAGATTGTGGAGAAGGGGAGAAAGGATGATCTGGTGGCAAAGGTACAGCACTGGAATGGAGAATATCTAGGATCTGTTCCTCACTTTGCAACAGACTCACTAGCCACTATCCTGTCCTGCGCCTTATCTCTGTCTGTAAAATGGGGATAATAATACTTACTCATATGTATTATGAAGATCGGTGCATTCACATGTGTTTGAGATCCTGGGATGTAAGGCCCTATGTAAATGCAAACTGTTCTGTTTTGTTATCCTTATTCAATATTATGAGCTGGACAATGTGCTTTTGCTACATTGCACCCAATAGAAATGCTGCTTCGGTAGCCTCTAGCTTATGTCATGTGTTGAAAGCTCTTGTAGGACAATTATGTATTTTTAAAGCTATACGCCCTTCCTTTCAAGAGAACCAAAGCCCTAAGCATCCTCAGGATTTTCTCCACTGCCGCAGTTCAAGGCAATCTGCTCTTGGCCGCTGGCCTTGATCTTCTTGAGCACCTTTTGATGGCTGATTCACTAAGCTTCATTGATGACAGGGAATGGCTTCCTCAGGTTAAGATGTCAAAGCAGTGGCCAGCTAGGGGGACAGCCTGAAGTGAAAAGGTAAGATCCTTCATATTTTAATGACATGGAACCACCTCCAAAAAATAAGATGAGAGAGGACATATTAGAGCAGAGGGAGGACAGTTAAGAATGAGTGACTGTATTTGTGTATAGACATAATAGCTGTCCACACTGTGTTACTATATAACTATTCAATCTCACCTTAACTTCACCACCTTTAATGTTGTTATCTCTTCAAAGTTCTGTGGGGTACTTATGCAGAGACAGGTCTCTGTATTAGATGGAGTGTGGATCTGATTTAGTTTGGCAGTCCCTATGTTCCGGTGTCCCTAGAGCTGGTCAGAATTTTTTTGTCAAAATCCCCTTTTTCCCTATGAAAAATGGCTTTTCAGCCAACATGAAAATTTCTGCAGGAAATGTTCCTCTTTGCTTGACCTTTTCTGGGTTATTTTCATCAAATTCCCGCCCCAATTTACCTTTTTTTTTTTTTAACTGAAAACTGAGAATTTTGCTTGGTTTTATTTTTTGTTGCAAACTAAACATTTTCACAAGAAATTTTTTTTGGTGGGGCAGAAGAAATTTTTTAAGTGTCTTGTGAAAAATAATTGGCATTTTTAATCATCTCTGCTTCTTCGCAAATAAAGATTATTTAAAAAAAATTGGATGGGGCTTGTAGAATCTAAACCAGCTCATGTACAGAAGTATCCAGATGTACTGTATGGATTGAAAGATACTTGGGAGGATTGTTAAACGTATTTAGGCACTTCGCTCCCAGTAAGTGATAGGCACCTAAATACCTTTAACTGCCTGGCTCCTTATCTCAATTCAGGTGAAACGGCATGATGTAGAAATAAGAGGAAGGTACTTCTGTGTATACTGTGTGTGTATCATTTTACTACTACTGCATTTTTCCTGAGAAACTTAGGTCAGTTGCAGATCTGTCCTAGTGCCAGAGCATCAGTTGGCAAAAGACAAAAAGGACAGAAACGCCCAGTGTACGAAGCACAATAAACATCATCCTCTTTAGAAGTATGATAGAAAAGTAGCCACTGGCAAAGAAACAAAGACTTTTAGCTGTAGCTTTGAAAACAGGTCTCCAGGAGATGGGGCTACTGATAGAGCATTCACTGTTACTGCCCCAGGGTTCTGGACCTCACTCCCTTGGTCTGAAGTAGTCAGAGTCTGGTGACCTTCAAAGCCATTTCTGTGATTGGGATTTTTGAGAAAGCTGAGGTTTTTTTCCCAGGGACAATGTGGGCTGATTCACTGTTGCATTGTTGATTTGTTCCTGCTGAATGCTTGTTTCTTTTGGCATCAGAGGGTGTATTATGCTTTTGCAAGATTAGGTATGTTTCTGGACCCCTAAAACAATTCTAAAGATGTCTCTTTTCCCTCTATTATTTACATCTAAAGAAATAAAATAAATCAATAAATATAAAGTCTAGTGCATTATCCCACTAAACCACCAGTCTTTAAGAGAAACAACTATACCCACAGAGGAAACCAAGGTCTTAAGTAGAGATGAGTGAATAACTGGATTTTCAGTTTGGTGGCTGAACTGAAAAATTGGAAATCGTTTTTGTTTTGAGTTGAACCAAAATAGAAATGTTTCATTTTTTCTCACCAAAAACAAACAAATGTTTTGGGGTTGAATGACATGTTAAGTTTTGGGGTGTTTTTTTAAAACCTTTTAAAAATAAAAATTAAATCTAGTTATCTTTTAAAATGAAATTTCATTTCGAACTAGAAAGTCAAATGTTGCATTTCAAAAATGTCAAAATGAAATGTTTTGATGTTTTCTAATCCCCCCCACCATTGTTTTGGACTGATTTCAACCTGAATTCACAAATAGTTTGGTCAACCCCAAACTGCATTTTCTACAAATAAACTATATGTCTGAAAATTTTGCCCAGCTGTAGTCCTGGGTTCCCCTGTCTGATGGTCCATCGTGGTCAGTGGGACCTCACGTTAAATGCAAGGTTCTTATTGGTCATGTTTGAAGAAATAGGAGTCACGGTGCTGTCACTCTGTTGAAGTCACTCTGGTTTGAGAATGGTGTGAGAACAGACTTTGGCCCTTAGGGTTTTTTGTATTTTAAGATGCTCTTATTCATAAAGGACCATTTGAGTGGATGAGCTGTGACTCACCATTGGTCCAGGCAACCCCACAATAGTCTTTTCTCTCTCAAAATGTCTTTGTGGCATGTCTGCTCCAAAGGGCGGAACTTTTTCAAACTGCTAAGCCTGCCTCTAACTGGGTGCTGTTATTTCCATAAAAAGATGGCTAGTGATAGATAATATGATACGGTGCTTTTGTTTCTCCGTTCTGTTCACGTTACTGTTTGAAACTGATATGACAGGCCTAAGGCTAATACAGAAATTTGCTACAAGTTCCAATTTCACCAAGGCCTTGACAGTTACACAGCCTCCCTCGGTCTGAGCTTATTTATCCTCTTGGGGATCAATTTTTAAAAGTTATTAGCAGATTACTGATTTTCTATCAACCTCAGGCACCAATCTCCCAAAGATAGCATTGTACTTTAATAAGGTGTGTTTGATAATCCTCAGATAAAGGAATTGAAGGTGGGATAAGGGAGGGAGAAACCACCATGCTGATTTACTTAAGGATTCAGTATAGAAAAGGGTTAAATATACTCATGTTTCTAAATGGCTGAACTACTGTATGTTGTAGTTTTCAACTGCAAATCATCTTTAATAGCACACATCACGGGACGGCTCATTACATTAAGCTATTTTTCATGCTATCTCCTGTAATATCCTTTAATCCAATGCGTTTCAAATCACCTCAGGCTAAAATAAGAGACATAGCGATGTAATAGCCTAGTGTATTAGTGGGTTAATTGCCCTGTTGTACTCGCTGGTAGATATCTCTGGAATGAGTTCTATATTAATTGTAAATTGCTTAATACATTTAACTCCTTGAGCAGCTTGGTCCTGGGATGTGTCTTTAATGTACAATAAAAGTTTCAAGGCACAAATAGTTGTTTTCTTTATGGGATGCTTCAGGGTATCTTTTTTCTTTCACTAACAGGCTCTGAGTTCATAGATGATCCACTTTGAGCTTAGCAAAAGATCAACCTAAAGTTTTATAGGTAAGTTGTGGTTTTTCCCTAGGGATGGCCGAGAGACTGTCAACTTTGGGTCAGGACTCCAAGTTTCCTGGAGTTTGGCCCATCACAGAGTCATGGGCAAGCTGTATAATTTGGATCTAAATATGAATGTTGTCTAATTTTGAGGTTGCTTGGATCAAGGTTTTCAGTTCGGCATCTGCATTCTTTACAATAGAATTGAAGCCGTACGTACTTGGAGATGTTGAGGGGAAAAAGAAGGCTTAAATTATACATCAGCTTCCAGACTCTCAGTTTACCAGCTACATGGACTGCACAGATAGCTGGATGACACATGCTGCAATTCTGTGACAGGATGCAGAACTGGATTGCAGACCCATATAGTGTCAGTGTACTGTACATATTGCACAGCAGCTACTACTCTTAAACTATCCACTGCAACACTGGGGGAAAGTGTAACTATAGGCCAGAATTTTCAGAAGAGGGCTTACCACTAGCAATCTGGACAAGATTTGGCAAAGGGGTCAGCTCCCATTTAGCCACCAAAATTAATGGCCGGGTTTTCAGAAGAGCTTTGCACAATGGGTGCTGAACTCTTCTGAAAACAGGCCTGCAAGTGGCACAAGGGAGGCTGCTGAGGGTTGAAATGACTGCACTGCACATTAAGCAGGGGTGGCAGTAGGCCCCCGTTTAATGTCTGTCTTGCTGGAGGAAGGCGTGTACCTATTTATGGGATAGAGAGGCATGGAGTGATTTTGCTGCAGAGCCGGTCAGCGTGGGGATGCTGACCCTTCCCCCGCAGATGACCAGAAGAGAGGGGATGTTATATAAAGACAAGCCAGGCAGGAAAAGCCCTCTTTTATCTGGCCAAAGTGGAGAAGCTCCCATCCATGGAAGAAGTGCAATACCAGCTTTGGTTGGAATCCACTGTACGCATTGCTCTGGCTGCTCCTTTCTTGGGCGGCTGGGAAGGAGTTTTTCCCCGACTGCCAGATTGGCTTAGGCAAAGGGGGTGGCTTAGCTGGGGCGAACATGGAACAGGAGCTAGGCTCTGATGTTGCAACTTGTGTCGACCTAGGGCAGATTTCCAGAGCAGGTGCTCCATTGGAAGGGGATATAGCGATCAGATAATTGGAGTGGTGAAGGATTTAAAGGGGGTATTTGTTAAAGGAGCGGAAAATGGAAAGGGAGGTTTGGGGCTCCCATGAGTAGTATGGTTGGGAGCCTACCCCTGCTCTTTATTCGCCTCCCTCAGCCCTCATTTGAGGCAGGAGATGTTTAGGTCTCTGCTGTGGGTGGGCTAGGAACCAGGATGGGAATGGGGGAGGGCTGACAGAAGACCCTGTGGAATTACCTGCACTGAATGCTTTTATCTGCTGGACACTCCCAGACAGTTAATAATAAAGTTGCGGGCTAATTAAACCACATCCAGTGTCTCCTGTCCTTCTTCCAGCAGAGCCGGACAAAAGCAGGTGTGTTCTTTCAATGGCTTAAATGGGAACTGAGCTCTGTTGAAGAATCTGTCTCCAGTTGTGGGTGCTGAGCGCTGAAATACCTGACCGCTGAGAGATTTGATTGTTTGAAAATCTGGTTCCTAATGAGATGGATTGTGCTCTCGTACTAGTTTTACACAAGTGTGATTCCACTTCGCTCTGTGGATTTACGCCTGTTCTGTATTAGTGTGCTTGAAAGAAAGATTGGGCCCCATATGGGGTGAAAAGAAGGTTTTTAAAAAAGAATAGCTTTGTGGGTGATATATTCCATATCAGCTGATTCTGATACATTTTTCATTCCGCTTTTTTAAAAAAATCACTTTCTTGTTAATGTAGACAAGAAGCGAAAGTAGTTTCACGGAATTTGGATTTTTTAAAATTCTCCACTTTTAAAAATTGAAAACACATGCCCTTGAAAGGTAGCTATTTGCTTAAAAACCAAAGAAACCCTGTAACGATGGTGACTGGAGAGGTGAGGGGACTGATAATAGGACAAAGAAACATTGACATCTAGGTCAGTGGTCTGAACACATGGCCCAGGTTAGTAGTGACTGAAAGTCATATCCACCTGACAGCTATTCACTGGCCTATATTAAATGAATTGGGGCTTTCAGTTCATTTCCTAGTAGACATGTCTCCACATCACAACACAATGAATACAGTTGACAGTAATGATCACTTCCTCTTGGCCGTGCGTCCAGGATAAGTATAACAACTATTTAGGTGCCTTTTCAGGAAAGCACTTAGGCACATGCTTAACTTTAAGCATGCACATAGGTCTCATTGTCTTTAAAAGAGCCAGACACCTAAAGTGAAGCGTATACTTACAGTACTTTCCTGAATAAGGATGCTTCCCTAAACTGTGACCTTAATATCTGAGATATCATCCATGTGGGGTTGGAGCAGGTGATCTAACAGGGCTCTTTGAATCCTAACATCCATGAATCAATGGCTATTTTTGTTGGGAGACTTTAGGGTGACCAGATTTCCTGATTTTATAGGGACAGTCCTGATTTTGGGTCTTTTTTTTTTTAATATAGGCTCCTATTGCCCCCCACGTCCTGGTCCCGAGTTTTCACATTTGCTGTCTGGTCACGCTAGGAGACTTAGCAAGGAGCCAAAGGATTGTGCATTGTGCAGAGGCTGAACTATCCTGTTATCGCTCAAGACTGAAGCTAGTTGGCAGGAGCTGTGGGGAAGGATCCACTGCTGCTTTCCATGCTTTTTGTCTATCTACCTCCCAAGACATGGCCCTTATCAGTGCAGTATCTGAGGTCCTGCACAGACATTAATGCATATATACTCCCAGAAAACCCTGGGAGGGAGAGAAGTAGTAGTATTCCCATTTTACAGAGCCTGCAGTGAGATTAAGTGACTCACCCAAGGTCATATGTAGTAAAACCAGGAACTAAGCCAGCTCTCCAGAGTCCCACCCCGGTGCCTGAACTATCTTGTCTCTGCTGTATCTGTTCTGTGCCAAAAGGACGTTAGTCTCCAGATCTGTGAAACTAGCAGCTTTCGCGCGAACTAAATTAAACTTTAAAAAAAACCCAAAGAAACAAAGTAATGGCAATTTCCACTCTAAATTAGAAAATTTTCAGAAATGAAATTCAGAGCTTAGGGAGAGATTTGTTTAGAATTGGGTGAGTCTAAACACATTCTTTTTATCCTGCCCAACAACAGTGTATTATGGCAGGCCTCTCATTGAGTGGAATTGTCACGATAATATTTCTGGGGTAATTCTCTGGACTCCAATGGGCAACTAAAATCTTCTTCAGCTGAGTTTCTTTGGCATTACACCTGAGATCAGAATTGGGTCAATAGCCTTTGATATTATAGAAGTAAAACTGAGACATTGCCTGATTCTGATCCCATTTAGGCTGGTTTTACACTGCGAGGTAACTACATTGTCAGTGGAGTTACTCCGGATTTACACCTGTATAAATTAGAAATAAGAACATAAGAGCAGCTATCCTGGGTCAGACCAAAGGTCCATCAAACCCAGTATCCTGTCCTCTGGCAGTAGCCAATGGCATATGCCCCAAAGGGAGTGAACAGACAGGTTATCATCAGGTGATCTATCCCTGTCACCCAATCCCAGCTTCTGGCAAACTGAGGCAAGGGGCACCATTCCAACAGAGGCTTGGGACACCAAATAATCATATCCACTGGATATTTTTGCTGAAGCATTTCTTGTTCATATTATAACGTCTTTCATTGGGTTAGTAGTGAGCTCTGGCTCAAAACAAAACAACCCCTGTCCAAAAAAACCCATCCTCACTTTAAAAACATAATATGAAGATACTCATGAAAAGAAATCAGTATGAAATGTTTATAATTTTTTTTTGGGGGTGGGGGGGGAGGGAAGTGGGGGAGGGATTCTGTGGAGCAAGGGAGCCTGTTGTTCTTTAAAGGAAAGACACAAAGTGCTTAGACTGCTGGAAAAAAAGTCCATCAAGTAATTCTGTATCTATAAAATAGGTGGTAATGCAATCTGAGCTTAATTTTGATGGCACACCGTACTTCATAACAGTGACAATACCTTAAAAAATGTAGTGAAAGGGCCTGATTTATTACTGAAATAATCCATTTAGCAGTCCAATAAATAAAGGGAGAAAATACAACCAATGTTTCAGGAGGGGGGGAAAAAAGGGCAGAAAAATTGCAATGTCTGGCAGTTTTCTGTAAATGCATCTAGAGATTGTGGCTAAAGATCTTTTTTAAAAAAAAAGACTAATAGAATTCAAAGTTAGATTTGAGATTTAGGCTTAACGTCTTCCACGCTCCTCCTGTACCTTTTAAATACCTGGCCCGTAATTTAAATAATGTAAGCCGTGTTTTTATTTGTGGGGCGGGGAGAATGCTAGTGCAGTGCCTTACAAATATTTGATTTTGAATATGCTCCCATAGCCATTATTAATCGCAAAGCAAACATATTTCTCCCTCATGCCAAATTTGTTTTAATAACATGGCGTTACTTCTGCAAATGTCAGCTACCGACTCACTCTCTCTCTCTCTCTCTTTTTCCATTTCAGTGGCACTTGGCCATAAGTGAAGATTGGCACTTTTTATACTCCCTCTAGGTTACTTCTATTAATCTATTTAATATGCTACAGAACGCTGTGGTGGGAATTGGCAGTAAAGGCAATAAAATCCCAGCATGGCAGAGCTGTTTGTATTCACGTGTATAGTACTGACAGCATGCACTCTGGAGTACAGTAGCTTCTTATTTCCCCCCTGTTCCAGTTTAGATTTCCTGCTACCAGCTCTCTCCCTTAATGCAGACTTCTCCAAACTGGATTTAGAGGCTTTTCTTTCAGATACTGATCAGTTAAAATTCACCCGGCATGTGGTCTGGATTCTGAGGAGGCCTTATATAGAAGCTTCATAGAATAGAAGATTAGGGTTGGAAGAGAGTTCAGGAGTCCATCTCGTCCAATCCCCTGCTCAAAGCAGGAGCAACACCAACCAAATCATCCTAGCCAGGGCTTTGTCAAGCCAGGCCTTAAAAACCTTTAAGGAAGGAGATTCTACCACCTCTCTAGGTAACTGATTCCAGTGCTTCACTACCCTCCTAGTGAAATACTGTTTCCCAATATCCAACCTAAACCTCCCGCTCTGTAACATGAGACCATTGCTCTTTGTTCTGTTCACAGGGATTGATTTGGTGGCATTGTCATGATGAAAGCAACATATTCTGCTCCCACGCTGGCATAACTCCACTGATGTCAGTGGAGTTGCTGCTGATTTAAACTGGACCAGGGGGAGGGGGAGAAAACAAATTGGGCTCATAAGTGTTTTAATGGGGAACGAGTGAGCTAGTTCTACCCACAATGACTTGCCCAGTCTTGCTTTGTTGTGTCTTTCATTGCTAGTGAGGTTATTGGCTGGTGGTTGTATTTGGTTACAGTGACACTTCTTCATGTGCAGGTGATGTGCTATCTATTGCCATGGATGTTACAGAGAATGGCAATCACAGCTTTGACTTTGGTACTTTTCATGTACAAGATGCATAGTGTGGCTTAGGATTGAGCTCTTGGCTGGGATCCAGGTCGAACCTGATTCTACTGCTGACCATCTTGGTGTCCTGGGGTACTTTTCATCTCTATTTCCCATTCACCTGCATACTTTCATTCTGCCTCTGCTCTGCTTCCCATTTCCCCAGCTCACTTGAGGAGTTCCAGAGGCTTCCCCTTCCACCTGCTCTCCCCCAAATCACCTGTATGTGCAGCTGTGATCTGACCCCTACTGTGTGTGGTTGAAAGAGAATAGTCCTGGTATTGTTCTATGTGTTTAGCTGGTCAAAGGGGTAATAGTGAGACAAATGCTTCATAGCAGTCTCTGGGCCAGATCCTCAGCTGGTTAAACTCATGTAGTCCCATTGAAACCTGTGAAGTTATTCCACTTTACACCAGCTGCGGTTTTGGCACAGAATCTTCAAAATGACCATGCAGAGTGGTGCACCGAAGAGTCCGGGCTGGACTCAGCATGAGCTTAAGGAGGAGCCTTGAAAGTCATAAATGCATCTGAAATTGATTAGAGATGGCCACTTGAAACGATAGGACTGACACCTGGAAGCAGGCGCTTCTAGTCTCTTGACCTTGCTTCGGCCAGCGTGCTTGGACAATTCTTGGAACTACATCTCTGAGCTCAGACGAGGAGGTGTTCTGTTGTGCCTCCATTGCAAGGCCATGAGGAATCGGAACCTACGGCTCAGTAATATTTTTTACCTTCTAGCAGTTCTTCTGCACCCCGGGCCTGAGATTCCTTTGGCGGAATGTTAGTGGAAGCCTGAGGAGCACCCATCAGTGGTTGGCTTAGCATTAGCATTAACTGGTTCTACCCATCCTTGTTTTCACTAACATTAAAATTAACGGAAGAAAAAGAGAAAACAAAGGAGTAAATTGCTGCCCATTAAACCCCTTTTTAGTTTCATATTTCACATGCCCCCACTTTGCAAAACAACACTGGAGAATCCTCACTTAAGGGCTCCCCCCCTTCAAAGCTTTGGCCAATGGAATGAATATTTGGCTCCACATACCTGTATTTCTTGCTTGGTTCTAATTGCCTTGTTTGTTTTGTAGTAAGTGATTCCTGCCTGTCTTGTGCTGGATTGTTTTCTTCACACCATTAAATGAAGTTCTGCTATATTGATCCTTGTTTTTCCAATTTGAAGCCTGAAAAGTGATGAAGACATTTTCTTGTTTTCTCGTGTACTTTTCCCTCAGTTCATTTAGGTGACCTGTCTTTAGTTCCTCACTCTGTTTGCTGTAATTGCTTCTTCAGAGTAATGTTACACAGTAACCGCAGTACTGCAGCCTGAGTACTATTTTATGGAAGAATGAGGGAAGGCGAGGTTGAAGTCATCAGCTAATATTAACTGTGGAAGCTTTGCCACGAATGGCATCTCAATAGCAGTGTCTCTTGCTGTACAGTTACAGAAGCAAAATAGTACAATGGACTGTTATGGGCATAGGTAGCAAGGACCATGGTGTGTCTAGATCTCATGTCAATACATTGATGGGTTTTTTTTACAGGCTTCTGAGAGATTGGGAATACCTCTGATAATTTTTTTCTTTTGGCATAAAAATGCCACTTAACTTTTTTCTAATACAACAAGCTTATTTTTTTCATATTTAAAACATATAGGGTCAGATTTTCAGAAGAGTTCAGTTCTCATGTAGGCCCCCAAATAAGTGGCCGTCGGCCTTGCAATGATAGCTGCTGGGTGCTTTGGAAAACGTGACTCTTGTTTAAGCACCAAAGGGGGAGCTCAGCTTTTTTCAAAATCTGGTTCTTTTGAAAATGTGTTCGGAAAGGGCCAGATTCACCAGTATACACCGGTGAATTACAGCCTCACAAGCTTTGAGCAACATTGGTTAGCTGGAGGCATTCCTGCAAGTGCTATATTTTAAGGAAAGCATTCCTGAGAATTAATTAAAATGCCAAGTCTGATCCTATAGTGCCTACTCAGGCAAGGCTCACATTTCAGTGAGGTCTGGTCATGCAGCCTTTACTCAGGCAAAACTTTTGAAGTCAATGGGAGTTTTGCTTGAGTAGTAAATGCAGGGCAGGAACCAAGATGTGATGTCTTTTCCCAGGCCCTGTTAACAGCTATTTGGGACTGGAACACTCTGAACACCTTGTATCTATTTTCAAAAGAGTTGGTCAAAATTTTTCAGGTGAAATATTTTTTGATGCAAAGCCTTTGTTTTAAAGCTTTTGCAAAAAATATTCAGGTTTTTCAATGAAATGAACATTTTTCCATTGTCTGTTTTTCAGTTGTTGGTTTTATCTCCTCTTTTGTCTTTTTACTGTTTTGCTTTCCCCCCATTCTCCTTTTAGGAGCAATATGGCAAAAGGAAGAAAAGGAGGAAAACCTGCAAAACAAGAACTGTAAAACTTTCTCTTTTTTTAACTGATAAGCCCTTTTTGAAACATGTGGAATGAAAACTATTTTGGATTTTTTTGCAAAAAGTTATCAGTGTTTTTGAATCAAGTCTGTTTAAAGAGCGGAAAATAGTAGGGTTGTTGTTTTTGTTTTTAAATGCCATACAAGGATCAAGTGAAAATTATTGCTTATTGGTTTGTGTCGTCATTTTCTGTGTCATCCTCTGATCTCACCAGTTTGGCCTCGCAGAGCAAAGTGAGAAGGCTGAGTCAAACTCTTGCGTTGTAGAACTGCTCTTCCCTGGCTCATTAGTGCAGCTGCACTGATCAGTGCTGTCAGTAGGCAGCCAAATCTCCACTCTCGCCTCTTTCATCCCTGCCCACTGCTGAAGACATGGGGAGGGCATATAGCTGCTGTGTGGAGGCTGCTTGATGTAGGGATGGCTGGCACATAGGCAGCAGAAGTTTAAAAATAATTTAGCCATGTTTGAAACTGATGCTAAGGGTCACATTTTCAAAAGCTTCTAAGTGACTTAACAGTCTAAGGACCAAATTTTTAAAGGTATTAAAGATCCAAATAGGCATCCAAGAAGATATTCAAAAGCATTAGGAGCTAGATGCCCAGGTGTTTGTGAAAATCCCAGTAGGCACCTGTCCGCATCTTTAGGTACCTAAACACCTTTAAAAATCTGGCTCATGAGTGCCTAAATCTCTTCTGAAAATAGGATTTAGGTTCCTAAATCACTTTCACGCTAAATGTTACCGTTAGTCTGTTCTGACCTTCTCTCTCCCTAAAATCCCCATCATGGATGAGCCGCTCTCATTTTAAGAAGCCTTGCTATTGCTCTGAATTTTTTTTTTAAATGGGAGGCTTTGGGGGTTTTATTGTGAGCCTGTTGTGTTGATGCTTTATTAGAATGTAGCAAATGAAAAAAAGGCATATTGTTTCCCCTTCTTTTCATAGATGTGGAAAAAATTCTTAAGGATGATGCAAAGATAAGCCACACTCTGTCCTTGAGGTGTACTTGCACCTCCTGCATAAATTGCTGGGAGATATGGGCTTGCAACTGCAGTTGACAAAAAACCTACCAAACGGTAGCTTATCCAGTGAAAGCTGCTGTGTATCCTTTGGATGGCCTAAAAGCATTACAGGCACTTAGAGGTAAGTCAACTAGCATCATCAGTTTGTTCCCCATGCAACCCAAAAATATGAGTATCAGGAAAAAGTTGTTGGAGTTTAGACTCCGATTGTGCAAAGACTTCCATAAGTGCTTAACATCAATTGGATTGCTCATGTATATAAAATTAAGCATGCACAGGAGTCTTTGCAGAACCCGGCCTTAGAGGCTGTACTCTAAAGAGGTTAGAGAGCGGAGTTTATTTATTATTATTATTATTTTATTGTGTGTTTGTATTATGAAAGTGCCTATAGCCCCAATCATTGCTAGCCATTGGACAAACATAATGAAAAACAGCCCATGCCCTTAAAGAGCTTGTGTTCTAAATAAACAAGATGGACAAAAGGTCAGAGGAAAGGGATGCAACATACAAGTAGACCGTTTGTGTCAATGCATTATTACAAAAATATCAGGATGCTCCAACTTGTAGTCAGAGAACATGATGCCGGAAAGTGCTGCTCCTGGAAATAATCTCACCTTTTGTTGCCTCTAGATTTGTATGGAATGGTTAATTTCTAAAAGGACGACTGCATTACCTCTAATAAATAATGGAACATTCATGAACGAGACAGTTTTAGTAAGATTTCTCTCTCCCCTCCAAATGTAAAATCTTGGGAGAAGGGTGAAAATTAAGAAGGGGTAATTTACCGAGATGGGTCAGCTGTTCCTAGTCTAAATGATAAGGGGAGGTTTTATTATTTTTTTTTATTGTGAGCTACCTTATGACAATTGATGATAAAAGAGCGGAGCCTTTCGAAAACCCATTTTAATAAAACACCGTATGACCTCATAGATATGCATAGGATTTAGAAATAACATGGATTTTAATGAAGGCACTTGAAAGGTATGGTGCCATATTGCAATTTTATGGAAGATCTTAGATTAATGAAATTAAACGTGAACTGCATTGTTTAGATGATGAACTTAAGGTCATATCTGCAGCGTTTGAAAGAGAAACCTTGAGTGGAGGGTGTAGAACCATTGATTTAGACCCTGGTAGACAGCTGAATAGCAAGCATTGAAGCATGAAGGTAAATTCCCATATTTCATTGTTAGAAGGTTAGCTGGTGGCTGCCAGCTTTTCAGTGATAATCACCAACCAATTCTACCCTGTTTCAAAAAAGATTTTGCCTTTGTGTGCTAAGACACTTTTAAAAACCATTACAGTTCAAAGCAGGGGTGCACTATTTAAAGAGCAGCTATTTCTGCAAAATGTAAGTTGCCAATAAGTTGATGTTGTCCTTGGGTAGTGATGCTATTAAGTTAATTAGTATCATCATCTATATACAATGCTTATAAGGAGAATTTTAGTCTGTTTGCTGTATACCCTAGAGACACCTAGTACTGCAGTTCATAACTACATGTCACCAGTAATTAGCTCCTTTGCTATCTTAAGATGTTTCATTATACAGTGGCCTTTTCTGGTTTAAGTACTGTTTTTTCTCCAGACTTGGAAAAAAAGGAATATTTGAAAAAAAGAAAATCAAATACACTGTTGAACTAATGGACATAAATGGTGCACAAGACGAAAATCATTAGGAACGAAATATTCAAGCTTTAAGGATAAGTGATAATAGGCCTATATTGCCAATTACCATTTGAGAACCAAAACATTGTGATTGAGACAATGCACGGAGAGGGAGGAGGACGGAAGGAACCAGAGTGGCAGTTTGCTATTAAAATTGACAAGGATGCCAGGATCAGATTAAGCCTAACTCTGTTTTTCGTGGGCCAAATTATCAGCTGGTGTAAATGTAGCTATATTGACTTCAACAGAAGATCTAGCACCTTATATATGTTGGCAAACTCCATTTAAATCTTTTTTTTCCCCTCTTAACTTATATGTTATCTATATCACATTATTGCCTAATGGCCCCAATCTGGATTGGGGCCGCATTGTGTTAGGTGGTGTTGAAACATAGTAAGACACACTAACTATTTCTTTGTCTTTCTATCTATCCTACATAATGTTCTGTAGTACTCAAAAAATAAATGCCAGCAATTGTTACCAAACCATGCAACACTGAACAAGTATGGAAGACTAGGCCTTGTCTAGACGGGGATTTAAGGTATTATGTTAACTCGGGTTGGTTACTGTGTACTAAGTAGCAAGTTTAAAACTACCACAGACAAGTCTAGTGCTCCCTTTAACAAGTGCGAAACTGATTGAATTAAAGCATTAATGTGGGGGGGGGTTGGGTTGCATGCCATAGTGATAGCATTGAGATGAGAATCTGTCCCACTTGGTTCAGCTGAGCTGTAATTTAATTGGAGGTATATTAATAATTAGTGAGATTGTTTAAATCTTGGAGGGGCCTATCTGATTGTGGGGATGAGAAAGAGACTGTAGCTGGGTACGGAAGAATGCAGGAACAGAATGGTACATCCTCAAAGAGGAACAGATACTTTGAGGCTCATTTACATTTCCCCCTTGCATGAATTTATGGCAAACTGTACAAAATTCTATCATACCATGAAAACTGTCTGAAAGTTGCCAGTAAGGAATTATGGAAGAAACACTGCTACAGAACAGTGGGAAATGAGTTATAATTTGCATTCCTTTCATTAAAAATTTCCTTGTGTTCTCCCTGTGTGCACTACAAACAGACTGCACAAGGTTTGTTTGTGTTTGCATGTGTGTAGTGGTGGGGAGATGGACAGAGGGATTAAAGACTTAGAGAGTTCATTGCCTATGAGGGGATTTAGGCACACCATATCTATTACAATTAATGATAGTTATAGGAAGAGGTAGGACAGTGTAGAATTTCAGAGTTGGGTCTTGGTGGAAAGATTGGTGGAAATGCAGTTCTCTCTTGTTTAGGGCCTGTTTCTGATGATACTCACAACAGTTTTACACTGGTGAACTCCTCTGGGGCTAGTGCTCCACTGTTCTCTACCATATATAGTCATTCTCACCTGTGCAAAATGGATGCAAAATGTTAATGTCCTGCTTTAGCCACTCGTCGACATGCCTTGTGCTCACTTTGCATAGGTGTAAATGCCTATACAAGATATAGGGGACCCAGGCCCCACTGACTTTAATGAAGTTATTCCTGATTCACACCACTGTAAGGGAGAGCAGAGTCATGCTTTAAGAGCCCTGGTCTATTTTCCATTAGACTCGGTCGAAAGAATTCAGATCAATGACTACAGTAGGAGTTGAATCAAGGCCTAATTGAAAGGCCAAATTCTGCCACTGAGCAAAATCACTCCCAAAATAGAGGCAATATGCAGAGTGTGGAAGGATTAGGGGCCTACTGCTGTCTGAGAACATGTGCAGAAACGATGGACGATACCATCCACCCCCTGGGTCCTTCCTAAGGACTCTACTCTATTTCCATGGGCATCTGTGTATGATTCTTCCTTGGGTTTAGTAGGGGATCTGAACTAAATCCCCTTTTTAGTCTGGTGATTTCCTGGCATGCATGAGTGTGACCATCAGACAGAATGCAGCTCTTCAGATCTCAGAAGATAGACCTTCTATGTCTAGTAAATGCCAGCTAATTCTGTGAAGCTGATTTGCTGAGGTTTAACTGATTCATAACTTTTCACCTACTTGTAAATCCTTCAACAAATATTTTTTTCCTTTTTTAAAAAATAAATATAAAAATGGTATTGGCTACTATACAAATGCTGACCCATTAAATTTCACTAGGAAACTTTAGGCATGTTAAATACCAATTGATTATAAAACGCATATTAATTGATGTTTAACAGCTGTGCTAATGGAAGGGAGCTCATTACATAGCTGTTAACCCTCACCACATATATCTGAAATAATCAATTAGTATTTATTTAACATACAATAACTTTCCTATTAAACCTAAATTAAATACCGATTTATGGGTACCATGCAGGAGAAGGTGCACTTTGTGAGCCTGAGACCAGGTTATCCCCAATCCCCCAAGGGCAGTCTTAACACATTAAGTGAAAAGTCAAAGGGCAAAAGGATAGTATTTCCATCATTCTGAAGTTAATGGGATTTGTGGGCAATCAGCACCTTCAAAGGGCTCAGAATCTGTCAGGATTGGGTCCATGTTGAATTGTACAGCATGGTGCCCGACAGATGAAGATTTGCTGAAGTATCTGCTAAATGAAATGGTATCTAAGATGCACATAGTTCATCTCTGTACTCTCTGCAGGAGTACGTGACAAGATGTCACGACTGTCTGGAGCCTACCACCAGACAAAGAAGGGATCAAAGGGACAGGCATAGAAGAAGGGAAAGTTGCGGGGAGGGAGAGCTTCAGTAGTAAGAAGACAAGGATTGTATTTCTCACCCTCAACCGTAGAGCTTCCACAGAAAAGAGAGGGGATAAAGCAGGATGGTTCCTTCCATCCTTGTCCTGTCTGCTGGGATGGCCATTGTACCGGCCATTGTACCGACTCTCATCTTCTGTCACCGAACCCTAGATCTCCAGGATAGGCCTCTACCACCATGTGACGCCATTGGGGTGCAGATTGTGTTATGTATACCTGCCAATTGAGAAATGATTCAAGACCTCTCAACCTACTATGTACAGGTGATGAAACATTAATAACCCTTGGTCCCACTGTCATGGGTGGGATTTGAAAAGGCAATCTATAGGCAAAAGTCTCTGTATCCTATCACAAATCCTTCAAGCCGTCTACTAGCACGATGCTACTTAATTTAACCACATTTACAGACCATGCAGTAAAGTGACTGTAGGATGTGAGCAAAGACCTGAGTAACGCTGGATGGATTAAAGATTGCACCAAAGATAAGCCTCATTTGTCCTAAACCTGGCCAATGTAGAATGTACTCTGTTAACAGAGTTATAGCTTGTAAAAATGAAGCTTTAACACGGCACTACCTTTTTATGAGCTGAATCTTCAATTAAACCCCGTTTTCAATTATTGGAATTGTGGTTTTAAAACAATTAAATGGAAAGCGAGTCAAATTTCTCCAGGATAAACATGTTGCCAAAAGAGCAGAGGGATATTTTCAGACCAAAATAGTTGTTAAATTCTGATTGAACTTAATCAGATTGAGCACTGGAAAAAAGAAAAGAAGGAGAAGTTTTGGCATCAGATCTTCAGAGAGGTCAACCAGGTTTCATTGCTCTCACATAACCTTAGGGTGACCAGATGTCCCGATTTTTGAGTCTTTTTCTTATATAGGCTCCTTTACTTCCCACCCACTGTCCTGATCTTTCACACTTGCTGTCTGGTCATCCTGCATAACCTTCAATCCCACACTTTACTCTATGTAATCAGTCCTCCATTGAAATCAGTGGAGCTGCAAGTGGGTGCTGGATAAGGACCCTAAAGAAGAAGAAAAGGGCATAAAGGTGAAAGGAAAACATGGTAAGAGACTTGGGGGGGAATGCTGTGGTTTCAGTACTACAATGATGGTTGCTATGGAGCAGGGGTGACTACTTGGGGGTTGTTACCAACTTGTCCTTTTTAGACTGCTAAAGAAGAGAGAGATCCTGGCCCAATCTTGTCTACATGGGAGATGAATCCCACTGGGTTGTGTTTCCCAGCATGGAGAAGTTTGAGATTCACTGCTCTAGAGCCTTGTAAGTGAAAGAGATAGATAGAGTAGATGGATAAATGGAGGCAGAATAATGGAGTTATGAATATACGGTAGAAAAAGCATAAAAATAGGAGAAAAGTAGTTTCAGATTTGAAAGGAAAATGAAATGAAGAGAGACAAGAGTGGAAGAAAAGACGCGATAGAAAGCAGAGGGGCAGGGCTAACTGGGTAGCTAAAATTGGAATGGCAAAACTAACAAGCTGACTCTCTTCTGCTTTACACCTCAGTTGGTGTAAATTGGAGTGGCTCCATTGACTTCAAATGAACTGCGCCAATTTGCATCAGCGGAGGATCTAGCCATTAGCAACCCTGGTATCCTGGGGACTGATCCAAATCCTTTTGAAGTCAATGGGATTCTTGACCTCAATAGACTTTGGACCAGGCCCATAGTGCATAATAGCAACAATGCAGATTGTCCCACATGTGGGAAAACCCCCCTGGAGGGTACAGGCGACTGTTTCCCCCAATGGAGCTCCCTCTGGATCATCCTTAGGGAGTGTGCCATTTTATGCCCCTCCCCTATGAAAGAAAACACAAGGGATTTAGAGCCCCAAACCTACCGATCCTCCCAGAAGTAGAGGGGATATTTGGACCTCCAATGGCCACACTGGATTTGCATGTTTGCAATGAGGGGTATGATATCACTGGAATAACAGAGGTATGGCTGAACCAGGCAAATAACTGGGGATTTTAAACATCAGCAGGCAGAGTTTACTGAAGGGATAACCAAATTAAAACAGGAAGAGAATGGTAATGCTGTTGGTTGAAGGTTATTATTGAGTCTGATGGAAAAATTGGTCCAATCATTTTGGCTCACCTGAGACATCAGTGGTGTTTTATCTGGAAAATATTAATTGTGAGGCAGGATGAGTGTACTTTGTAGTTGGTTTTTGTGCATAATGCATGGTATGAATTGCAACCTCCCGCTGAAATCTGTTTGAGTTTTGCCATTCACTAAAATGGAAACAGGTCATTGCAGTTTTCTGGAAGACTGTGTCATTTGTCTGAGCCAGGGGGGATGTACCATTTGTGTGAGCACTTGCATCCAGAGTTGTGTGATTATTTTTCACCATTTGTGGTACATCACTGTTTTCCCTTTTTTACAGTTTGTAGAAACACCTTCATCCCCAGGAATGTTCACTGAAATTTTTAGACTTCTGCTGCAGCCAAAAGGGTAGTAGTTCTAGTTTATTGTATTGATTATTTATTTGTTATTCTTCGTAAAGCCACAGACCCACAACCGAGATTCAAACCCCTGAAAAATGAAATTCTGACTTTCTTTTCAAGGCAAAATTTTGGAGTAATCAGAATTTTGTTATCCATTTCCTAAAATAGCCAATTTAATCTCTCTCTCCCCCCTCCCTTTCCATGCATAAAATCAAGCATGTGAAATTTTTCTTAAGATAGGAGGTAACAAGTTCCTATTACCCAGAAATTTTGCCTTGGAGAAATGATAACTGAGAAAAATTTTCCGGGGGAAGGAAAGGGCAAAGAATACTGGAGAATGATTTTGGTTTAGCCAGCCATAGGTACTGTAATGATAGAAGTGAATTCAAGTACTAGATTATCAAGAAACACTCACATATGGGAATAACAGTGTTGCTTCCTACTGTCTAAATAGTTTGGTCATCAAGGACCTTGTCCAGTGCCCACTGATGTGGAGAGACTCTGATGGAAAGACTCTGATTGATTTCAGTAGGATGTGGATCAGGCCCCATCTGTGCTTTGCTTTTCTTCGGGATGTTCCTAAGACCCTTAGCTGTCCATTGGTGGAGGTGATTTCTTCCAGGGAGGCAGTGGTTCCTGAGGGGAAAGTAAGAGTGGCCACGCTTTGATTCTTCTAGTGTATGGTCAGACCAGGAGGCGATCTGCCATTCAAGAGTCTCCTCCTCTGTCTCTAACTCAGGTCTCTGTTAGATCTGAAAGAAGGGGTGAAGGGAGAAAAAATTGGGCCTTCCCTCTGAGTTAATCCTGTCCTCTCTCCCCCACGCCGCCTCGAACCAGGTACTGGAGTGCTCCACCACACATTATATCTTACTCCTGCATCATTCTTCTTTAATCATCGGAAGCACGAATAACTGGGTTTGGGGAACATCTGACCTGACCTGACCTCTGCTACTGAGCCATTTGATTGATTAACCAGATGCTGAGACACTCACCCTAAGCTACCCCCGAAGGGCCCCACCTTCTTCTCAATCAGACACCTCTTGAGGACACACTTCTGCCATGATGCTTGTGTGAAATCTGCCCATTAATTATGGCTCAGGAAAGGACTGGTTGGATGTGTAGTATACACACAACGCAAAAGCAAAGAAACAGGGACCCAAGAGGGCAACCACCCATGCCCCTGCCCCCTTTGATATCACTTCCAGCTCCTCCCATCCTTTGTTTCTTGTCTTGTAAGTTAAACTAGGAGTCAGGAGATGTGGCTCCCCGCAGCCTTCCTACGTGGCCACAGATGAGCCATTTAGGCAGGGATGGGAGTAGGGCACTGAACTCCGATGGGCCTCTTTGAAGCACTTGGCTTCAGCTTCTTTATGTCTGGTTTCTCTCCTTTCTAATGAGGATCATACGCACGGAGCAGTTGTGAGAGTTAATTCATTAATGTTGGCAAGGTGCTTTGAGATCCCCAGATGGCAGACAAAGGGCAAAACATCATTTTAATGTTGTTTTTGTTCTTCATGAGGCCACTCCTGTAAACTGCTGAGTGCCCTCAGCTCCACTTGGGGATGTTCAGCGGCAATCTATCTAATGGATCTAATCTCTCCAGGGTCCTATATGGCACCCAGTCACCCTAGAATCTCAGCAGGACTCGGCCATAAATTGTGATTTCAAAGGAAGATTATTTTGTTTATTTGTTTTCTAAAGGACAGAATTAAAGCGGGCTTCACCTGAGCCAGCGGCGCGTTATCACCCCGGGCGTCCACAACATGACTATATTTCCCACAGGGTTATTTACTGACTTTTTCTATTTGTTGAGAAAACCTTGTCTGGTGTGTGTGTGTGTGTGTGTGTGTGTGTGTGTTTAGGAGGTTAAAAAAATTTCTTGCTGTCAGCGAGTGATGTTACAAACCTGCTCTGACAAGGCTGGTTGTATATTTACAGTTGGTGAGACCGAAGGCTTCATCAATCTTCACGCTTTGAAAGGGACAGGCCCGCTCCCATGAGCACCTGCTCTGGGAGAACAGCTGAACTGTGACTTTCCAGGGAGCTGGCTGTAAATTTTAGCCATTCCCCCCGCAGCCCACGCATGCTTGAGCTTTTTAACCTTCCCAGGCTGGCAGGAGTCCCAGCAATCCGCTTAGTGCAAAGACTGGGGTTCTTTTTAATTAACCTTTTGTTTCCCGCTGCAGGTGTTTCAAAGTTTCTTAATGTTAAAAAGAAAAAAAAATGGCTGTGAAGGTGCGGCCACATCCTTTCGTTTCTCTTATGCTCAAGTGATCAAATGGGACAGACCTTCCTCTCATTTCCCCTCCATGCATTTCATTCTCCTGCACAAGTGTCTACAATAACATCCAGTAGGAAGCAGTTATGACTTGTGGTTTCCTTCAGGCACCCTTAGAAAGGCTTCTGAGCAGTGCTTTTCTACAGCACGTGTTGCACAGTCATTCTCTCTTCCCAGGCATCTTCTCCATCCCACCCCATTCTCCTCAGGCAACTTTTTTCCGTGTCTTGGCTGCCTTTGCGCTTTAATGTTCCGGCTAATTACTCTGGTTGCTATAAGTCCAAATGGCCAGCTAGAGGAGAGAAAGTCTGACCATAGGCTCCCAGGATACTCCTTCCTTGACAGCTGTTAGTCCTAGCACTCAATGAAAAATACTTCCTAAAAACCACAGTTTGATTGGTGTATGTGTTCAGACATCAGACAGACCAGCAACTTAGCTGATGGGGAGCAAAGTTTAGAACAATGAACAATCCAGAAGGAAAGCACGAGAAATTTAATAATCCAGGTTTGAGGACTTCCCAGGGTTCCATATATAAGGAGACTTGGTATGATGTAAGTTGATACTCTCTTTAGTAAGGTTAGTGCAATAGCTCATGTTACTTACTAAGACTGGTTTCCTAAGTACATTGTAAATATTGACCAATATTTGCTGGTTAAACACTCCTGACGGGGAAATTCAACTTACTAACTAGCAACCTAGGTATCAGGAGACAAACCGACATTCAACATCCACCGCCACAAACACTTCCCTAGGGAAAACCTCTCTTTGCTGCAAAATAACCCCTTAATTTTTTTTCCATGTAGCGGAGTGGCCTATTGCATTTTATCAGTAGGGTTTTTAGCAGAAGAAGAATGCATTGTATCGCTAAGAAAATTCATATGCAGAGATTTATCACAAGGAACAAAATGGCTTTAAACACCACTTAAAACAATAAAATATATCTTTGAGGGAAAGTTTCAGAATTTTCTGTATAAGAGGAATAATGGTTTCTATAATTTAATAGGTGCTAAATTTGGTGAGCAGTGCCAACAAATCCATTTTCACATAATGCTATTTTATCTCTCTTGAAATGGTCATTTTCATTAATGTTTTTTTATTAGTTCCCACATTCCATCAAGTGTCCAAGCTGCTGCTGCTACTCCACAAAAGGTAAGACTATCAATTGTGGGGAGCATTGGCCTGGGGAGGAGAAGAAGGAAACTAGGCACATCTGTTCATAATAGTGACACACAAATGTCAAAGAAACACATGACAATTGAATAGGTTCCCTTTCAATGTCCATATTTTCCACTTTGCCCCTAAAAGACTAAGTTCTTCAAAATTTACTCCTGTACGAGTAGGGTAGACACACCTTTTTAATAACAGAGAGATGACTTTGGAGGAACCACAGGTGAGCGATTTGTTATGGTTCAAAATTGCAGTTAACAAATGGAGTAAATGTGGTAGGGCAGCAACTGAGTGAGAAGGACCAACAGGATGAAGAGAGAGAAATCTAAAAAGGTTTAACAAAGAACAAGCCATTGGATATTTCAGGTAGATGTAAAGATTAATTTACCACTGAGTAAGAGTCACAGGGAACTGAATTTATATATGTGAGGGCAAAATTTTTCTCCTACTTTTCCAGTCAGTGGACCAAATTATTCTCTTAGTGCTTGTCTACACAAGGACATCCAGTAAAATTAATTAGAATTAACTAACTTCCAAAGTGAATTAAACGAAACTGAATTAAGGGCACTTCAATTCTGATGAACAGTGTCCATTAATCCACTTCAAATTCACACCTTTAGTTAATTCAGATTAACTTCCCTGGATGTTCCTGTGTGGACAAACCTTGTTGCAAACTCACCAAGCTAAAATCCTTTCTGGTATAGCTCCACTGAAAGCAGTGGGAGTTTTGCCTGCAAAAGGACTGCAGAATTGGAGCCTGAGTTAGTAGACTTGATATAGTGCTGCTTATATGTGATGTAAACTAAAAGGAACGGTTTTGGGCCCCCTTCTGGTTGACACTTCATGTTGATTAGCATCTAAGTACAGGAGTGGCCACAGACTGCTTAAGTTTGTCATAAACAATAAACCAAGACCCAGGAAAAAGAGGAAGGAGATGTTGAATTTTAGCATTTGGGAAAAACAAGTGAAGTGCTGGAAGAGACTGAATTCAGATAAATCAACAGAGGGAAATGGCAAATATATATAGGTGGCACTGATGCGACACACAGAGCTGGGAGTAGAAGCCAGAAGTCTTCACTACTAGTACCTTCTGGAGTCATGAGTGGTAAATCAGGCCTGTCTGACTAGCACACTTTCAATGGTAACCAGAAGAAAAATACCTGGAAAGTACTTTACAAACAGTCGGATATGTATTTGGAGAAAAAAATATTGCGGTGATCCATCCACCCATCCCATATTCATTAGTATGGAATCTAATCTGTTTCTAAAGCACTCATATTGTCTGGGTATCAACAGAGAACTGAAAGGAGAAGACAAACCTGAGAATTCTGTACCCTGAAACTTCTGTCTCTGTTTTAGGAAAAGAACTCTTTATTATAAAGAAGATTAAACAGGAGCCTAGATCCAGGCTACAAGAGAGAGGCCTTTGCAAACCAATATCAGCTAGCACATTGTGTCACAATACATTATCTCTCTCTACAAAGCAGCAATGAAGTTTTCTCATCAGAACCCATATCTGGCCCTTCTTTGCTGTCTCTTGCAAGCCCAAGCCAGTTCTCATTAACCTTTTGTGGAAGAATCCACTTAAAAATTGCACTGTCTCATTACGAAGTGGCAGAAAATTACACGGCTGAGCCAGTGGGAAAATCCAGCTGCGCCAGGCATGGAGATCTAAGGGGAGCACTGACAGAAAGACACACCATTCTGGGTGAGACTGTAACCGCATTGTGGGATTTGTTTGTATTTGGACGTGAGCTTGAAAATCAAAGGGAGAGGTGAGGTGGGAGGAATCTAGTGAACTACCAATATTTCTCCCCCACCTCACTTCTCTTTCAGTGCCAGAGAGAATAAGGGTTTGCCTGTCTGTGGATTTCAGTGGACTCCTGCCCAGACCTTAAGAAAGGAGACGAGTAATCTGGGATCTGAAAAATCATGGATGAAATACAGTCTCACTGATTTTAATGGAACCTGGATATCACCCAGTTTGTCCGAGAGAGTCCTACTTTGCACTTACATAGCCTCTTTCGCTTTCAGCACTTTTAATAGTTTCTTCTACAACATACAGAACTTCCCAGTGTAGTTGACCTGTTCCTTGGATGAAGGGAAATGACTAAAGAAGGAGGAATAAAATCCTGGTGAGAGATCACAGTGTGTGGTCACTGCTACATGGTGCATCAACTCTGCTTCACAAAACAGCCATGGCTTTTATTGGCCAGCCACCCTAAGGGAGTAGCAGCGTGAAAACAAACCCTAACAGTTGCATCACTACATACATCACCAATCTCAGATTGCTTTTGCAACTCTGAAAGGAACCTCTCAGCCGCCCTTGTGCCGAAGATATGGTAAATGTTGTTAGAGGGAAAAATTCAAAGGTCTCTACTCAGCTTTTACTCACACCTTCCTAAAGCAAAACCCCAGACAATACCACCGAGGGCATTGCCTGCATGAGAGTTGATTAAAAACCGAGTAGGTACCACAGAATTCTCCCCATCTTAACAGATGGATAAACTGAGGTGTAGAATGTTAAATGCCTGACGCAGGGTGACGGAGTCAGTGAACCAATTCACTACAGAAGGCCACACATCTTGGCCCCTCCTGTGTGGTTGCAGATGCCCTTGGCTGCAATGGAACCTACTGCACTGGGAGAAGTGGTGGAGGTGGACCGAGGACCCAGACCTGCCTTGAGGCTCAGAGTTGTGGAAGCAGGGGAAGATGGGGATGATTCTGGTTGGAATTTGGACTCTGCTGGTAGAGGAGGTTCGTATTTGCTGCTGAAGTCTAATAGGTGACAACTGAAAATGCTGTTTGCATGCTGTGTGTGAGAGCGTTACAGAGGGGTTAAAAGCCAACTGAGGATTCCCCTCCGGCCATAGATACATTTGTAGGGCTAGAGTCACCTCCTTGTGCAAGTAAATGGTCTGTGGCAGACTTTAGAAATGTCTAACCCATCCATTGCGTAGAAGAAAAATCTCACCCAAATTTGCAGTGGTTCTCAGTTTAACTGTGTGGCTTTCTACTGTCCACCACTAGAGGCTGCTACACACCTCATTAAATAGACAAACATGACAATTAAGAAAGAGACAGATACTGGGTGCAGTTAGTGGTGGGACTAGAACCTAGGTCCAGAGCAGTCCTATGCAAACATTTCTATTGTGTAAATAGAACAGGCTTATTACTCTAAATCTTCCCCTGAAGCCCAAGAGCTCATTCTTGAGCTGTCATTGGTGGATGGGAAAGGAGAGGCCATGTTAGGAGTTAACGTCACAAGCTAGGCACTGGAAGGAGGGGGACACACACATTTTATTCTCCATTTCCCCAGCATGAATTGACTTTGGCAGAGCTTCTCCAGATTTATGCTGTCAGAACTGAGAGCAGAATTTGGCCCCGTATTTTCAAGTGCACCAGAAGATGCGCACACCTCATTTATCCCCAAAGAATTAATGCCCCTTAACAAATGTATTTTATAAAAAGATGCCAGAGGTGGAGCTAGAACCTAGGCCACCTCTAGCATCCCCAGCAAAGGTTGTCTGTTAGCCAGGCTTCAGGAACAGCCCATGTGAGAATGAGCTTGCAGTGCTATTTTAAATATTGCCAGCATTTCCTTCCACTAGGCAATGCTTCCTCGCAAACATCTCTTATTAAGAGAGGCATGTTTTTTGAGCAGGCTAAATTTTTTTGTCTTAGGGCAGGTCTACATTCCGGCGGGGATCCACGCTGTGAGATCGATCTATCGAAGGTGGATTTATTATGTTTAGTCTAGACTCGATAAATCGATCCCTGAGCGCTCTCCCATCGACTCCTGTACTTCACCGCTGCGAGAGGCGCAGGCGGAGTCAACGGGGGGAGCAGCAGCAATTGACTCACCACTGTGAAGATGCCATGGTAAGTCAATCTAAGTACATCGACTTCAGCTACGCTATTCTCAAATCCCCTCCCACCCCCAGTGTAGACCAGGGCTTAGTATTGCTTGCATTTGTGGCTGTTGAGCCAGTACCCTGGCAATTGATTCCCTCTCACCTTCGGTAAAAAGCTACATTCATGCCAGTAGCTGCAGTAGTGCTGAATCTAGCAGTTTTGCCAGGCTCAAACATGATCAGAAAGTGTTGGTGTGTTCTTGTAAGTTACACTGAGAAGACCCTTGTTGCTATTAATCTCAGTTCTGCTGTGAGCTGCTGCTTTCACAAAACAATATACAACTTCATTCAGGCATGCTATTGTTGTTGTCTGCCTGGCACTTTAGGCTCCTGTGCGAGGGAACATTTTATAGGCTCAACATTTACAGTAAGTAAATATCAGCATTTTCACCAACCTCCTTCCCCCCTCCTCAAAGCTCAGATATTATTTTCCCCCTTTGCCACCAACTTGATCTTATTATCCTGCAAAATTACAGCCTTGCTGTAAATCAAGCATTTCTAACAAAAAAGAGCCCGTAACAGCTGTGCTTTGACTTTCACGTTACATTTTTCACCATCAAGGTTGGTCCAGTTCTTTTTGTTTCTGCTCTTAAGAGATAAAGCTGGACAGCCCTGTTTCCCCCCAAATGTATGTCGCCATCTGTTACAAGGTGTGTGTCTCTTTTAAAAGTATGCTTCTCTGTCCCCCTGTTACTGGAAATCCTCACAATGTATATATCCTCACAATACCAATGATGATATCCACATTTTACAAGCGGGTAACTAAGATGCAGAGAGAAACTAAGTAACTAGAATCATAGACCTCCAGAGGTCATCTAGTCCAATCCCCTGCACTCATGGCAGGACTAAGTATTATCTAGACCATGCCTGACAGGTAGTTGTTTAACCTGCTTTTAAAAATCTCCAGTGATGGAGATTCCACAGCCTCCCCTTGCCTAAGGTCACACAGGGATTCAGTGGCAAGCCAGGTAAACGAACTCAGATCTCATGAATCCTAGGCTAGTGCCCCAATCATTAGACCAGCCTTCCTCTCTTTTAAGAAACCCCTGTTTTATGGGCTAGTTCCCTAGATTCCCATTCAAGATCTCTAAAGCTTTAGTCATTTTTGGACTTCTCTGCTGTGGATGCCCTGATGCCAAATGTCAAGATGCCATTGTTATTGTGGGTATTAACGTTAGTGCTTACGTTCTTTCCATCTGAGGCTCTGACAGGGCTTCACACACATGAATGAATTAAGGCCCCCGTTGCTCCTCTGAGATGAGTATTACAATGCCCATTAGGAGTAGATGGAGGGGGAAGCTGAGTCAGAGATATGTGAAATGATTTGTCCAAAGTCACCCAGCAGGTGAGTGGCACAGCCAGTAAAAAAAACATAAAAAAAAATCCCCAGTTGTCTTGAGTCTGAGACTTTTAATCCCAAAGATCAATCTTCCTCTTAGAAGACTGTCAGAAAGATGCCTTTCTATGGAGCACCAGGGACCATTTTGGGATTGGGTACAAAAATACAGAAGGTTGCTGTGAAGCTCCCATGTGAAATGTTTCAAGTGAGCATCTCTCCGTAGCTTGCAAGATAGCACCCAGTGGTTGTACATGCTAAGAGCACTTGGGCTGGGCAATGTATCATCTTCTGAATTTTCATTGTTAGCCCTGTGATTTATTATCCGTATCTGTTACCCATGTGATTGCCCTTGCATGACACTGATACATCCAAATAGAACAAACCTGTTGTATTGCTCAGTGTATCAAGTACTTCTTAGCATTGCACTAATTTCAGTGGGGATTTTTAGGGCATGACAGCATGGGCAGGATCAGCAGTGAAAGGGTTAAAATCAGTGTTGAGCCCAAAGACGAACCCTGGGGTCAGTACATTTTGGAACCTGGGGTGCATTTGAAAGCCTAACTCATGAAGACTGAAGCTTGAAGACTCATTAACATAAACCACTGCAAAGTGAAACCCACCAAGGCCTGGATCCACTGTGAAATCTTTCCAGTGTGAACCCCAATATAAATAAGGGTTGCAAGCTCAAAATGACAATTGGGAACATATTGCACCAGCGTGCTAAACCTTTAGGCTCTCTAAATTAGAATAACAGCATTGAAATAAATGAGCCTGATCCTCAGTGGAACGGAGTCCATTTTCATCAGCTGAGGATCTGGCCTAGTTACCTCGACATTTAATAATAATGACACCATTTGACTTACTTGAAAAAAGGAGTTGGCAAATAAAATGGGACACATCAAACTTCTGGTTCTCATATATGGATGCAGGGGGGACCATTTAGAGTCCCGGTGTGTGCACAGGCGAGGAAGAAGCACCCAGAGACAGGAGGTCCTGAGAGCTTTCTGTTTTATTTCAGGGATTTTGGAACAGGATGGCTTGCCGTTACGCGTTTTAGTAATTTTATGTATCTGCTGTTTTAAAGCACCAAAGGGAACGATGATGTTCATTCCATGTGTGAGATTATAAAGTGGAGAAGTGTTTGTTTGCATGGCTTGGATAGGTAATGCCTTCTTTAAAGAGTATGTTCTTTTATTGCATGTTAATACGTTTCATTGGTGGAAAGGGGCAAATGAATAAAAAAGGGTTTTTTAGCCGAGATTTACAACAAGGGGCTGATTTTGATAAAGATGGACATTAAACTGCACATGCAGAAATGCGTATGCAGTCGCAAGCATAACTGGAAAGCACTGTGGCATTCCTGTCAAGCTTACGTAGGTTAATAGTCCCCCACTTGCTCCTTGAACCTGCAGAATTCTTTGATTGTGTGATTCCCTTTTTATGATGAATTTTCCATTTGGAAACATTGTTGAGTCACATCATCAGCGTATAAACAAAGACTGCATTTGTGCAACTAGGAGTTCTGAGAGTTTGATCTTATTCTTAAGTAAACATTTTGGTTATTCAAAAATGTTAAAGCTATTTGCAAAGTCAGACTCCCAGCTGATTCAATCTCACTTTTGAGTTAACCATGGAAAGTTGGTGCATTCCCCATTCAGTTTTGGCAGGTTTACCCAGCCCATCCTCTGAGCCAGGTTCCAATTTCAGCTACTTTGGCCTTGATTTTCACTAAGGCCCCTCATTCTACCAGAGTAAACCACTTTCAGACCCATTTACACTGCCAGAACAAATTACAGGAGTCTTAATGTAAATTAAATTAGGCTCACAGCCATATGGGTATGCAGTTATATAGTATGTAGGCATCTCTTTGATATAAATATTTAGTTTATTCAGAGAATTTGGCCCCCTCACTCCAGTTAGAGCAATCCTTCAGTCTGTGAGCTCACCAGTACTTTAAAACATTTTATAAATTTTAACTAATTAACCCTTGGAATAACCCTGTCAGGTGAATGAGCACTATCACCTTCATTTTATACATGAGAAAATTATGGAGACCTAGAAAGGTTAAGTGACTTGCACAAGGACACAAAAGGAATCAGTGTCAAAGCTAAGAGTAAAGTTAGGAGTTTTCAGCTCATATGCCTGAGCTCAGACCACTAGACCAAGATTATCTCTGTGTATAACATTTTTGGAAAAAGAACCTCTTTTTGGTGCCAGCTCAGAAAGTTTATTCTGGTCTTCCCTTCAGGCAGGGGTGGCCAATCTGTGGCTCCAAAGCCACATGTGATTCTTCAGAGATTAATATGCGGCTCCTTGTATAGGCACCGACTCTGGGGCTGGAGCTACAGGCGCCAACTTTCCATTGTGCCGGGGGGTTGCTCACTGCTCAACCCTTGGCTCTGCCACAGGCCCTGCCCCCACTCCACCCCTTCCCACCTCCTCCTTTGAGCATGCCTTGCCCTTGCGCCTCTCCCTCCCTTCCCCAGAGCCTCCTGAATGCCACAAAGCAGCTAATTAGGAGTTTCAGGGACGGGGAGGTGTTGGTCGGTGGGCGGGAAGCACTGGGAGTGGTGATGTATTACTGTGGCTCTTTGGCAATGTACATTGGTAAATTCTGGCTCCTTCTCCGGCTCAGGTTGGTCACCCCTCCCTTCAGGCACTGTTCTGCAGTGGATCCCAGAGTGTAGAGATACTCGCCAGGATAGCAGTTATGGAATCTCATCTGACCTTTAATCTTTAGCATCAGTTCCTCTGCTCCTTCTCTGTACTGCCTCTCCCTAGCAAATGGTGCTGGGTCCCTGTTCATCTTGGAGTAATCCCAGGGCAATTCATGCGCTCCCTGGTCTCTGCCAACAGGAAAGCTCTTAATAGAGCTGGTTGAAATTTTTTTGTCAAAACTTTTTTTTAATGCTATTTTCATCTCAATTGTCACATTTAGAAAAGGTGTCAATGTCGAGGAAAGTTCATTTGGGGGAAACCCCCCCCCCCCAAATGAAGCATTTAGATCCTGTTGTTTTCAGAATGGATCATTTTGAGTTTTTATTTCAAAACAAACTTTTTGGAATGAAATTCATTTGTATGTAAATTAAAAAAACTGTAAAAAGTCAAAATCAGAGCAACATTTTCCAGTTTTATCAAAACAACGTGTTTCAATTGACCTGAAGTGATTTTTTTGTCCCGAGGTTCGTTTCATAGGAAACGTTGAATGTTTTTTGTTGTCATTCTGGTTCAGAATGGAAATTTGTTTTTAAATCACAAAATTTCCCATGAAATGGAAAATTAATTTGCCACCCAGCTCTAGTCTTCTGTCTGTTTACACCTGTGGGTCTTTTGAATGGCAGGTAGCACAGCAGTGCGGCTGCCTTCCTCCTAGCCAGCCAAATAAACAGACTTTTAAATAAGAGGATGTAACAACACTCCATTATTATTATTTGTATTGCACTAGTGCCTAGGGATCCCAACCACACATTAGGACTTCGCAGTGCTAGGTGCTGTACAAATACATAGGAAGAGACAGTGTCTGCCCGGAGGTTCTTGATCCATGACTTGCGTTTCTGTAGTGGGTGGCTCACAAGCAGAGAAAAGGGGCTATACGGTAATCCCAGTTACATTGGTTTCAGTCCAGAGTAGCTCCATTGACTATACTGGTGTTGCTTCAAATGGATGAAGTGTAGATGAAATCAGTCTGGCCCGAAGGGGCAATATTTGTCTTCCCAGCATATTTCTTTAGCAAATGACTCTGTTGTTTAGCCAGTGTGTTTTAAGCTGTGGGTTTTTTTTTCTTTTGCTGCTGCATCTTGCAGCCCTGCAGGGACATGGTGCGGTTTTTGTGCAGAGACGATGCCTGGCTTTGCGTACTTGTCTCTGAGGAGAAAGGGACTATGATGGCATTTCAGCATACATTTCATATTGTTCTGTGTGAATAACAGGATC
Source organism: Dermatemys mawii (assembly GCA_007922305.1). NCBI lineage: Eukaryota > Metazoa > Chordata > Testudines > Dermatemydidae > Dermatemys > Dermatemys mawii. The sequence goes on from ML677374.1 coordinate 6,170,838, forward strand.
TGACGATTGAAATCTAATACCTGGGAACCATGGCATGCCTTCTCATGGCATGTTATGCATCTGCATTTCCTTCTGACTTACACAAACACGCCTGTGTGTGTGTATACACACACACACACACACACACACACACACACAGGCTTCATAATACAGCAAATTGCTTATACACATGTAAGCAAATATCTTCTCAAATTATCTCTTATCACCAAATGGGGTGTGATGCTTGTTGTTCAAGGGGGCGAGGTTGCCTTTCAATCTGCGGAGGCCAGCCTGACACCAAAAATAAACAGCATAAGCCCAGAATGGTTGTCGCAAGGGGCAGAGAGAACTTGTCAGGCGGGAGTGTGTGAGCCGGCAAGATGATAATGTGGCATGACACTTCTGAAATGAGACACCGGTTGCCATGGTGAGGAGTCAGGAGGGACTATCTCTCCAGAGGCTGAAATAAAACATGCTTTAAATGATGTTTGATTAGAATTTAGATCATGTAACTGAGTGGCTGGGCCCATTCTCCCCCCCTTCCCCTTCCCTCATCATCATCATCTTCAGCTGCTGGCAGAGCTCACTTTCAAAAGAAAGGGGTCTGGAGTCTAAACAGCCCCATCTGTAGAAAAAAACAAAACAAAACCCTTCACCACCACCTCTAACATGCTAAGAGGTTTCTTAGTTGCAGGCCCAGTCCATTACGCTGCTTGCTAACTCTGCCTGCATTTGCCACTTGAGTCCATCATAGTTTAAGCCAGTTAAAAATGATTCCTTCTGTTCTCAAAAACACTTAATCAATAGCACCCTGAGAATATCCTCCGTCTTAGTTTGTGTTTTCTGACTGGTCTATTCATTGCCTTTTTAATGTACGTTATAACTACAGCCTATCAGGGATTAGGTACAATGTTCTTGTGCTCTTAGCATTAAAGAAAGCATGTGTGTGTATGTGTGTGTGTCTGTCTGTCTGTCATTTTCTAAGAATGAAAAGGAACTTGGAAGAGAGAGAGAAATTGAGAAAGCAATCGAGATGGACATCATTGGCTTGTGAATAGGATGGGAGAGTTTTTATGTTTCTTCACGGTTTCATTTGAAGAACACAGCTCAACTAATTCTTAGTTTCTTTATAAATAGAGAGAGGCAAAAACGGGAAAGGCTGGATGGCTCAGGGGCTGGCTCTGGTGGGTTTTTTTGGCTGAGTTTTTTTTACTTTTAGGTGGCTATTAAAGATAGCTGAATGCTTTTAAAAGAAGTTTGTCAGATAAGATATGCAGCAACTGTTACCTTTCCTCCTTGACTAAATCATTTGACCAATACTATTCTATCAGTTACAGAGCTGCTGAGATACTGACAAAAGCATTTGTCAAATGAATTACTTGGGGGGGGGGGAACGGCAAATGCATCAAATAAGGTATTTGAGCAGCATTCTACATGCTAATCACCTGAAGGCCACATCGCTCCAGCTACCCCGATTTATACCAGCTGAGGATCTGGACTGGAAAACTGTTGGCGCCACTGGCTGACGGTGACTGGCAGTTATTAGTGTATGATGGCTTTTTGGTAGCCTAAGTGAACTGAGTTTGATGATCTCACACTACCCTCGTTGGAAGTGCATCTGGATCACATAACACCCCCCCATCACAAATGGCACTAGTTAGCAGTCTCAGCAGAGAGGCCAAGGACTGACTGGTCCTGGAGACTCTACCATAGTGTTGCTTCCATGAAGAACTGTAGAGATGTGGGGATACACAAGCAAAATTCTTATGCAACCAAAAATCAGCTTCCTCTTACCACACATTTTAATTGTGGTCAAATAAAGTGGTTGCGCCAGTCCAGTAAAAGTGAAGGTGTGACAACAGTTACATTCTCCCAGGCTGTGAGAGCACTGATTACAGCTGTTATTGAGTTGTGTGTGTGTGTACTTATTAAAAGGAGTATACAGTGGCTTTGCCTGAGACCATGTGTATCCTAGGTGTCACGGCATGCCCTGTAATTTATGAGAGACAAAGAGGAACATTAGATATTGTTAGAATACATGATAATCCCTTGGCAATAATTTATTCAGCTTGCAAGGTTAGGATCTCCATAATTCTTGTCTGCACAGTAATGAAAACTACTGATGCTCATTATATATTTTTGTGTACATTAGCTGAATATATGGATCTCAGGCCCCTTCCTCCCACTTGACATGCTACTCAGGGAGTAACCAAGCGGATCATGTTGGCTGGACTCCTTGTCTGAACTAAGCATGGAGAACACAGCCAATTCTCCTGTTCTTTGAAGGCCATTCCTTTAGTGGTGCGCTCTTGGAGACTTTATACCAAAGAAGTCAGCTTTCTCAGTGCGTTTTTAGCACCTTGGCTCAGCTTGCTCCATGAGAAAGGTACCTCAGGTTTAGTTTGATTCTCTCTGCCTAGAGGACACCATGGACACCACTTATAAATTCACCAGCCATTTCTGAGTAATTTCTCAGGATTCTGATGACCTTGTCTGCATGGGTTTTTAGATCCTGGATGACTTATTTTATTTTTCCATTCAAATTTGATAGTGATTGCTATTGCCCAGTCAGGTCAAGAATAGCCATTCCTTTGCCACTCATACCTGAGCTGGCCTTGGGGATTTTAAAACATCAGTCTTTTATTTAGTTACACCTCAACTTCACTTTTGCCCGGAGTTCAGTTGCTCAGTTTGGAGTTCAAATGTTCCAGTCTGAATGCAGCCAGGTGGGGTTATAAAGCATCTTGAAAGCTGCTGGTTTCTTGCCCACATAGCAACCAGGGGTTACAACAATCTGATATAGGTCTAACTATCAAATGTGAGAAGAAACTAAAGCCAAAGAAGAAGGGGGAAGTTCCGTTTGAAAGAGTAATAAGCAAATGGGGAGTGTAGGTGGGTGAGCAAGAAATCTTTCCTTTACCCTACAGTGAGACTTCTCAGTCTCTGTGGTTCAGTAGACAGAAAAAATAGTGCTATTTACAATGCAATAAGAACATTGGACTGAAAATGAGCAGTCGGAGGGAGTGTGAGGTAAGCTTCACCGTAGCCCAGCCCTTGACTAAGCATTGCTGTGCGTACAAGTTGAGTGATAAGCACGTCAGTAGAAAGGAAGCATCTTTTTGAACTGGGGAGACTTGGGGTAGCAATCTGTTTATGGATCATTTTCTTCAGATAAAGATGTGCAGACGCCTCACAATATACCCCAGATATGTTCTTGAGTTTAGCTATTGTGATATATGTCCTCTTAAAAAATGTTGCTAAGAGTCAGAAGCAGGGAAGGGGTTAAAGTTACTTAACTATAGGGATTTTTTTGCATAATAATTAGACATTGCGCTGTTTTAGTATCATAGTGCACTTCGTACAGCAGCGTTAAAACCCCTTTAAGTAATATTTGCAATGCTTCCTGCGGTGTAATTTGCTAAATAACATAGGTTATCCAAGTCCTAGAATTTAGTTAACATTGACGCAGGAATTAGTCTTGAAATGCTAGAAGATCCCAGGGTTGCTGGTTATGGTTGGCTGATAAGTGCACAGGATTGTAGTGACTCGACATTTTATTAATCTAATAATGGGTCTGTTTTTGAAGGCCCTGGGCAAGGATAAAATCAGTTTAAAAGGGACGAGGGAATGGAAGGTACAGTAGATACTAAGAAACAAGACAGACAAGCTGACGGAAACAATCCAAGACTCTAAAACCTATCCCAGAATGGAAAAGGATTAAAAAAAGAGAGAGAGAGAGAGAATGAACCTAAAATTTAAAAGAGTAAAAAAGAGAAATAAGGGGTGGAAGAGAACAGAAAAGGTGAAATGAAGTGACCACTCCTGTATACTATACAGTTCCAACGAGGTATAATATTCTTCATCACTGGTGGTTCTAAGCTGCTGTGTTGTTCTTTGGCCAGATTCAGCCGATGTACTTACTCAAGTGAGTCTTTCCATTGTAGTCAATGGTGTTACATACATGGTTAGCATTCTGCTAGATATATCATGAGTCAGTCACATTTTAAAACTAAAGCACTATCATAAGAACATAAGAATGGCCATGCTGGGTCATACCAGTGGTCCACCTAGTCCAGTATCCTGTCTTCTGACAGTGGCCAGTTCCAGATGCTTCAGAGGGAATGAGCAGAGCAGGGCAATTTGAAGTGTCCCAGCTTCTGCCATCCCCTGTCCCAGCTTCTGGCAGTCACAGGTTTAGGGACACCCAGAGCATGGGGTTGCATCCTGGCTGAGAAGAAAACGGGGCTGGATTTTCCCAGGGGAAAGCCATTATTTCTTCTTTGAACATTTTGGACCTGGGACTTTTCCAGTGAAAATTCCCATGGGAAGAAATTCCATTTTTTGGCTGGCTCTAATATTTCATATGTTTAGGTCAGAAAAATGTTCAGTTTCCATTAATTGCAGACTGGATTATATTTTGCCAACAACTTCTTCCTAGGAATACATTTAACAAGAAAGAAGGGAACATTGCTGGAATAAGAAAATGCGTCTAGTTCATTATTCATGTTGCTATGCTGTTATAATTCATAGGCTGGCCAATCAGTGCACATGCTTGACAGAAGATAGTGCACTTTGGTTTAGAGCTAGTTGAAAAATGGCAAAACTAAAACAAAAACAGGTTGCCGTTGGTTACAATCCATTTGTTCCTCGACTGTTGAAAGAAATCAGGACCCAGCAATTCCCTTTGAGAATAATAGGAGCTGTTGAGTTCTGAGCTCTGCAGAAACTGCCAGTGAAATCTTGGCCCTATTAAAGTCAATGAAAGTTTTGCCATTGATTTCGGTGGGGCCAGAATTTCACCATTGGCCCTTAGTGATGTGCCTGTGTTTGATTGTCATTCTCCCCCCTCATTTTTAATGGATATTATTATAGTTCAGATCATCCGCTGGTGTAAATCAGTGTAGCTCCATTGAAATCAGTGGAGTGGCACCAGTTTCCACTAGCTGTAGATCTCTTCTATATCTCTCTATTTTGGTGGGAGGGGCGCAATGGTTCTTTTTACCCCGTCAGCAATATTTATCTGCAGACGACACTATAAATCTGCAAGCTTCAACCACACATCCTTCCAAGAATGTCTGATTTCTGTCCATGGCCCAGAAATGTACTCTACATACCAAACCTGAATGCTTCTAATTAGCTTCCAGTTACAGAATTCTATAGGATCATTAACAAACCCCTATAGAAAAAATTCGCAGTTGCTATTAAATTCCGTAGTTTCTTGGAGTAACTTCTACAAAATCCGATGAAATTTCTCTCAAACCTTATTGGTTTGACACCTTTTAGAATCTATAGGATTGTTCCATTAGGGAATTCTTTGTTTCTTTCTTCCCGTCACATTAGATTCCTTACTCCTTTTCCTCTACCTATGTTTCTTTTTTCTCGAGCAGTGCATGCACCGGTTCACCACACACTTACCCATGTGCTACCAAAGTGCACAGCTCTTCTGATTCCACAACAAGTGTCAAATCTTTAATATGATTTCCCGCATGTTTGACTAATCAATGCAGAACATCATCATGAAGGATAATTTTACCCTCTGGCACTTCTGGGACAGTATAATGAGGCCTGGTGTTTTCCATTTTTTATTCTTCTACAAGAATCTACAGTTTTAGTCCCCGCTAATTGATTTGAGTTCATGGAGGAGGGTTTTCCCTACCTCCCTTCCAGTGTCTTGGCTATTAATGGATTCTAGTGCTCTAGCATGGCTGTGTATTCAGTCTATTTAGAGATTCAATATACTGTCGTTCTGACCTTTCAGAAGCCGGGGAAAAAACATTAGGACCAGCATGTTGATCCATGTGGAGACCAATGTCAGGGGCAGGTTGGAATTATTTAATTTGGCTGGAGACATGGACTTTCTGCAGGAATGGTGATACTTGGAACTTCTGCTGCACTTTTCACCTGTGGTGCCTGCTTGACATGTTTACCACACAGGAGGAAACTTAGCCTCACTACTACCCTGTGAGAGGTGGGGAGTAGTAGTATCTCATTTCACAGATAGTGACACTGAGGCACGGAGGCGGGCTTTCCAAAGAGAATGGGGGTCTCTAACTCCTTTACACTCTTTGAACACCCTGGCCAGAGTGTAAGTGACTTGATCTCCGAGGAGGTCTGTGGCAGAACCAGGAGCATAGGCCAGATCTCCTGACTCCCAGTCTTATGTTTTCATCACAGAACCATTTTTTTCTCTTCTTCTCCCTCAAGTGCGCTATGGATCCATGCCTTATTCTGGACGGTAACTGAGGAACCGCCTTCTTTCCAAGGTCTTCAGCAATAACCCAAGGAGTGGGTGAGATTCTTTCATGATCCCTCAAGTTTAGCTGTAGTTTGACTCTGCGCATATAAGCAAAAAATAAAAATAAAATAAAATCACCCTGGCCAAATCCTCAGCTTGAGTACACAGACATCACTCCATTGAAGCCAACGGAGTCGTTCTAGTTTTTACCAGCAAAGAACCTGGTCCCTTGAGTGTCATTTGAATCCCAGAAGAGGGACAAGAAGTGGGGAGGGTACAGACCAAGGAGCAGATATTTGAATGTTCACAAATTACAATGCTCCCTTCCCTGGCTGGCAGGGAGTTGGAAAAGAGCACTGTCTAATGTGGGGCAGCACCTGAGATCCCAAAGGGGGCTGGTGAGACATGTTTTTATGAGTAATTTGTATATTTCTGCTCTATTTTTGACACAATCACCTAGAGTTATTCTTGTATTATTAGTATTATTATTTTAATGATAGCAGCAGCCGCATGACAGATTTGTTTAGGGTTAGAGCTGTTCATAAATTAAGTGGCAGATAAAAATTAATTTTTCTTAAAAGAAATGCGTTTAGCTCCTTAAATTGCTCATTTAACATCACTGAAAAGTAATACTCTGCTTTAGAATGGACATTGTATTAACTTTAAAAGGCCTATTTAAAGTGACGGTTGTCAGTGAGTGAAAGCTAGATATGGTAATTCCAAGTTACAAATCAGAGTGAGGAAACTGAAGAATGGACAACCTTGTTAACACAAGCACGACGGAGGAAGCACTGGGGTCAAAGTGCCAGCGCAGAAAGGAATAAAGACACAGCACCAAAAATATGTCCTATAATTAGGGCAGCTGTAAGAGTCAAGGTTGAAGATTCTTCACCATGACATGTCTGATATAGAAAAAGTGATGGCCAAGAGTAATCACTTACAAGCACTGAGCCTTAAAGGAGCAGCACTTCATTTGTACTGTATGGGGGTGCGGGGTGAGAGAAGACAAGACAAAGGAAGAAAGGGACATGGGGTGGGAGAATGCAGGGCAAACTGGCACTGAAGGGGCAGGCGCTGTGGGAAATTGCAGGGTCTGTTTCTAACACTCAGAGGCCAGCAAGAAAACTGATCGCTTAATAAAGAGATTTTCTGATAAAGGCAGAGCGGAACTATATTCCTGGATGCCAGGTATAGACCTGATTCTATCTTTAGGCCAGTAACTTTGATGGAATTACTCCAGATTTACATCAGAGTTAGTGAGAGCAGAATCAATCCAATAAGCCTGGGGATACTTAGGGATCGTTTCTTAAGACAGGAGGTTGCTTAATAACAGAAGTCTCTGTGTATACATGTATATATGCACAAAAAACCCAGGGAGGTGATAAATTGATATGGGAATGGGAAGAAATTAGCCGTGACCTCCTTTAGGGCAACCCTACCCAAATCTTCACTGCATTATCCCCTTGAAATAAAAGAAATGAGCCTTGGATACATGCCTTAAACCCAAAATACTCTCCTTCTTTTGCCAAAATACCTATGCAGTTGAAATAGCAAGGTGGAGAAGAAATCGCCTAACCTGATAGCTCCATATTTTGGCTTAGTCAGGTCAAGGTCTCAGGTGTGCTGTACAATACATACCTTGCCTTCCCTCCAGAACAATACACTGCTGGTAACCAGTGTTACCAACTGCTGCCATAGACTGGTTTTCAGCTTTACTGTCATATGTAAATTTTTGCTTTCAGACACAAATCAGTCTCCAATGACGGAGCACCAAACGGCATCTCTGGACACCCACTGTATCCCAGGACATGTGCTGCATTTGCTTTGCAATCGGTTCATATGCGCTGCCTACCGGAAGACACTGTTTGCCCTCCCCTGGAAAGAGCATCATTGTGTTACCAGAAAAGGAGTTTTCTCGCTAAGCGAGGGCTCTGACTCAACCAACTTCTTACACGGCCCCCTTTGTCAGATAGTTTATTTTGCCTTTGTCTTTTTTGACCTGTACTTGGGGAGGCTAATTCGATTTTCCACTGAGAGGTGCAGATATCTATATTATTTTCCTAAAACTCCAGAGAATATGGTAAATTTCTTTTTATTGCTTCCAGCTATGTTATTTAAAGTAATTAACCTTAATTTATAAATTTTTATATCAAACTGCCTTTTAACTTTTAGAACTGGCAGGAGAAGTCCATTTCCCAGGGCTCCTAATAGTTCTCCATTTAATCAAAATTCATCCATCAGATTCCAGTGTTAAATCATCTTTTAATTGGGAGTTACATTCTGGTTAATAGTTTTATAATTCGCCGCCTCTAATAGTTTTTACCACAGGGATCTACTCCATTTTTTCTCACTCTATTATTCCTGGTGTTCAGCAGGGACATTTTAAGAACCTTCACTTCCCCTGCCTCTTCTGTTAGTCGTCTTTGTTCTTTGTGATCTCATTAATTCTTGATAGCAAGTTCCCTTTCTCCTCATTACTGGAGCATAACTACCTTTATCACTTAGTGAAACCTTGCTCATTTCTACAAGTACTCTCCAATTTTTTTCCTCTCTAAAAAATAATAACTGGAGACTTATTTCAGCAAAGCAGGTTACATACACAGCGCACAGTCCAGAACCTGGACATTATTTAGACTGTGAGCTCTTTGGGGCAAGGACTGGCTTTTACTGTGTGTTTGTACAGTGCCTAGCACAATGAGGTCCTCATCTCAATTACAGCTTCTACACTCTATCATAATGCAAATAATAATAATAATCATATAAAAGAGAAAAATCCCATTTGTCTGGTCTTTTTCGGAAACTCAATGTCAGCCGAATCATTGTCTCCTGACAAGCTTTTGCAGAAATTGCACTTAATATTTGGCAATCAATAAAAATAAAAAAGATGGCTGTTATCTCCATTTGTGTTAAACTCTCATTACATTGCAACTCAGAAACTGCAGAGCCTAAAATGTACTGATGTCTGTATAAAGTGCTTTGAGATTGTCAGGTAACAAGTGTTATAGGGGTGCAGAACATTGGGGTTGTAATGAACTGGCTATTTTTGTGTGTAACCACTGCCCTCTGCAGGGTAGAATCAGAACTGCTCTTCTGTGTGTCATAAACCCTCTCTCACTAGCAGCTAATAGGGAGTCTCTTCTTGCTCAAGTGGTAGAGGCCTGTGTTTTGGGAGCAGAAGGAACTGAGTTCTTGGTGTTGCCATAGGGTGCAGCACAGAGATAGCTGCGAAGTGGATTTATTAGTGTTTTTTAAAATACATTGTGAATGGAGAGCTCCATATTTTTAAAAACCCAATGGCGTATTTTCCAACTTTGCATAGCATTTTCCCTCTCTATTTGGTGTATCCTCCTTCCCCTAAAAGGGATTCAAGTGCACAGCCCACTGCTACCTACACCCAGAAAAGACGGCACATTACTTTTTGTAATTTTGTGAACTACTGTGGATCTGCTCCATTGATAGCAGAGGGATCATTGCTGATTGACATCAGGGTGGGGGAGATCAGAATCAGACCCTCTCTTTGTCATGTTCAATACCAAACACTGGATCATTTGCATGTGAACTCTGCAGCCTAGCGCCTGATTGTCAGGCACGGTGCATGTAAATACCCTTGCTCAGTGCAGCTTAGCAGTTAGGACAGTGCTACATTAGCCTGGTATCCTAACAAAACAATAAAAAGAGCCTGAAGAGAAGTAAATAACATTGCGTTCAAGGTAATAAACGCAAGCCTGTCGTTTTTCAAAAAATGCCTAGAATTAGTATAAAATTAAATTTGAAACCTCAATCCTCCAAGGGCTGATTCTCAATTTGCAGATCCACAAAACCACTGCAAATGACCCTACCAATCCTACTGACAGTCTTATAGGAATATGTTATATTGACTACCCAAAGTCAGCCTCTCTGCAAGGAAGAGTACATTGTAAAGTGCCATCAGTAAAAGTGAGGAAAAACAATCTACTGAGGTTTATATTATCGTCCCTTGTACGGTCCCGTAGAAACATTTCATCTATAACATTCAATAGGAAAAATAGGATGGACAAGTGTAAACAGAATTATTGTACAATTACGCTGCCCTCACAATAACTGTCCATAGTAATTTTTATGTCTCCATAAAGCACTCGTGCTGCAGTATTCTTTTAGACCTTTCTTCCCCTCTCCCTCATGCAGGAATGGAATAACTTTTCCCACTTAAAGAATGCATCAGCACAGTAATCTGATATGACAATGATTACAAAATACTCCAGCTGTTTTAATTGTCTGGTGTTGAGATCCCATCACCAGAAACAGACAAGATCTTATCTCATATATGGCTTGTATCCCTCCTGACTGTTGCAATATTTATGTTAATAAGGATAGCAGACAATAGCCAAGCATTAAGTCCTCAGCTGTGGTGACTACACTGGGAAGAAAACAATAATTTCACAGACTGCTGGCCACCTTCTTCTTTGAGTGCAGTGGCAAGTAAAATAAAAAAATATAGGTTTTGCTTTTAGCTAGGTACAGAAATATGTCTAAGGAGTTTTAGGTTGGGAACATAGATGTATGATTTCAGGATTTCTTATGAGAAATATTACAGTAACTCAGCAGCTAAAAAGTCCTCAAAGCTTAGGACTGTATCTGAAGGAATTACCATAGAAATCTAAACCGGTATTTTGCCTCCTGTGTGCATAGCAGGCATATTATTACCTATTCTTTTGTTGCCATTGCAAACATTTACTGGGAGAGACCTTATTGTCAATTAATTTTTGACAGAGGTCAGAGTATGTCTGAGTGAAACTAAAAGAGGTCTGAGGCTTATATCAAAAGACCGAAAGCACTGACAATAGGCTGTTTACACACCCTGCACACTGGAACACATTAATTAGAAGTCTTTGTGAGATGTTTGTCGTCTGCAGAAGCTTTAAGAGCTTTTGGTTAAGATCATGTGGTTCTTGGTGCTGGGTGGTTTTTCTTATGGGCACGCATGTGTTGGGAAGAGAGGAGACTATGGTGACTGGCCATAGCTCTCTTGGCTGAAAATTTTTTGGGGTGGATACTTAGCATAATTACGACCATGTGTTGAGCTGTCTTTACAGGAGACTCCTTTGGGAAATTCCCTTTGGTGGTGTTCCATTGGTGCTAGCAGTCATCAAGCCCTGTTCAGACAAGCTCTAGATGGTATGGTGGTCTTGTCTATGCTAGCTCTCCCCACTTTGCTATCATAAATGCTAGTGCAATTGTGCACTGTTCTTCTCCCTGACCCCAAATCTAGTAAAGGCAAGGAAGGTCTGGAATGAATCCTTCCATTTTTGTTCTGTCATGCCAGCATTCTCCCCAGGAGATGGATGCTGGGAACTAGTCGCTGCATTTAGCAATGTATCTGTCTGTGAAATCTCTTCAAAATATGGTCAACTAAGGGTAGGATTTTCAAAGGCACATAAGAGAGACGAGCACCCAGCTTCCATTAAATAGCAATGGAATCTGAGCGCATCACTTCCTTAGGCCCTGTAAACAGTTCCCCTTACAGTTCCCTGGTGTCAGGGGATGGCGTGACAGACATTCCCTGCCTCGGTTTACAAGGTGTAATAGCCAGTCCAGAGGTCATAAGCTCAGTGCACAGTCTTTAACCAGTTAAATAATAACCAACTCAGAATCTCTCAGTCCACATCTTCAAACAAACATAAAAGACCAATACTTAGTTGCTGCATTTTAAGACCAGGACCTGACCTGCTTCTGGGTTAGCACTGGGGAGGTCCTGCACTATCCCCGTCTCACCCACCACTACCCTCACAGGAAGCAGGCAAGACTTTAACTGGCCTGCTGGCTCCCCATTGGTCTGTCCCACTTTTGGTCTTTCTAGGCCTTTGGAGGACTAAATCTCACTGGGAGCATGCCCCAAATGAATTTTCTTGGAGCAGGGCAGGTCAGGGCACTCATGCCTCCAGCAGGGGGGATGAGACGGCCCTGTCACAGCCCCCTTTGGAAAGGTGTAAATATTAAGGAACAAATGGCTGCCTCTGGGGAAATCATTTTGACCCCAGTTCTGGAAAGCACGGGTATTTATTTTTTTTAGATTTAAAGTGATTAAAAAGACACCTAGCCAAGGCTCGCGGCACCCTCACGCATTCATTAAGTATGCATGGCAATAAAATCCCAGCGGCGCTCAAATAATCATTTCAACAGCCAGCCTGACAACTAGAGAAACTCATTTTCACCTCTTCCTCCTTCTGGGACGTGCTTAACGTCAAGGGCCTGCTTTAGGCCCATTGATTTTGGGGGGATGTAAGCATGTGCTTAAATGCGGTCCTGATTAGGAAAGTTTCCCTGAACTGGGGTCTCTAAGAAGTAGGAATTAAAATATATAGCTTTTGTTCTTGTTAGTAGCTAGCTGCACCAGCCCACGGTCCCTTCTTCCTTTCTAGAGCCATTTTCCATGCCCTGCAGGATTCAGTGGGGAATAACCTTCCTGCAGAATTTTTGAACTATCCTATACAGTTGTTTTCCTCCGATAGAAATAGCTATTTACAAAAAAGTTATACGAAAGTATATTTCTATGTTTAATTATATATGTTTCAATAGTCATTTGTATAGAACCTTACTTAATTTCTAAACGGTTTCATGGCTATTGTGAATTTTTTCTATAAGGGAATATTAATTATATATGCAACACATTACATTTGCAACATCTCCATGAGACAGACAGGCAGTAGCATACATATTTTACAGAGGTAAAAACTGAAACACAACTGAGCTAAGTGATTTGCCTAAGGTCAGAGACCAAGTCAGTAGCAGAGTAGGAGCTGGCACTCCGGAGTCCTGACTCCCGGTAACCTACAGTCACTCTGCTATGCTTCCTGTTAAATACTTCCTGTTGTGTGGATCATGTATCACAAGATCAAGAGTTAATGTTTCGGTGTTAAACAAGGGTCCTTTTTGTCTGAAACCCTTCCTAGAGTCATACTTACTGTCTCCTCCTTATTGGTTCAACACTGCAAGATGCTGAGCCCAGAGGAGCTAATTCAGCCAAACCCTTAAATTTACCTCACATCAAATGTGCGAGTAATCCCAATGAAGTCACATGCTTCAGGCCCAGATCCTAGTGTACTCAGCTACGTGGAAAATCGAGCCCTAAATTCAGATTAATCCAATCAGTGATTTAAATGGGAGATTGATTGGGCATTAAGGATTGATCCTTTTCATTTCATGTACGTGTGTTTGTGTATATACATTTACTTTGAATATTTGGCCACTTAAAATATTCAACTATTTTCCCTTTGTTACTCTTCACTTATGCATTTTAAACACCTTTCAAGTCAGCCCAGTCTCCCCTTTCATGAATCCTTATCTCTACCCTATGGGCATCTGTATCCTTGTCCTAATGTTCCACTGTACGAGCACTGACCTGTTCATAACCCTAATCATACAAAAGCAGATGATTTATTATTGAAGTAACGGAAAGAAGGCACAAAGCGTTAGGATAAAAGAGAAAAGATAAAGTGGTACTGGAAGTTTCATCTCTATTAGCTGAAGTGCATGGTGGTACCAAAATAATGCAGTTAGGGCTATGTAAATTGCCCTTCATTAAGGCCCTGCAACAAAAGCCATAAAAATGGGCCTTATTTAAGTCAGTGGTTGTCTTGTGTGAGCTCACTGCAGGATCAGGGCCTTAATAACTGCCACTGTATAGCTAGGAATTGGAGAATCATCCCAGAGAAATGTTCAAAGGTTTTGGTTCAATGTTACACTATTGCCAAGCATCCAAAAAATCATGAGACACCCTTTAAAATCATATTTTTAAAAAAACAAACACATTTTAAGTTCTTTTTATCTGGCTTCTGGTTTTTGAGCCTTTAAGGTTCATGTCTGCGAGCTTTCCTCTGCAACCACAAGGGCTGAAAACTTATTTTTAAAAGAAAAAGCTGAAATTTTCATACATTCAGTGGACTCCAGAAGCTCAGGCTTTAAGAAAAAACACCAGCAATCACAAGGCTCCTGATAAATTGCAAGAGATGGCAACACTAAGTTTTGCTCTGTGCAACAAAACCATGCACATATTGATAATTCCCCCAATGAATAATACTTCTCTTAGAAAGATATCATTCACCTGAAATATGATCGTTATTTTCATGATATAAAAATAGTTGATGGATAATGAGGTTTGGATTTGATGCTATTTGCCTAGCCTACCTTAAATTAGAATTAAATGAACACCACTTAGGATCTGCTATTGCATTATTTAAGCATCACAACTGGGAAAAGAAAAAGAAAAATCCCCACCACTGGTCACTTCACATCGCTTTCCCTAGGGCTTACTTGATTTCCAGAAACAAAACTAGAGCAAATCATTTCCAACTGCTGGGCAATAGCCACCCTAGATCTTTCAAGCTTTAGCCAGCTGGGGATAAAAGCAGACACATTACCTCCCTGTTGTCCCCTCCTTTGCACTAGTGCCCCTTTTCTTTTTGTAGTCCCACCCAGATCAGCTGTGTCACCGGAACCTGGTAACTCCTTGAGCGCCTTCTTTTCAGTCTTGCAGCCACAAGATCCTGCAAGATCTGCCAGCCTCAGCAAAGTTTAGCCAGATTAGTGTTTGAATGAGCTCTCCCAAGAACAGCTAGGCGCTCTAAATAAGGGTCCTGCCAAGTGTGGAGTCTGTATTATGCCACCATCACCACCCTGGCTTGGTAGTAGGGTTGCCGAAAGTGCTAAAACTGAGGTCCTGACCAGTTGTGATCATTAAAGATCCCATGACACTTTGTAAGACTAAGGATGTTGTGTAATTACATTTGGGTTCCTAACGCTTCCTTGCAGTTCTAACTGGACAGAGTATGCATCTCAGCATATTCTCAAACACGGCCACCTTTGTGTGTTGGGTGAAGGGCTCTATATACATACCGTAAAGCCCTTGGAGTTGAAAGATGTAGGTTTTGGCAGGGAGAAGGTAAACACTCCCTGTGAATGACCACAGCTGCCTGCCCTGATTGTCAAGGCACCAGGGCAGAACCAGCTGTGGCCAATTAAGTAATCTCCCTCACCAGTATGCCTGAGGAGAATGCTGTCAGAGGACGCTGGGTTGGCTGAGTGACAGGCAGGCATTAGGAACTAAACTCTCCTTGAACGAAGGAGGAAAGTATTAACTCCCTCTACCCCCCTCTTCTTTTTTATCATTTCAAACATTGGCTGTGTGGAGTTGTCATTTTAGGAAGGGCTGATAGGAGCCCTTTTGAACTTTGTGGGGCACCTCCTGGTTGCTAGGAGAGTGCTCTGAAAGCTGGGTACAGGAGTCACTGGGACTTCAAGGCCCTGGAGTATCTGTGTCTCATGTGATGATGGCTCACCTGACCCCTTGCAGGTAAGGCATTCCTATGATTGTTTATACGTTGTAGCAGAGATGTGCATCCTCCTCATGGCTGATTTCCTCTGGGCTTATGGGTGGGGTAGTCATTGTTGCCTTCTAGCTGCAATTACTCGTGGGCTCCAGCTCTGTGAGGGGATTTGCTGGAGGACTTGAAGCGTGACCCCTCCACTAGTCCTGCCATTTCAAGCGTGACCCCTCCACTAGTCCTGCCATTTCTCCTCCATTGATTACATGGGGATATGCAGGGATCCCCTATAGAGTTGGCTCCAGCCGAACTGCCCCTGTTCCCTGACGCTACTTGCAGGATCCAGGCCAGGGTCGGGGAGTACAAAGTATTTCACTTAGGAAGGAAAAATCAAATGGCCAGCTCCAAGATGGGGAATAACTGGTAGCCGGTGTACTGCTTAAAGGGATTTAGGGGTTATAATGGATCACAAACCAAACATGAGTTAACAATGTGTTGCACTTGAAAAAAACACTAAATGTTATTCTGGGATGCATTAACAGGCATGTCTTATGTAAGACACCAGGCTTGCTCTGCTTAGCACCCATGAGGCCCCAGCTGAGGTAGTGTTTCCAATTCTGAGCGCTACGCTTTAGGAAAGATGTGGATAAATTGGAGAGGGTCCGGAATAGCGCAACAAAAATGATATAAGGTTTAGAAAACCTGACCTGTAAGGGGAGGATAAGGAGACTGGGCATGGTTAGATTTGAGAGGTTTACTTGGCCTTGCCTCAGTGCTGGGGATTGGACCAGATGATATCTTGAGGTCCCTTCCAGCTCTTCATTTCTGTGAAAAGAAACCTGGTGAGCTCCCAGATGGGGAAAGCACAATGTTGTTAAGAACATATTAATGTCTTCGCCTTTTGCCACCTGGAAGCTCCTTCTCTGGGATTCTGTCCTTTGTAACGGGTTCAATGGTATTTGTGCAATTGCTCAGGAGCAATCAATACATCTCTGGAGAATCAGGACACCTAGCATCCAGGAAATCTTGGTCTTGCATGTCATAGTGTGTGTCTGAAATGGCTTTGATGTCATACAGCCATGTGAGATGTCTCAATACAGCCCTACTGTACAAACCAACAAACAACAACGAGGTCAATCTCTTCTCCGTGTGGGCAGAAACTCATCTTATAGCATGTAACAAACTGCCTGGGCGGACAGAAGACCCGGGAGGCAGTTTAAACCTCTCCTCCTGTGGAGATGTTGCAATTTAGTGAATCGTTGAGAAATAATATGGGGTTATCCCTCTGAACACATAATCAAACCAGAAAACTTACAGGCATCTCTCCTTAACATAACTGGGGACTAGGAGAGAGGAGCGACCTTGTGAAGCAAACCTGTTCCTTTAAAGGAGGCTCCCCTCCCCTGCTGATTGTGGTAGTGGGGGGTTTTCAAAAAGGGGAAGGGAAACTCTTACAGAACTGATTTAGTTAAAATTTACACTCCTCGATTTTGTGCCTCATTTTTTCCCCTTTCCAGTTTTGTAGCTGTGATGCAGTATTGATCCAAAGATCTATAGGATCATACCACAGCTCCAGGTGGGTGGCGGGGAATTGAGACTTGGCTTCATTTCCATCCTGAACGGTGCAGAAAATAATTCCTCTTTCCCGCTTTTATTGCTTTGAACACTGCATATCTCTCCTCGTGGGAGGATGGGCTGTGGTGGAAAGAAACGACCCTGTTTTCTGAGGCAGAGTAGAACAGAACAATTCAGGAGGCATGTAGGGAGAAGGCAACTTGCTCACTGAAGTTTGTGTGGTGCTGCCGGGTTGAATATGTTAAAAGCATCTGCAAATTGTCCCCATTTGAACCCCAATCAGGGTGGATGCTGTGATCCATTACACCTCTCTTGGTCCCTATGATGCGAGTTCCTTATCTGACTGTGTGAACTTTCTGCACTAGTGTGAGCCCAATCCAGGTGGGCATATAGTGCCTCAGCTCTGTTCTAGGTATCCAGGCAAAGCTTTACACAACGTGGTAAAATGGCCACCCAAGGAAACAATACATTGGGCTTGATACGCCCCTGTGTCACAAAGGATTTCACCTTATTGGCCAGAGTGGGAGGTTATTGGTGATGGAAGGTCAACAGGGGTCTGTGTGGATGCATGAAGTACCTTGCAGGATTAAGGCCTGAGTTTTCACAGTATTGCCTGTATTTAAAGGGCAGCCATTTATAAAAATTTCAGAAAGATGCAGATTTCAAATTTAGTTAGAAGTTAACACTTAGGATAATTGAAAGTGAAAAAAATAGTGAGATTATCTTTAATTTTCTCTATTTCCTATCCACTTTGTTTACTCTGTATGTGAGAGAGCCCTTGGTAAGGCCAGTTTCACTTTTCTGCTGCATAGTCCAGCAAGGAAAAAACTGACCATTTGAAAACCTCCGTGGGAGAATCAGCAAGGTAGGAAAAAAAACAACCCAACCTTATCCTAGCAGAGGGATGTTTTTACAGGTATTATTCCTAAAAATTCAGGACAACTATTTTAAATGAGGGTCGATTATAAAATGGATTTCTTTAAATAAAAAACATTCCAGTTGGCTGTGTCTCTTCAAAGAGATTATATTCTCCAAATTATTACCAAAGTGTCATTTTAAAAAAAATTGCACATAGAGCAAAAGAGATTCCTTGACTTTTGTTTCATGTCTCAAGTTGCTTGGTTCTAGATTTTTAGACCATCAGTACGGCTAGACTGGGTCAGAGTAATGGTCCATCCAGCCCAGTGACCTGTCTTTTCGAGTGGCCAGTGTCAGACCCTTCAGAGGGAATGAACAGAACAGGCAGGTTCGGCTGATCCATCCCTTGTGGTCCAGGCCCAGCTTCTGGCAGCTGGAAGTGTAGGCGCCTCTTTTTTTAAATCCTGGATGTGGCTGCTGGGTTTTCTCCTACCCCTGAATCCCCTCTCCCTCCCCGACCCCAAATAAACAGCTCAATGATTGTGAAGAGTAAATGAAATTATGGCCTATATTGGATTTTAAGCATGAACATAGTTCATTCAGTTTGCTGTATTAATTTAATAAATCAGAGAAGTATTTTTTTTCGGGCAGAGAGGGAAGTTGTCACCTGTTCATGAACTTGGAAACCTCAAATCACACTTGATATTATATCCCACTCAAAGTTTTAAACCGGCTTCTCTCCTTTTAAAGTGGGAGGGATATGGGTGGAGAGAAATACCATAGTTTGCCAAGGAAATAGCACTTTCTTTTTCATCAGTCATAAAAGGAAAGAATCAAAAAGGTTTCAACAACTAGGACAGTATTACTGAGCTGACAAATATGGGTCATGAAAAAATACTGTTAGCATAATAAGGTTAGCTGCTAGCATAAGGGATATAAGTCTTGAGAACTCCCTGCCGGTGCCGGTTTCTCAGCCTGTACTGTGAAGGAAACGAAGGATAAACTACAGCGGGGCAGCGTAGTCCCTGGAACTAAGAACAACATATAAAGATCCATCTCACTGCACCAATTTGGCCAAATGGTTCTAGAAGCTGAGGTCTCCTCTTGGAAGAATGTGGCGTTTACTTCTCCGGCACAGAATCCGCACTTCAAGTCCTTGGTGTGATTTTTAGTCCTGGCATTTAACATGATGCCCATGTCTTTCTTCCATCTTCTAGTACCACTGCTGCCCACCAAGAACTTCCCATCCAATAGGGTTTCTGACTTGTCAAGTCTTTATTGGGCGATCCTCTTTTTAGCACTCAGACTTAGGGCTATTTAAGCTTATAGAAATGTGTGTTTTGAAACACAGTGCAACTCTTGCTATAGGATTTGCATTCTGTCAATGACAAGTGGAGCAAATATTGACAGTCCATCTCGAAGATGCCAATTACCGTTGCTCTTGTTCATTCAGGGTGAGATCCATCCCTGTGAATTTAGGGTAAATATTAAGCCTGCGTGCTACCTAAACCGAAGGGCTTAAGTAGTACATAGAACTTGTGCAGAAACTCTGCGTTCAGTTTTCACCATGAGGGTTACTGGAAGGATAAAGCCTGGAACTCAGAAAACCATGGGAACTTTATCATGGTTTGTTTCCCAGTATTCTGATCTCATTGACTCTAACCCAGTGATTGAAACAGCTCATGAAAATCTTATGTACAAAGTATGTTCTTTTAACAGGTCTGTGCTCCTTGACAAATCATCTGTCAAACAATTTGGTAGACCCCTGGAAGACTTGTAATTGTGAGAAGCCCCCAACTCTAAAGCTTCCCAGGGACAATGCTTGGTGCTTCTGTCAAGTCATTCCTGCTATTTCAGTTGTTTTCACTCCACAGTTCAAGTGTGTGGATTCCACGCTGCTGGACTTGCATGTACAGCGGCTGTCTTTGAAAACAGCAGAGCTGTTCCTGCAGGTCCCCCTTGGGGTCTGCAGGTTCTTGCTGGGCATCTCCATTACCATGCATTGTCCCAGCCAGCAGGACCCTGCTGGAATGGCTTTGCATTCTTCAGTCATAGCCAACTGTATTCCTAGTCCTGTGGATGGTTTCTGCTGTGTTCTGAATCACTGGAAGCTCTAGGCAATTTAACAGAAGGAGAGGCATCCCTGTGCAAGCCATCCAGACAATGTGATCTCATGACAGTTAAAGGGGAAGACCAAAAACAAACAAACAGAGTTCTCCAGCTTTGTTTGCTGTTCCATGGCTGAACTACCGCCAATGCCTGCTTTAACTAGACTTGTGGAAACTGAGGCCTTGGTTACACTGGGAATTTCATCTGCCCATTTAGTTGCACCAGAGCAAACCCTGAGTGTGGCTAGGCAAAGCTGCTATCGGCTGTGAGTGTATCAGTGCATCTTAGCCATGCTTGAAACCTGGGTGAGCCAAACCTGCGCAAATCGTGGTTTAGAGCGGTTCTGCCTGTCTACAGTAGGGATGTACAATGAGGGCAGTAACTGGGCAAATCCCAGTGGAGAGAAGGCCTTGTGGATGTATTCTTCTTTCTCTTACACTGGTTTTACACCTAAGTGTAACCATTGGTGTCAGCAGACTCCCGCTTTACACCAATGAGAGGAGAATCAAGGCCTTGATGTATCTGGAAGTTCAGGGCTGGGTGAATTTGTAATTGTCCATATAGACATCTATAAAACACACGAGATAACAAATGTTAAACCTGCTAGCAAAAGAATTTCAGCCACCAGCTTTCTGATAGTGTATCGTTCCTAACCCTTGAATCTTTATAAGATGGTAGGAAAGTCCACATAAGAAAAGGTTAAATACTGAAATTCTTTACCCCCTGATCTGCTTGAATAAAACTTGCATGAAATGTTAATAGGAAGCTTGTAAGTTTGCTTTTATGGTATTATTTTGCTCAGGGATATCTCTCTGGTAGAAGAACCTCTTACCACAATAAGAATTTAGAGCATTCATATTAGCCTTTTTTTAGACCTTGTCTTCTGCCAAGATGATACTGAGCTTTATTTTCAGTGTCCATTGGAAGAAAATTGTGTTTGTAATTAATCCTCCCCCAAATCTTCTTGCTTTGATTAGACTCTGTTAATAAGTTTGGTCTGAGAGGAAGAGAAAGCTAAGTCTTATAGGACTGAAAAAGAGTAAAAAGGGGGTGGGAGTGTATAGTGTGTCCTCCCCCCACTCCCATAGTTTGCCTTAATATAGACACAGTAAGGACGGGTGCTCTATAAATATCTTATGGGAAATGGATAGAAGCCAGTCAGTCTAGAGCTTCCAAGTAATATTGCACGAGGTTTCACTTCTCACCCCTGCAAGCCCCACCACGGGGTGTGCTTCATGAACCCCTTGGCAGGGTTCCAACAGCCCCCTTGTTCCAATCTCCCCAACCATTTTTACTTCAATTAAAAATTATAAGGAGCCAAACAGAGCTATTCTCTCCCTCAAGCTAGTAAACTTCTGGGAAATCTTCTGCAAGCCTAGCCCTTTAAAGGCTTCTAGGCAAAAAAGTGGATTCATCTGTCACTCATGTTCACAATCTGTGCAGGCAACTCATCCATGCCCCTACAGGTAGCTAGTTATCCCAACAGGAATTTCATATTCTAGTCTGAATCCTTGAACACAAATTGGTCCAACCCTATGGGTCTGCCTTGATTAGGGTCTGCTGACACAGATGTCCACAGCATGTGTTCCAAAAAAAGCTTCCTCAAATAACTGCTTGTTTCTCCAAAGGGAGCAAAGGTTGAGATGTTCCCTCCAGATCTTTTGCTAGGCTGAGCAAAGCATCTGGAAAGTTTAATCCCCTAACCTTTCCTTGGTAGGTTCAATTTAAAATATATAAAACTGAGCTTGTGGGCTCATTCCCATTCTTACCAGAATGTAGGTGCGTCATGTCTTTATTTTGAGAGGACTCTTGAAATCGAAGGTGGACCCTGCCTTTCTAAATGAGCCATATACTGACATTTTACTTGCCCTGTCGGTGGGTAAAGCCCAGGCTATCCCGATATATTTCTGCAAATGTCTAACATTGACATCTTTCACCAACTCCTGTTGTGGATTCCTTCGCCTGGCTGAACAAAATCCTCCTGTGATGTGGCCTCTGAGCGCCATTATAATTAAAAGAATTAAAATTCAATTTGATCTGTTGCCATTACACAATGCAAAGTTCAACGTGGCAGAAGGTTGACTCTATTGATTCTGTATCCTGTATTCCAGGGAAATAAGTTACCTCGACACACACTTGGTATTGGCTGTGGAGGCACCAATGCACCCACTGACAAGATCCTTTCTCACAGAGACGTGCTGCCACCGTTTCCACCAGAAACCTTATTTTTCTGGGGTGTTTCAGGCGGCTGTGGAGTTAGCTCCGGGCTAATAGAAATATAAGCATTTTTCAACCTGGGGGGGAGGGGGGAATGGGACAGGGATCGTTTTTCAGTGGTGTAATGATCTTCAGGAGCCCAACTCTCAATGACTTTTAATAGGACTTGACATCCCTATCTGCTCTGTTTTTTGACACTTCCCTTCCAAGGCGTATATTTTTTTTCCTCTCCAGATTTGTTTGATAGTCTCAACGTGCTATTTTAAAAATCAGAGTGGCCCCCAAGAGAGTGCATTAGAAACCAACCAACCAAACCCATATCTTCAAATGACCTGCTAACTGGTGTAACCCAAGCAGACGACCCTCAGTTCAGCTACTCTCATTGTACATCACTCTCTTGGTGACTTTTTTTTGTTTAGTACTGTCCATATTTTATAGTATAGCAGCTGTAGTCTACATATGTACTTAAAGTTAAGCACATGTTTAACTCACTAAGCATGTGTTCACGGACTGTCCTGAACTGGGCTGCTTTCTTCAACTGGGCCTATGGTTGGCAGCAAGTATTTGCAGCATCATGTCTTCAGTGATGGAGTATTGGGGCACACTTATCTTTCATCCTCAATAGTGTATTCAGTCCTTTTCGACCTATTTCTAACTCATTTAAGAAAAATAATGGAGAGAGGGGGAAACGCCTGTATTTGTGGTGCTGACAGATGTATTGAACTGCCGGAGGAGACTTTGTTTTCATTTTTAGAGACTGATGCTCATCATATCATTACCTAATTAGCAAGTAGTATGACAAGCTGCTAATTAATCACATATCACATTTGTTTAATGTCTAAGAGAATTTTTAAAGACAAATATTGGCATGATAGTCCCTGAAAAGTTTGGGGTTTTTTGATGGGTGGGGTGGGGTTTGAGCACGTGATTTTCTCTCCTCTCTCTGTTAGAAGCTTAGAAGTCTTGCACTCCTCCACATGGCAAAGTCACTACAGAGGTTAAATAAAAAAATGAATGAATTTCATGTGACAGAACTGGCACTAATGAATAATAATCTTATTTTTTTAGTATAATGGAAAAGGCTTGGTAAGGTTAATAAGCTAGAAGAACCCCTGTGTATTGAATCAGTGATGGTAAGAGAACAAAAGCTACACATTTGCTAAAATAATTTTTTTAAAAAATAACATTGACTTTCCACACCTAGTGGAGACCAAATTTTCACTTGCTTGCGTGCCTGCTCTCCCGGCATGCTAGGACCTGTCACCGTTCCGGCTCTCACCAGGACAGTGTGACTTTGATTTTTGACTGCTGGGCAATCTTTTTCATCAGATGGAGTTGGATCGTAAGGTGGAAATTAGGTGTCCCTACAACTTCCCACTCCTTCAGCTCACATGAAAATTTTGTGTCGAGGACATGTATCCACTTCCTACTGGCCCCACTGCATGAAGCTTTGATTAGCAATTATTTCTGAGATATTAAAAAACACAATAGAGGTTGCAGGACTCTGGCTTTTCCCTGATGGTTATTAAGGGAAAGGAAGACTATAGTGACAATTCAATAATTTATTTCTCCAGCTCAGTATGTAAATTGCTTGCATAGCCCTGGGGATGATCATGCATGTATGTGCACACAAAATGTTTACGTGTGTTACTTTGTCTTCATTTGCATGGTATTAGTTGGATGTTTCATTAGACCAAAATGTGTATATGCACTTTTTTGTTCGATCATCACAACTGTGCTGTGGTTCTTGTTTTTAGTAGTCTGTTTTCCCACCGTCAACCTCATACTGAATTATTCCTGCTTTCCTATCATGTGCATTGAGATGACACAACTTAGAGAGACTTTATGGGAGGTTAACACATGTTGGGCGCTATTGAATAATCAGTGGTAGAAAAATGAACCTCTGAATCTAGGGCCTGAGTCTGTAAGGTACAGAATGATCTCGCCCCCATTGAACTTGTGGGAGCTAATGGCACTAATCAAAGTGAGTTAGGCGCCTTTACCTTTGAGGAGCTGAGCCTAAGAACCTTGGAGGATTGTCCCCATATTGGGAATGGAAATATAGGCCTTGCTCCTGTAAGCACCTCTGTATGTACTTAGCCAGGTCTGCCGACAGCAATTCTGGGCCCCGGGACAGAACTGTTAATGGGCCCCCTAGAAAGGGATGGCTGAGGCTTATGCAGTCCACCTGATGTCTGGGTGGTGCTGCCGGCTGAGCTGCTAGCCACATTCTTCTGGCACGGCCAGGGCTTCCATATGCCCATCTGGCTGCCTTCACCACAGCTGGTACCACCCTGCATGTGCCTAGGAGCCCTGCAGCCCGCCTGGGCGATTTAAAAGGGCCCGAGGTTCCCCGGCCCTTTTAAATCACCTGGGCCCTGAGCAATTGCCCCTTTTGTCCCCGTCGGTGGGCCTGTACTTAGCTTTGTGCGCATGTGAGTAGTCTCATTGACTGGGGGTTTGGGACTCAGTTGTGTAAACACTCGCACATCTGTTACATGTGCAACGTTGATCTCATTTGAAGTCCATGGAACTGCTCCCCCATGTAAAGTATGTATTTAAGTGTCTGCGCAAACATGGCATTTTCCATACAAACCACCAGTCTTCAAAGATGGGAAGTCTCGGGCCTTGATCTTTTCAGTTTTAGTTTTCAAGCATTCTGGTGGCCGTGCTCAATGTTTGAGCCCCAGGGCGCTTGTGCACAGATTCTTGTCAAATGTTTTTTTTAAAATAAGCAGCAAGGAGCTGTGCAAGGTGATCCAGAGCTCTGAATTAATGACCCAAACTGAGCTTTTGCTTTGTTCATTGAAGCGATCAAAGATTGAAAGCGACTTTTAAAATCAAGACTTGTGCACATAACAATCCATGACAAGGAGTAAAAGTCTGAGGCAGGGGTGGCAGGGACCATCTCCCTGTCCTGTATTTGTACAGCGCCTAGCACAGTGCGGCCCGGGTCCATACCTGGAGATTCTCACCATTACTGTAATACAGTTTAAAAAGTCGTGTGCACAGTGCATCATGTATGTTTCTCTTCTGACAGCGACACTCTGTGTGTAGTGTCACTTGTCAGTAATTGGCTGGTGTGGCCGTTTCTCAGAGATGTTTGTGTAGGGGAAAAATAACCCACTCGCTATGCAGCCTGAATGAGTTGTAAAGTTCACCTATATCAGAGTTAGAGGCGCAAACCACTTGCCCCTTTGCTTAGATCATCGACTAAACCAAGGGTTAAAATTCTTCCATGAGCACCAATAAAGATGAATTACACATAAAAATAGCTACCATTGGCAGAACGAACTGGCAGTTTGCAGCCAGGGGTACGTGGTATCTTAAAGTGCAGTCAGTTGTAAAGGCTTGGAAAAAAATTTCAACTGCACATTATCTGAGTGCGCTTCCATATTTTACCATGACACCGACTCTGAGACTCATTTCCCTGGGTTAAGTAGTATGGGGTGAAGTATCTGCCGCCCTCCTCTTACCTATCCATCTGCTGCGGTATTCTGGGCATTTAACCTGGAGCGCTTGCTGATGTATGACCAAATCAGAGAAAGGAGGCCGTGCTGTTTAACCCTCTCCCTTTGTAGCTGCACTTAATGAATGTCACGCGGGCCCACTATAGAAATGATGGAACATCCATTCTGGCAGCAGGAGCGGAGCCCCCCACTCAATGATATGGTGAAATATGCTGAAAATATTCACGGGAGTCTGCGAACATAAACCCATGATTATTTTTTCCCTTAAATCTCAACATTTTTAGCCATTTTATCCCTTTATAATAGAAACTCGGTTCCAAGCAGCTTCTGGTTTTCATAGGAAAAAAACCCCTATTTTCTCTTAAATTAACTATTTCAGTCCAGATGTATTAATGTGAACCAAAGCTTCATTATTTCTACAGCCACGTCTTATCCATCTAAAAATGTCTTGCAAATAAGATCTTTGGCTGTAATGACTTCATACAGTAATTCCAAGGGCCAAATTGAAAGGGGAAGAAAATGGTCATGTAACTTACACACTCTGTCTCTTGCTCTGCTGGCAAGATCCTGACACCCTAACTCAAGTTGAACAGCAAGTTTCTCCAACCACAGTGCTATTGACTTCAGTGGGATTCCTTGCAGAATGAAGTACTAGACATCAGTAAAGAGGGCATAACTGATTCTAGAGCGGGATGGAAGGAACATGTAGCAGGAAAGCTAGTAACCTGCTAAAGTAAGCTAAGCTAGTTCCCATTTTCACCAACTCTCCACTCACCCATCTGATAACTGATTTCTTATTACTTTCTCCCTCTAAGTTATGCTCACTTTTGATGATGTATGGATATAACTCCATTTCCCACCTTTGAAGTTGGACCCCAATCTGCCGTTTTTTGGCTCGGTTGTTCAGCTAGAATCCAGTCTACAGTATGTATTTTTAAGGAGGAAATTCTCAGAAGGTCATGTTTGCTCATGTGTAGAGGATCTGCAGAAAGTCTTAGAGTTTCTTAGCTTTCTCTTATGCCTTATGAGCAAACAATTGATATGTCTACCTAAAACCATGCATCTCATTTCAAGGAGAGAGCATACACTTAAAAACCTGGTGGCTAACAATCTATGAGGGACTAAACTCTGGGTAGCAAGAGAATACACAGCACTCATTTGTGTTATCTTGCTATAACTGAAGAAAAATACTAAGAATGTTAAATTACTTACCAAACAGCTGGTGAAGTTGAGCATAATACTACTTGTGGTGCTTCGCACACAGCATCTTCCGAATGAAATCTTCTGTTTGCTAGGGTTAACCAAATAGCAACTGAGAAAAAACAGGACAAAGGGTGAGGGGTAATGGGCACCTATATGAGAAAAGTTCCCCAAAATGGGACTGTCCCTTTAAAAACGGGATGGATGGTCACCCTACTGTTTGCCCACTGGCCTGAGAGATCAGTAGAAGCTTCCCCTTGTAGCTCCGCATGCGTGTGGTGCCCTCAGCCTGTAAGGACCAATTATAGTGGAAAAGGAGGAGTTTGGCCTCTCTGGCACAGTTGAGCTGTTCCAGGCATGAATTGGGCCTATTGTTATAACCATATGGAATGTATAGTCTATCTGACATCTCTACTACTAAGATGCGCGCACACACACTGGCATTTTATGTTCTGGGATACTGAGACAGAAATGAGTCATGCCAAGCTTAGAACCCAAGGAGTCAGCTCTATTCTGACACTATACATATATATTGCATTCTTCTCTCCTGCCACTAAACTTCCTTATGGTAGAAATGAACTACAGTTAAAACAAGGAGTTGGGGGTGAACAGCCAGGGATGTTGTTGTATATGGTTCCAGCTGTGTCTAAACAATCTGCCCTGTAGTTGTGGGGAACACTGGGTAGATTATCAGAGGAAGGTGGGAAGGAGAAGTCGTGACTATAACAAACAACGAGCAGATAACTAGTAATAACCAAGGATGACCCTTTGCACAGAATTACTGTGGAAAAAATCCCACCCCCGCCAATATTTTCGCTGTAGAGAAATAGTGAGCGTGTGCTGTAGCCCCTTGCACTGCACGCTGCCACTCTGCCATCTTCATGAGAGTTTCTAGTGGTGAGCTGGGCATTGGCGAGAGACAAAGGCCTGGTTTGGAAACAACATGTCGGACAACAGTCCAACATTACATGCAGGAAGCGGTGGTAATGGCTTTTCATGGACTTGCCATGCGGTAACTTTCATGCAACCCAAAGTACGTGTTTGAAGATGAATTCCTGTGTGATAACTAGCATATTAAAGATGCATGAGGTTCTTACTATCCAGTTCAGGAAGGATGTTCCTCTAAACTAGAGGTATGTGTACCCCTGGGGGTTCGCAAAGGTCTTCCAAGGGGTATGTCAAATAATCTAGATATTTGCCTAGTGTTACAACAGGCTATAGAAAGACCACTAGCAAAGTGGGTACAAACTAAAATGTCATACAGACAATGACTTGTTTATAGTTCTCTATACACTATCATATGGTGACTATCGCACTGAAATGTAAGTACAATATTCCAGTTGATTTTATTTTATTTAATTTTATGGTTAAAGTGAGAACATGAGCAATTTTTCAGTACCAGTGTGCTGTGACATTTGTTTTTATATCTGATTTTTGTAAGCAAGTAGTTTTTAAGTGAGTTGAAGCTTGGGGTACACAAACCAGTCAGACTCCTGAAAGGGGTGCAGTAGTCCGGAAAGGCTGAGAACCACTGCACAAAGTGCTGTTAGCAGATCATGTCTGGGTTTGTCAATAACTATATTAAAACATGTTGTTCTTGTTATTTTCCCTTTTTATGAATTCTCTGCATTTAGCTTTTTTCCTTGCCTAATTTACAAAAATTGGCTGGCTTCGCTGGGGGCGGGGGAATAGAATATTTGTGTTGATGTGATGTCAACCTGCGTAAATGAGCCACCCCCTCTGTATATTGTTTTGGATGTTTTTAATTGGTGCATCTTGGTGATTTGGGATCGATCCTCCCTCTTAAATTGTGTCCTTCCTTTTGGACTTGGGAGTAGTTAGTTGCTTACTAGTCAAATATACTGTATGCATCAAAATACAATAGACAAAACCCAGAGCAGAGTGGAGGCTGATTTTTAAGTTGAGCTGAAGAACTGAGTTTAAGACTCCCTCTTCTATTGAAGTGACGTGACACAGGTAGGTTATGTGAGGATCTCAGGTCCTAGTGTGTGTGTTTCAATTGGCAAATTGATTTCTAAACTAATGTGACCAGCTAAATGGTGGTGGTCCCTTTAATCCACAAACTGGACCTGTCTGGCCTTTCCCTGGCACCCCAGAAGTCTGGGCAGAAGAGTTACCCAGCGCATTATTTTGATAAAGAACACTCGGGTCCCACTGTACATTTGATTCCAAAACATCTACTGTCTCTCTGCGCAACACTGCTGCTCCCCTACTTCACCTGTCCACTTACAAATAATAACGATGATGATTCTTGGTGCCTCTTGCTTGAGTTATCTGGTATCTTAGCGACGTCAGGCCACGCCACTAATAACGAGCTTCCTGAAACTTTTGTGCCACCTCAGTCTCTTGCGCTTCAGAGAGAGGATTCTTTTATAATGTATATTTTAGTGTCTCGCCTAGCAGCTCCAGCTGTCTATTGTCCATTCGTTCCCCTTTCCCTCTGCTGCCCAGCCTGGCCCTTGTCGTTTGTCCGTCTTCCCTCCCTGCCCAGAGCGGGCTTGACACAATGGGTGCCCCAAGACAAATAGGCAGCTCGTGCACATAGCTGAATATCGAGCTGTCCTCGTGCTCATCTGGAGCCAGCGCTGAAGGGAATGCTGTGAGAGCCTGCGGATAGAGGAGGGGGGGCAGGAGGGGAGATCACACTCGCCCGCTCTGCTCAGGCTGGGGTTGGCCTTATCTGACACAGGGCCTGGGGATAAAGGGTCTTCTCGCGCACAGGACTGCATTGCCAGTGCTCAGCTGCTGCAACACACTGGAAAGCAAAAGCTGCCGCTGCTAATGCACAGCATCCGGGGCCGTGGTGGTGCACAGGAGTGAAGGAGGGGGGGTGATAAGAAGAGGTTGGGTAGGGTGGGGGGGAGAAGGGTGAGGCATGCATATAAATCATTATTGGCGAACATCTCAGCTCTTGAGCCAGGCTGTCGCTTGCTGCTGCTTGTGGTGCAGCCCAGACATAAATCATAATTCCCCTACAATAGATCCTTTCGCAGCCGCCATCAGGAAAAGTGTGTTGGTTTTATCGATTTTTTGACACCGGGGCCCTGGCAACGGCCGCTCTGAATCATTATGAAATGAAACTGATTAGGAATTCATGGAATACTAAATAAACTTTACGAGCCTGTTGTAAGTTTTTTGATGCATGGGGAGCGGAAAATGAAAACTAATGATATAAAAATTACACAGCGTGCTGAGTATTATTATACTGCTATTGATTTGTTTCAAACTGTACATCAAAATCGAAGTATGCTGGGTGTGCTTGGCTGCCGGGCTGATGCTCAAAAGCATTGGAGGGTTTTTTAATGCTAGCTCCAGCATTTTTTTTTTTTTTTTGGTCATTCCAGAAAGGTTGGGGCCACCACAGAATTGCTAAGGTGCTCTTTGCACCTGCTTATTGTTCTGCAGCCACCCTTTGCAGGTTTTCATTGACCTTTCTCCTCCCCTTTTGCATGCAGACTTTCGCCAGGAGAAAAATATATTGACAAGGATTTTAGCCTAAAGGGATAACTTCCCTCCCCTCACTGCTCTGGAGAATTTTACTTCCGTTTCTTAATAATAGATGGCTTTGTGAAGAATTTGCAAATACGTACTTCACAAATGTGCATGCAAAACTGCACAAAGACATCACTTTGCCTACCACTGAAATGCAGCTGCCTCTGGGTTGATGAATAGCAGCTGATCATAACATCAGTTTGGGACCGGAAATGAAGAATAACTTACCCAAGCTGTTTCACCTCTTTCATTTTATGATATTCATTGTCAGACTCGATTATCAGAATGGTCTCTTCTGCCCTTAAAATCTTTGGAAATAAATCGGCAGGACCTGGGGGAGGCAGTGTGACATAGCGAACAGAGCCCTGGATGGTGATGCAGGCACCTCTGGTTTTGTTTCTGGCCTGCTGGATCACCTTGGGCAGGTCACTTCTGGCTTCTTTTGAAAAGTGCTGTAACAGAACGAGATGGTATCTGGTTGCTCCTATTTTCTACTACTTACAATATGAGAGAGGGAGGGAATCAACTTAAATTAAGAGGCAACACATTTAAAACAAACGGTAAAGATGTTTCACTGTAAGGATGTTGTTGAGGCTAATTGCTGAGGAAGAGTTGAACGGAGATTGGCCATCCTATGCAATAAAGAGCTGCGCCATAATTGTGGTGAAATGAAAAGGCTCCTCATGTTTCAGGTTCACACTGTGAACCTGGAAAGACCTTTCATCCCATGGAATAGAATGGTCCAAGTGTGGGCCTTTAGCGGGTTTTTATTCAGCATACGTTACCATTGGAGATAGGATAGTGGACTAGAGGATGAAATGGTTCATTACATACAGAGATAGTGATCGTCACATGGGACCTGCACCTACTGTGGTACAGTTCTTTGGCTAGCAAATAACAGACATGAGAGTTAACATTTGCATGTAACGTTTTAGATCCATCTTGGAATAAAAGCCATCTTTGAGGGCTCTGGTTTCTTACAGCAGATATCGGAGGAGTCCGCTGCTGTCACATTATTCTTTTGGTTTTCAACATATAGATATTTTACAACATTTGAGCGCCTTGGGAAATAATTAAAAGCACCGACACCTCACCTGACACACACAGCCGTAGAAAATCGGAGCCTTCGGGTACAGAAAAGCAACTAGTCTGCAAGAGCCAGACTTGCCCATTTTTGCAGAACTGGTAGCTTCCTTGACACTGACATGCACCAGACCCTACAAACTTCAGCCCCTGCAAACACTTGGGCAGATGGTTGGGTTTTGCAGTTTGCATAAAAGCCATCAATATCGGGCTCGTTAGGACCAATTCTGATGTCTAGGTGTCCTCATGAAGGTCATTCTGACTTGGCACGTGTGCCTCTACTGATCTCAGCTGGGGGAGTATGGCATGGAGGAGAGGGGCAGTGTCAAGGTACTTCATGGTTAACAGGTGACCTCAACGTCTCATGTACCACTTGAAAGCCAATGAGCAGCCGGTGCAGACTCTGGAACACTGAAGTGGCTTCCAAGGCCTCTTCACAAAGGAGTATTTGCCTTCTGCCCCGGCTTCCATTTTGGAGCAGTAGTTCCATATTTAAAGTATGATGGATGAACCGAGGACCCGATCCTGACAGAAATGGTTGCAACCTCCTGACGAGATGATTGCCCAGCAGCTTAGAGACACTCTATGACATGGAACTTTTTAGAGGTAGGCTATTGTGTCAGCCAACTTCCCAGCCAGTGTTGCTGGTGATCACCAGTGGATTAAACCTATCGCCCATAGATGAAACTATGATCTTGGAGAGAAGGAAGAAATTCAACAAAATCAAGAACAAGCGAGAGAGAAAATTTAAGCCACTGGATATATATAAGCTGCTGATCTGCAGGGGACTAAGCTGCCACATCCCTCAGTATTCTCTTGAGACTGTATTTTTCTGTGTGTAAACCTCACACAGCTCCCCATGCATCTCTGTGATAAACTTGGATGGCTTTTGCCTCTGTGCAAAAGGCTAAATCCTAATTTGTGATCTCAAAATTTGGGGGTGATCTAAATTCACTGAAGATGATGTTGTTGTTTCAAACCCATTTTAAAAGTTCTGTCCCATCCCTCACACATCTTCGATGTCTTGGGCTGCATGTCATGGTATCTTGGACTTGAAGGCCATCAAATCAAAGCAGCTCATCTGCACAGGCAGCCAATTGACTATCAGTCCTGTGCTCCATTCTCTTCACTTCCTCCCGCTGAACGTTGGGCCAAATGTAAGGTTTCAGTTCTCATTAAAGCCCTCAAGGAGCTCTGCCCAACTTATCTGAGGCATCCCCTCTGTCAGCATCAGCCTGACCCCTCCCCCGCATGATAGCTGCATCCCACCGGATCAATGCGGGGGTAGGGGGGAGAGGGTTTTTTTCTGGCCAGCTGTTGCAGAACTCACCCCTAGAGAAAATCAAGGTGACCATGAATAAGAGCCCGTTCAGAAAACAGTGCAAAACCCACTCCCTGCAAAGTACACTAACATTTTAGATTCTGTTGCAGACCCACATCTAAAATTTGTATCATGGTCTGTATCCCCTGAATATAGACTCTATGATATCAAATATAGTCTATGTTGTATGCTGCATATGAAGTATAATGTGTACATACCACTCTCCTTCACTAAATAGTCAGCATTGCTCAGTTGTGTGTCATAGGCTTTATACTGCCAACCGCTAAAGGAGATCTGCTAACTCAGGTAGTAGTGGGGCCTGTGCTTTTTGAGCAGGAGGCTCCGAGTTCTGTTCCTGCCGTCACCCCGAAGTTCTGAACGGCCACAGAGTGAGTCACTGACCCCAGACATTCTTTTTGCAGCTGTGGATTTTGTGACAATAATCTAGGTGATGCTGAGATTTGGTCTATTGTGAATGGCGGAATCCTTCTGAATGACGCTAGTTTTCTGCTGTTATACCCCAGGCAATGCTGTCTCTATCTAGCAGGGCATACCTGCGCTTAGGATTTTCCTAAGATATGTATATTGAATTTAGATTTGTGCTCTTAGTACCTTCGCTCATTCATTCCGAGCCATATTGACTACATAAATTGAGTGTTACAAGTAAGAGAGTTTAGCCATTATTCTCTCGGCGATTTGATTTAATGATCTGGTGTATGTTTTGGGGTTGGTTTGTTTGTTTTTGTGTTTGGCCATGCCTCCTGTTTTTTCCATTTTCACAGATTCTTGGTTATCCCGATTTAGCATATTTTATATTTGCTGTTTAATGCTTTTTGCTTTGGAAAAGGTGCATTTCTCATGATCAGTTTAACTTCTGTGTGTGTGGTATGTTTGGGTGTATGTTTTTTTTTTCCTTTCCTCCCCTCTCCACTGATTATACGGAGTTAAATGCAGCTGCCTATTTGACAGGGAATATTGTATACTGTATGTGGAGTGATATACAGGTCAGTATATTACTGATGAATAAAAGTTTTCTCCGAAGGCAGCTGCTGCAGATTACTTAGTGCTTGACATGGCGTGTCTTTGTGTCACTGTTACTGGGTGAAATTAAATCAGAACAGGAAAATATTAATTTAAAGTAGGGGATAGAGGCCGCTCGTTTCCAATTACTCTCTACCCTGTCAGCTTTATATGGGCGCAAACAAGGAAGGAGGCTGGATTAATTGCTTTGGACTCTGCCCCACTACAGGCCCAATTATAGAAACATATTGGCTCCCAGCATTATTACATACACTGCTGTGCAGGAAATTGTGTGAAATTTTAACGGATTTCAGATGTAATAATAGAGAACACGATTCAGGACAGCATTAGCAGTCTGGGTGGAATCTTTATAGATGGGTTAAGGTTAAGCTGTTTGGGGGTCCTTTGTGTATTAAAGGATCATCTGGTTAACCCATGTACTGGGGGCTTTTGATATTAGCCTGGGAGCAAATGGAATAAAAACATTTATCGTCCGACAACAAGGAGCTAAATCCTCACTCCTCAGTCAGGATGAGGGCAAAAACATCTAGCGCAATAAACACAAGGATTGCATCTGGCAATATTCTGCTGTTGGAGATGAAACGTGGTTGTATCTTAGATTTCTTGCATGGTATTAAATATAGTGATGGTCCTAAATATACCATTGAAGAGGTTTCTAGTTCATATCTCCTCTTGTGTGACACTGACCTGCAAACCAAAGCTCTGAAATGAGAGCTATTGATGCAACATAAAACAAAACTAACATTTAAATACCTACTGCCCAGTGGACATTTTGGCATAGGTAGTTGTTGGTGTAGATTTAGGTTTACTCTCAACACAGAGAACGGCGCAGGCCTTCCCCTGAGGAGTATACAACCTTAATTGTGTGCCTCCCCCGCCCCAGTGGGTGTACAATATATATTTGTGAGTATGTTAAAGTTTTGAGTATCACAGCTCTAAAGACAGATAAACATTTTTTCCAGGCTTGTTTTCTTAGGTGTTTGGGAATGCATTTGGAGACACAATTCCTTTTGTTTTAGTTTCTTCTTAAAAGGTCCTTTCTGGTCTGAAAGGGATAGATCTCAGGGTGCATTCCTTTCGTTTAAGTATGTTTTACAAAATGAACAAGTTCAGTTTAGTATAAGAGGGCTTGTGTGCAAAGGCAAACCAGTTGATCTGGATGAGTCCATATTGGTTTTCTTCAGTCTTCCTGTTGCCGTCGTTCAGTCGGTACTGATGTGGGGCCAGTTTGTGTCAGTGAGTAGTGCCTTTTGGTGCCTGTTTCAAAGCCAGCTGGACAGTTTGGCTACTAGCCCAAAGCTTGATTTCCCCCCCCCCCTTTCACTCTCCCTGATTAGAGATAACAAGCTGGTTCAGCTTCATTGGACTAACCCTGTTATCTCCCACCTGGATCTTGCCTACCTATTTATACCTGCCCCTGGATACTTCAACTGCATGCATCCAACGAAGTGGGTATTAGCCCACGAAAGCTTATGCTCTAATACTTTAGTTAGTCTTTAAGGTGCCACAAGACTCTTTGTTACTTCTGCAATCCCAGACTAACACGGCTACCCCTCTGATTCAGAATATCTGTGTTCTACAGATGGGGAAACCAAGTCCCTTATGGGATGCCCAGCATATTTCCCTAGTAGCTGTGTAGACCCTTGTGGAGTACTGTATGCTATATTTATTTAGTTTAGATGCAGGCTGCCACATACTGCTAGTGTCACATTTTCACTGGTGACTGATGCACGGTTTTAGGAAAGTGGTGTGTGTAATCTGTCTGCCTGCTGACTAAAACAGCAGCCGAGGTGAACCAGTATTGACACCAGTGGGAATTCAGTTTTACACAGGGCCTCCTGCATCCAGACTCATGTTTACCCTGGTTTCAGTTACGGTTCCTTAACTAAAGTAATTAATCTGTCCAGGCTGCCAGAGACTTGTCTACATTAGGGTTTATCTACCCCTAGGAAGAGGGCATTTGGGAGGGACAGTGACCGTGCGAGGCATATGACCCTAGCATAATAAGAGGAAGCAGCACCTGCAAGACTTTCTCTATGAGGATATCATGAGAGTGGGACAGAGCCAGCAAATGGGAGTCCAGGTGCATTCACAGGAAAGTGTCTTTTAACGTGCAGTGTCTATCAAAGTGAGAATAGTGACTTGAGGTTCACATTGTCTGGGTGGGCTCCACCAGGAGGGTTCATACAGGACATCTCCATAATGTGTATTGAGGAGCCATTTCCTTAGGTACACCTCCACAGTGTCTTTGCACATAAACGACAGTTTTGT
The DNA here is from genome assembly GCA_007922305.1 of Dermatemys mawii. Lineage (NCBI taxonomy): Eukaryota > Metazoa > Chordata > Testudines > Dermatemydidae > Dermatemys > Dermatemys mawii. The sequence continues at coordinate 6,207,009 of ML677374.1, forward strand.
GCCTTCTAGCGGGGATGCAATGAAGTTGCAGTGCAAGTGGTGATTTAAGGTGGTGGGGGAAATACACTAACAGCTGTCTGGAAAGCCCAGGACTTTAGTATTTGTCTAACTGAAGAAAGCTTATTTAGCTCCCGGTTGATTATTTTGAGGAGGCTACATCTCTGGACCAACTCCTTTTCTCCCACTGGTTGTGCTCCCCATTCAGAGGGCCAGCAGTACTCACAGAAACCCAAAAAGTGTCGGTGTCCTATTTGCAGTTTGCGCCTGCTTTAAAGCAGAACAGGGAGAGAACTGGATTTATGATGTTTGGTTTGGGAAATCTATTTTTGTTCCCTGTAACCAATTGCCTTTTAACTATGAGTGAAGAGCAATGGATAGAGATCTCAGGGGAGACCCGCGCTGAATCTTATTCGCAAGGAGATGACAGTGTGAAAATTCTTTTGGCATTGAAGGTGCATTGATAGAACAGCAAAAAAAAAAGTGTCCAGGAAACTAAAGCAGCCCAAGATGTTCTGAAGCGGCCTATAACTTCTTGACAGATCTGGGAAAGAGTATTGGAGACTTTACTGTCAGTTACCTTTCGAGTTTAACAAGGAGCCAGATGCTGTTTCTGGAAGTGTCTTTCCTGGCTTCGGAATTTTAGCTTATTAAAAATTGGGAAGAGCAAAAGTACGCAAAAATCCTTTCCATCCTTGCAGTTCATTTCACGGGGGGGAGTTTGCAAAAGCATTCAGTGTTGGCCTGTCTCTGCTGCCATTTGAAGCCAACAAGGAAGTGTAGTGTTGACTGCAGGGGGAAGCTGGTTTAGACCAACGCAGAGTGCTTTTGACAGCCCAATAGGTGTATGTTAATACGACCATAAACTGGTTGGGGGTAGCTGGGTGGGTGCATGCCTCTGATAGATAGAATTTGAACTTTTGGACAGTGTTTGGCATATCCCCTGTATTGCTGACAGAACGGAGATTCTCCTTTAAGTCAACCGTGGGCAGGAGGATCCAAATCTATTCCTGGTGTCACTAAAGTTCAAAGTGACCCTGGAGCGTGCCGCATAGTGACAGGCAAGCAACAGACCTGCTTCCCCATGGTACAGCACAAATATGGCACAAATTTCAAAGCAACATTAACCCACTAAAGGGAAAACTGTAACAAAACTAAACAAGCCATTAGTCAGTTGTGTCATCTAAAAGATGGTGCCCCCAACAGAACAGTGCTTGTTAGCGTCATGGCTGGAAGGCACTGGCTCGACAGAAGAGCAGCCTCTTACCTAGTTGGGATCTGAGTATTGGTTGAAATATTTCCGGTCAAATACTAGCTCAAACCATCTGGCCTTGATCTGTGCAATCAAACCTGAAGTGGTTCAGATATAGGTAATAGGTGTTTTAAAACTGGGTGGGAAGAGCTAAAGCTTCGTCATTAACACTGAAAGGCAACAAACGGTTATGCTGATACAAAATGTTTTTTCTTCCAGAATGCATGGTTAATCTGGGTAACTCACTGCCACAAGGTATCCTTGATGCCAAGGCCTTTGTGGAGCCCCAAAAAGATTCAGATCACTGGGGATGTTCTTGTGCTTTTTATGAATGTATAAGTAACCTAAAAAGAAACTTTCATGCTTCCACCCAGCATAAGCCAGCTACTAACTTATGGGGAAACTTTCCTGGGAGCAGGTTATTTCAGAACTGCCTGCTACAGTAGTGTGTTTGCACCATTATCTGAAGTGCCAGTCACTGGCTACTATTGGAAATGGGATGTGGGACTAACTCTTGGCTCTGTTTGGAATGAGAATTTGTTTCCTCTTTTATCAGTGTAAAGTAAAGGTCATTCTGACCCTGGTATTCGGATGTCCAGAATGTGCTGTGATATTAACCTGTCTTGTTAACTGTGAACAAATTGGAAGTGGATTGTTCTCTGCCTTCAGTTCTGAAGCCCCACTGTTATTGATATATCCACAAACACTGATCCACGACATCAGCGGTAATTGTTCTCTCTCCTGGAAAAGACTCTCAGTGAAACTGGAGAGCAGGGGTGGGAAGGGCGGAGGTACAAGTGCCTCCTCTGGGGTTCTCAGAAAAATTACCTCATTGGAACTTCACCAAGTTCTGTATGTGCTAATATTACAGACAAGTGCTTCTCTGCAGTGGTGATGGGTGCACAACAACAATGCATTTATATAGCAGCTTTTCTCTGGGGACCTCCAAAGGTTTACAGGGATGGGAATGTCGTATAATCCCGATCCATCAAATGGGGACACTGAGACACGAAGGGCAAGGGGCTTGCCTCAGGTTCATGGTGGAGTTGTCAGTAGAACAGAGGTGTCCTGTCTTTCAGCCGCCTGCTCTAATCACAAAGGACCTGGAACAACACAGTGTTGAGTCTATGGAAGCCGTTTCATTGACTTGAACAGATTTGGATCAGGCCCTGGATGAACTGCCCCTTATGGGATCATACGAAGTGGCCAAAGCTAGCAGTTCTGCCCATGAACGTCAAAGACAGGTGTATAGTAAATTGTAGCTGGATCTGCCACTGAGCATCTCTCTATAAGGCTATGATTCAGGCATCCCTGGAGCCATAGGAATGGCTCTGCTCTACTGATTTTGACTAGGCCCTGTAGTTTTACTGGAGCAGTAAAGCCACTTTCCTTTTACGTTTAAAAGGCAGCAAATAACAAGTACAGTTACAAAGACAACTAAAATCAGTCCCACTGCTTTTTTTTAAACAAGAAAAGTATTTAAATTTGAATTTTAACTGTGATTGTTATAGTGGGGTGGGAATCAGTTCTCTGGAATGCTTCCTGGCTTGAAAAATGCTTTATTTTATGTGCCCTAGAAAGGCTCTTATAAAATGTGGTAAGGGATCTCTCTCTCTCTCTGTGCGCACACAAGACCTGAGAATACTCAGTGCTATCCCAGCACTGCTGGCCGGTTGCTCAGATATATATCACTCCATTAGCATCTAAATCCTTCAGCTCTGCAGTCAGATTTACTGGGTTGTGATGGCGAGTGGATTCACTGGGCCACCTACACCAGAGCTCTGCACCACGTTTCTTGGAGCAGTGAATTACAAAAAGACTAGGAAAGAAATCCAGTGATTTCAGTAACATTTTTTTCTTTAACAAGGAGCTGGGCTAAATGACCATGTATTTCTTTGTTGATTGCTAAAGCTGTGCTTGTTTGGGGTTTTTGTTTTGTTTTAAATTGTCTCTTTACAACCCATCCCATGGGGTGTGCAGGCATTAAACCAAAACAGATCCCGCAGACTTGAAGTAAGTGAAGCACGAGCTTGTTTTAGGTATTCATCTGGAGAGGAAGGAGAAACACCCATAATTTTTTTTTTCCTTTAAAAAGTTGTTAGGGTACAAAGTGTCCTGATCTTAGTTTAACCCCCCCAGCTCCAGTGTAACATTTGCTTGGGCCTGCGCATGTGTATATCTTATAAACCGAGGTCAGATACGTTTCTGGCAACAATACTCCAAGCTCTCAGACTAGAAGGATCTTTCGTCAGTTTGAATTGGACTGGATTTCAAAATAGGTCCCTGAGGTGAAGGGCCAATATCTCAAGCCATTAAATCATGTTTTATACCAACCCCTAATAATGAATGAAGTGCCATTTCATACAACACCTAAGTTAGGATTTTATTGATTAACTCTCATCTTGGCATTCCACCCAAATCTAAGATGTATTGCCTGCTGTAATTTTTACATTAGCTGTCAAATTCATCTTGTCTTCCCTAGGTTATGATGTGTACAGAACAGACAATAAACAACATCACCGTTTGAGTGTTTATCTAATGAATATACACAGACCAGGAAGATTAATAATGATTTGATAGGCAGAGCCAAGAGGCAGGAAATAACCACATTCTGTAAAGCCCTGGATCATGATTTGAAATGAACAGGAGTGCTTGAAGAGGGGAAACAAGCTTTTTTTCCACCCCACACACCCCACTTTACCTTGTAGCACATAGTTCAAAAATCTCAAGAAGGCAAAGATGGAAGCTTTTTTTTTTTTTTTTTAAAAAAAGCATTCTACTCGCTTAAATACTACAGTGATGCACGCACAAGAAATAGCTACATTTACACATTGCCTACAAAGGTATAGTTAAGGATTATTTAAAGAATCAACTTTATTTATTATCAACTTTAAATATATAAATATATTCAATATAAAATGAAATATAAATGTATTCAAGGAACATATCTGTTAACACTATTAAGTATTAACACATGTTAAGTTAAAGTTGCCCTTGATGAGTTCTCTTTGGGGATTGAATCGACGACCTCCTGGATTTTGGAGGGCTATCCACTAGAGGGAGACAAACAGCCACACTTTGTTGGTGTGGGATTATACTGTATTTACACTTTATTCCTCTTCAGTTCGGGATTTGGGGCACAAAACATGCATAATACCTCCGTATAAGTCTCCTCCCACCTACTGCCCTCAGCTGGATGGAATGCTCTTTTAAGACCTGCTCCAATGGGATTGATTGTATTCCATCTGAGCCCATGTCAGGTTCCCCAAAGTGAGTCTGATACACTCCTTCCAGGTAAATGGAGAAATAACTTAATTTTGGTTAGAAGCATCCACAGGATTGCCCATTATCTGCATTAAGGGAAGGGTGTGTGTGTATGTATATCTATATCTATATATATCTCATCACAACTCTCAGCTGCTCTGCCTCCCTTTAGTACAGTAATCTGAACCATTTGCCATTACTTGTTGGGTGATGACAAGTTACCTTAGGTTACCCATGCCTAGATCAGTGCAAAGAAATGCAGACCCTCAGGATGAGATAGGGAAGTAGAGAAAGGAGAGGAGGCTTTAAAGAATGAGAGGAATCTGTCACAATCCCATCAATCTGTATGGGTGCCCGTTAGTGTCCTGTAATTGTGTCCCTGCGGGAGGAGAGGGATGGAGGCAATGAATCTGGGCCTTAAATTGGGCTTGGGAGCTGTTTGTTTGATTGAAGATGGGATATATGGTCCACAGGTGTTAACATAACCCAGTCATTGGCCAACATGAAACCATGTAAAACAAGATTGGGGTTTGGAATAGAGAGATCTCACCCTGTTGAGTACCATGGCAAACAAACCATTAAAAATCCTTTGTACCTTTTATTAAAGGTACAGAAAAAAGGGGAAATGGTGGAAGCATTTAAAATATAAAGTGTTAAGTCAGGCTTTTGTTTTAACAGTGTTGTTTATGTTTCCTTTCTCTGGAGAGCGTTTTAGAGGGGGGCGGGAAACTCCTTGTCTCATGGTCTCTTAGGTGGTATTAAAGACAGTAATAACTGTCCTGTTGGGTAAAAAAAGAAGAAATCCATTAGCTGAGATGGACTGGAGCTGTTGCTGCAGTCGTTAAAGTCCATTTCTTCCCCACGTGGTGGTTGGGATTCAGGTGCAGGAGAGGGGGTGATGTCATCTGGATCCTTCTCTCTGGCTCAGTCTGGTCAGTATAATGAAGGCTGCAGATCTCAGGAAATGGTAGGGGAGTGAAGCCATGATGGTAAGGCTTGTTTCAGTAGCTTGTGTCTGTTCTTCCTCTCTGTTCTATCTGTTCTTTTCTGTCTTTCCCCAAAAAGTCTCTCAAAGGAAATGATGGGAGGAATAGCCCATCCCCTCGTTATTTTTGTCCACTAATTAGGCTTAATATCTGATGCACCAATTTTGGTTAATTAACTTCTGGCTCCACATCAGTTTTTTAACAAGCATAATTTCAACGGGCCTCAGTGTGGCCTTTTTCATTCAGACTAATCCAGTTTCTCTATTTAGTTCTCTTGAACCTGTTTAATTTTCTTTATTGTAGGTCATTGTGACATCTTACAAACTCATATTTCCTTTTTACAGTTTAACTGAACATTAGGGTAAATTTATAAGCCCATTTATCACAAAAATACCCAGGACACCAACCCAAGAACAGGAATCCCTTGAAGAGTGTTTTGCATAGAGTTGTCACACAATACTAGGTCAGTGTTGTCCAATGAAACTTGGCCTTACTGTGCATGAAACTGATATGTTTTCATGTCTAAGTCTGCTTTTGTTCCTCAGACATCACGTTTTATCCCCCTGTGCTAGTTCGTCAGACATCGCTCATTGGCTGCCATTTTGTTACCTCTGTTATATTTGTGTGGAACTGAGGCTTTAAAAAATGGCAGCTTGCCAAGTTTCCTGTGAGAGCTAGAATAATCAAATGACTATGTTGCTTCCCTAGGCTTGTCCAATTTACAGGGGGGTCTGAAAAGGGAAGTTCTTCCTGTTTGTTCCTTTAAGGTTTTGAGTCCGCCAATAGAGAAGTTAACCTTCGTAGGCTCTTTCTAGAATATTCTAGGATTTTGGATTGAAGAACATGGCTTTTCTTCACTGAAAATACTCTCCAAACTAAGGCCCTGCTCATGAAAAGCTTACACGCATGCTGAGCTTTTATGTCCTGTGAGTGTTCTCATTGAAATAATTGGGGCTTCCAGCACCGTGTGATGTTAAACACCAGTGCCAATGCGATGCTGCTGATCTCATTAGGTCAGTATTGACTGTTGTTGGTACAGCTCTGTCTGCAATGTAACAAGTGTTAAGGGAAGCAGAGCTGTGCAGTCGGTAGGGCCTGGGATCGGCAGGAAACAAGAGTTCTATTTCCAGCACTTACACTGAGATCAATCTGACCTTGCATGAGTCAGTTGGGGCCTGGTTAGCTCAGAGCTGCTGAGCACCCATAATCTCCACTGACATCAACGAATGCTGAATGCTCATCATCTCTGAAAAACCATCCTTAATCTTTCTGCGGTTATGATCACTGCTTGTCATGCTGGCCAGTGTTGTCTCATTGTTTCTTTGTGATCCCCTGTCTGTCATATGCTGCTTGTCTTATGCTTAGCTTGTAAACTCTCCAGGACAGGGGCTGTCTCTTTGTTGTTTTGTACAGCACCTGGCACAAAGGGGTCCTTATCCCCAACTAGGGCCTTGAGGTGCGACATAATAATAAAGTGTAGCTGCAATCCAGCTTTCCTGTTGTAAAAGTGGGATAATAATATGTAGCACTTACAGCATGTTTTGTTTGTAGATCTCAAAGCCCATTGCAAAAGTAGCAAAGTACAATTATTTTATGACTATAGGCTTAGATGACAGTAAGGAAGGGCTAGTAAAGGTCACTGTATTTCAAAACATACTCAATGCAGATTGTAATACAACTTTTTAATAAACTACTGAAAAATGTGGAAGACAGCAAACTGAGCCTCATAGTGAATTGCACCTGCATCTCAAGGGAAAATAACACTTCTCCTTTGGTCAGTGTTTGTGTTTGCATTTTCCTTTTATACATCACAGCATGAAACAGTAACACATTACAGTACAAAGCAATACACCACTTATCTAATCACTAGTATAATGTAGGGTAGATACTTTGTGTGGAGAGAGAATGCAACAGAATACATGGACAATAGATTGCCGCCGATATGGTTTGCGTTAGACAATTGAACCAATTATACTGTTCCGGTCACTTCTCTGAGATGGGAGCACGTTTCCCGGGCCTTGGTAAAAGTAATTGGCATTGCTATTCATCTGAGCAGTCCCTCATCGAGACTGTGGGAAAGGAGTGCCATGCAGACTGGAAAGTCTCACTACTTGTGGCCATCTAAAAGATTTCATGGCTCTCTTTGATAGGATAATAGGAGTGTTTCACTCCGTTGTCCTGGGCAGGGTTTAATGTCATGAACTGATCTGGCCTACCTAAATTCATACTGTAATTTCACTTAATGGGCATTTTTGTAATCTTCTGTCTTTAACGGTTGTGTGGTGTTGGTAGTACTGAAAGCAGCTGTTGCGCTTCACCTCAGAAATGGCTGCATTGCAGCCAGGAGTGAAGTGACTCTTGCATATGTAAACTTAAGACAATATGTACATTATAGAGTGCTTTGCTTGCATCCCTTTAGGATGAAAAGACCTAGGCCTGGTCCACACTATCGGGGAGGGTCGACCTAAGATACACAACTTCAGCTACGAGGTTTAACTAAATCAGTTATTCAATGTGGTGGTATAGGGGGAAGTCTCATAAATCCATTTAAACCTGGCTTATAATGGCTTAACTTGTATAACCATCATTAAACCAATATGTGTATCCACAGAGGAGTTAATTATTATTCCTGACTTCTAGAAATGGAGACCCAGAGAGGTGAAGGGCCAGATTCTGATACCTTCATTCAAGCTGACCAGCACTTAACTCCATAAAGATTTCCGCATGCATTGAATGGGATTAGTGAGGGAGTAAGGCACTACTTGCATCCTCTGCAGTAACCACTAGACCCTTCTCCTTCCCTGTTGGGGAACTATTGATTTTTTTTACTATTTGACTCTAGTCTTCCTTGCTATGACTTGCAAGTTATCTCCTGGCCCGTTGGAGGTACCATCCATTCATGGACAGATTATCAGAAATCTCATTTTGTTTGTGATCCAACTCCCATTTTAGCTCCTGACACCCTTTCTTAGGTCTTTAATCTCCAGCAAAAATAAAAAATGCTTCCAAAAACTTCACACCCATCCCAGCATGGAAACAGCACTGCTTTGTAAAAGCACTTCAGTGTTCTATTGATTCCATTGTCCAAGTGTCTTTGGAATACATATATACAGTTTTTTGATCTTTGTAACTTGGAGGAGAGCAGAGAGCAAGCAGACGTGATTGCAGGTATCAATATGCTAACACGTAACCTTATTGAAACACTGTCAGCATGAAAACACTGGGTGAAATTGACAAGGGTATTTTTCTTGTTGTGCAGCGTCTCCTGCCAAACACTGTCTTTGCGTTCAGAAGCAAAAGGAAGATTAGCAGAGATGCCTTTCTGTGGGGAGGAAGGGAATGGGAGAAAATATATGGAGCATCTATTAGGGCTTGCATGGTACATTAAATTGTCTGTAGATTTTTTTTTTCTCCTCAAAGCAAAATTAATTATTGGGAGGTGATGTTCCTTTAATGAGCATCATTTAATTTAAACAATGGACCAGTGCATTACCATTATGTCTCTTACTGAATGTGGTGTATTTTTTTACACTAAATCCTGCTATTGTTACACAGTAGTGCTACAGTGGAGGGACGTGTCAGAGAACTGAGTGAGAAGAGCATCTTGGCAGCTGAGAATCACACCTACACACACAGAATCTGATCCTCCTCTGCCTGTGGGGGACCCCGCTTGACATTCATTGCCTATCTGATCAGCTTATTTCTGGATGCAAGAATCACAAATGGGTGTCAAGGTGACAGTTGGGTTCAGATTAATCAGCGAGGCAAGGAATGGGAAGGCAGAAAATATGCAACCCCAGTTGTGCATCGTTGCCAGTTCGATTTCTTTTTTCTTCCTCTTAAAGTACACAAACATACAGTAAGGAACACTGGGAAATGCTTGTGGGCTGATGTGAGCTTAGTGCCATTGCTGGAGAAGGATATTTTATTTTGCCCGACACACTAGTAAAAATAATAATTTAACATACAAAGCATGCCTCTTCCCTTTTTCCTCTCCCCACCCCGTACCATAGGAAGTATGTGGGCACTGAAAAATATTGAAGTGTGTCACTGTGGGTCTGGTTTTTATATCACTTTAATATGGACATTGCAACAGATTACTGCAGGCTCTGATAGGTAACAGCTCCACTATATAATCATCTCGGTATTTATGAAAGGACTTTAAAGATACATCAGGAGAAAATTTGATTTAAAAACTACAAGGCTAGTTGCTATTAAAAAACTGTGTAAATCAGTTTGTGTCCAGAATCCACTTTGGCGGTTTCAGATACTCTTTATTTTAATGCCAGGTGCCAGAAAGGGTTAAACTCAAAATCTGCATTTAGACAGCTAATTTTTCATGAGCACAGTGCTCCTTTTCAGGATTTCCAAACCTTTGCAATGCTTTGGAAAGACTGATACAGATATGTCCTTATACATGCCCCTGACAGGACATGCCTTGCTCCAGATGTGTTGTCAGACATTTATAATGCATTGTTTTTATTGTAGATACTTAAATTTACTTCAGCGGTTTGATTAAACATAAAGTAACCGAAGAAGTCTGAACTACTGTAGATCTGTTCTATCGTGAATAGAACAAAAAATCGTCATAATATCTGCTCTCAAGAGTTCTAAGAACTGGCCCAAAGTCCCTAGAAAATGATTGTCTCTAACCTTCACTATCAACATTACCAAATGTCTTTGCTGCCCTCTGGGGCCTTCTCCAAAGCCTATTTTCATTGGCTTCAATGGACTTTGCATCAAGCCCATAGCCTTTCTCTTCTGTGCTGCCGAACATTGTGTTCTAAGCACTCTGATTTTCAGCTTTGTGTATCTAAGTTTTTTTGTGTCAAGTGGAACCTCGGCTGAGGAGAAGCCAGCTCCTATCTGAGTTTCTATTTTTTTTTTCCAGAACACATTTTGGATGCACTCAGTATATAAATAAAATCTAAAATCTTCACCTGTTTGAGGAATAGTCTCTCTCCTCCCACCCTCCTGGTGAATACTATATTCTTCTCTTCCTGTCTGTAGTGTTTTGGGGTTCTCTATTAAGTTATTGCATCTTACCCCCAAGATAGCATTTCAGTGGTGGATGGGGGTGGATGTGTAAGAGAGAGACTATTTAGTTTGTAAAACTCTTTATGTGGAAGGATACTATGGTAAAAGTGATAGTCACTCAAAATATATTCGCATGAACAAATGGTCTTATCAGACATGTTTGCATGTCTCAGGTTTTGTCACTTTAACCTTCCATGCTCCTGTTCAGTGCTCAGATCCACACTGCAGCATTAAACAAGTGCCCCGACCATGGGTTATTTTTCACCTGCTAGTTCTGCAATACCAAAAGGAAGGATTTTAAAAAAATATTAAGGAGAAATGTAACTCTCCCTCTCCCCCCCCCCATCATCTCCATTTTGGAGCTTTGGTACGATATACTCTAGAAATCACCAATCTGATTTCCAGCACTAGCTGCCAAGAGACAAGATTGTCTCAACATTGCATGTTCTGTTGGCTTGTGTAAAAGCACTTTTCAGGTGTTTGATTTGGCTGTGGAATACATCCATAAGGCTCCATAATGAGGAGGTATCCGCACCCCTTTGGTATCAATATTGCCTCTCCGGGGGTCTCTCTAAGTAATTGTCTATATGGTTCAAGCCTAAGTCAGGTTATCAGGGAGCAGCTGGTCTGAGTCCAGTCTAGATGGCCTGAACTCTTCTCAGATCTTGAACTTGCATGCGTGGGTGCAAGATGTTGTGTAAGATGCTCTGTGTAACGTGACTGAGGGAGGCGGCACGGTCCTTATCCAAATAATTCCCTGTTTCTCCCCAGTCAAGCCTACCAGCCCTCTGGTTTGCCACCCTGACATTGCAGAGCGAAGGAAAGCAGGAGGGCTCTAGTCTCTTAGGCTCTCCCAGGCCTTCGAGGGAGATGGCAAATTAGCTTTCTGGGCTGAGCAATTTCATTCCCATCAATGTATGGGCTAGGTGGCTCCCCTTTTTGTGAGCCAAAGGCCTGGGCCTAGCCAGCCCTCCTCACTGAAGAGGCACACCTAAGAGGGATCCACTCTTCCACTGTGAAGGGCAGCAGGACTCTATAGAGGGGAAGGGAAGCTCAGGTGGTGTTAGAGAGACGTAGACACACTCCAGCAGGGAAGACCCTGAGGCCAGGGGAGTTGCTCCAGCTAGGAAGGGCTTGGAGAACCCTGAGCCGACCAGGGGAGTCTGGGGCAATGCCCAGCTTAAGGCCGGAGGGGAGACCTGTTTTGGGTTCCTTTTTGAACTTTTATCTAAATAAACCAGACCCTAAGGTAGGCAGCGGCTGCTGGTGGGCTTGTACAAGCCACTTTTTTGAGGAACCCAGAAGGGAAACTGAGGCCAGAGGCTGCTTACACGGCTGCCCTGAGGCCGCCAGAGGATGCCTTGGAGGAGGACCCTTGTGGACAGTGGCCTTGCAGAAAAGACTCAATTTCTCCTTCTGCCCTGGCTGGGTTTGGGCATAACAGTCTGAAACAGTACCGTGCCGGCTGGTGCTCAGGAGATGGGGTCAGAGGGCATATTACTACTGGTAGCTGGCACCCCATCGCACCCTCTGTCTGAGGATCTCAAAGCCCTTTACAAAAGTGTGTTAATCCTCTGTTTCCCTGTGAGATTGGTAAGTCTCATTATCCCTATGCAGGCGAAGAGGGAGACACCCAGCCGTCAAGCGACGGGTCCCAGCAAGCCAGTGGCAGGGCCAGGGACAAACCTGACCCAGCTCTAAGCACTAGACTACAGTGGGTCTGTGCACCTTATGTACAAAAGTGAAGTCATGACCATTCTAGGCAATGCCAGCTTTACAGGGTCCTAGATGGAACATTTCTATTACTAGGAAACCTCCCCATCTCTGTTCTTCTTTGTCAACCCGCAGAAAGGGAACGATCACGTCATGCAGAGGGCAGGGGCACTTAGTCCCGTGAAGCCCCGGTTCTTTTGCTGAGGTCCATTCAAGCGCTGGCGAGCCTTAAAATCAGTTTCTTGTGGGGAGTGGCTGGGTTGATTCGTTACCCCTAAGCCTGGTGGGTGGTGGCAACGGAGCTGGACTGTTTTTAGTGGGTGTCACGCTACCTGTAGCTTAATCTCTTTAGCACCGGATCAAGAAAGAGTAAACGAAGGCCCAGGAGATTGGAGTCGCTCATCTCCCTCAGCAGCCTGTGAGTGAGGTATGGCGTTTGGAAGCTAATCCCTTTAGCACATTAGGCTGTCCAGCAGTGGGGTCCTTTCTGAGCCTGCTAACAACTGCTCTGCATTCTGCCAGTCCACAGGAAACTCCCTTTAACAGAGGAATGGCCTTGGGCATGTGCAGAGTGAGAGGGGTTAGTAAAGCTACAGCCACTATGGGAAATTAGCAATCTTGGGTGAGACCAGGACTTGTAGTGCTGTGTTCCCACAACCTGCGGTATATCTTAACACTGGATAAACTGGAATGTCCATTACATGTAGAGCATCACGACTCTTTCATTAACTTCCCTTTCACAAACCGGAAGGGAGCCCTGGGTAATAGCTGTTTATTTTATGATCATGGATTTCTCATTCTGCTGCTGTGATTTAAAAAACTAACAACCAACCAAGGTGATTACTGAAGAGGGGTTAGAATGGAAACGAAAGCCCAGCCTTATCTACACTGCTTGCTACCCATGACCAATGCTGTTTTAAAACTCGAGCTTGTGTTCCTTGTTTGTTGGGTTGTCCCATTCTTCGACATGGTACATTTACAACGTTGGAAGACGTGGTAAGATAAGGAATATGGGATGACAAGCACTTCAGGCTGAGATTTTCAAAACCATTGAGGGGATTTATGTGCACAGTTCTTATCCATTTCAGTGGGAACTCTGCATCTAAATCCCCTAGGCAGCTTTGGTTTTTTTTAAAAAAAAACTTTCCACCTTCACTTTTTCAGTGCCACGTCCCTGAATGCTCCCAGAGCCTCTTTACAAGTCACAGCCAAGAACGAAAAAACAAAACCACCTGGAAAAACTTACCAGCCCTGGCACCAAGTCCACTTGCCCACGTTCTAACATGGGGATGGGGAAATTAATGTTGTAGTCACTAATCAAAGAAATTGAACAACTGGCTGTGAGGGAGGAATTTTGCAAGGCTGCTGGGTAGCACATCCATACAGCCGGAGGACTATGATGGTGATACACTGCATGAGCTCCAATGCTCAACCTTCACTCGCCTTAAGCAACCCTCCCAAAGTGCATCAATCTATTTTGGCTTTAATACTATACTTTTTAGTTACTCGGGGAGGTTCAGTAACTTGGCCGACCTATCCTGTTACCCGAAGGTAGCAGGGCGCTAACAATTAAAGAAGGAATTGTTCAATTGGCTCTGCAATAATACTCATTGATTCTTTGTTTGAAGTGATTTGCTTTTCAATCCCCCTACACTTAGAGATCTTCTTTCACCTATGTTGAGGCAAGTTCAGCAAACCTAATTAGGTGGGTTGTTTTTTATAATTAGGTCCCTAAAATAATTGATAGGTGGTGTTAATAACCCCATTTAAAAATCTATTAAGCTTTTGGAAAAGTCGGACAGAATCCTCTGTGCTGTCCCCCCCACTTTTCCCTTTAGAGACATGGTGGTACTTCCTTTTACAGTGCGCTAATTAAAAACAGTGGGATTATGGTGGGAAATAATGTGCATGTGAGGTTATCATCCAGAGGGCAAAAGGAGGCTGCTGCTTTCCCCCCTCCTGCCTGGCTCTGGGCTGTGTTCTAGGTCTTTAGAGTTCATTAAAGGACAGATTGTTTGTGCACGCTGCATGAACCCTTGGCATTTGTGATGCTCCGAGCAGGACCCGGCAGGGAAACATGAGGAAGTGATACTCTGCAGAAAACGCTGGTGCTGGGTTGTCTGTGAGGCTCTCTCAAATGCAGGCATCATCTGAAGACAGATAAACCCAAAATGGTATCCACAGAGGAGGGAGTTTTAGAAATGTAAACATTTGTCCTGCCCACCTGTTTATCGGCAGCCTCGGGGTGGTGCTTATGGGCATCTCCGGCAATGACCCGTGCTGTGCTGTGCTCTTCAAGGCCTCCAGCCCTAGCAACAAGGAGTGGTTTGGTAGACAGTGCTAATGTTAGCAGGTCTGTAGTGTAGGCTCCTTTTTAGCATGAACCAAGAGCCCCTTTTTAGATAAGATGGAGAGAAGCCAGTTTTTACCCTTCTTCACCCCACCCCGACCCGACCCTTCTCAAAGGACAGTGTCTGTATTGGCTTCTGTCGGCTCTCCCACATTCTCGCTGCCCTTGTTTGAATTTTGCTGAGATCTTCGCGTAGGCCTTGTTGTCGTGGGGGTGTCCGTGAGTCACACAATGGAGTCCATTGTATATTCGTCACAAGGCCAAGATTTTCACACAAGGAGCCAGAGCAGAATTTAAAGGCAGCATTATATTGTAGCTGAAGTGAAGGGGAAAGTCCGATTTGGGTTCTAGATCTGTCTCTGTTGTGAGCTTGCTGCACAGCCTTGGGCTGGCTTAACAATCATTGGTATTGAAGTAGCTCCTGGAGGCCAGAACCGGGCTCCATTATGCAAGGCGCTGTGTAAAAGCGGAGGGAAAGATGGCCAGGGCTCTGAAGAGATTTCAGTCTAAACAGCTGGAGAGCTAGGGGATGGGAGTGCGATTGCTCCCATTTTACAGATGAGGAAATTGAGACACAGAGTGATGAAGAGACATGTCCAAGCTCACACAGGCAGCATGTGAGAGAGCTGGTAACTGAATACAGACCGCTAGAGTCCAAGTCCAGGGCCCTCACCCTAAAACCCTCTTCATAGTGCATTGATCAAATGAAACATTTAAGCATGCACTTAACTTTAAGCACTTGAGTAGATGCATTGAAAACAGGGACTATTTACATGCTTGAAGTTAAGCCTGGGCTTAAGTGCCTTGCTGGATCGTGTCCTTGGTGGGCAAGTGCTGCTAGTATATCCCTTCTGAAGATGTGGAAAATTGCAGAGGAGGAAGGTATTCCTCTGGTTACATTTTGGCACTGCCTGATGGCCTGTTCCCAGTTGCTGTCAACAAAGGAAATTTGCAGAGTTTTTACTTGGCCCAACAGAGATTTTTGGCTCACAAGTCCAATATGACCTTCTGAAGGAGCTCCGAAGCATGTCACATACACCCCCGTCCTCTCCAAGCAAGCCTGAGAAATGATGGATTTCCCACCACCACATTTTCTACCTGAAAGTCAGCATGTACGTTTTTTTCCATTACCCCTCCTGGCTGTGACAAGGTCTACTTAAAAATGTAAAGATTCACATCTCCACATGCCTTCCGTGAAGCCTCCAGCCTGCTGATTTATTATCGCGTTACCCGGGCTAGAGTAGGGGAGCAAAGTTAAATCTACAAAACTGGCCGACGTGGCAAAATTAACAGTTGCCAGTGAAAGAGATGAAGGCAAATGTTAATACTCAGCAAACTGTGGCCTGGGGAAGTAAAGTTGGCTTCACACTGTACTTGAAGAACAAACGTCTGCTACAAAAACAGGAGCCTGGGGGCTCGACAGATCTCATGGCTGCAGTAGGATTAGGGTGACCAGATAAAGTTGAGACAGAGGGTAGGGGGTTAATAGGAGTCTATATAAGAAAAAGACCCAAAAATCGGGACTGTCCCTATAAAATCGGAACATCTGGTCACCCTAGGTAGGAGTCATACAGAGCTGGTAATGCTACTGAAAGTGACTGTAAGGCCAGGTCTATACTACCCGCTGGATCGGCGGGTGGTGATCGATCTATCAGGGATCGATTTATCATGTCGTGTCTAGTCTAGTCCTGGACTGTCTCCAAAGTCTGTCCCTTGCTTTTACCATTACTGCTTAAAAAAACTGCTCTATGCGCTGACAGTGTCTTTGTTCACAGCTTTCTTCCTCTTTGCCCTCTAATGGCCATCCAAGTCTCTCTAGATTTCTTCCTTGCCCTTTTCTCCAGATCAATTCGCCTCTTCAAGGCTCTGCTCACTTTCCCTTGCATCTAGTGCCTTGTCTCCAGCTGCCCCAGTGTTCGCAGCCAGGGTGAATCACAGGCGTACAACAAGGATATTTGTACAGGGTCACAGTTAACGTGGCTTGTGAGATGTTAGCTGTGACTTTCCAGACTTTGTAAACAATCTTGTTCATCGCGGCTTGGACTCTTCTGCCTTTCAACCATTTGGGGTTCAATGACTGTTATGTTCTAGCAAGGGGTGGTTTTTAAAGGGTGGTTAAAAACTGGAACCGACGCAATTTTTTTCCTGAAAATCTTCCATTACTTTTTCAGCAGTTCTAATTAGATCAGGAGATTTTCTATATGGTGGTATTTTGAAGCCATTCTTTTCCAGAATTGGCCATCTTGAGTTCATAAAACTAGACATGTAAGTACTTGACTTTCTAGCCTCTTAATGGAAATCACAGGTCCATTTTGGGATGTGTATGCTTTTGTAATACTTCCAGGCCAGGGACCTCTTCTCTAATACCGTATGAAAAAACAAAAAGGTTGATAGAAGATGGATTGTTATATTAATGAAAAATTGCATCATTGGAAGAGCAGCTTTTCCTGCAAAATGCACCAATATAACTGAATCCACAGATGTGTTAGGGCCTCTCATATCACAAATGTTTGTCATCTTGGAAGAAAGTGGACAGGGCTTGTTCTTTAGCACCTGATGTGTCCTTACATGCTGTGAAGTACAAGCAGGGGAAGAAAAAGTAACACATAAGACAGTTTCTGCAGGGAAATTATTTAGTTAAAACTGACTGGCATTTTAAACAGGAAAACGGTACCAGCAACATTTTCTTGCTATATTGGGAGAACCTAGCTATTTTTATATTGTAACTTGCAGTGCTCTGAGCTGGGGGAGATAAGATTTCATGTGAATGGGGGAAAAAAAATCCTGGAAAAAATGTAAAGCTGGAACAATCCTGCAAATCCTTCATTGTTTATGTATCTATGCTCTCAAATGTGGAGCAGTCGTAAGAGAGAATTTGGAGGTGTAAGAGAGGTGGGGGGCTAGGTATATTTGCATCTTGTAGCTATTCTGGGGGTCATGCATACTTTGGAAAACAACTCTCCTACTTTTACCCTTCTTAAAACCCATCTTCCCTTCTGCTCTTTCTTGCCAGGATATCTTTTTTTTAAAGAAGTTATTTACCTCCCAAAAGGCAAACTAAATAAATTACATATAAAAAATGAGCACAAACTTTCCCTCAGTTATCCAAATATACCAACTGTGAAAATGTTACTCCCTCTATCCCACCATTAAAGAAAGAGGGTCAAGCAATGAAGACCCATTATTTATTTAGCAGTTTTTCCTCCTCTTTTAAAGGGGTTTTGTGAAACCCACTGCTTGATCCTGTAAGGTGCAGGATGCCAGCAGTCCCATGGATTTTGTTGATGACAGAGGAAGTTTCTGTAAGTGTTGCACTAAAAATGCGGTGTGTTTGAATTTAAACATTTAGGACTGGAAACCCACATAGTGCAGCTGTGTGTGAGTGCATGAGAAAAGGTGAAACTGACCAGACTAGTTTCGCTGTTCCTGGTGAATCAAATCCAGAAAACAAACCATCATTCATTGTTTCACCAGACCCACATATTCAGAAACCATGAGATGGGCTTAAATGGTGAGATATAAAATATGTTTTGAGTTCCTTTTTATTTGCCTTCCTGTTTTTGATCCCTTAACATGCACAAAGGGTGTATTTTCAAGCTTTTTGCTGCAACCATGAGGGCTAGAAACTTTTTAAAATGAAAGTTGAGATCCTCACATAATCACATGCCTCCAAGAGCTGAGGAATTGGGAAAACAATCAACTTTATCAAGACTTGTGATTAAAACTGTGAGAGTTGATAACACTATAAATGGCAACAAATAAATTAGGGATCTGAGAGGATTTCCCCCCCAAATACAGCTCTCACCTGCTTCATTTGGAATGGTGGGAATGGTGAATATTTAGCACCTCTGTAAATCATACCTTTTAAAAAGCTAAGCACTGAAGCTTCCTAAAATGGGTAAGGTTTAAAAGAAAAATGTATATTTTGGCAGGGTCCCTTTTTGAACACTGTCTGGTGGAAGAACACCAGGGCAGAGTTGCTCTGCACAATTGTCTAGGTCCCTCTGGTCTTTGTTGGCTGTTTGAAATCCTGTAGTAAGTGAGAGGAAGGTTGGTTTATGAGGCCTCAGCCTTTTAATAGGGTTTTTTTTTAATGACTCAAGTGGGATACAGTGTCAGTAATTTCTTTTGATGTTAACTGAAACCACACATTAAATGGTGCCTAAAAGAGAACAAATATTTCCTAAGTGTGAAATATACCTAAGCTAGTCTCAGCACCTCCTGGTTACATATCTGGGTTATTATAAGAGAAAGAGGCATCTTGCCCTTTTGATGAATTAGGGTGGTGGAGGTGACTTTCCTGCAGGAAGATCAGAGACTGGCAGGTATGATTTGTCTAACTCTTTTTCCAGGTTGCTGCCTGGCCCAGTTGAGAAATCATTTATTACAAAGCCAGGCTGCTGTTCTGGAGCGCTTGCCCGCTGTGGTATGCGATTCAGTGAGCGCTGTGTTTGGGGGCACTAAGGGGCTTGATCTTGAAACCAGGACTGGTGCAAGGGGTTCTACTGGGGTCAGTGGGACTGTTGCATGAGGAGGGGCTTCAGGGGCTGTCCCCAAAAGTAGGTGTGGTAGGGCAGCACTATTGGCGATTTATACTTTCTCTTGTCTGGGGCACGGCCCTATAGGAGCAATTTGTAGCCAATCAGAATAAGAGACAGAATTGGCCCAGGCCTACATCACTGCAAGAGAACAGGGTTTGAATCCAAGAGGCCAAGGTATTTACTTTTGAGGACCGTGAAAATTGACCCTGCCGAGGAATGTTACGTTTAGTATTTTGTTTTTTATTCCTTACCTGTTAATAACAAACAACTTTTTGGTTGCAAGCAGCTGAAACCTGTTCCCTTACAGGCTATTGTGGGGTGGCTTTTTTCCTCCAATGAACTCATGTTGGGTAGTTATAGGAGCAGCTCTGGTCTAGTGCAGTGTTTCTCAAACTTTTTGACATCAGGGACCAGCTTGCTGCCTTCCCAAACTAGGCCAGGCAGATCTCTAGGACTGGCACCGGTTCAGAGACCGGTTGTTGAAAAACACTGGTTCTAGTGTACTGAGCACAGGGTTGGGAGTCAGAAGATTCTTCACAACTCTTCCACTGACTGACTTTGTGTCCCTGGGCAAGTCTCTTAAGCCTCAGTGACTCAATTTCTTGAGGATAATGATTTTTAGCTCTGTAAAGTGGCATGCTCTCTCTAGATGCCCAGTGTTTTATGTAATCCTTTTCACTTACTGCTTATGATAGGGTTGCCCATGAGGGCTAAGCCATTGGGGCTGTCCTTCTCCTTAATATATCGATGTTTGGACTCTGGTTAAGGTACAATGCACCATTGTTATTTTTTCCTTCTTGCCAGACTCTGAGAACAAATCTATGCAGGTTTTGAAACTGGTACAGGGGATAAAACACACAAGCTGTAAAACAAAACGCAGCCCACGCTTCCTCCCTCCAACATCCCCCCACCCCACCAGCTTTCAGCTTTACAGTGGCAAGATTCTTTCCCCCCAGACGCAACAGGGCTTTCCTCCCCCTGCTGTGGCAGAAATGACAGCCTGCCATAAGTCTAGTCTTGGAGAGGCAAGGGCCCTGGAGAGGCCAGGGAAGAGTTGCTTGAGGCCTCCTTCACGGCAGTTGCTTATAATTGCAAATAGTGTGATATTTAAAGAGGCAGGGGAGGGGGAAGATCTTTTCGCTTCAGGCTAGAAAGCGAGAGATTCAGAGCTGGCTGCTATGGTCATCGGAGGTGAAGAATAAGTCATAAATGATCTGAGGGCAAAGGCCAAGTATAGACTGATAGCTGCATTGTTCCCAGCAGCCTTGGAAAGGACCTTGCTGCCCCACCGTGCTTGCAGCTCAGATCAGCTTAACCCTTCCCTCTTCAGCCCTGCTAACAATTAGATAGCAAAGTCCAATGGGGGAAAGCCGTACATTACTTGGATTTAAATACGAGATGTTTGGACTCTGGTTAATCTTTAGGAGGAGAATTTTGGCCCATGTTCCCTTCCATTCATTTTTTTTTTTCAATGGTTTGGGGGAGCTTTGGTGGCCCACAAGAGGTGCGGGGACTCGCGAGCTTGAATTTGAAATTCTTCTTCTGTGAGATGCAGTCAAAATTCTCTGCTGCTTTGAGCATCCCCTTCCCCCACCCCCTCGTAAATCTGTTGGCCTAAGCCTGGCGGTGCACACGGCAGTGGGTTGAACACACAAGGAACCCCTGGAAGAGCTAGGATTTCTGTGAATGATGAGTTTGGTGATATTTGTCCAGCATCACTTGTCCCCTTCACCATTCCTCCTTGACGATCAAGGCCTGGGACCTGTTTAGAAGTGGCCTGTTACTTGCATGCTGCTGAGTGGGAGTCAGGGAGTCCAAGCCCAAGCCCATTTCATTTATGGGCCCATGGAAGTGACAATAGGGGGCTGCTTTAGCTTCCTCTTTCTCACACCCTTCTCCTGCTTTTCCAGCACCCCTTTAACCTGTCCACTATGCCCATGGAGACTCTCGTGAGCCAGAGTAATACATGACCTACAAAGGGGTGTAAGTGATACATAGGTAGGTAGGCATAAGGGAATATTAGGTGGAGGGCTGGGAGAAGGTTTGTCCCCCCTGAATTTGGCCTTCAGTTCTTCATGGTTGGATAACCACTCACAAACACCCAGATGCCCAGACACTGCCCTGAGGCTGTGATGGGCAGGATGCCCCCAGTTCCTTATGGCCCTCCTTGAAAGGCTGTTTTAGGACCCTGAGCAGTGCCTGGGGGAGGCATTGGGGCTAGGAGGATAGACTCCAATCCTAACCAGGCTTCATGCCTCCCAAATCCTGACCCTGAGCCGACCAACTAGAGTATTTGTGCTGTGTGCAAAGGCTTCTCCCTGCCCTCTTAGGGAGGGAGCCGGTATCTCGCTGGATCGGTTTCAGCAGCTGGCCACATAAGCATCCATCAGTCATTGTCCTCGGTTAATGCTCAAGCCAGCTGTGGCAGATGGCCAGCGGCCATGATACGATCTTCCTGGAGCAGAGAGGGGAAGTTGCTGGCTTTGAATCTCCACTTGCCTTCCTGCTCCCGGAGATGAAACTTCTTTCATCTGTAAAGAAAGCGCAGGGAAAGCAGATTCTCAAAATGTCTGAGCCAGTGCAAGAGCGCAGCTGGCTCGCTGCACAGCTTGGCCTGTTTGAATTTGCAGGATGCTCCTGGTGTAACAGGGGCCTGCTGATGGTGCTTCCCTGACCAACAAGGCACCAACTAGGAGAGGCAGTATGGACTAGTGGCCAAAGTAAGCACCGGGAATTGAACAGGAATTCTAATACAGACACTGCCACAGACTTGTTAAGAACTTGGGACAAGTTGCTTAAACACCCTGTGCCTCAGTTTCTCCTCTTGTAATATGTGTGGGGGAGGTGATTGTAAAGGCCTTTGAGATCATGACTTGGGAGTTCCTACCATGGGATCGTGTGGAGCCCTGAGATAGCACCACTCATTCCCCATCTGATAGCGAAATGGGGCCCATCTCAAGTTGCTTTGTGCATTTTCATCCACTTACAGTGACGTTTTGCTCTGTGTGGAATGAACGTCTCGCTCCACTCTGCGTGTGTGTTTTACAGGGTTATTCTGCTGAGTTTTGTCTGAATTTACACCAGAATAGCTGAGGTTAGCACCTGACCTGCCGATTCCATGAGCCAAATTCATCCCGGGCATAACTCCACTGAAGCTGATGGCATTTCGTCAGGGAAACATCTAGCTTAGTATGTTCTTCAGCAGGAGAGCTCTGATGGGGGCGGGGGGGAAATAAACCCCTTTTACTGTCACCGAGCCCTGCCATTGCTGGCCACCCCGCACCCGGCCTGCATTATCCCTTGAATCAAAGCAGAAGTTGGCAAAGAACAATGTTTAACTGGAGCCTGTGATCCTCAGGTGTGACCCTCCGGGCCCTGTCCCAATGAGATGCACAGTCATGCTCTCTCCCAGACGCTGGGTTAAAGATTTGCTTGGGGCCAGTCAATAGCACGCACTGAGTATCTTCCTCAAGAGTGTGTCTGCTCTTTTCCTGCTTCGAAGGAGCAGCCCTTGAGTCTCAGTCCCCTACTTGAATCACTGCACTATCTCCACTTCATCAGAAACCAGAGCGTTCGAGTCTTTGATGATTGTTGTGTCTCCCGGTGTCACAGAACTACTTACCCTGTGATTTTCACTTTAATCACTGATCCACTATCTCTAGTGCTGCCCATGGAACAGTTCAAATTGTAATTATAGGAAGCTCATCTGCTGCAAGCCACAAAGCAGGCTTTACCATATGCCTTTAAAGGTGAACTAATGTCATGATGAAATAACTATGTTTTGCTGCAGATTGATACCGCTGGCTCAGAAGTTAACATACGGGATGAAAGCTCTGACATTTTGCAAGCTGCACAATCGCACTCCAAGTCATGTTAACCTAACATTCCCTGTTGTTTTACAAGGGATCTGTAGGTAACCGGCAAGTGTCCTCAGATGCCAGGGATAGGGAGAGTATTTTGATATAACAGGGTTGGGCTGAAGTGGGCTATGGCAGCCGGTGATGGTGCTTTTCCAAGGGCGACTCCTAGGGCATGGAACTTTCTTCCATCCCTGCCCCACACGTCTTAGTATCTCCCGCCACGTCTAAATGGCCCCGGAAATCTCTTTATTATAATCACTGTTACCCTCCATAGTCAGAAACCTTTTCAGGTTGTTGGTTTTACCTGAGCTACCGTAGCAGCAAGCGGTCCTGGCAGAGGTCATTGTGTTTGGCGCTGTACACAAGCCTGGTGAGAGAGAGTTCCTGTTCCAGAAAGTTTCTAGTCTAAATAGATCAGACAGACACAGGGTGAAGTGACTTGCCCAAGGGCATTGTCACAGCCTGGACACTCATCCTCTTGTAGCCTTTTAATGCTGGTTAATATAACAATCCATCAATCAGAGAGACTTGGTGGGAGAGGTATTATCTTTTAAAGCTGGTTTCTCTCTCCAACAGAAGTTGGTCCAACAAAAGATATTATCTCAACCACCTTGCGTCTGATATCCTGGGACCAATCTGGCTCCCGTTACACTGCACATATTCATTCTGAAACACATTCCAGGCAAACATCTAAGGGAAGAACTTCACAAACGCGAGTGAAATAAGGCTCTCGGTACCTTGGTGACGTCGGAAGTACTGTTTGGTTCCCCCAGTAAAACGGGGGTGTTGTGGTACGGAGAGGTGATGTGATTTGCCCAAGGCGTGTGGAAGAGCTGGGAATAATCCAGTCTCCTGACTCATGAGTGCTGGAAAGCACAGGAGGGAACCAGCTAAGCTGGAATCATCCCCTTTCCACTAACACTCAGCATTGACCTCAACTGATTCCCTAAATCCTTAAGATCAAGGCCAACTCAGCCCTTTGCTTCTCTGAGATGGATAAACGGAGCTCCGTGCACTTTGCTGTGAGTAGCTCTTTCAGATGAGGCCTCTCAAAGGGAAGAGGTCATGTCTGCTCTGTGTGAACACTAGTGATCCCATGAGAACCCACAAGTGTAAGGATCCTATCAAAATTTCCTTGCTGCTGGCTTGTTGCTGACCTCTACTCCAGAAGTAGCTGCATTTCAATGCCACTATATCCACCTACTTTAATGACGAGCTTGGAATATCTGCCAGTAAGGTGCCATATGAAATATTTTCTCCCTCCCATTATAGTATGTAACTTTTTCTTCCCCTGCTCTTTAATTAAAGATTTTTATCTTGGAAACAGTCCCGAGATCTAAATACCCAAAAGCTTCCCGTATCCTAGTTGTTTCAAAATCTCCCAACTCTGCCTCTGGGTCAAATTGTTTCTTGCCTTCCTCTTCTCCCTCGCCCTCCTGTAACCAGCCACATAAAGATAAGTAACGAAGATGGTTTTATTGCAAGCAGCTGGAGAAAATCACGTTGCTTCACCTTCCATAAAATAGCCGAGCCTCACCCTTTTATTTTTTTTATCCTGCCCATTCTCACATCCACTATAAAAGGGACATCAGTTATAAACATTTCCTGTTTGTGCATACAGTCTTCCCGTGCTTATGATGTATAGACTGACAAAAGGCTTAATGCTTTGAATATATAAAACACAAGGCCTGTGCAATGGAGGGTGACAGTTGCCCTTTAATGTTCTGCTTTTTAAAGATCAGGGTAGAGTTCAGAAAGCAGAGTCATGAGGTTTAATGATTTAATGGGGACGACTGGGGAGCAAAAATAGTTACTACACCCTGGGGAAAAGTGGTTCCTCATACATATTACTTTAGCCTAATGGCCTATGAATGCTTCCTCGGTGACATAGGAGGGTGTCACGGTACATAGACTCTATAATACTGAATGGGTTGATTAAATGCATATTAAACAATACTAAATTGGAAAAAAAGGCACCACCAACTGTATTTATTCTGTTCTTACAAAATGTTGTTACTCATTCCATTTCATTTGCAATATTATTATAATTTTTCCCCCATTGCGTGCTCATTTCTCGTCGCAGGGCGATGGAACCAAGTGTAAACACCGCTGATGCGTCAGACGTGGCAGAATTGTAATTTGAAGATTGATCAGGGGGTGGGGGAATGGTGCCATGGAGTAATACTGAACTCCATTGCTCGTCCGGGGGCGGGAAAGGGAAAGGAGAATCCCAGTTGTGCTTGGCTGGACTGTTAGAAGGGTCCTGAGGTAAAACAGTGAGATGCTGGTGAAATATATCGAACAAGGAGAATAGAGTGTTCTGTCTGGAAACTGGCTTCTCCATCCTCTATCCTGGTTCAGCTCCATCTTTTGATATCTTCATACCATTGTGTGGGTGAAGCTACTTTGCAATCTGCTGACTTGAAATTCCAGTAGAAATTAGCCAGAATGCGTAACTGGGTTTTGCGTTCCTCTTTTGCCACTCAGTGACATTCTCCACATGCTACCTGGGTGATCTCCTACAAGCAAGCTGTGGTTTCCAGCTTGTGAAATTGCTAGTTTTGTTGCTTATCCAGGCTAAGAATTCAATGTGAAAGGCATGGAAGGCAAGCTTTGTGGCCAGCTGATATCTCTTCTGCTGGGCTTTGCTTTTTCTAGGGCTAGCTGATCTTCCCTCCATTCATAATTCACTGATATCTTCTGCTAATGATCACACAGAGCCTAAATTCTGCCAGCTTTGCTCATAGGAGTCCGAACAATGAGTCCTCTACAGAAGTATGTACTACTCCACAGTAGTAAGGGTGGCAGAGTAGACCGTACAACTAGCAGGTGATTTCTCGTATAAATGTAAATCTCACACACACGTATATGAATATGCGTATTTGCTCATGCATACCCAAGACAAAAAGATGTCTCTTCCTCCTCCTTTTTATCCCCCAAATGCAAAAGGGAAGATATTAACAGTTGCCTAATCTTGTGTGGCACATGGAGTAATCTAGGCGAAGCTAATCTTTTCTGGAGAGAGGGTTCTGATAGGCTAATTTACCAGTATGTGACTTAATCATGATACAAACTGTTAATTTAGTCTGAGTGTTTAAAAGCTTGCTTTGAAAGAAGGCCGATTTAAGTCTCATGATGGAAGGCTGGATCTACCATTCTGCTTGGGTAGAGGGGAATTTTTATGCCAATGTCCAGTCTTGTGTGAAATATTGTATGTTCATCTTTTCTGCTTCCTCTGTGACTTTCATATTCCCTTCCAAATCTTGATCTCTTGATTGACAACACCTTTTTCTATGGCCCTGCCAAGAGCCTGGATTTTAGTTTCCTTTTCTTTCTCTTTTCCCTCAATCAGTTTCTTATTCCGCACCATGTGGTTTCAAGCACAATTTACAATTCTCCATACTGCAGAAGTAGCTTGAGCTGATGAGTCTGCTGAAGAGCAACTCCAAATTAAAGAGACAGGGCAAATTGCTTCTGTATAGGACTGCAGCATGGCTGCAAAAGAGAGAGAGAGAGAGAGATTGTTTTGACTGGAGAAATGATTTTCAGAATGAGTTGGGAGGGGTAAGGGATTAACTCAATGGCGTTATATGGGAATTATTCTCAGACCCATGTTCTTCCTTTCAAGTCTTGTTGATTTGACTAGAACAGTGTTCAAATATTTGCTCACATCCTCCATGTGAACCGCTCAATGCATCGCAAAAGTACGTGATGCGTTGCAAGAGTACACGAATAGGAAGGGAGGAGAAAGCGTTGATCAGGCTGGGTAACAGCTTTCATTAAAACCTCATGGAATGTGGTTCAAGCAATGCCTCTTCGGAGACCCACCCTATTCCAGGTCGTTGTCTTAAACAAAAATCGGTGTGTGGAGTGTATAAAATACCGACTGATGGCATTAATCGGTGTGTGGGGTGTATAAAATACCGACTGATGGCATTAATCGGTGGGGGGTGGAAGATTAGGGGAATTGAAATAATGCTGCTTGGAGAAAGGATGGGTAGCACAGCCATCTTCGTGTTCAAAGCTACCACCAAGTGTGTGAAACAGGCTGCTGCTTCGAGTAGTATCCCTGTGGGCGCTCCGTGGGCACGCAGCCATGCACTTCTGATGGCAGATTTTCATCCACTATGCATGCAGGCCCCGTGCCTGCACCCAAGAGGCCCCCTCCCCCAACACTGTATCCCCTCATACCTGAGCTTGTGGGTTCTAGGGCACAGGAGTGGCTCTGCCAAAGCCACTCCTGAAAATCTCTGCTCCAGCGCCCACGAACACGCTCCCATCCTGATGTAGGACACCCATGGGCAGGGCCGCATCTCGAACTCGTTACTGTACAAGGTGAGGAACCTCTCCTTTCAGGAGATGGCTGAGCAGCGTTGGGTTTTCAGCCAAACAGTAGACCAAAGTTGGAAAAGAAGGTGGGGGCGGCGGGGGTGGGGTGGGGATTTGGGGCCTTTTGGAGCGGGAGGCAAAAATGGCACTTGCAGCCGTCTCAGTAAATCGCTGCACCAAGGCCTTCCCTTTGGGAGACACTTGCTTACATTCCACCTGCAGGAGTCACTCAAACCTATTCCACAAAGCTAAAGTGACCCTAGAAATCAACAGACCCAACCAGTCCATTGTCTCCTGTGCAGTTATCTGGATCGTGTCTGTCTTACCCATCTCTTTTCTGGCCCAGTATTCCTTCATCCCAGCTTGGCCTTCTTCCTACACTGTCTTCTCTCTTGTACCTTGGCTGACGTGGCCTCTTCTGGTGGAATTGAAACTGCTCAATTATACCTCTGCTGTTAACAGCCATTCAAGATCCTCCTCTAACTTGTATAAGGACCTCGGCTTTTGAAGCAAGAATATCAGTCCTCTCCTGGCAGTGGCAAGCTATTGTGGGCAATGTAAGGCACCAGTGATTTTACTGCATTGATGTGTATGGCTCACCCATTCATTGGGGGTAGGAGTTTTTTCGTGATAAATGGTATACACCAAATTATTCTTCCTGCCAAGAAATGATCCTCTGGGATTCTACAGATGTCCTCCTTGGGCAGCTTTACATCTGGCATAGCCTTGAAAAGTTTAAAGGAGACACTTGCTATAAGCACGTACTGCTGCAAATACTAATAAAATCTCTGCAAACATAAGCAGTTCTTCCAAGGGCCAAGAAACTGATTGATTGACTGCCTCTCAACAGGTTCTTATGGATAGAAACAATTTTATAAACAAGCACCTCTAGGTAACATCTACCATAAAATATGTAATTCTAGATTATAGGATTGGATGTTTTTCTTTGATTAAATGATAGGACTCTACCCCTGGGATATGCCATGATGTGCATTCTGGGGAAATCAGGTATATTTACTTCATGTTCGATAGGCAGTCATTCACGCTGTTAATAAATAAAACCCCTTGTAGTGCTTCAACCTGTGTAACACCTGGTGGGTCTCTGGCTTTGCATTTTCTTGTCTTGACCAGAGCTCCCCTGCCTCTTGGTCTATAACTTGGACCTTGGTAAAAAAGAAAACAAAAATCAAAAAGGGAAGGAAGAAATAATCGGTGTACAATGTACTGGAATACGAAGCTGGGCAAACTCTGAGTCTGCCACGGGTGACTGCCCTTATGTACTTGAGATGGGCTGAAGTCGCAGCTTTTGGATTCAGTTCTGGATATCAAACACACTGAGCATGAGGGTGGTTTTAGATGTGGAGTGTTGGCTTAGCCCAGGGGCCTTCTCACAGGATTCACACCAAGATCCGGGTCTGGGTTTTGAAAAAGCACAAAACTATGGGGTGAGAGGTTTTTTCTTGGTTTTTGTTTTTTTACGTCAAGAGGTGTGGGTTGGATCTAGCTCTTCAAGATATGGCAAATGGGATGAAGGGATACATCACTACCTTCTCCTTTCATCCACAGTCTTTCTGATCATTCACTCTGCCCTTTCTCTGCTGGTTTTTTTCCCCTCTTCATTCTAATTTGGTTCTTTTCTCAGCATCTCTCCTAACGTGCACGTGAACCTAATGAGGGCTGGAGTTGAAGACAAGCAGCCTGAATGTGCTTCATCCAAGCAGGGTTGAAACCTCAGCAAGCACAGCTTGCTCATCCCCCCTGATGTTTCCCTGGCCCTTGAAGATGGGCCAACAGGTAAATCTTCCATTGGGCCACCCTTAGCTGGACTGGAAAATGCAGAGGGCAGCATTGAGCAGTTCCAGTTTATACTGGTAGGAAGAGAAGAATCCGCTATTGGGGCCTCTGAATGCAGTGAGCTTCTAGTACTTTATTCTCTCCTCTCTCCTCCCCTCCCTCCCCCCACTCCACAAAGGAGGAAAAAATGCAATCTCCAAATTGCAGTCTTCCCACTTGCTCCCTCTACCTGCCATTTTTAAACAAATGCAAATTGAAACCCTCCCTGGGTTGGTTCATTCCCTTCCTTCGTGTAACTGATGTTATTGGATTTTTATGCAGCACATTACACCCTGAGCCATGTCTTCCACTATTTTGCTTTCAAATTGTATCTCCTGCCATTTGTGTCACATTTAAAATGCTAACAGTATAGAATGTCATTTACAGAATCGGGGCGTTTGCTGCGGAAAATTAATTTGACTTATTCCTTCTGCCTGTTCCTATCTCCAGGCCAATATTATGCTACTCATTCTACAAGAGTAATACTTAATGAATAGGACTATTAATAATGTCAAGGTCCATGGGGGTCTTATGGGTAACGGATAGGCGTAGACTGTAAGGGGGCAGTCACCTGACTTTGGTTAATGTTCCATGAAAATATCAGGCAGTGCAATGTAATTATGGAGCAGAGGATAGTAAAAGAGGCAGGGAACTTGGAGTTTCTTAAATATTTTTTTCAAATTAGTCAGTGCTTTTTCAGTAATTTACCTGAACCTGGGTCAGGCCACATATGAAAGCTATTTAAAATGTAAAAGGAAAAACCAACAACTTGGGAGTCTGATCCATAAAAGGAGCTAGAATCAGAGAAGGTTACACTGATACTGCAAGAATGGTGTGTGTGTGGTTTCTATTTTGCTGGGGTGTGGGTGTGTATTGTTGTACACGGACAATATTTGTTGTAGCTTTTTTTAAATGAAAAGCTATTGGGGGAGAAACACACGTGTTAATTTTATAATGGGCACAAATCGGAAACCGAAGAACTAGAATCAGCATGTGGCTATTTATTGTGCTCCTTGCTGGGAAAATGCTAGCCAGGATAACATGGCTAGAGGCACAAACCTGCCATGGGCAGGTGTCCTGCTAGGAAAGTACTTGTATTTCCTCCCCCGTGTGCTAAGCTGCTCTCAGTGCTAATGGCATGTTGAGGGAAGGGAAGATCCTCCTTCAAGGTCGGCTCCAACACCCATTGAAGCAGTAACCATTGGTATAAATGGGGGAACATGTCTTGGTGGCTAAATCTGAAAAGGGAACCCAGGAGTCCTATCTCTGCATCTGCTGCTCTATTGCCTGTGAGTATGTCTACACTGCACACTAAGGCAAAAAAAAGGGCGTCTGAAGCAGAGCACCACCCTAAGATTGGCTGGAATGCCACCCCTTAAAATGTGCTGCCCAGGCACATGCTTTCTTTGCTCGTGCTTGGAGCTGGCCCTGCTCCCTGACCCCCGCTGTTAGAAGATGGCCTGTTGTCTGAAGCAGAACAGGTGAACTAATGGGAGAGATGAGGGTGTGGAGAACAGAAGATGGAGGCAGAGACTTTGGAGATACTTCCTCTCAAATTAAATCTTTGACTCCCCAGATTCTCAACTGTAACTTGAAAGCAAAGCCCCCAAATTCTCCTCTTTGTTGATGGGATTTGTATGCTTGAGAAGTATTTCAAGCGCTGCTAGGGAAATATGCCCCATAAATGATCCAGTATGACTAAGCTCAGAATTGCATAGTGGGTTTCTTCCATTTAATATCTTAGTTCACCCTTGCCCCTCTCCACCACCACATTTTTTTCCTCCTTCAGAAAGCTTTATTCATTTATGGGGCCTGCATTAATATTATTGACAATGGTAGGCAGACACAGTATGTCTCTTCGCTGTGTGGGGCTCACTAATTCTTACTCTTAGGTCACATGCTGACAACTTCAGAATGGAGTCGTCTCCCTCTGTCATAGTTCTCCATGAATAAACATGAAGGAGACAAATGAGAGCCCTGTATGTTGCATTGCAGCCAGCCTTGCATTTATCTCCCCACTCTGAGCATGCACGTAAATGACAGCTCTTAATTCAGTTGCTGTAGATGTGCTTCTTGGTGGTGGTAGTACCCTGGCATTGTTTGGCTGTTGACTGTCGGACTGTGGTGCATGGGCTTTTTTTTAGTTCAGTCTCTGATGTTTAATTGCTACTTTCCAACACTAAGAAGCACCTTAGAAAGTGATAATCAGATACAACATGAGGGTCACAGTGATTAGGAAACAGTTTATATTCCCCATCCGCGTGTGGGATGCATAAGCATTTAGCCAAATTCTGCTCTGAATTACATTGGTATCAATCCCGAGTCATTTCACTGAAATCAGTGGAGTCACTCTCTATTCAGAGCATCGAGACTGATGGAGTTGGTCTGAACCTACATTGGTGAACCTCAGGAGAATGTGGCCTACCATCAGCTAACCCAGTGCATGAATTGCACAGACCATATGGTATCTTCAGACTATCTATTGGGCAGTGCTCTCCGGCTGAGGTGAGAAAATATCCCCTTGGCCTTTGATAAAGTAAAAGAAGCAACAGCTGGATATTTTTGCAGGTCCTGCAAAATCAATGTTGTCGATGCCCCCTGTGGTCTCAGTAGCAGAGGATAACTAACATTGCCACTAGTGCTGTGAAGGCACAAGAACAGGTGCTTGCACACTAAGCAGAGAGGGTCTCATTAATTTCAGTCCCATCAGAAACACAATGGGGGGGCAGGGAATAAACTGATATTTGCCCTGAAGGAAAAGGACAAAATTGGAAAGGGCCGAAAACTTGTATTTCAAACTTCTCGGAGGGCGTGAGGGAAATGCAAAGTTAACATCACATGATAGAGACTATTGGAACATCCTGATAAACTGTTTCAGCACCCTGGACAGCAACTCTCACTCTGACTTGGGATATGGTGGAAAGGTGACGCGGTTGGCCCAAGGGGCTTGAGTCTCTGCTCGTTTGCTTTAGGTGAATAGTGAAACTGACTCTGTCACCCAGTCCCCACTTGTGCTCAGTGCTAAATCCACCACACAGTTTGGCAGCAGTGCTGTGCTCAGCACTGGAACTGTAGTGGAGTGACAGGTGAGAGCTGAGTGCAGGAGGCATACACGGTATGTCTAGTTAGAGCCAGGCATATTGATACCCAACTTTTCTCCACCCCTAAATCAGCTAAACTTAAAAGTAATGAAGTAGGAAGGATTATTCTTCCGCTTGAAACACACATTTCTCCTCTAGCTATTGGTATGCGTGTGTGCACACGAGCGTGCCCTCTCACTGAATGTGTGTGTGTGTATGCTCACAGTCCAAGTTGTGTGCATGACTTTTAGTACATGAATAGCCCCCTTGACTTCAATGGAACTACTCACATGCTTAAATGTGTGCACATGCTTATGTACCTTGCTGAACTGGGGTAAACAGTGTGTGTAATTTACATAGAAAATCTTTATGTATAAAATGAACCATATTTACTTAGCAAACAAAGATGCTATGAAATGACACCTTTAGCCATGTATAGGACCTTTAATGGCTATACCTATTTACTCTGTTTTAAATATTTCAGTATAACTGTATTTTCTCTCTGATTTGAAACTGGGCTAAGTTTTGTCTAGATCTAAAATGTTTTCTAGACATGTAACTTGCTAGTAAATGCATTAAGAACATCCTCACACATACGTTAAACCTCTCCTGCTCTCTGAGCCCTCTTTGTAACTTCACAGGAAGTGGGAGCATTTAACATACTCCGGAAATTGGGTCTGATGAATTGCAAACGAGCCCTGTTTATGCAGGAGCCTGATAGATTGGTATTGTGACTAATTTTGTGGTCAAAATTTTTCCATTGTTTTTTTTTAATAAAAATTGGATTCTTGATTAAACAAACAGTTTCACAAAAGTATCTACTTTCCTTGAATTCTATGTTTTATTCTTTTCATCAGAAAACTTAAAGTTTAGGGCCAAAATATGAACATTTTTCAGCAGTTCTGGGCAGAAAATCTTCAACCAAAGAATTTTGGGCTTTTTGACAAAATTTGGATATTTTTAACTGAAAATTAGAAAATCAATTGTGTTAATTTTTCATTTACATTTTCCCTGGGCCAATGCAGGGGAGGGGTTAGCAATTTTTGACCAGATTCATAGATTGGCCAGAAGGGCCTTATTTAGTCTGACCTTGTCCATAACACAGGACATAAGATTTCTTTGAATTAATTCCTGTTTGAACTAGAAAACATCTATGTAGAAAAACATTCTATCTTGATTTTTAAAATTTCCAGTGAGGGGAAAATTCACCACAGCTCAGCTCTGGTTAGGACCTGGATCCTGAGATTGGAGGGAGAAGGAACTGCAACCCAATAGTCACCAAACTGGTATGCTGATGCTGCATAAAGTGATGTCCCTTAAATTTGCTGGCTTTGCCTTAGATAACCTACATTCTGTGTGGTGTGTTGGTGGCATCCTCTCTGTTTGCTTTAGGGGATACCTAGAGAATGCTGTAGGTGTACAGAGGCAACATTGTTTAATTTATCCAAGGCAGCTGTTACATTTTGAAGGGAGACCTCTGCTGTTGTGCAGATCCCCTTTTTTAAAATAATCACGTGGTTTAATTGACTGCAAGTCCTCCAATAACAGAAACAGCTGCACAGAGGGGGACAGCCTGGCAAACTTGCTTTATGGAGATATGGGGGCTTGAAATTCTGGGTTCGCAACAGCTCGCAGGCTATATCCACAAATGAGCACAACATCCTTCTCTCCCTGCTACACCTTGATGTCTCCTCTCTCCTCAGATTTACAGCTGCCTTGTCCAGATATATTACAGGAAATAAAGGATAAAATGCTTTTAAAAATCCACCTCCCCAACCAGGAGAGCAGGCATCAGAGAAATAAATGAACCAGTTTGTTATAATTCTCAGCCTCTGTCTTGTGAAGGTGAGGCCTCTTTTTTCTATTATTATTATTTTTTATTGCCACCCATTTGCCTTCATTATAATTTATTTGTTAATCCATGCTTCAGTCCATGAATTTTTGCATTCAGGGCTAGGGGAGGGGAAGGGGGGGAATGACATACCAAAAAAAGGATGCCGACCTCTTAAAAAGGTGAAGGACACGGTTCTAGGACGAGGGGCCGCTTTACTAGCCTTCCATCATCCTTGTAAAAGGCAAATATGCAGTCAGCAAAAAAAAAAAAAAAGATAAAGACTTCTCAATTAATAATTATTCTGATGGCCTCATCAGGATATAGAACCTCTCAGGTCACAAAGGACAAACGTACACCTTTCTCTCCCATTGTTTCGCCCTCAGGTGAGCTGATGCTGGTGCTGCACCATCTCTCTACCTCTATGATGCCAACTTTCCTTCCCTCCTTCGCTCTCTTTTCTCCCCCCCCCTTGTTTTTTTTTTATGAGGCATCCTGAGTGTAAAAAATATGGCCTGCCTTTATAGTGCTCCAGCACGAATGAAGCTATAAAATTATGAACAGTTTTTATGATGGCTATTCAGGGGATGCTTTTATATTGATGGTGCGCCGGCTGTATCTATTTTTTTTTATCCCTCCCCCTTTCCTTGGAAAGAGATCACAGCTCGGGGGGGGGGTGGGAGGAAGAAGGGAAGAGAAGAACATGAAGGGAGGGGGACCCTGTGTAACTATTTTTCATGCATTTAATATATTAATTATCCGGTAAATGCTCCCTAGGCTGTACTTGGGATGCCGAAGAATGACAGCTTTTCAACGAAGCTCCAAAGGCAGCCCATCAGCCCACAGTGTATTATGTCGGAGAGGTCAGGGTGGGGTTAATGTAACTTTTTATTTGCTGATTTTTCATAGGCGGGAGCAAAGCTCGTAAGGGGGGGGAAGAGAGAGACTGAAAAGAAGGCGCAAAGAGAGCAGAGATAATGGCAAGTCAGTTACTCCCTCTCCCCGCCGTCCTCCCTCCCGGTCCACTCAATGTCAGATAGATGGACTATGCAGAAGAGAGAGATACACATAATGCTCTCTGGACGCTACACCTCTAGGTGCTGGCCTGCAGAGGAGGCCAATATCTGGTGGGAAAAATTTGAGGGGGAAAGGGAAACCATCACAATATTGGTTTTCATTAAAGCCTCCAAAATGGAAAATGGGGAAAATTCCTTATGCAAAAATTTTGAAAAGTGCATCGAACGTCGGGGGGGGGGGGGGCGTGGAATCTAAAGACCAAAAATATGAGGACACCAGGTGGCTTGCGAAGGCGAGTATATTTAGTGAGGGATGATCTGGACAAATGATGAATGCAGAGAAATAAACTGAGCATCGTGGGATCCCACTCTCCACTGTCACTCAATGTACAGCTGTCCGTATAAGTGGTCTCAGACCCCAATCACATTGCTGTGAGTACTTGACGCAATACTGTATGCAAACAAAGTCTGCTTCTCCTGCAACCCCTTCTGCTCCCTCTGTCCTCCTTTTATGAAAGGTACAGATGTAGGGCCATCCTGTACTGATCTGAGGCAGCCCTGATCTAACGGTTCTATGTATGTGAGTATTGATCTAGGAGGGAATAGGACTTTAATTTTTCTTTAAAAGTCCCACCAGCGAGCTTGTGGAAAATATTTTTTCAAAAAATATAGTGTTGATTGAGACTAGAAGGCTAAAGAAGTTTGAAGAATTGAGATCTAACTTTTACCTATAAATTCTATAGCAGGGGGACAAGTTTTTGTGGTTTAATATATAGAGCCCCAGATGATAGATATTTAATGATAAACTAATCTTACTACAGGAAGTGTCTTGGTTTAAAACATCTGCTGTCCACGTAATACAGTAAGCTATACATTTTATGCGTAGGAAGGAGGTGTGTTCACACATGCAAATGTTCAACAATTGCTCTTATGGCATCCCTGTTAAATCTGAAGGTAATTATGCCAGTTGCTTTATTATTAATTTAATTCTGTAGCATGCTGTAAGTATGCAGGTTGCTGCACAGAGGGTAAGAAGTAGCAAACAAGTAAGAATTCAAAGAGCCATTTCCTGTGAGATGCTGAACACCTCCCAGTCAGCCATGAACTCCTTCAGCTCCCTGGAGAGTCTAGGAAGCTCTGGATTTCATGTTCTTGATCACTTAACAGGACTGGGTCGAGAGAGCTTATGATCTGAGGTCCTTGTGGGTCCAATATAGTTCAAAATTGGTCACCAAAGAAGCTAAGGGGATAGTCACTAAAGCTGGAAGGTTTCCTGGGAGCAGCAGGCATTTTAGGAGGTAACTTATCTCATGGGAAGTGCCCCAAGTATAACCCTGGTCAGCTAGAAAAAATGATTTCTGCTGGGTCCGTAGAACAGCACATTCAGGCTCCAGTCCAGAAAGGCATTTTACCAGGTGCTTAACTTCAAGTGACTGAATTGAAGCCAATGGGACTACGCAGGCGCTTAAATGCTTTGCTGGATTAGGACATTATTTATTATTGGTAATAATGCCTTCTAAAAGGTAGAGGAAACCTGTTTCACACAGGCTCTGTGTGGTAGTGAGAGGCACTAGATAAATAAATAGGGTGTTACAGTAGACTATAGCAAGCCAGCATCATTCTTGTGCATTTTTTTGATTATGGAAAAATACAATGCACCAATAAAAATGGAAAGCAGCATTTTAAAATGCTTTTCTATGTATTTCCTGGAGGTATTTCTCTTCAGGGAGTTGCCTTAATAATATTTAGCATTTTTAAGGTGAATGAAAGGTATTCTCTAAATCTAACATGGAAATATTGTCTTTGAAATATAAGTGGGGCAGCTGAGGCGGATTGACTTATTCTATATTCTTAAAATTTCTAGCTTTCAAATCTGTGCTCAACCACTAGGCCATGGCTCTGTCTCTCTGTCTCCAATAGGAACAATAATCTTCATGGAAGATTATTCATCTGCATGAAGCACATGAGGGAGGGGGAGAATGCAGGGCTGTTCTCTGTATAAAGTAGGCAAGTGTAATGCTTTCCAGGTTATCCTAATTGAATGCTCTTTGATGGGAAAGGGAGTATGTGTGAATAGCATTGCTATCGGGGCTGGGCGTGATGTTGGTGCAACAGAGAGGATGGTGAGTTGACACGCTCATGTACTGTTATGAACACAGCTCAGTTCTTACTTGGTGCTGCCTTGGCATTCTCTGCATTTCAGAGGTTCCTGGGGATAGAGGTGGCCTCAGATGCATTGTCTACTGTGGGGAAGGCCAAGATATCTATTGCCCTAACAGGCACTGTGCTAGGACTTGGGGTGCAGTGTGGCTGAAGTGATGGAGAACCTGCCTTTGAGCTAATTTTGGTTAGAGCTAAGCACTGGGATTTTCCCCCCCTTGTCCTCCCCTGACTTTTTTGCTAGAAGGAAAAATATTCCATCAAATAAGCAAGATAAGGGAAGTAGAAAGATGTAATTCCAATAAAAGTGCTTTTGCAAACATGTCTCGAGGGGGAGCTGGGGTTTGTCTCTACTGCCCGTGATGGGAAGAAACTTGTCCTGTTACCAATGACAGCCAGGAGAGAGCTTTTCCTCTCCCTCCACGCTCTGGCTAGGAATACCCCCAGGGTGGTCCAGCGAGGAATCTTGGGGGCAATCCTATCAAATGTTCACATTGGGCAGTGTCTTTTGTTTCTGAGCACATATGGTACATTGTAATCTCTCTTCCTTGAGTCACCAGACACTGGAAGGCCAACCCTTAAAGGCATGCAAGGCAAGACTAAATCTGGCAAGGAAAAAAGAGTCTTGCTCTGCTCAGATTTCATTCAACCTTTCTTATCAGAAGATGAGAACCATAGCAGTTTAATGACCTGATGGCTCTGAATCTGAGGTTTCTTCTCTGCTTTCAGAAATCATGTAGTGGGGATGAAAAGCGCATGTGTGTTTGCGTGCGCATGTTGTGGAGGGTGGATGTATAACCAGAACTACATGAAAAGAGAACCTACAAACCCAGCAGACATTGGGCAACATATCTGCTTGAATGCAGGGGATCTGTTACTACTTCTAAAGCCACTGTTCTAACAGTCTTCCCATTTATGTACCCCAGAGCAAAGATACGGGCGACTAACTGGCATGCAAGATTTCAGCCCGGGAACTTAAACTTGCCCATTTTAAAATGGGCATGTTTGACCTCCTTTAAAGGTTTCATTTTAAGTGAACATTTTGCTCCCATATCTTGTATGTGCTTTTACTCTTGCGTGACCTACAGAGCTTATCTCCAACATGCCCGTTCTGCTGGAGAATGCTCAGCACAGGTTAGTGGGCCTGTCCTAAAAGTGATCATTTTAAAAGATTCTTGGGAAGCAGAAGTGAATGGGTTAAATAAAAGGTTGCCGGCCTTTAGATGGGACATACGAAAAGGCTGCAATCCCTGGTATCCCAGAAAAACAAACATGGCCAGCTTGGTAATGTTTAGCAGCTGTCTGATGTGCATGTGCAGTCACTTAATACTTAGTCCTGTCCTAACAGGTTAAGTGAAGACCTTTTTCATCTGACATTCCAGCCACATATTGTAGGGAGTTCTTCTCTGATGTCCTAGTCACATCTCACAAGACTTTATTCCTTGACTCCTAGCAAAATCCAGTCCCTTAACACAAGTATGATTCTGCCTAGGAGAACTGCTATTCCAAAAACTACTGCTCTGTATAGTCTGCTGCTGCTGTTTTCATACCTCTGTAGAAGAAATTACATCCTGGGTCATATTTTTTAAAATTTTAATATATTTCAGAAATGTAAAATAAATAGAATTCTAATTGGCCGGGTACACTCAGAAACTTTAATGCCAAAAAACCTTGAACAGCTTCAACGCCTCTATTCACTTTTCATTTTTCCCTTTTCCCTGCAGAAATTTTCTGTCAGTATTTTAATTTCAGCGGGTGGAAATGTGGACTGAATAGGATGGAGAACTGAGGTCTAAACAGATGGTGGTTAGCTATCTGATAAGTGAATACTGCAGCTGAAGAACAGTGTAGAAAATATACAGGCAACTTGGGGGCAGTGCTATTTCATCTTCCTGTCTGTACCAGAGGAATTTTGACTCAGCTTGGTGAATATTTTAGAATCTTCATAGAATTGTTTTGTTTCCAGAATAATAAATATATCAGGTTTAATTAATTATGCTTTATTTCAAAATCATGTAATTTTTCAGAAACACCAGGGGGAATAGATGCATATATACCTCCTCAAATTATTGTCAGTATTCCTTTTAATTTTCTTAGTGATGCTGTCAGTTTAGTTTACCTCCCAAACATAGCTGTGATTAGAAATTATGGTTTTACAGTGGTTTTATATGAATAGGATAATTTTAAAATGTATTTTAATCCAGGAAAGTATACCCCCTGTGCTAGTGGAAAGTGGAAGTGACTAGTAGAAAAACGTAACTGCATGGTCTTTCCTTATCCAAATAGAGTGTGATGTAAAGGTAATCAACTGGATTCATGGGGAAGAGTAAATTAGATCTTTAAAACAATTTTGTTTCTCGTAATCTTCAGGAATTTAATTGGCAGAAGTGGAAGCATCTGCAGATGCCGTCAATATGTTGCATTGTACTTCATGGTCACAGGCTGCCGTTTCCTTCCATTGTTAACATTATTAAACTTAGCACCATTTATTTTTGTTCTCTCTTGGCTAGTTTGTCTTCGTCAGAACCATCCTGAGTTTGGAATTCTCTTTGGGCATTAAGTAGATTCTCTTGAACCAAGACCTACTCACTTCTCAAATCTGAATGAGTTAACCATTAAGCATCACAACCCTGCTGTGAGTTGGGCAAGTGTCAATATACCCATTACAAAGAGGGGCAAACAGTGCAAAGGCTCAGGGATCTGCACAAGGTCACGCTGACACAGTGTGACAGAGGCGGTCAGAAAACTCAGGTGTCCTGACTCCCAGTTCAGTCCCAGACCTGGGAAAGTCTTGTGCATTAACCCACTCTAACACCAAAGATATTTATTCAACCAGAATTCCTTACAAATAAAGGTTCCTGAAGAGATTCCTAAAAGGACAGTCATCTGAGTCTGGATATAAAATGCTCTCCTCTCAATTGTACGTTTCTTCAATGTCCTGCTAGGTATGGTTGTGAGGTGCTTTCGTGCTCCTGTGACCTGAACCTCACAGTTTTGTCAACTCCAAATTTCCAAAACCATGACTCAGGGTCTCTAAAAATCACAAGACTGGCTTAAAATGATTGTTTTTAAGATCTACTAATGAAAAGCACTATGCAAGTACTAGGTATTATTAATATTATTTATTTTATTTTATTATATAGCTTATCATTCGTTGTGATGGGTCTTTCTGCAGACCAGACAAATCTTAAACAGCAATATTGTGCTTTGAAACTAAAGACAAGGGCTAAGATAAATAATAATGTTGTTTAAACCTGCTATAGCTCCGCCTTTTGCTGGTGTGGCAGCGGGAACCAATTTCTTCCAGGTTCACAGATCTCTCCTGCAAGTGCACTGATGCGTTACTGCTCTTACTGGGCCTGATGGGAATTTGTCATTGACGCCAGTGGAAACAGAATTATGTCCGCTATCAATATCCGCTATTGTTTTGTTGAGTCCCCTGTTACTGTTTTGTAGCATTATTTAGTCAGCCAGGCCTCCATTGTGGGAAGTGGCCTGGACCAACAGTTCTGACCTCATAAAACAGGATTGAAAATGCAGGCATGATTAACTCACCATAGATTTATGTGAAATTAGTATGTGTTTCAACAGTAGGGTTATAAATATCGTGTGCCCTCATCTAGCCAGTGGGGCTTTACGTAATTTCAGAAAAGCCCTCCAATGGCCGCTTTAAAATGACAAAGGAAGGAAGGAAGAGCCTAACATGGCAGATGCTGGATTAATTGCACCCACTAAATAGATAAGACAGACAAGAGTGGGAGAAAGGAAGTAAAATTTTATAGATGGGGAAACAGAGGTGTAGATTAAGTGACTTGCCTATGATCACATTGAAGGCCAGGAACTGACCCCGGATCTCCTAAGTCCCAACCCATTGCCTTAACCACAAGACCATCCTTCCTCTCTAACTTGCAGGCAACTTATTCAACTGTAGGTCTCCTTAGGTATGGGTCTTAAACTGAATTTGGGTCTGTTGCAGTTCATCCCTCACTAAATACTTACTTATGAATCAGTAATTCCATAACCTCAGACACATTTTCATATACTTCAGTTAATAACTAGCTATTTGAACAATAAAATAATCTGGTCATGCCAGCAGAAACCTAAGCAGATTTGGTTGTTAAAATATTTGCTGCTTAATATAGCATTTGGAGTTGGGTACAGGCCTGCCGTGCGGGGTTTCCCAGGTGCCTACATGGTTTGCCTACCGTGAGAGGATAGGTGTACTGTTTCTTTAAATGTGTAGCTGGAAGCCAGGCAGGTGAGAGGCTGGAGAATGCTCTAAGCAGAGTTCTGTAGGGAAGTTGGGGGAGAGACCCAGTGGCTTGAGGGATAATACAGCTTTCCTCAGTCATATAAAGTTCCCTGTTCAGAGTTACAAGTAATTCTATGACAGACTTCCTTGCTGCAGAGCTGCTGTGTCTTGGTATGTTGAGATGATGGCTCAACATAGTAGGTGACACCTCGCTAGTGGTTTGTGCTGCTACTGAGAATCATATCCACTCAGTAAACCTGCTAAGCAGGGCTGGCTCTAGCTTTTTTGCCACCCCAAAGGGGAAAAAAAAGGGCAGCCAAATGCTGCAGAAGCAAAAAACCCAAAAGCCCAGAAAGTGCCACCCCAAGATTGGCCAGAATACCACCCCTTATAATGTGCCTCCCCAAGCACGTGCTTTCTCCACCGGTGCTTAGAGCCGGCCCTGCTGCTAAGCATTTGAGTGTTGAAGTCATATTGGAGGCTATGAGGGACACGCTGGTGATGCATACAAGTGTGTGGTATTGGGGGATCTGAGATGGAGAAGCAGGTGGATATCCAATCAAAATGCAAAGTGCTGTTATGGTTTCATTGTTTGTTTCTTTAGCATGACAGCTTTAATGGCTTCTGATTTTTTTTTTTAAACAATTCCTATCCCTGGATCTATGTCAATAGTAGCAACTGAGGAAGGATCTATTTTTATCTTCTCATTAACACCGTATACACTGCTCCAAGCTTATTCATGGGCAATAAAATAAATAAATAAATACAATTTCTCTTTCACTCATGAGCACATGGTAGATGGACAAGTTCTGACTGACAGTTCTGTATACCAGTGTGACTTTTTTATTGCCTATCCCCTGAATCAGCTTTATTGCAATATATGGGCCTTCTGGTCTATGTGAAAAGTTACAGTGGGGTTTGTTCAGAGCATTTGTTTCAGCAATTGGAATAGTCAGGATTCCATAGAGATTTGCTACTTGTGTATAATGCTGCCGTCTGAAACCCACTCCAGCAAACCTTCATATATGTGTCTCACCTGGTGGGGAGACATTAAACAGGACAATGAATCTAAGCACATGATATATGTGTATATATAGTGGGTGTATATTGCTTGTGATGTGTAAATATGTATCTAGGTATGTTAGTGTCATCTGAAATTGGAAGTGGCAATTTACAATGCCTTAAAACCATTTAGGACTTTAATTCTGTTAACCAGAAATGAAATCCCCTTATTATTGACCTGCTTTTTCATAGCACCCTAAGATTTGCTAAATAGCTCAACAATTTTTTTGAAATTGTGTATGCATGTTAGTGTATATACGCACAATCTGCTTTTATATACAATCTATATAAACCAAAGAGAGTAAATATAAGTTTCCTGCACTATAAAATGTGTGAGTATATGTATATACAATTGATAAGGCCCTGATATTGCAAAACTTACCCACATGCTTTATTTTAGGAACATAAGTAGTCCCATTGACTTCAATGGGACTACTCATATGAGTAAAGTTAAGCATGTGTCTAAGTATTGCAGGTCTATGCCCAAATTGATTTTTATTTTCATTTATTACTGTATTGTATTGATATATCTGCATGTTTGTGTGTCTGTGCTTCATGTGCATCTCTGTGCACGCAGACACAATAATTTCCCCTCTTCAGTGACTACATC
The DNA here is from genome assembly GCA_007922305.1 of Dermatemys mawii. Lineage (NCBI taxonomy): Eukaryota > Metazoa > Chordata > Testudines > Dermatemydidae > Dermatemys > Dermatemys mawii. The sequence goes on from ML677374.1 coordinate 6,250,182, forward strand.
TCCAACTTCTTTGATTTGTGGGTGGGGATGGAAGAGGAGTGGTCAGTAAAATCCAGACCATTACTGAAAATAATCAGGAGCAGTTGGCAACGCTGTTCCTGCATATTCGCCAAGTGCTTGGCGATTCAGCCCTTCTCCGTTTTCAGGCCAATGCGGCCGTCACTCTGAATTATTTTCAATGAGCACTTCTATATCTCATGTCAGTTCCCAGTTCGAACCCATCACCGAGTGTTGAGGCTGCGACGTGCTGTACATCTCGATGAGCTTCCCCCCACCCTTCCCCTGCTTTGCTATTAACCTTTCCTTTTACCAGAGTTACCCCTTTGTCCTGCTGCAGTTTGCAGTGGCTGATAGAAGCAGCTGCCTGTGGCCAAACGAGCATCACATTTACATTTTCTTTCTTGAACCAAAGAGTGAGCCACAGAATTGCAGTAAATGATTTTTCCCCTCTCTCTTTCTATCCATCCCCCTTTCCACCTGCCCCTCCTTTAATGCATTGCCTGGAAATCTATTTCTTATCTAATTTTACTAGCTGGATCAACAGGGCTAAGAATGTAACCCTTTGTCATCCATGGAAATCTCTTTATCCCATAAAAATGATTAGATTTGATGCAATTAGGATCATGAGGCGTGTGTGGGGAGTTTAAGGGGGGAAAGCCTAGGACGTTCTGCCTTGTGTCTACTGCTGTCGACTGACGCATTAACCGCCTGTGTATTAACTGCTTTACGTTTGGGCTGTGAGCAATGCATTCTTATGCCCGTTAAGACCAATGAGAAGAGAATGCACATTATGGTATGTGATATGAAAGAAGAGGATCCCTTTTCTTTGGGGTGCTCCCCCCCGGCCCCTTTCTATATTGAATCTGTGGTAGGTTTTTAAACCTGAAACAAAACCGAAACTGCTAGGTGTCAAAATACATTGACATGTAAACTGAGACCTTTTTCAGATGTTTGTTGCAGTTATACCTAACCTGGAGGATGCTGTGCTGATTATAACAACTCCATTTCCCGGCCCTCTCCAAAAGCCTGTTTGTTTATGCTGAGCTTATGTGAGGGCTAGTATCGGCTTGCATTAGAAGTGTGTGTGTTGACTTCCTTCTTACCAACTTGAGAGGAATTTTGAATCTGTTTTTATTGAATATAGTTGTGTACTTCAGCTGCATGTAGATAGAATGTTTTCCCGCAGTTTCATGACACAAACTGCAATATACACTGTGCATGGAAAGGGACACACAACACTCCTGGTCCCCATTCATTGTGTCCACTGTAGACCAGAACCTTGGTTGGTGCAAATCAGCATTGAAGTCAATGGAATTACACTGACTTAACATCCACTGGGGGTCTGGTTCTGTATGAGCATCAGGGGGTCTCCTCTACTCTCTGGGTGTCTTGATCCCACTAAGGACATCATTATGTCAGAAAACAAACTAATATGTCTCTGTATTCAGTGAAAATACTCAGAGTCTGAGTACAAGTCAGTGTACATCTTACAGCCTGTATTTGCCTTCTCTTAGGTCACTAATTCTGTAGGAAATGTAGCTTTTCTTGTGCTCTTTTTGCTACAGATGTGTTCTAGTCATTACTGCTGTCTGGGAATCAGTTGTGGTAGGAGGCTGGACTTCTGGACATCTGAATATTATTCCTTACTCATTGGGTAGCCTTCCTATTCACACCTGCCAAGATCACTCATAGATAGTGCTGGGATGTGAAGATCATGCATGTATATGTCCTTAAATAGGCCTATTGCTTGCATTTGTTCTTGAATAATTGATCTAGTTCTGATTATGCAATGTGGAGAAAAGTTGTCTAACCTCCCTGTGCCTCAGTTTCCTTATCTGTTAAATGGGGATAATGGTAGTTAGCTACCTTCTGCAAAGCAGTTTGAGACACTCTGACAAAAGGCCTGGCACAAGCTGGTATGGGTGCCAAGTTTCATAATAAAATATTATAAGGTTGCAAATTAATAGATTTCTCACATGTCCTAGAAAGTAGTTGACACTTTAATTAGACCAATGGGGCTAAATAATAGCTTGGCCTTGAAGAATGTCATAAAAGCAGGACTTGTGCATGTAGACATACCTGTAAGCATGACATGGGCAACAAACTGCAGGATTAGGGCCCTGATTCAAGCAAATATTCCTGTTTGGGAAGGGCATTTAAGCACATGCTTTAGTAATGAAGCCGCTTGTTGGGTCAGTTACTGTGGTGTGAAAGAGAGGAGAAATTCCACTGACTTAGTGAAATAACTTCTGGTTTGCTCTGGGATAACTGGGAGGAAAATCAAACTCTCTTCTTCTTGTTTTTCCTCCTTTCCCTGATATTTAATTTCAACATTGCCCTATGTATTTAGTCTTGATCAAGCCATTATTCCTATTTGAATGCGTAGGCTGCAGAGAACGCTTTGTTAATAGTAACATAGCTCAAGTGCCGTCTCCTATTTATTTAAATATTCTGCATTTAACTTCAGCCTGTTCCATGGCTTCAGCTCGTGTTCCTAAAATAACGTCAATAATAATAGAGCATACTTCCCTCTCTGTCACCCGGTGCCTGCCTTGAAAATCAGCGCCTGGCAGTTAGCAGAGACCTGCTGTGTAGATGCTGTCTAATGGACAGCTGCTGTGCACCGTTAACTTGTGAGTTGAGGCTGGCAGGGACTGTGCCCAAAGCAGCCCTGATGCTGCTGGCATGCAAAGTTCAAGGGATAGGAGGTTCCTCCTGTAAGATTCAGGGAAAGAAAGGGCTGCAGCCCCGTCTTTACGGGGATATTTGTGTGTGTGTGTGTGTGTGTGTGTGTGTGTGTGTTGCCACTTAAGATGAGTGGGGGCGGGGGTTGAAATTCTCCTTTCCAAATTGGAGTTTCTGGGCCTTTTAAAATCCCTGTTTGTCCAGGATTTTCTACCTGGTCCATCGCCCCTGGGGGTGCTTGCATATGGATGTGTCTCGTCGATTAAGGTACAGTTGTTCTGGTGGCAGAGGAGAGCAGAGACAACTCATTTGCTTTGCTGTGAATGGAACTAAACATCACCCTTCTCCCCCACTCTCCACCCTACAGGGGAGGGAGAAAGCTAGCAAGCTTGGCTTCTTTTCTCCATTCGCTTCTGTCTGTGTGGTACATTTTACTAGGGCTGTAGCAACACATATTCCAAATATGAGAGCCCTGGGATTTTCCTTTAAATGATGCCAGGCTTGTGCCATATTAGGTTAAGCCTATAACAGGATCAAGTCGCCCGTTTTTTTACTGTGAACTGAAGAGAGACTTTTCTGGGATTTCCAATGGTAAATCTCTCAAATTCCTTTGAACTGATAGATCAAAAAACTACGAGTGTGTGTTAGCACACTACTATCCAGTCAGCAACCTTGCAGTTTGACAGCAGCCCTGCTGTGTAGCCCAGCAAAGGCTTTGGATGGGAGGGGAGGGGATCAATAGCAGTATCTAGGAGCTGACATTTGTTGGCCTTGCTTTTTGCCAGAGATGCACCTACCTCCTTTTAATTAGGAGCTGGGCAGTAGCCCTTTCTGGGCAACTGTGATCTGAGGTAGCAAATGAAACCTTAGTAACTTCAGCGGTTAAAGTATATTTGCGTGTTACTGCTAAGCACAGAGTGGGCTTGGTGCCTGGCCACCACAGCACTCATGGCCATGCCCTGTGCTCTAGATAAATAAGCCAAAGTCTTTCAGGGGCCTCCCACCTCCCTTCAAAACAAGGAGTTCATGCGTCTTCGTCATTGCTCCTCCACCTCTGTGACCCTCCTTCTGAAGGGTAAAGGCCCAACCTAAAACCATCTTGGGTTCTAAATGTGTGAATCTTGGCCCTCTCTTTCCCCCACTTCCAATTGTAAGAGAATACAAATAGTGTTAAATAATATAGTTTATAACCTCAGGGCTCTTTTCAAAGATGTATAGACCAGTTGTCAACAGGCAGAGAGGTAGGGAAGGGAAGGGAAATTATAGGCTGCACAAAGGAGGAAAGTAAAAGTGAAAGCTCCATAAAAGAAAGTGGAACTATTATGGAGCAAAATGCCAACTCATTACAAAACAGCCAAATAAGAGAGAAATACAGCTTTACCCGTAATAGCAGTTTACAAGGGAACATTGTATTGCAACATAACGGTGGTGCTATAATTTGCTCTAACAACTCCAATTATGCCTTTTATTGATTTGGCAACACATTTAATAGGAGTAGCCACACCTCTTGTGTTACAAATCATTAAAGGTGTTGAACAGTGTAATTTTAAAATTGTCCTTCTCCTACAGATGTCAGTGTGACAGCATAATTTCCCCTGATTTCTGCTATGTAAACAGCGTGTTACAGTAATTTCCCCCTTACAAAGCAGAAATGTTGTCAGCCTGGGTTTTTTTGTGCAGAACCATCCATTTAATATTTTCCCCCAGTCTGTTCTCCTAATTGCTCTTTTTTCTTTTTTTCTTTTTATCTGTGGAAAATAAACATGTGTTTTTTGCCATCTTCCAGAGCAACCTTAATTGCTACTTAAATCTTCAATATGCACTTAACGTTGGAGGTAAAACCCTAGTGGTGTAATTCTACTCCTCTTCACGAGTGTAGCATTTCAGGGTTGGTAAAAGCCATGTATCTCCTGGTGGCCATTTCTAGTGGTGCTTTTTGTCCAGGAGTGATCATGGTTCCAGTCCCCACTTCTTTGTAAAGCCCAGGACCTTGGAGAATTGAGAGAAGTTGGGTACGTGCCAGGGTGAAATCACGTTGGTGCAGGGGAATGGGCAGAGACCTATTTCCTCCTCAGTAAAGATCTTAAGTAGCGCACAGGCCTTTTGCAAGTTGCTCTGCACAGCAATGAGCTTCAGTGAGATCGGTTCTTTTCGGCAACTGCAACACAAGCTCTTTTTTAAGAAGAGGGTGAAGTTTGTATAGGAATGGGGTTGGACATCTAGCTCATCTGAAAGTTGATGATCGGCTCTTTTAAGAGGGCCACTGGTGTGCTCCAAAGTTGGAATTCACCCTGCACAAGGCCTGTTATGAGGCCCTAACTAAATGGCATATAGACCTTTGTGCTAATTTCCTGCATAGAAGGTGAATTTTGCCCGGAATGAAGAGAATGGAGCTCTTGCAACTCCAGGGATAGCACCAGCATGTGACCCATCTGTGTGAGGGACAAGACAAAGAACGCACTCTTCCCCCCTTCCCCCAAGCGCATGTCAGTGGTGATGTGTGTAAATGAACTTGACAAGCTCTTTGAAAATAGGGTGACCAGACCGCAAGTGTGAAAAATTGTGACAGGGTATGGGGGGTAATAGGATCCTATATAAGAAAGATGCACAAATCGGGACATCTGGTCACCCTGTTTGAAAAACAAATAGAGGCCACCAACCAAGCTTTTGGCACACTGATGTGCCATCTCACCTTGTTTGCCTGCTCTCTGGCCCCCAGGCAGCAGCAGGAGTGGTGCCTGTCTGCATTTGTCTGGCTCTGGCAAACTCTCTCATTAACAGCTGTGTGTGTGTGTGTGTGTGTGTGTGCGGGGAACCCCTCCAACACAGGTGACATTTTTCACGCTGGAGTGAGTAAGCTGCAATATGTGTCAGGCAGCCAGGGCTTACCCCTGTCCTATCCCCATCTGCCTGCCCCAGAACAAAGCAGTGCAAACAGGCCCCGCTGGCCTGACACCAAACATGCAACCAAAGGAGGGTTGACAGCCAGGTTTGCTTAGAGGTTGTTTGCAACTTTTCACACATGCCTAGGACGTGAGGTGCTGGACTGATCTATGGGAGGAGGCTTTCTCTTAGCCTTACTCCTCAGACAGTTTAACATAATAAAACACCCTTACAACAGGGGGAAATGATGGATTAAATAGCCCACATATGATAGCCTTCAGGGCATACGGAAACAGGAGTTATTCACATCAATGCAAATAATTTTTGTTTAATGCAGGGTATATGCACTGGAGGTTTGCACTAGTGCAGTGTGCACATCTGGGTGTTTGCACCAGTGCACACACAACCCAGTGTAGATATACCTTTGGATTCTTCAGCATTAAAGTCAAATTGCTGTGCGCTGATTGGTGGGTTGCTTCCAAGGGCCTGAAAACATTTAAACATCTGGAAAATGTACAAGCCAGCTGGGTTTCCCCAAGCAGCAGTAATAGACAAGTAATCTACAGGTGCCTGGATAAAATCAACTTATGTAGCATTTGCCAGACAAAACCGTGTGTGATCACTATCCAAGCCCAGCAGTTGTGCATTTAACCAGAAACATTACCTTTGGACCTTAACAAAAGTTGGCTGAATAACTGTGATTGGTTGATTTTTATTGGAGTAATGTCACCTGTCTTGTCTTGTTTATAAAATTTCCACAAAAATTCTTTCAAAAAACTTTTGAGAGTAAATCCTGTTTGGAAGCTTCCAGTTAACAACATGCTCATTATTGTTTCTGTTCCATGACTAGATTGTCTCTAGAATCAGACTTCTGGCACCAATTCTCATGTTTGTGAATTCAGAATTTTCTTCCCACAAGTATTATCTAATACCTGCACAATATGCCCTGTTTCTGCAAATAGTCTGGCTTGTTAGCTAGGATATTGCTGGGAAACCAATGCAAAAAGGGGCTGCAAGTGAGGGGGAAATGCAAATTTATTCAAAAACTTGAATGAATATCCAAGAATGACTTTGTGTAATAACTGTCTAGCTCTTGTTTCAGCCACAGAAGATTAACCCTGAGCATTCTTAAGTGGTCAAGTGCCAGGAATGACACAGCAGCTCATCTTCATAGCCAGAGTTTGGATAGCTACGGTAAAGTCAGCCTGTATTGAAAGCTCCAGTCATGCATGTGCACTTAGAATGGTCTCGGATGGCACTGAACATCAACTAAAGAAGTTGTTTGGCCTTGTACCCCTGACTTCAAGTGCAGGCGTTGAATCAATTCCACAATCTCCTCTTAGGCCCTTTCTATCCTCCCTGCTCGACAGTTCCCTTTTACTTGAAATATTCCAGTATTTCATTCCACCTGAATTGTCTTCAGATGTGAAAGAAAAATAAGAGAATGGATCTGGATGTGTTACCAAAACCACCAAGCAGCCTTCTCTCTGAGATGGAGAAAGGAGGGAGGCAAAAGAGAACAGGGTGAGGAACTCCACTGTAATGAAGCTCAACGGATTGTGCCAAAGAGCATTGTTCAAAGCACAGCTTCAGCAGACAGAGCCTAGTCACATCCTAGGTTGTAGGATGCACAAGATGCTGGCCCTTGAGGTAAGAAGGAGGGTTGTAGCCCTTGGTTGATTAACCTCTAATGCAGTTATACTTTGAACTGAAGGGTGCATTTCCCAATGAATCCATCACTGCACTGACTAAGGAAGACTTAGTTCTACAACCATACTGGGGGCAGTCACATAAATTGCTATTAAATATATGGGCAAACCTAGTTCATACAATGCTTGTTTCCACCACCAATATATTTCCTGGTCCCTATCTAGAATGGGGTAACCCAGGCTCACCCTACCTTTACTAGCTAGACCACACAGGGAGGTTTGAATCTTCTTTGGCTTCTGACCTAATGGAGCTGCTGCTTCATGGGTCATGCTTTTATATCCAGAGATCCTGGGGTCAGGCCTCAGAGGTGACTGGATCAAGGACGTCATTACACCTGGAACCTCCGGCAGCTCAATATGTATTAGGCCAGGAATTCAAGCTTTGAGACCCCAAAGCAATTAAGCTTCAAAACACTTCTGTGAACCTGTTTTTAGTGAAGGGGAAAAATTTGTCCAGCCAGACTATGGCAAAGCCAAAAATAGTCCCCAGTGGTAGCCTTCTGCCTTTTAGGATATTGAAGGTAAGCAAATGTTAAGGATATGTACAGACTTCTTTCAGCCTGGGCTTGAATCCTTTCCGTGAAAGGTGTCTGAACCCTTGCAGGCCCAGTAGTGCTACAGATGCGGTTGTCTCTCAGAAGGCTTGATGTTGAAAGAAAGCTGTTGGCTGGCATTCTGGGTGCACCAGAGAGGGAGAATTTGCTCTGTATGACTGGCTGAGGGGCCCAGAACATTCTACACTGAGAGTCCTAAGGCTTAGATGGGGTTTTAAAGGTGGTATTAAGCTTTTCTGGGGAAGAAATTTGTTTGGCTACAACTAATTATTGACATGCATTTTTCATTAGCATTATCCCATTAAATGGCTACTGAACACCCTCTGAAAAGGGAAAGGAGAAAGTCACCTCCCCTGGAGGATTTTAGAGAGAGAGGAGGGAAGGGGGAGTGGGAGCAACTCCTATTGGTATTCTGGTGCGATGGATCTGAACTGATCTTCCCAATCAATTCAGACTTAATATGAAAGCCTGCTCAAATATACAAATCATACGCACAGATTTCAGTGGGGTTTAGCTAGCGTGGAATATCCCTGTCCTCTCTGGATGGAAACTGTGAATTATTTTTTCCGGCTGGTTTATCCGTCCGTCCATGATTAAAGTCATTGGAAGTGCCCAGCACCCCGTCAATGGCCAGGTTTGCTTCGTATGTGCTGGTTGTGCACAGGCTGAAAATAAATCTGGGCATTGGCTGGTGACTGTTGCGGTGGAAGCGGGGAGGCAGAAGAGCAACCTGTTCTCAGTCTGCATTTTCGTTAATGCCATCTTTCCCCTCACAGTTCATGTGGGGGCATATACAGGTGATTCCCAGGGCCTTTTAAACTGCCCTGAATGAATGGCAGCAGTCTCCAGAATGTCTATATGCTTCCAAATGGGTTGTTGAGGGGGAAAATGTCATGATGGGAGTGCTGAAGGGGCTACTTAATGGAGGCTGTTTAAAAAGGAGAGAAGGAAGGAATTTGGGAAAAATCAAAATCCCTATTAATGTATGTTCCAAGTAGAGCTGTTTTTTGGCTTTCCCTGGTATAGAGGGGAAGTCTCCATGAAGCCCACTTGGGACCTAGCCATTCCTAATTTAGCTAGGAAGTGCTTAGATCCCATGGTACTGTGGGCTAAAACTCTGAGAGAGATGTCACCAGATATTCCTGCAATGGATGTGGGAGATGTGAGAGAGAAATATTGCCATTTCAAACTGACATTAGCAAAGTGGCAGCAGGAATGAATTTGACCCCATCCAAATCCCCAAGGAAGTGGAGAAGGAAAAATCAGGGCTGCCTTTTATAAGTGCTGGTGACTGAGTCATTGCACAGAACGGGGAGAGGCACAAAAGAAAGCTGAGACAGCACTTGCTACCCTTGACGTTTGCCTGATGCCAGTCTCCTCCCATTTTTGTATAGCACAGCTATGGCTGAAGGTCTCATAGACTGGTACCCAAGAGCTGATAGGCAAAGATAAGATGCAAGCTTTCAGTGGCTGTTTTGTTTTGCAAGTACAGTATAAGAGCCCTGGCCTTTGAGACCTGTATGTTTTACCATAATGGTCTTTGCTGTAGCTCTGAATTAATCTTTGTTTCTGTAGCACTTTTTCTAGTAAGTCGGCTTTGTCCACATCTAATTCCCCAAAGAATTTCCTCCAAATTTACTAACTCAATAAAATCAGCCACCATTTTGTTTTACCGGAGAAGTTCTATGAGTTGGTTTTTGACTCGTTCTCCTTGCCTGTTCTTATAATTCCTTTAGTAGTGATGTTTCTGATTTGGATGAGTGGGCGTGCACCTCTGAGGCAAAACCCTGCACGTGGGAATTTAAAATTTAGTTTGTCAGTTACTGCATGAAACTGGCTTCTTGTGAACACTCTAGCCCTGTGCTCTGAGGATGGCCTGGTGGAAACTCCCAGAAGAACTCTGTGGTGATTCATGTTTCTATATGGATATTTCTCTGGTGGTGGGAGTGATTTGCGCCTTGTGCCTCGAGGGTGGGTGAAATTCTGTGGCCTGTGCAGGAGATCTGACCTGATGAGCACAATGGCCTCTTCTGGCCTTCAAAATGGAGGAGACTGTGACCCAAAGAGAACCTTTTGGGTGGGAATGAGAGAGAGGTGAAATTAAAAGGCTAAAAAGGGACAATGTTTCAGGGATGTTTGGCTACCACTTTTTCAATTGGGTCTACTGCAAATGCTTTCCCATTAGTGCTTTTCCTGTAAAGAAATGTCTGTAGTGACCCCAGGGCTGTTATGGGATGGTGGGGGTGGAGGGGTGGGGTCATGTGACATGAGAGTAGGTGGAGATACAAGACAGGGTCTCCACAAAGGTGTGGTCCAATGTGAGGAAACTTTCAGGAACCCTGAGCTTAGTGAAAAGTCATTTTGTTTCATTTCTGTCCCAGCACTAACTAGCTATAATGTCAATAGATGGACTGGGTAGGTTGGAGAGCGTGATTTCAGGGCTGTGATTGCTAGGCGGATGATATTTAAGGCGATAAATGTAGTGTGGGGTGATACCCATTTGTAATAATTTGGTTCCATTTGGACTGGAGATCAGCAGCTCTACAGTGATTGTGTAAATTATAATGGTACTAAAACTCAGTGGCAATAAGCTCCCCAAATTTATTTGCACTCGTCAGCTGGCAGTTTCATTTACAGCGAGGAAACTTTCACCGTGGATCAGATCTTTTTAATATTTCCTCATAACTTCCCAGTGACAATCAGCTTTTCCATTAGGAGAGATCAGACAGATAAGTAATACTGAGAGATCTGCATGAATACCAAGTCATTCATTAGCAGCAATGCCACTGTGATGAATGCTGAATGAATTGACAGTGAGGGGACACTGAAAATTAAAGGTTATTCTAAGTTCATTAACTTCTATATTCCCTTCTATAACAAAGCCTTTCATGAGATCAGCCTTTGCCTCTTAAACTGGGTCTCCTTGTCTCCTAATTTAAAACATATTAACATTGTTTAACTATTTCCCCTCCTTTTAAAAAAGAGTGTGTGTATGTAGTACTCATGAAAGTGGATGGTACTGGGTAGCTGGAGAGACCTATGCATGATTGTGAACAGCTGCCAGGATGGCTTTCCTTCATGCACCTCTGCCAATGTACTCCTGTCATGATTTGCGTTACCTCTTGCTGTTCTAATCCCAGGTTTCTTTCTCGCAGAGACTGATTAGAGGGGAAGAGGGGTGGTTTTTGTTCCTAGGCTATGGACAAGAAGCCTTTAAGTACCAGAACAAGACCTGAAAATTCATTTCACTCATGTCTCAGAATGTCTAAGTAAGTCTGTGATTGTTCATTAAATCATTATACCAAGTGACCCTTGTGTTGCTATCAAAGTGACCAGCTGGGGGCCATTGCAGCTGGTTGCAAATTAGAGCCTCTCAAGTCATAATGAGGCCTTGCATGTATTTTATTTCCATTTTGCAGATGGGGAAACTGAGGCACAGAGTGGCTAACGCCCATCTTTTCCAAAGCATCCACTTGGTTTAGGTAGCCTAATTTTGGGGGGCCAGACTGAGAGGGCGAGGACCCGAATTGAGTCAGTTGAAGTTCTGGGTTGTTGGCATTTCTGCTGTCTCGAGTTGGGAATCTCAAATTTTAAATCTAATTGACGTTGCTGAATGGCCACGGAAGACGTTGGTGTCACAGCTAGGGTTAGAATTCAGGAGTTCCTGGCTCTAGTCCAATGATCAGTCCAGGAGACTGTTCATTATGATGAATTAGTGATATTGTATTCAGTGAATATTGATATTCAGTGTTTCATAAACATTTACAATTACATTGCCAGATTACATTGCTGAGCAGAAGAGAATTTTTTGTTAGCCCTAACACCTGCAGTAATAGCAGAGGAAATGTAAAACAACAGGCAACGCGGGTGATACAGTCTTGCTTAGTCATTGCTTTCTTTAGCTGGCCCGTGGTGTATGACTAGCCGTCTCGTCGGGGTTATGGGTCTCTTGGGTTGGTCTGCAGGGCGAAGAGCAAGAACCATTGATGTTGCGCTTTTTGTTGCAGAGCCTGAGTCCATGTTCCTACAGGGAGGGGGAGAGAAAGGAAGCATCACTTTTTTTTTCTCTACATGAATTAATTTGTTTAGCTTCTTAACCTATGAGCCAGAAGAATTCTCAGAGAGTGGCGGAGATTGAGGGATGGGTGTGTGAGAGAAAAAGTGTGTGTGTGTGTGTGTGTGTGTGTGTGTTTGCAATGATCATTTGAATGATCAAATATCCTTGTGCATTTTTGCACTGGAAAGTTATGCTGGTGGCGGAAGGGGAGAGGTTAAACTGAGGCAGAAAAGTTTGTGTCAGCCTTTTTCGATTTCTCCCTGCCAGAATCGCCACCTCCTTTTTCCTCCTCCTCCCCCGATTTTGGAAGAAGGAGGTTTGCTGTCTTTGTATTTTAACTGTAGCAAAAAGATTAAATTGTTTACGAGCTCAGAGCCCTGGCTGCCTGGATGAGCTGCAAGAGACAAAGATAGACATTCTAATTCTCTGGTGTACTTTGTGCTTCCGTCCCCCCGTGCTGCCACTAATTCTTTTATCTGGCCCCAACACTCCAGGCATTATGTGCATTCATAAAAAAAAAAACCCTAACTGAAGCAGGCAAAATTACTGTTCTCTGCGCTGTACCTCCGATAACAATCTCTTGAATACTGATTACCTTTTCTTCCCCCCCAACACAAAGCGACCAACACAAGTTGGTCTTTAACCCTTTATCTTTAGCAAGCAGAAAGACACGAGGAACATCTTACTCAGTTGGAAAAAAAATAGCATACAGAAGAATTACTGTTATCTCCTAGCCAGAAGAGGAACAGCAGAGATAAGAAAAGCCTGAAGAATTAAAAGGAACGTTGCATTTGGGCTGTAAATTCATGCTGAAGTCGGTTCTATTTGTCTGTCACTGGGGTTCATAATTTTTCGAGGTTGTTTTGATAGACTTATTGTGAAGACTGCATAGAAAACTCATCAGCATTTGTTGCCTCTGAGCATTATTGTCAGTGGTAACCGCATGGTTATAGACTGGAGGAAGATAATGGTTGAAGTATAAAGGAGATAAAGGCAAAACCTCTTCTCATTAAGGGCTATCTGCACCTCTGCAGACTCCACAGTATTGAGTGACGGGCGCTAGTGCATTGGGCATAAATTATAGCAAAAAAACTAAAGGCAGCATCATTATTTTGAAAAAGTTATAATGACATGCCACAAGCTTAAGACCTATTTACTCCAAAGCCTGACAATAAATATAAAGAGAGCTTTACTCTGGAGTGACCAGCACTGGCTCTCTATTGATTGTATTGCCTGCACACATCTGTCTGCAGGTAGAATATAGCTCCCAACTTCAGGCACTTTGTAGAAGGGGAAGCTCTGAAAGTTTTATTGCTTTAAAACGCCTGATTATCTCTCACTGAATAACAACCTCCAGGGAGTGCTAGAAAGAGAGCCATCCTTGCTACAAATCTTTATGGTGGGGCGGGGTGGGGAATGCCTGGTTTTGTTTCCATTGGAACTTCTGTTGGGAAAACATCTGTGAATATTAGTCTAGAGTGATGAGTGGGGGGAAAATAAAACTAACTCTCAAGTATGGAGGTTGTGGCCTGGGACATTTCAGCAGTTTGCACATCAGCCACACATCAGAGGCCAAAGCTATCTGCAAACCATGGGCTTTCACCTTGGGAGGTTTTAATCCAAAACCAATTATGTTTAAGAAGAACGTAGTCGTTCTTTAAAGTTGTGCCCAGAGCACCCATGAGGCAAGGAAGTTGTAGTGCTCTATAGCTGGGATTCCACTGCAGAGTGGAATTCCCTTCCATCAAGATAATTAACTGGGCTGCCACTTATTTTCATTTTCCTTCCCATTCAAGCCAGCTCTGTAATAGGAGCACAATTCTTACAGTGTTTAACTTTTTAAGTCAAGCTCATAATAATAGATTGCACACCAATCGCATCTTCATGGTGCTTTATAAATATGAATGAATTTCCAATACCCCTGTGAAGTAGATAGCTGCTATTTTTATAACTGGAGAAACTGAGGCACAGAAATTGACACACCTTGGACGAGTGTCAGTTGGTGGCAGAGCCAGGAATAGCATCCAAAGAACCTAACTCTGTGTCATGCTTTAATAAGCAAATTTTTTAGTGCTTGTAAAAGGTGCTGGATTTGCGATCCTGTCTGAATCCTCTGTCCATATGGCACAGGCAGTGAATGGTTCCACACATTGCTCCGCCATTGTGCAGCAAGCATGACTTAATGGACAGTCTCTGAACTGGCTTCTGACCTCTAGTCTCAATGGCCCATTCATGATAGATGCTCCGCTAGATGCCCCACAAGGACACCATTTGTGGTTTGTGGCAGGTTGGTTTTTGAATAAGGACGCTAGTCTATGCGGTACTGACTGGAGGCCTTTTTGGGTGAACCACGTCTGCTGTGGACAATTGAAATAGATCTTCAGATGTGGTATCTGGGAGCCATTGAGTAGACTCCCATAGTAAAGTGCCTTTAGCAAAGAATTGCTTCCAGATTTGTTTTTTGGCAGGGCAGTCGCTATGGTGATGCGATTAGTCTCAACAGCCTGAAGTTAACTCTCTTTTGGCCCTGGTCTACACTAGGAGGGGGATCGACCTAAGATACGCAACTTCAGCTACGAGAATAACGTAGCTGAAGTTGACGTATTTAGATCAACTTACCGTGGCATCTTCACGGCTCTGAGTCGACTGCTGTCACTTCCCCATTGATTCCGCCTGCACCTCTCACGGCAGTGGAGTACCAGAGTCGACAGGAGAGCACTTGAGGACTGATCTATCGTATCTAGACTAGATGCAATAAATCAACCCCCGATAGATCGCAATCTGCTACCCTTGGGGTGTTTGGCAAATGACTATAAAGGCAACAAGACAACCTTGGCATCCCCTCTTATCGTCACTTCAAACCCTGGACCTCTTACAGTCACTTCAAAGTTAACAAAAAGGAATTACTGATCTTTTCTTCCTGCACACTGTCACTGTTGATAACATCACAGTCTCTCAGGACCATCTTTGACTGCTCCTTGTTCCTTATCCTGTCTGAACTAGAGACTTTTTAAAGTAGGCGGCACAAAAAGACTAGGGAACAAACCTTCATTGGAAGGAACTGGAATAGATGACCTTGTGAGGCCTTCTCCACCTCAAAGACCAGGTTGCTGCCTAGTTATTCTGTGAATTTAAAGTTTGAACCAATGTGCTAGAGCAAAACTGCCTTAATTATCCCTCAGAATAAGAATCTGATCTATATTAGGAGAAACAGGGATAGGTAGGAGGTTGTGGATTGTACACTGAATCCTTCACTAATGAGCATCTCTAAAAGGAAAATTCCTGGCTTAAACAACTGCTTTTAAAGTAATCTCACGTGGCTCTGTGCACAATTTTCATTCCACTTTTAGTCAAATACTTGACTCTGTGTAGTATTTGCTGGTGACCCTGTAAAACAGATTAATAAGCCTCCTTCCTCCCTTCAAGGTAGGATGGATAATTTTGTCCTAAGACACTAAACTGGGACCCAGGACCCAGTGACTCCAGTGCCTGGCCCTGCCACTGAGTCCCTGTGTAACCTTGCCACTTATCCCCAAATTACAGATTAAGGTTAATAATTCTTCCCTGGTTCACAAGGACGGATTGTGAGCACACTTGTGAGGCACTGAAACACTGCAATGATGGGGGCTAATGTGAGAATGCAGATAGGCTTCACTGTGTTAACAATAAAGCAGGTAACCATCACGGGAATTACTCAGTAGAATTCAAAACTGGACAATTCAATAGAATGATCATGAATTCGTGGATTTATTAAAATTAAAATAGAGATCTCTCCATTATCTCCCAGTGTTCCAAACCTCTCTCATTTCCGATCATATCTACCATGCTATCAGAAATCCAGCTGACACCTCCAAAAATAAAGATCTTTGAAACCTAGGGAACAGTATATAGAGCCAGGCCCAGGGTTTAGGGATAACTTGGATCTGTTGGGGAAAGAAAGGCACTTTTTTTACATTTATTGATCCCCTTTTTATTTAAGGTTTGAATGTATAGAAAATTGTAGCCTCCCTGTTTTACCATGTGGGTTTAGCTCAACTGCTCCCAAATTGATGGCTAGCAGTGTGTTGACACATCTATAATTCTAGCAGAGAATTATTGGGGAAATGTAAATGTTGATTTGATTTCTTAGGTTTCCTTGTGAAATTGGGTCTGGGCTACAGAGTGCTAAGTAGGAGGCAAAGCTGTTGCAAAGGATTTGGAGGTCGCTCTGTCATTGCCATCCTCTTGCGGATAACTGAGAGTCTTACTGCAACAGAAGATGATCCAAAGTGGTGGTTCAGATCCAGTTTAAATTCAGACTTTAGGGTTCAGACTCACTGTTGAATCTGAACTAGGAATCTGCGTGATGAATCAAGGGACAGCATAAGCCCGTCTGTGTACTACTGGGAGATTCAGTTGCTGAGCATGATTCTTACTAATGAAGGGAATAGGAGCCGGGCTGCTATGAGAAATTTGGGACCGATTCTCCTTTGTTATGCCAGTGCATTCTGTTTGATGCACTACTGTAAGTTAGATGAGAATTTGGATGCTTGGATGGTAGGTTTAAAACTAATACCTCAAACTCAATGGGAAATTCAAGAATTTACTGGCCACACCCCTCCTAGATTGATTGGGCAGTTGAGGCAAGATTGCTTTGCATACACAGTGGTTCTCATTTTTCCAGGCTGGGCTTTCTGAGTTGGTGATAACCCTGACCAGAAATGACTTGTCTTTATGGAGCATTGTCACACTGAACACAGGTACTGACCTCAGTAGAACTATTTCCATTTTATCATGTGAAACACCAGCAATGATATCTACCTTATGGCTCCCAGATTATAATATCCACTCCTTACCAGTGCCTGTACAAGCCTTCCATTTAGGCTCACAATAAATATAAACACAGTTGCAGTAATATTTCATTTGTTGATGGCATAGCGGTGGTTTTTGACTATATAAATCAGACTTTAGAAAAGGAATACAGCATTGTGACTGACTGACTAAATAAAGAAATGCAAATGTAAAAGTCCTTACAAATAATAATAATAATAAAGCTGCTTTTGAATGGACATTCAGGATCAACTGGAAAACACTGCACTCTTGGTGTGAATAGGAGAAATCAGTTGGGCGCAGCATGCAGGCGAGTTCCTGATAAACTAATGCTCCTTCACACAATTTACAATCCAACTGAATTCATTTGCATGACAAAATTGGCTCGGGTATTCATGTGTTGCAGCAAGACAAGTGTAACATTGCAAAGAACAAGTAACCATGGGGAAGGTTAATGCAGACAATAAGGAAATACAATGACATGAATTGGGTTCGTCTTTTGCCAACCTCTTATCGGAAAGAGAAAAATAACAGCCCCCTTCTTCCTTGTTCCTGAATAAAAGAGTTGTTTCATGGAGAGGAAAGTGAGGGAAGAGGAGAAATGTGCAACGTTGACAAATAAAGATCTATAATTCCATCATTTTACAGCAGGTTATGGGAGGTGGGGGTTGAAGGGAGAGGTTCAATTATGAAGGAAGAACATGGGTTGGTGATGTGAAGCGTGTTTAGCTAATCCAGCCCTGAAGACATGTGGTTGGTAACTGAACCATCAGTTAAGTGTTTTGAGTAGCCAAAGCCATTGTGTCAAATTCTTCTCTGTTACACTAGTGGAAGTCCATGGAGGGGTGAGGTTGCAGAAACCACATGGGCTGCACCAGCATAACCAGGAGAAGAATTTGTCCTGTTGTGGAGCAGAGTTTCAGATGACCTCAGCCCTCACAATCGGAGGCAGATTTTCAGACCAGCACACCGCACGTTAAATGCTGGCTTCTTTGGGAAATCTGGTCACAAAGGTTTCTCCTGGGTGCTTAGCGCTTTTGAAAACCTGGCTGGTGTTTAGGTACCAGAGTGTTAGCTGAGCTCTTCTGAACATCTAGCCTTGGTTTTGGGTGCTGAATATTTCAAAATCTGGATTACTAGGCAGCTTTCAGGAAGGGCTTTTTTTGGGAGGGGGAGGGTGTTGTTTTTCCCCCTCTCACACACATTTCTGTTGGCAGATGGACCGAAAGAGTCTTGCTAAATCTCACTGTTGAAAGGGTTGGGAGATGTCTCACTTTTTTTTTTTTTGAAGCTGTGAGCCCTTGGCCTGGATAGGAAGCAACAGGCAACAATAAAAACCTAATTGTGCAGGTCAGTGTCCTGTGTGACTGGGAAATCATGAGAAGGGAAATGCAAAAGTCATTGCCACGACTTGAACTCAGAGCACCCCCAGGATTTGAGACCAAGAACTCTCCCAGGAAAGCTCTAGCTTCCTGTTCTCCACTAATCTGATGAAAAGGATGTTTGTCACTGAATGGAACATCACTTATGGTAGCAGGGAACAGGACTAATACCATACTGAGGGAAAGGTGTTCACATTCCCTTGTAGTCTGGGTTTCCCTGTCTCATTCTTTAAGATCACATTGAACTGGAGGACAGGAGAACAAGAGTTTTTGAGCCACTTTCTCCCAGTTCCACCTCCTCCCCCAATGTATAGTTGGGCTTTTGCCTTTGTTCATCCTTTGGAGTCATCCTCTAACCCAGGGGTTGGCAACCTTTCAGAAGCGGTGCGCTGATTCTTCATTTCTTCACTCTCATTTAAGGTTTTGTGTGCCAGTAATACATTTTAACATTTTTAGAAGGTCTCTTTCTATAAGTCTTTAATATATAAATAAACTATTGTTGTATGTAAAGTTAATAAGGTTCTTAAAATGTTTAAGAGGCTTTATTTAAAATTAAATTAAAATGCAGAGCCCCCCAGACCAGTAGCCAGGACCCGGGCAGTGTGTGTGCCACTGAAAATCAGCTTGTGTGCCACCTTCAGCACCCATGCCATAGGTTGCCTACCCCTGCTCTAGCCATGAAAGACTCTCCCGGACTGGAATAGGTTTCCAGCTCTTTCCCGCTCTCAGTAACTGCTTGGAGCCTTTGAACGCTGTGAGCTGAGGAGCATGACATTTGCCATCACACACGTTGCTCCATATGACACTTGCATAGAGAATCAGGATATTTTGTGGCATGCAGGTGCTGCTTTTCTTGGTGGGTGCCAGAGACCTTTAGGGCATCAAAGTAGCTCGTGTATGGTTTATTTTAGAGGGATCCTGGCTTCCATGCTGCAGCGCTTTGGTGTACCACTTCTGATGACCTGTAGAAAGGATTCAAGCAAGGTCACATTCTGCCATCACTTCTCCCATGTGGCCATAGCCTGCAGCTAGCACGTGGTTTGTTACAGTCACTGGTGTCTGCTCAAGGTAAGGCCAACTTTGCAGGGAGTGACATTCATCAGCGTTGAGGTGTGCAGGAGGAGCTGTGTGTGTGGTTCTGACATTTACATCTACCTACAATCTCACTGGAATCTGGGCTTTTCTTGCTCATTTGAGGAGCGTTAAGACATTCAACCACCCATCAAGCTGTAAATACAAAAGTGTGTGTGTATTATAACATTTGTAAGTCAGCAGATGGCTGAGCAGCCACTGTAGTGTAATGACAGTTAGGAAACCTGAGTTATACCTGTATTTTCATAGATTTCCTGAGTGACTTTCGAAAGCCACTTTGCTTCTGTGTGCCCCAGTTTCCTCCTCTACAGAATTGGGATAATGTTACCTTCCTGTTCTCTACAAGCATGTCGAGGCAAAACTAACAGATGTTAGCAAAATGTGTTAAGTTGTTCCAATGGGAGAAGCTATAGAAATGCAAATTCTTATTCCAGTATAGAATTATTTGAAGAGGAGGGGTAGGCTGGCTAATTGACTAAATGCTTATTACATGGAGGAAAGCTCTCTGGGCCAGAGGAACATGTCACTTCTAACAAGCAAACTGCATCGTTAGCAGGCCTCTTTATTCACTGTTGTTCTCAAATTGGAGCACTCGGCTCCATTTCCAGCCTAGATTAGAAGCTCTGACAACGGGTACTTGATAAGTACAAGGGCCCCTTTTTAGATCAGCTTTGCTCAGCGACTCAGCAGGTTAGCCCCTCAATTGCCATCTGCAACAAATCTGTAACAAGTTGACAAACAGCTAATTTTAATTTAATCTTTCAGTTTCCAACCTAATGGAAAGAAAAAAAAAATCAGGGGAAGGAAGTGCTCACCCGCATCCGTGATTCACACCACTCACTCAATGGGGAGTTTCTGTGCAAAAACTGGTTAGGAGCACAATAAGTGCCTTACATTTTTGAATTAAATTTAACCCCGGGGTGCCACTGCTTCAGAGCCATTGGAGGCAGAGTTGTAAATCATGGCAGCAGATTCCGTTTCTGATGAGCACTTCCCATCATGATGACATTTAAACTATTAATTAATTGGGAGAGAGCAAGATGAGAAGATTTGGAACTCTCCCCTTTGGATAATTACTGTAGAACACATTTGTTACTGTAATGAACGTACAGGATATGACTTCTGTGAGTGTATGTTCTGTGTGTGTGTTCAGCTTTTTCAGCAAGCACTAGAGACTTGACAAGGGGCGGGGGAGATAATTTTTCCCCTGCAACCATGAAAAGAGGTGGTTTGTTTGGGAAGGATGTAATATGTGCACGAACACGCAGTCTGATTTTTAGAAGTGCTGATACCCAAAACTCCCGCTGATGGGCGTTCAGCACCTCTGAAAAGCCTTGTGATATCATTTTACACTGCCTTCTGCTTTAGGATTGAGAGCTCTTTTATGGCTGATCCAAAACCACTCGTGTCAGTGGGAGTCTTTCCAATGCAATTGCCGGTACAATGGTTTACAGAGTCAGGCAGAGCGCGAGATGGGAGCGCACTCGCCTTGCACTGTTCTTCCAGTGGCAGCACTGATGATTCTCAACCCACTGCTATTCCAGTCTGGGACTTCTTCAGATGTATTCTGCATGGTGGACACCACCAGAGTCTACACTGACAACTCTGGCAGTGCACTATATTAAAGCTGCCTATCATTTTACTTGAAATGGTGCTTATGAAACTGACTGTTTTTGCCTGAATTCTGCTCAGAGATCTCTGGAATCTTGCTTAGATTTCTCTTTTCCAAGAGGATAATAATGCCCATGTTAATAAAATGGGAGTTGCTGTTTCCTTACAGTCTCTCTGCTTCCTGTTGGCAATCAATCAATCAATCCAATCTGTATTTACTTTTTGAATGTAAAAATGACCTTTCCCTGATAACTCAGTCTAGCTTGACAGAAGCTATTTGAATAAGAACGGGGAATCTCTACTAGTTGTAGCATGAACATGTACCTCCAGTTTTTATCAAACAAACTTTAAACCTACATTTGCAAAACTGCTTAATTTGTTAGGTCAGCTCTATCTTTGACCATTGTAACATTTATGGTTTAACAAAGAGTAAGCTTATATTGACCTGATGATGTGTTGTAGTTAATTGTAGACTTCTGGTAATGTGAGAGGGTTTAGCAGAACCTCCTTATTGAGGACTTTGAAGGTAAGAGCATAAAGGGATGGTCATTGCTCCTTGGAGGTAATCAGCATCTCTCTATATGGTTTTTGATTTAGGCCCCCATATTTGATTACTGTGAAGCTAGAGGACATTGGAACAACTACAGAAGACTTGGAAAATTGGGCTGTTTTGAATATTCAAATTAAATGACAAAATAAAGTTTGGGGAGAATACAAACATAAATGTCCATGTGTCCTCTGACCTCTGGCTTAAATACCTTGTGAGATCAGGATGGTTTGCTGAATCAGGGCCTTTGAATGCACACAGACAAGTGTGAATACCATGATTTCACATTTTAAATAGGGCAGGTTGAAAATTTCCATCTATTTTCAGTCAAAGTTTTAATTTTTTAAAAAGTCAACATTTTCAGGTGGAGGAGAATATTTCTGATGAGTTCCAGTTTTAAAGGGCCTTTGAAAATGTGGCAGTAAGTAGTTGCTCTCAAGAGAATTGGTCAGGGCAGCTCACAAAAACTACTACGTAGCTTGGCAACAGTAGTCTGGACTCCTTTCCTTGGTGGATCACCAGGGCAGGGAGAGTGAACTTCAGGCTTGCATTTCTACTGTGCTGTGCACTTCTATGCTAGAGGACTTCATAGCTGTCAACCCAAGACCTTTCTCCAGCAAAGATCTCTTAAGAATAAGGAAATCAAGACTAGTGATTTCTTTTCATTCATCAAATGTTCCTTTCCTTATCCATCAGTGGTCATGCTGTGGCCATCAGTGCATTATCTTCCTGAATGACCTTCCCTTCCCAATCAGAGAGCAGAGGCATATGGATTGAGGGCCAGCACCTGCAAGCAGATCAGTTCTTTTATGGTTCCTTTGCTGTAGCAGACTTCCTCAATGGAGATTAGATTATACATTGTTTGACCATAATTTTTTCAACAGTCCTTACTTTTTCTTCTTGTATCTTGTGGTTAGACCACACTTGTCAGTTATTGCCATGAAAATACCTGATTGTGTGTGATAACAGTAAAGTACACACCTCCCATTATTGCAGGCTTTTCAAGCACTTTGCACATGGTTGGTGTTAAACAAATAATACTCGATAGTACATGAATAGTTATTATATAGGAAGCTGCTTCTGGAACATCTTAATCATTCAGAGTATTCATAATTATTGCCATTTTAGCTTAGGAAAGGACTTGATATAATATGGGGACACCTTGTTCTGAGTCTGGAACAACAGGCACCAAAGTTCATCCCAAATGAGTTAAGAGCCTGACCTTATACCAGTGAAATCAATGGGCATTTTCCATTGACTTTAATTAGAGCCAGATTTGGACTGTCAGCTGTGAAAAATCTCATGTATTTCTCAGTTGACCGAAAATAGTGCAAGTGAAAAATTGTATCTATTAAACTTTTTATGAAAAGTTCTTGCATGTTGGGTGTTTTATGAAATGTCATCATGAGAAGTTATGGGTCCCCTCCGAACATCTATCAATCAGATAATTGATTTTTGCACAAATAACATTTAGAATTGTCATTTTGAAATCTTGAGGTTTCCATTGGCAAATAAGACCATTTTTAAGCAGCAAAAAAGCCAGTTTTTACATAATCTTATGTATGGAACTTTGCAACATTCTGCAGTTTTTTGCAGAGTGGGAATGGGAGGTTATTCCAGATTTGTCCCATTTCTGCTAGGGAGGGGCAGATCTCAAATGTCAAAATACTGCACATTTTGTTGCTCATGCTTTGCACATCATAGCTTCCAGGTTACTGCTCCATTCTGTGTAGCTGAAGTAGGAAGCTTTGGTTATTACCACAGCAATACAGATAGTGAAAAAGTCTTTGTTTTAACCGTCGCTTGTTTGAGACAAGAGCTGGATCGGCATTCGTGCTGTGTCAGGAACTTTGAGTTAACTGGGATGAGGACACAGCTGCCTAGACCCGGTTAGGCTTGATGGTAGAGCGAATTGGCTTTGGAAGCTCAATGCCCCAGTTCTATTCCCAGATGTGTTTTATAATGAATTAGTTTAATTGCATACCTCTCAATCTGCCAATACCCAATTGTGGGACAAAGACCCAAAATGAGAGATGCATACAAGAAAATTAATACTGCAGGAAAGGTCGTAACAAGGTGGGATTTAATTCTTTCAGCATAAGAAATATTTTTCTGCCACCTCAGATTCACAATTCAGTGCTTTGTTTGTCAATAATCCCACAATAGTAAGTTTGGGAGATGCCTGGTGTGTGCAAAGCAGAGTTCAATTTGGATCTAAACTGAAGGATAGTGGAGAGGTACAGTTTGGATAATTGTGTATGGTCTAATGTCAAAACAGATGATGGAAGCCTTTGGAGGCTGAAAGATAGTCTTTATCTGAACCTCCTAACATATGACCAGCTTGCAACAATAGTCTGTCTGGATTCTAGGTCGTTAGTACTTTAAAGCATAACCTATACTTATGTATGTTCACTCTGGATGATATTTAAACATCTCATTTAGGTTTTTTCCTTTAATATTGTGTTTGTAAAGTGCATGGTTAAATCAGGCATGATTACTATTTCTTTTATACTTTAGTACCTAATATAATGGCCAGGGGTGGTGGGGAGTGGGGGAGAAGGGAGGTGGAGGAGGAAGGAATAATTTTGACAAATCCAAAGAGGGAAAGTTGGCAACATGGTGTAGCTGAGTGTAACCATAAATAAAACCCTGTGTGAATTCCCCTTGGAGTCGCTACAGATCTATTGAGCAGGGCACCCTCTCTATAAAAATTGTCCATGAGCAGTAATAGCAAGCTATACATTATGAAAAAATAGAGCATGGGAATTTGCTATACTTGGAAACAAACCTATGAGAAAAATGGTGGGAGGTTATAAGGAATTGTTGTTCCATCCCATTAGAAATGTGTTTTATTCCAGACACCCACACACCTGAATTAGAAATGAAATTGACAGCTTTCCAGGGTGTGCGAGAATCCATACAGCGATGTGCATTATTTTGGGAAGCTAATTAGGGTAAACATAGATAAAGTACCCTCTGTGCGTTATGAGCATGTAAATAATGGGAAAGGATTTCCTTAGGAAATTAGCACTAGGATGTATAGGAAGCTATGAAATCAAATTCTACAAATATATATTGTATTCTCTCCATTGATTTTTTTTTTAAAAAAACCTTAAAAAAATGACATGCAGAAGGGAACCCTTAAGGATTTGACTGGCACAAATCCTGCAAAACAAGAAGTTCAGTTTTTTTAAAAAAAAATCCACTCATTTCTAAAGAAATTTCCCAGATTAGATTTGTAAATCAAAAACCAATATATAACATGCAAGAATTGATCTGTTTTATATTCCTCAGTTACATTTTTGTGAAGCACATTTAGAAGATTTAGAACGTATTTGCGCCTGCTGGTTGAGCCATTATATGCTTGAGTTCATACATCTATTTGTGAGGCTATAAAACAGGCATCGACTACCCATGTAAATTGTGTTCTCCACAATAAATTATATGCATACTTGCAAAAATACATAACTGCTGTTGGTTGGCTTACGTAGGGTGAATACTAATGATGTTTAAAGTTGCATTGTCCCTCTTCTCAGGCCTAATTTAGCCTCTACATCAAAAATTATGTAGGAAAAAACACTTTATCCTCTCACTGAGAAATAAAATGGCACTTACGGGCACACACATATCTTTCTTTTATGAAACACCACCATTTTCATACTAATTTTAGCTGCCCAGGGTTCATGGAAAAGTCTGTCTCATGCAAAGCTGGTAGGAGACATCACTATGTATATACATTTTACATCTCTCCCTGTGGTGTGTGTGTGTGTGTGTGTGTGTGTGTGTGTGTGTGTAAAATAAATTGCGAGATGTGTGTCATATCCATTTGCACACAGGATGATCCTTTTGTTTTCTTAATATTTTTTCCCCTGAAGTTCAGACTTAAAGATTCTTATCCATGGTTCCACAAATGTTGAAAACTATTGAGAGAACAAATTGGATGCCCTTATTGGACAATACACAAATGCAACGCCTTTCCCTGGGTGGATTTCGAGGGATGAATGAGTTAATTTAATTGATTCGGGTACTCGTATTTCAGGCTTCTTAAGACCTGTGAAATGTGCCTCTTTCCACAATGGAATAGGGGACTGACCCCTGGCTTTCTATTTTAGGTCAGTTGTTCTTACAAATAGGGGCTGTGTAACATGCGTGTACATTTGGTTATTTTATTGTAGCCAACTTTCTATATTCATTTTTGTTGTTTATCTGGTTTCGCATCCTTTGTTCCACTTTTCCTTCCTACCACCCACAGCATCTTGGTGTGTTTCCCTTGTGCCTTTTTCAGTCTGTTGCCTTTGTCTAATTTGTTATACCTTTTAAGATTTTTCTGCTCATTCTCTTTTGTCACTTCTTTTGAAGATTTTTTTTTCTTTTCAGATTCTACCTTCCTCCTGAATTCATTTTCTAGTTTATATTTTTCCTCTTTTCTCCCTATTTTCGTTACTTCTCTCCTCCCTCCCCTCGTATTTCCCTCTTTTCTCCCTATTTTCGTTATATCTTCCACAAACCCCCACCCCCTCACCTCCTGCATATTCCTCGGTTCCTGTTCCCTCTATTCTTTCTTGAACCCCAGACTATATCTCTGTCTCTGAATCTCATTTCTCCATGTGCCAATGACGTACTCATATGAATCTCTGCTCGGCTGGCCCCAGGACATCCTTCTTGTGTGGACTGGGGGCACGGAGAGTCATACTCTTTCCTTTTCCCTCCTTCCCTCTTATGTAGGCTGTGTCGGAAATGGGGGAAGCTGTCAGATCACCTCTTCCCATGCCCCCTGATGAGCGGGAGAGTAGTGTATCCCTTCTCTTGCAGTCACAGATGCAGGTGATGATAATATACTAACCAGGAAACTTCAGACAAAAGTTGTGTGGGTGGGAGAAGTTTGGTGTTCCTTTCTCACCTTGCAGATATTTATTTCAGAACAATGCTCTGCTCATGTCACTTGGATATGTTGTATAAGGCTATGCTGCAGGGAGTAGTCCTGTAATAGGCAAGGAGATAGACTAGATAATGCAGAACTGTCTTTTCAGGCAGCAAATATTAGTAGCACAGCATTGCCTAGAGACCCCTATCAAGGCCGTGTCCCCTTTGTTCTTGTGTGTACATGCCTATGTGGACGTGCACACTACCTGCTCCAAATAATTTACAATCTAAATAGGACAAACAAAAGGGAGGAGGGGAAACAGAGGCAAGGAGAGGTCACTTGCCCAACAGGATGTAATAGGTGTAGAACATGGGTCTCCTTGTCCCCATTATTCTTACTGCATTTATTATTTGTGTTTCAATAGTGCTTAGGAACCCCAGTCATGAACCAGGTCCCAGTGTGCCAGGTGCTGCACAAACACAGAACAAAGAGAAGGTTCACAGCCCAAAGAATGAACAAGCTAAGTATAACAACAGATGGGTACAGACAGACAGGAGAGTGCAAGGAAACAACGAGACACTGTTACCATCCAAAGCTCTGGACTGTGCTGCCTCCCAGCAATGAGTTATTGTCATCAATCATCCTCTGAAATGATCAGGCAAATGGTGGCGAGTTACCGGGGGTGACAGATGTTTGGCTGGTGGCGTCTTCCCTGGGATGACCCTGCTCTTCAGAGAACTTTGTTCTGGTGAGAGATTGGGACCCAGCCTAGTGCTTTGGGGACTGTCTTCCACAAATTTCCCTCGCTCTCCTGCAGGTCTCTCTGCTCTTCATGCTTTCCATGGTTGAATAAGTGAATGTTGGTTTAATTACTTTCCTCTGATAGCTGCTCACTGAAATAATAATGCTAGTACTTTTTATCTACTGCGCACCTTTCATTGTAGGATTTCAGTGCATTTAATTAAGCTTTCCAACAGTCCGGTGAGACCAGTAAATATTTTATAGCCATTTTACAGATGGGTAAAATGAGACACAGTGGGTACATAACGGTGAACACTGAGGTCCTGGCTTAGTTGGGAATATTGGCTCCCAGGCTGTGCTTCTCTAATCGCTTGCCAGCGCAAGGTCTGAATGGATTAGTTGCAGTATAGTACTAGGAGATGCCAATAGCAGGAAGTGTGCAAAAGAGGGAATATGTATGTTGACTAAGGGGAAAATATTCAGAAATTTTAAATAAGTCTTCAAAAATAAATGAGTTTGAAATTTCTGTTATCCCATATTTTTTATTTTGAACATTGTGGAGTTTTCCTCTTGTCATTGAAAAGAGGGAGAAAAACGTTGGCTTTCATTGAAAGGGGAACCCCTGAATATTTTTTTAAGATGAAACCTTTCCATGCTGCTTTTATTTTATTTATTTTAAAAAGGCCATTTTTGATTAAATATCTTTTTTTTCAAAAATGTCAGCCTCACTGTTCCCTCTAAGCTGTGCACGTGTGCGCACACAGATCCTAAACCCTGCACACATGGTGAAACACTGCGCGCACAAAAATTTGCACAGAAGGTATTTTTGGTGCACACGGCATGTCAAAAATTAGAGGGAACAATGATCAACCAGCTGTGATGCTGATCTATTGGGATGTGCAGCTAAGTGTTACTTTTATTTTTTAGTTGCTAGATCACACATCCTCTTCTTGGGTCCTCCAATGAGTTCTCCTTCTGTCTTGGCTGTAAAAGCATAAGCACATCCAAGGTCTGTTCCAACAGCTTGGATGCCAGAACAACCACAAGCTAGAATTGGATCACACAGCCATGTTTGCATAACAGCTCCTGGGTTTTTTTAAATACCTGTAAAATGCTATGCCCAATTGCGATGATATAGAAATAATACTAATAATGAAGGTACCCATGTGGACTTGGGAACACAATGGCAGACAGCCTTGTGGTGTTTCAGGATTTCCGCTTCCAGTGCCATGTAAAATCAATGTGTAGAGTAGTACCAAAATGGAAACTAACAAGATCCTCCAGTGATGAGTGATGGCTCAAGTCAGTTCTTATTTGGTCTGACTTTACTCACCTGTCCACACTGGCAGCACAGCCATAGTTGGCCTTTTTCTTTAGAGTTACTGTAAGATCGGTCAGCTGATTCATAGTGTTCAGAAAACTCTGTTTAAGTCATAGTATAAGGACCCTTATTCTGTTATGGTGTAAGCCAGTGCTCATTGAAGTCAACTGGAGCCTGTGCATTGTAAGGGCAGGTATCACCAACTGTTACATACAGTTTTATAGCTTCTTTTCCTTAGTGTGCAAGTTTTCATTCTTTGAAGAGACTCCATTGCTTATTAGCTTGCTTATGCAAGAGTCCATTGAAAGAAGCTCTGGCAATCAGCAGGAGAGTTTGCTCTCCCCCTTTGTGTCTAGTAGAGACAATTCTTAGGACAGAGATGCTTCCTAGGAATGCTTTCTGGGAACTGGGACACTGGTATTTGGGCTGTAATTTCTGGAAGAAGTGTCTCCTTACATGCTGTTTGTGACCATCTGTGTTCCAGGGCTGGTGTATGTAAGTAGACAAAGGAGGTTACACCTAAACTATATCCATATTCCATGTCACTGTGGGGGATTTATTTTGTGCTGAGGCTCTGACATGCAAAGCCCTGAAATTCTGCTACCGTTATGCAGAAGGATAACACTGGTGTTAGAAGTGGAACAATAGTCCTGGCACCCGCCACAAAACCATTGGCCTTAACAGCTGTTGAATGGATTCTAATTACTGTATGAGGAATGTGATCATCTTGTAAAGTTCCAGCAACCACTTCCAGTGTTGGAAACCTTGTTGAAACAGGCATGCAAGTCTCTGGGTTGAGTTGTGCATGAAATATGTCATCTTTGAGCAGAACAAAATATTCCTAACAGCTGTGTGCCAGAATAATCCATTTAAAGGGTGTGTTACTTTAATACCAGGTTTCGGAGTTTCAGTGACTGACAAAGTAACCTAGATATAATTTGCCGTTGTGTCAGCCATACGCCACTAAAATTAGTATTAAGAGACACACAAAGCTCAGTGGAGTTTTCTCAGTTTATCCTGTGGCTGATCTTTTTATATACTTTTTTTTTCTTTTAAAAAAATCTCTCCTCTTATTCTTTGCAGCTGGCATGTCTAAACTACTAACATATGTGCCTCTTATACAACGTACAGTTGCTTAGGACTTTTCAAAAATACAGAACCTCCGAATCCAATAAAATTGCAAATTTCACTGTATTTCACAATATCCTAAATAAACATGAACAGCGTGCATTTCTCTTTCTGGCATCAAATATTAATCTGTCTGTGGTTGGAAATGTGCTTTCCATCTTGTGTGTGCTCACATTGGGTAAACACTTGGGAGATTTGCTATTCCAGACCTTTCATTCTCTCCTAGAGTCAAGAGCATGACAAATTTTTCTCCTAATTACACCTGCCACTGTTTGCCTTCTAATACTGTAAATCCTCCATCACATAGTTTTTCAGATTCAGGATTAGGTTCCTTTTCTGTCATACAAATGATTGGAGGTGCAATATGTAGTTAGCAATGCACATTATGAATGTTTAGGAGGTTTTTTAGGAGCATAGTTGCTGGATGAGGAGAAATGTGTCCAGATTTAACTTTTAATGTGGAGTTCAAGCCGAGACTTCTATCTACATTTTGCTGCCAGTCTGAACTGTAGGGACAGTGAACGCACTGTCACAGAAAGTCTCAGGGAATTTTGAGATTCTTCCCTAGTTTTGTGGGTGGGGTTTCTTCCACATGGGAGCTTAAGGGGGAGCAAGGATATAGGTAACTTTGTACCTCTCTTATTGATAAGAAGGTAGAGCCAGTTGCCTGAAATTACATAGCAAGTCAATTGGCCGTGTCTAGAATGCAGCCCATGAGTCCCGGCAAGGGAGGATGATGGTGCTGGGCTAGGACGTAAGGGGTTTTGGCTTCAGTTTCTTACTGTGTCAACTTGGGAAGTCGCTTGCTGTGTCCTTAGATCCTGTCCTCAGGGCAGGGACCCCCCATTATTGGTTGTGACATTCTAGGCTCTACACTAATACAAAGACTAAAGAACGGGTTTCTCATTCTTCTGTCTATCCACTAGAGGACTCTGCCTTCTTTGTTGGTACATTGGATGTTTGTCTCTGCTCTGCGCAGGGAAGGAGATTAGTTAGGAAAGGGAAGGGCAGGCCAACCAAGCAGGAGCTTTCTAAAGAGGTTCTTGCGGGCACTGCCCATCATTGTGGTGGGAAGAAACAAGAAAACGATTAAAATTCTGTGAAACATTTCCTGAGATTATTCTATTAAAAATCACCCCAAATATAATAAATCTAACCCCGCCCCCAAGATAGTTAAGATCAACCAACCAAAACCCAGCAAAAAGAATCATGGAAACTAAAAAGCAATTGCAATCTCATTTCTGTGATGCTTTCAAGAATCTCTCTGACATAAGCACATGGGAGTCACTGAAACTCAGTTGCTTTCAGGGCACAAGCTGCTGATCCCGAGCAGGGAAGGTATGAACAGGGCCTGCCGTGTTTTGTTTCCTTTTTTTCATTGGTCCTGTGCAAACCTCAGTGAGAGAAAAGAAAAGAGCAAGGGAAGAAAAAGGACCTGACCACAGGAAAGTGTAATGTTGTTTCAGGTTCACCCACCCACTTTCAGGTGTCACCAGTAGCCTAACATACAGTCTTCCATGGAATTCCTGCATAGTCCAGGTCCAATCCATTTCTGCTCACTGGTAGCTAATCAACACATACAGAAGTGAGCGTTCGGCTGTGAGGGGTTTGGTGAGGTCACCCATCACCCTTCCTTCTCAAAGAAGGAGTGGAAAGGGTAGCATTATTTTCACCTCCTGAAAGCTTAGCTCCCAGACAAGAAGAACGGAGTTTTTGTGGTTCACCTTCAGCTTTTCTGTTTGGTTTATTGAATCTCTCTTGACTCAGTCAGAGAGCTGGAACTTAATGAACGTGGACTAGATAGCTCAGTCAAGGACTTAAAATCCCTTCCTCCTTTCCCCCCGCTGTTCCTTTCAGTTCTCTGAATCCCATGAGAGGTGAGAGATGCTGGGTGCAGATTGTACAGGGCCTTGCACCGTGGGGGACTAAGTCTTGTAGGTAACACAAATAAACTAATAAGAAAAAGGAGATTTTGAAATTACCTCCCCTCCACTAAAGTTGCAGCCAACTTGCAGAAAATCTCTTCTCGATTCAGAGAAATTGTCAGTGCTAGTGAGTAACAGTGGCCCATGCAATTGGCTTTGTTTCGAGAGAAAAATCAACAGTTAATATTGTATTGTAGTGAGTAACCAGATACTCAGGAGAAAGAGGTGTGTGTCTGTGTAGGTAAGTCTTCCCTTTGTCGTCTCTGCACTTCAGTCTCCTCATCTGAACAGTGAGGCTAATATACTTGACTACATCATATGGATCTAGTCTGAGGCTTAATTGGAGTTTGCTAAATGCTTTGAGAGCACTGGAGGAAAAATGCAAGAGGAGCGTAAAGAATTATACTCTTCATCTCTCATGATAAGAGAGAATAGCATTAACCCATGCTAGATAATATCTGTTTCTAGTTCTATTGAAGGGTGTACTTGGAACTGTCCTCTGAAGAGGAGAATGCTGATCGTCTTGCTCATTAGTTGCCCGAGGCCTTAGAAGGAGGGTCCAGAAG
This sequence comes from Dermatemys mawii, assembly GCA_007922305.1. NCBI lineage: Eukaryota > Metazoa > Chordata > Testudines > Dermatemydidae > Dermatemys > Dermatemys mawii. Next base: position 6,282,056 of record ML677374.1, read on the forward strand.
GCCTTGGAAAGAGTAGCTTGTCATGGGTAATGGAGAGGCTCCAACAGCTGATCTGTTTTTGCATCCAAGAATTCTTGGCTCAAAGTCCAAGAGGGGAGTCACTGAATGAAATTGTACAGGCTGTGTTATGCAGGAGATCCGCCTAAGTAGGTATAATAGCATCATCCGCTCTTAAAGTCTATGAAAGCGACAAGAATCCTTGCAGTGCAGAGGATTTGATTTCAGCACTGAGTGAGGAAGGACAGTTGGGTGAAGACCTCTTCCAGGCTTTTCAGACCTCATTGGCTGGACAGTGTGATGAGGGTTGTTCATGTGGAAGCCTTCCTATAGCACCAAACTGAGTCGATTGCAGATCCTCCTTTACATTTCTACTACTACTAGGTATTTTAATGGCCCTCATCACCATACAGTCGGAGTGCCTGGGAGGCAGGGAAATGTGATCCCCATTTCACAGATGGAAAGTTGAGGTACAGAAAGATTATTAGCCCAAGTTTCCACAGGTAGCCTGGCAGAACTGTGACTTTACCCAAGGAACTGAGTCTCACTCCATTGCCTTTCCTCAAAACTACCCTTCCTCCATCTGTGCAGATGGAGGGCAATCTGTGTTCTGCCACTTTCTCCTGCTGCAAACTCTATGTTTAAGTGGAAATCTCCTGGGCACACAGGCTCTGTGTAGTTTTGCTGGTACAAATCTTCCATTAACAACTTACAGCAGGGGGCAGAGAAAATTGGGCCAGCTCTGAACTAATCTGCAACCTAATGCACAAATGATGAGCTGAAGGGAAAGGATGTGCATTGTGGGCCAGATGAATACAGAACAATGACAGATGTGTCCTGGGATGCCTCAGTGTGTGTGTGTGTGTGTGTGTGTGTGTGTGTGTGTGTGTGTGTGTGTGCTCAAATCTATTGTAAAAAGAATTCTGCGTGTGACCTTGCTGGCACACAACATCATAGCACATGTAACCAGAACAGTTGCATAACATACACATCAATCGTACACACAGTAATTCAATAGATCCTTACTTACTACTTGCTTAGTAAATTCAGGTTATTACTGACTGAAATTTGTTTGTTTGTCTCAGCCCATTTCATAGCTGGAGAGAGGTCCCTGTCACATCCACCACAACGATAACAATGGTCACCTTTGACTGCAATCTCAGCAGAAAAAGCTGAGGAATGAATGCTTTTGAGGAACAAATGCTGTTTTCATTGCTTGAGGTGATCCTTGCAGAACTGGTTTGAGGTATATGTGGGAAAGCTTGTACTGAGGGCATGTCTACACTTACTGGGGATCGATACTTCTGCTATTGATGCACTGGAGGTCGATTTAGCAGGTCTAGAACCGCTAAATCGACCACAGAATTGCTCTCCCATTGACTCCGGTACTCCACCGGAATGAGAAGTATGAGGTAAGTTGGCAGGAGAGCTTCTCCCATTGATTCAGTGTGGTGTAGACTCCACAGTAAATCAACCTAAGCTACGTTGACTCCAGCTACATTATTCACATAAGTTGCGTAACTTAGGTTGACTTACCCTAGTAGTGTAAATGAAGCCTGTGTCTTCCTGTGAGGTACTGCTCCAGGGTTAACAAGAGGGCTTGAGTCTAGAGGAGTAAAGAGGAAAAAAACAGTTTGCTTCACTATTAGGTAAACAAACCATCACAATTCCTTGTGGGCAGAGGTTCCTAGCGTCCTTTCTTGGGTGGGATGGGTCTCCTTGAGAGCTTGCTGAAAAATGCCACTTTTTCCACCAGAAACACTGTTGATTCATATTTAGCTTGTGGTCCACTATGACTCCCAGATCCCTTTCCACAGTACTCCTTCCTAGGCAGTCATTTCCCATTTTGTATGTGTCAGACAGGGTCACTCAGTGCTGAGGACAGCTAGGAAAACTCTGGCTGGTGCTATGAAATAATTCCTTAGCTTGCTTTAGACACGGGGTTGAAAAAAACCCTGGCTAGAATCCTGTCTCTTCTCTCATCCCCTCTAATTTTGAGCCTTAAGCCAATAATATACTTAGAGACAGAGTTTCAGCTGGTGAAAATTGGCATAGCTGCACTGATTTCAGTAGGTCTTTGCTGACTTACTTCAGCTGAGGATTTGACGTGAGGTATTTAAAGAGTGCTTTACACATTCAAAACACTGTACAGACAGACAATCTCTGTCTCTGCCATCGAGCCCTATGCAGAACTTCAGATCTGAGTGTCCCAACCTGGAGAGAGCTTCACAGACCGAGCCCAGCCTCCAGTTTCCATGACTGTAATAATTAAATTATAAACTAGCCAAATCAATGCAGTTCACCATAAAAGCCTGATGCTCTAGGATACTTGATTTGAGAATAAACAACTCCCCCTATGTTTGAGTTGGAGGAACATAAGAAAACCTCTATTAAAAATCCCATGGTTAAATGTAATCCTATCATTCAAAACCCTCTGAAATGGAGCATTTTAAACTCTCATTTCCCTCTTGGATGGAGACTTTAAGCGCCAAGTTCTAGCCCAGCAGGAGTTTTATGGTAGATCAATCCTGCAGTAGGGCTGACTTAACCTTAACTATAGCTACCCCAAGGAGAGGCCATAATGATGGAGAAGTGCCCTTGGTATTGCAAAATCCATTCCTTTAAGCACTGGGTTTCTGCCAATCCTTCAGAAAGAAACAACAACCAAAAAATCCTATTTCTGCCTGATAGTTATCCCAATACCATTATCCACTGTGGTGGGTATATCTGTTCGGGCTGGGCTTGGGCTGGGCTCGCCTCGCAAAGGCTGTCCCGTGGTTCAGCATGATTTACGGTGATTGGCTGCAGTTGTCACGTTTGGTGACGGTGACCTGCTTTTGACCCTTGGTAGATAGCCAGGCAAGATTTCCCGTGAAACACAAACAGAAGGTTAAATGCTCTAGTTTTCGGCTTAGATGGAGCCAATCATTTTGAGGGCATCCTCCTCCCTCTCCATTGGTTCTTTGTTTTATGTCCTGTTTCTCTCTTGTTTGTGTGCTCACATGCTCTCTTCTCTCAAAGTATGCAGCAACTATTTTCCAGAGCTCTGTACAGTGGACTGGCTCACATGGGGCAAATTTAATGCATTAAGTCCCTGACGGGTCTTGGTGTTTTGCTCCCAGCGCCACAAAGTCTTTTGCCCCTATTCTGTGTGGGTGGATGCCATTCACTCCTACAGGGGATAGGAATTTGGCACATCTCCTCCTAGTCCCTGTTTTGGGTGCATTACAAAAAAATGGTGCAGCGTGGCTTGCTGGTTTTGCTCCTAGAAATGTAAGGCATGAGCTGGCCAGGGGGTGTTGCAGAGCAGCAATGAAGGAAGTGTGTGTGTGTGTGTGTGTGTGTGTGTGTGTGTGTGTGTGTGTGTGTGGCATGCATACAGGTGTGCATGTGTGCGACGGAGAGAGAGGGATAAAGGGGTGCGATGGTATCAACCAACTCCTAAAACAACCAGGAAAGCTTAAAATTAGCTGCTGCTGCCACCTTTTGCAAACTCCAGAGAGTTGGTATTTATTGAACCACCCACCAAGGGGAAATGGGACATCAAGAAAAGGGGTTAAAAGGTTCAGAGTGAGTATGTAAAAAGCACATCATAAAAACAGCTGTTACCTTCCTGCTAATGACAGCCTTCTAGTGACCCCAATATGGTGACCATCCTAATGCCCAGGCAAGCAGCCAGTCATTCCGGGCATGGCACTAATGCAAAGGAAAAAAACAATCAATTACATTTTAAAAATGTGGCTTGTCTAGGTAACTGAAGATGGTAAGAAAACAAATTCAGCAGGAGTAGCTTCCTACACAGACTGCCTAGCATCTAATCCATGCCCTATAACTTACATCAAAGGGTTAAAATACATTAGAACTTAAACAGGGTTACATGTAATTATACAAGTAGTTTGTGCCTTTATTACAGCTGATTAACTAAGCATAGGGAGGTTGTGACATGCCCAAGATCACATACAGTGAGTTTCTAGGGTTTAAGGCTAAAAGGGGATCACTGTGGACATCTAGTCTGACCTTCTACCATAGAGCTGCATCCCGTGATTCCTGCGGTGCTGGGGAATAAAACCAGAAATAGAACTCGGGAGTCCAGACTCTTACTTCAGACGAATGTGAGACAGAAATGTTGAGCTTTGATTTAATTTTCAAATCGGCTAGAACTTGGCCATTTGGTGTCATCCTGGGAAGCTCTGAGAGGTCACAAAGATAAGAAGGGTAGAAGAACCTAGCTCAGTAGTGGGATATAAAAAATCGGCAGGAAAGAATGACCGCCTCAACTCATCTTATTTTAACATACCTAAGCGACTATAGGCTATTAGTTTTTATTCCATGAGAGTCTATATGACATGAATGGATTCCCTTCCACATCGCACCAAAAAACCTATAATGAATTGAACTAAATGAACAGAGGCAGTCCACAAAGGCTTTGCCTTCATTTTAGGCTTGGAATTGGTGTTTATGAAATGATTGTAGAAGATAAACAGGGGATAGGACAGTAAGTTCAAACTTACTTCAAAATTATAGAAAATATACATATAAAAATATAAAATATCCATCCCCACTCCATAAATGTTAACCCTTTTTTCCCTTGAGATTTGATACTTTGCTTTGAGCTTATTGAGAGTTTAAAAATCAAATTTGGTATGAAGCTGTCAGCAATGTTAATGGCATGTGAAAACAATGCCATGTATTTCTAGTAGCGGCTTTCATTTAGAGATCTCAATGCTGGATTAAGCAATAATTCTCATGCAGTGTAGTTGTAGCCATGTTGGTCCTAGGAGATTAGAGAGACAAGGTGGGTGAAGTAATACCTTTTCTTGGACAACTTCACTTTTTCTTGGACCAACTTCACCACCCTGCCTTGAATGCTCATTTACGATATGTGCTAACTATTCCACATTGCGTTTTGTTGTGATGCTGAGAGTACCTTTCCCAGACCTGAAAAGCAGCTCAGTGTGGCTCAAAAGCTTGTTTTTGCATCAACAGAAGGTGGTCCAATAAAAGATACTGCCTGACCTACCTTGTGTCTCTATTAATTCTTGTAACATTCTTGTGTGGTTGATGAATATTATCATCTTCGTACATTTCGATAAACTGAAACTCAGAGAGGTAAAAGCCCCACTTCAGCAAGGTCTTTATGCATATGCCTAGCTTTAAACATGTGAGTATAGTCCCACTGACTTGCTTTAAAATGGGACTGTCCATGTTCCTAACACAAGGCATGTGCTTATGACTCTTGCTGAATCAGGGTCCTAGGTGCTTTGCTTCTGGCTTGCTTTATAATCTTGGACAGCATTTAAAATCAAACTCCGGCATAACACATCCTAGTAACCTGCTTTAACTACTAAACAAAACACACTCTAATATAAACAATTATATTTACTTGTATACGGCTAAAGATTTTTTTTCTCTCCAAACATGATTCAATAAAAATGGAGACAGGACTTAAGTGTGTGTGCGTGTGTATGTGTGTATATATAAAGGCTTTTTGGAATATTTCAAATACTTTTGCCTTCTGGCTCTTGATTATAACTTTTGTGCAAGTTTAAAACCAATATATTTTTACAATCAAATTATTTTCCTCCATCATAGCCATACTCCAATCATTTTGTCATTTAAATGTTTAAGCACATGGGAAAAAATGTCTGTATATCTATATACAATCAGCATAGCTGCCTGTCCCGATTATGGGAGAGTGGCTTGTGGGGCATCTCGAAAAATATTCTTAAACTGTTCCCAATTGTCATTCACATCTGTCTAAGAGCTGCAGCAGTGGCCAGTCCATCCACAATTATGTTGATCCATTCACCACAACCCCCCTCCTTACATAGGTGCGGTGGCTCTTTTCCCCAGCTGGGCTGGCTGAAGCTCATTGCAGCAGGTACAGTCACTTATAATATGTTGAAAAAGCCCCTGGCACAGTCAGGATCCTGATGCAGTTGCACTCTCTTGAGGCTATCTCATGATTAATGTCAATACCAATGGCTACTCCACATCCCATTGCTTGGGGGTAAACTCTGTCCCTGCAAAACTTCCACCTGAGTTCCACTGCCTGCATGAAAGCCCCTTTGCTCTGGCTTTGTGTGAGTGTCATGAATCCCACACTTACAGGATTAGTTCATAATAAGGTCCAGTTGGAAAGAGTGGGGAAATGGCATAGATCTTAGAACAGGTAATGAAAATCCCTCTTGTTTCTACCAAGAGGGACTAAGCTCCGTTTAACATCAATGTGATCTCCCCAGGCATATTGAGAAAAGGACTCTGGTGCATATATAACTGAATAGTCGCCCGTAGTAGTTTGAACCGACTTCATCAATATAGATTTTTAAAATGTATATAAATATTCCCTATATAATCAAGACTCACAGCTTCGGCCTCTGACCTAGTAAAGATCTAATGTTTGACAATAGGATGACCAGATGGCCTGATTTTATAGGGACTTTGTCTAAATAGGTGCCTGTTACCCACCCCCCCCAACCGTCCCGATTTTTTGCACTTGCTATCTAGCCCCACCCTATTAGCCAAGAAGTCAGAAAACAAAGATGATAGGCTAGCTAAAATGTTCATCACTTGACAGCCAATCTCTGGACTTTGTAACACACATTTCCTTAGCTTCCATGAAATTGTCTTCTGTTGCCCCTTCCCGCAACTCCATTCCTCTCAAACTATTAAAAGGCCGGTTGATTTAAGAAGCACAAACCAGGCAGTTCAAGGGACAGGCGGTCACCTCTTTCAGCAGTTGGGTTTGTTTATTCTTTCTCAGAATAAAACAGTGAGGTGAATCAAGAATGAAGTGTTAGGCTTGGCTTTGAATTTTTGCTCTGTCTCAGTATTTATGCTTCCAGCTGGTTTCTATCCAGCTTTTCTTTAAACATTGTTTGTTTAATTTAACGTAGACCAAATTAGATCTCAGGAAACAGATACTGTGCACCTTTGTGCTGGTAAGAAAAAGAAGTGGTGTCATTCATGTCAGATAATTGGTGGTTTTAGCTCTCTGCAGAATAAATTACAGCAGTCATATAATGGCCTTTCATCCAATCTCCTTCTCTACTCTAGACTTGAAATGAGGTTTGTTGAAAACATCATTTCAGGGATTATTGACCATAGCAAAACCTTGTTGCCCATGTTCTTTGTATGTATTGAAAATATACAAGTTAAAAAGGCAAGCTTTAGTGCTTTGCCAGTGAATCAGAGACCAGTCACTAGGAATTGCAGGAGCCAAGAGGTTATCTCTGGGGTACAAATTCTACTCTGTGCTCATTCTTGGTCCCTTCCTAGAGAAATAGTAGCTCAATATTCAGGCTAGAAAGGCTCATTAGAAAGGAGACTGAATCCTTTCTTTTGTTCTGTAAGGTAGAGAGTCCAGTATTGTGAAAGATCAGATTTATATATTTTTACTTAAGCAGTTGGCTGAATTGCTCTCCCCAGTGCAGCTACTGTCAATACTTTCTCTTTGTCACCTGACCCACAAAGTGCACAACCAGCTGTCATGTTTAGGATTCGGCCTGTTGATATAGTACTTGGAGTCCTAGAACATTTAACACCCAATTTTTAAAGAATAAAGGAGATTCCAAGCCCTCTTCTTTCCTGGAGACTGATTCTGAGACTGGAATCTTGTGTTTGATTCTCCAGTGATTTGTGGGTTTTTTTGGTCCCTAATCTTTCTGTGCTTCCACCACCACCATTGTTTCTGATGGGGCTGGAAAAAGCTGTGCTGCTCAGGAAAATACCTGCTTCTGTGGGACTGCGGGAGTTCATGGCAGTGTTTCTGGGGCTCCTTGGTGGATTTCTGAACTATGGGAATCAAAACAAATCTAGAAAGTTTTTGTTTTCCACTAGGCTTAACAACTTTTCTGGGACACTGCAGGCTCCTGTGTTCCTTGGTCTGCAGACTGGCTCCACCAACCCCCTTGTGGTCCTCCCCACCACGCTCCCCACCCCGTTGTGTGCTGTTCTATCTGTTAGGATTTACAAAATTTTATTGTACTAGAGGTGCGCAGTTTGGACCCAGATCAGAATTTTTCTGTTACCTGAGTGTATTCAGATCCAGGGTTTTACTTCGACCCATAATACAGAAAGGGGCACGTCTGAGAACAGGGAACTGTGCAAACTTCCCTAAAATCCAAGATGGGCTCATGTATAGGACGTATCCAACAGCTTCTTGAGATCGCCCCGGCACCATTTGTTGTAGCTCAAACTTTGAATAACACTTGAATCACTCAGATGCAAATAGAATTTCAAAAAGACTGCTTCAGCTGGCCTCTCTGGCAGAAATACTTGATGTTAAGCTTAGCACAATCTCAGAAAGGATGTACTCCTGGAGGGGAAAGAAAGGGAGGGGGAAAATGAAGAGAAACACAAAAGTGAGTCTCTGGGGCAGAGACTCACTTTTGTGTTTCTCCTCATTTTCCTGGCTCCAGGAGCCAAACTGACCACAGTTTTATATCAAAATCATCCAGCGAGAGCATGGTTTCAAAATTTAAAGGTGGCTGTGTTTCTCCATCAGATAGCATGAACATTCCAGGTCTATTTCAGTCAACTCAATCTTCTGCATGTTTGAACAGGCATTCTTTGAATAAAGTATGTAAAAGTTATAACATACAACTTCTCTCCCAGGATGGGAGGTTTGCTTATAATTGCAATAATAGACTTTTCATGTTATATTGTGTGTACATGTCTATCACAGCAGGAACTTATTGGAATTACTATCTGCTACCATCCTACAAATAATAAATTAGAATATCCATATGCCTGGGGCCAAGATGCTCTCACCAATCTTTATTTTATCAAAGAGAAGTTTAAAAGGTGACTTGATCATGATCTACAAAGACCTGTGGGGGAAGAGATTTTCTGATAGCAGAGGCTCTTTAATCTAGCAGAAAAGGCACAGCTAGATGCAGTGGTTGGAAGCTGAAGCTAGACAAATGCAGACTAGAAATAAGACACACATTTTTAATAGTGAGGATAATTACCCATTGTAATAAAAAAAATTCTCCCTCACTTGCAAGTCTTTAAATCAGACCTGGAGGTCTTTCTAAAAGAGATCCTGTAGCTCAAAGAGAAGTTATGAGATTGATGCAAATCTTACCGGGTGAAACTCTTGGGCCTGTGTTTGCAGGAGGTCAGACTGATCAAATAGGTTCATTCTGGTCTTTAAATCTAGTAATCTGTTGGATTGCTTGGCTGAAGTTGTGTTTCCTGAAAACATAGATCATCATGTTTGCATCAGCTCTTCTGGTCATTCTCTGCTCCTGTGAGAGCACATGGCAATGCCTTTTTAAATTAAGGAAATTGTACTTGAGAAACTCAACAGGCCTCACAAAAGCTGAATGCCTGGTCTTGCAGCACTTGTCACAGAGAACAAAACAATTGAGTAGATCAGCCCTGTTGGAATAATGGGTGATATCTGAATTTTGGTTGCCTCCAGACTTCCCTAATACCAAAAAAGGATAACTCTGGAAAAATGCTCTTTGCTGCTCTGACTGTTATCTTTTCCCATTGCAATTCCATTGCAGTTCCATATGGCTGCAGGACACGTGACTGCTCAGTGGCTTGCATGACTGTCCTTGCGTGACAGTCGCTGGGTTCTATGGCTAAGATTATCAAAGTCAGAAAAGGGATTTGGTGTCCAAAGCCCCTGTGTGGCTTTGAAAATCTCAGCCCATGTGTTCTCTGTGCTGCTACATAACTTCTTAGGATATGCGATGGACATTAAGTGCTGAAGAGTGGTGAGTTGCCCAGTTTGTTTGTGTTTGCCCACGAACCAAGCCCTACAGCTCATGTTCTAGCTGTGAAAGTGCTAGCTTATATCTTTGCATTTAGCCCTTATAAAAGTTTGGCCAATCACTGTGGAAGATGCTAAATCATGTTGGGCTTCCCCCTTGCTAGACAAGTGTGTGTTGTTGTTTTTTAAAGTTTGGTTACAAGGCACAAGCCAAACTGTATTATAATGTAGTTTGGCTACAGCCATGCTACAGCACAGCTGTCTTGGTAAAGCCTTTCTAGCCTTATTCCTTTGGAAGGGGTTTCTTATTCTGTGCTTGTTTCCACAACGAATAACCGTCTTTTATGATACTCCTGCTACCCAGTTGGCTAATGGTTGTTTCTTTGCTTCTAGCCTGCCAACCTACTGTGGCTTTCTAGCATTCCCCTCCTGCAGTGTTGTTCAGGTGTTAAGGATTTGCTTCCAAAATGCACCAAGCTTGTGTGTATGAAATCTGTAGACGGATGCTCTTCATTCACAATTCATTTTAAAAGCATATCCTTTGGGGGAAGGCATCTTGTAGCCCCTAAGGAAATCATCCAAGCAGGGTGAAAGAATCTCCCTTTACGCTTCTACGAGGAATTTGTTCGAGCAAAAATTCACCAAAAGGACAATGCATTGTTTTTGTCTACCAGCGTTTCCTCTTCCTGCCAAAATCTGCCCTTGGGGGCATACATGAGGTTGTGGTAGAAGTCTGTGGAAGAATTTGACTTTGAATGAGGACTTGGGTTCTGAATACCTGTTGCATAGATCCATACTGAAGCACTTTATAAAATCCTGTGACCTGTAATGCACAGTCTCATGCAGATATTTTAGTGCCCTGGCTTTTGAAAATTAACTCCTATCTCATTGTTTCTTTTCTCACACTATCCTCAATCTGGATTCCTCACTCTCCAAATTCCCATTATAAATCAAAGGCACTTCTGAGCTCTCCGAAGGCAGAAAAGCGCACCCAGCCTGTGCTAGTCTGAGAATTACAAAAAACACCCAGCAAATGGTTTAGGTTAACCCTTATGTTGCTAGTATTTTCTAGACCAGAAGGGAAGCGGTGCTACTGTAAATGGAACAAGGTATCTGGTGACTCCTAATTGTGTGGCTGACTCAGGGTGTCAGTAGTGGACTTCAGGACTGACTTTACAAATGAATGCTTAGGAAGAGCTCTTATATTCATATATGTTACATATAAAAGAAGGTAGAGAAAAATGTATATAACATACCCACCAGGCCTACATTTTAGAAGTGCTGAATTCCCACCACTCATCAGCTTCATCGTGTGCTTGATATCTTTGAAAATCAAGGTTCATGGGAGTCCACAGGATTCAAAGGGTTAAAAACAGGCAAAGCCTTTTGAATGTTTTAAGAGTTATGCTTCGGGGCCAGGACCTGGCCTGCTAGGTTTTAGACCGGAGCAAAGTTTAACAGCCACGTTATAAACCCTGGGAAATGGGGGAGGGCTCGAAAGGACACCTTGACCTATGACAAGGCTACCGGGTGCTTTCTAATAGTGCTGCAGTCTTACTGTGGATTTCATTAGCCAAAGGGAAAACATCTTCATCCTTTACAGTGTTCTCAAGGGAGTAAGGTTAATAGGATCTAGATCGCGGGCAGTTCCGAGACTTTGTCAACTCTCAAGCAACAAACTGCTATTTGATTGTTCCCTTCACAATGAGATCACATAGGAGATAGGGTCCAGCTGTCCAGTCATCTAGGAGACTAATTAGCCCGATTTAATTAAGAAGTTGCTCCATGTTTCCCAGTGTCACTCGGGGCCCTGGGAAAGCGAGACAGGGAGAGTGAGAGAGAGGTCATAGGGAAATCTCGGTGTCTATTGTGGTAGAGACACAGTAATTAAACTACAACAGACAGGAGCTTCTGCCTCTTAAAAAGTGCTAATTACAACCCATAGGGTCATCTTCTCTTGCTGAAAGAGAAGCACGTGCCCATCGATTCCGTTGGCCTTAATGGGAGTTGCATAGGGCAGCAAGGGGAGAACGGACTCCATTATGCAACAGCGAGAACTTCGCTCAGCATCTCTCTATCCTGTGCCAAGCAGTGTAACGTCTAGGCACCTCGCATCTCAAGTAGCTTCTTAAATTAAGCCTCAGGCCACACCTGTGGAGCAGCTGGGCACCGTGGAGACAGTGTGGCTTAGTGGATGAAGCACTATATTGGGACTCCGGAGAGCTGGGGTCTTTACACGGCTCTGCCACTGGCCTTCTGGATGTTCTTTGGCAAGTCACTTCACCTCTGTGCCTCAGTTTCCCCAGCTGTAAAATAGGATAATGATACTCTCCTTTGTAAAGGGCTTTGAGATCTACTGATGGAAAGGTCTATATATTATTATTTATTGATATCTCTATTTTACAAGTGAGTAAACTGAGTCTGGGAGCATTTGAACGTGTCCAAGCTGCCTAGGCAAGTCCCTGGCAGCGATGGTGACTAGGCCCCTGCATCTCTCCCGGGCTGGTATTCTAGGTGCTAGTCCCACTCCGTGCTCTCATTGTGGCCTGGGGTGGAAGAAGCTGCCATCGAGGGATCTACCTGCGCTGACTGGATTTGCCTGTCAGTATGCAGCAATGGTTGTGCTGTGGTAAAGCCCACTGTATTTACTGAACCCCTGTTCAGCCGCTCCTCTAGCCAGGGGAGCAACGTCTGCTTTTCATTTTGAAATCTGTGAATAACTAAATCCAAATGGGGATCATGAAACATCCCCACTTCAGCTTGGAGTGGGGTTGTGGGAGCATCCAAAGGCCCTGCTCAGGATGGATTTCCATTGTGCTGGACATGGCACAAACATACACAGATGTTCGCTGCCCTTTAAGTCTGACCAGACGGGACATGGCATTCAAAAAATTCCTCACTGGACAATTTAACCTAAAGAGAAAGGACCCAATGACAATAAAGACTATTCCTCCTTCTCCAGTGTCCCTTCGCTGTTCAGATTTTTACCTAGCACCAGAAGAGGCATTGTCAGTTGAAACCCAAACAACAAATATTAATGTTTCATTTTAAACCCAAGCCAATCCACTTTATAATCTGAACACGGCATCCTGTGTGAGCATTGCTGTTGGATAATCACACGGTACTGTGGCCTTTTGCCCTTGTGCCTCGCACAACGCACCCCAGGCGTGAGATTAGGCTCCAGTAATAACACACCCCGTTGTGCCTTTTTGCTCAATTGATAAACCTGCTGTATTAGGAGATATTGTCGTAAAACTGAATGGCGCTCTGTAAATCGGAATCTCGCTCTCTTCCTTGTAGCCAGGGAATTAGATGCTTTAGTTCCTCTCCTGGCTTTATTTCCTGATTTCAATATGCAAAAGACAATATAAGCCTGTGATTCATTGTTTTTAAAATGCTGTGCGCAATTCTGGTGCTGTCTAAATAAGATCTGCTTTATATACTGTGTTTGATTCCCCTCTCACTTACGTCTGTGTAACTCTTTTGGCTTCAATGCAGTTAGTCCTGTGCATCTGAAAAGAGAATTAGGCCCTTCCTTTTTCTGTAGCTAGTGTGTGAAAAGTTACCTAGCTCAGTGCATGGGGCAGGTCAAAATGACATTTAAGCTGAGCTATAATCCCAAACTGTAACAGGGATAAAAATTGCGTAGGACTAGAAGACGTGTGTTCAATCTGATCCCACTTGCAGACTCTCCCAAGATCTTCAGTGGCACACAACTACAGAGCCTTTTTAGCTCTTTTAAAGAGTATCGCTTTAGAGGAAGGTATTTAAATAGCAATGCAAAAAATGAAGTCAAAATTCCATGCTTAAGACCCCTCGTGGGAGCTATTTGCTAATAAAGCCGTCAAAGCTTGTATGTATTCTCTCTCTCGCCTTTTCATTTCCTTCTAGGATAGTGTTTTTAACTTGGCCTGTGACGTTCTCTGTGTATAGCAAAGTGTTTTATAAAGTTGAATGGGCAAAACTTTGAAGAGAAGGTGGTTCCCCTCCAGCTCTGGCAGGATCGCTGAAGTCCAGGGTATTTACATAACAGAATGGGACCCTTTGTACACAGCCTCCCCAGCAGATTGATTAACAAAGAAATACACTGGAGGCGGACTGCATTGAGTTGGCTTGATCACAGAGCTCTCTTGTCGCCTCCCTGCTGAGAAGCACACTGCTTGGCCCAGTCAGAAGCTTAGTCCAGCCACTTTTCACAGTGTCTGTCCCCACCCCGGGCTATGGATTAACCAAGGAGTGATACAAAAGGCACATATGCTCCTGTGTCCAGTCCTGTCTATTCATATGTGTGTTACTTAGCCTAATAAGGATTAGACTTAATGAATTGGAAGGAGTTAACAATATAAAGAGGCAATAGAAAAGGGCCTAAGTAGTCGTAATTCCATTTCATGTAGCTTTGGTGTTGCTTTGCTTTCAGCGAATAGGTGTAATCCTCTTTGAAATCAAAGGTGGTACAAAGTATGAATTTAAATTTGATGTTTACAGCTCCTATAAGATTTAGTATTCCAAAAAGGTTTGTTCTTAAAAAGCCATCTGCTCTCCAGGCCTGCCCCTGTACAGAGCTCCTCGGCACAGCCTATACCAAAGTTGGTCTGCGGTGTGGTTTTCCCAGTGAGGGATCCTTGTGTTTCCTATGAATTGGTACTGTAGTTTCTGGGGGTAGCATCCTCTTCATCTGGGGGCATAGAGAACATCATGAGTTAATTTGTCTTAACTAGATTAAGTCAACCAGCTACTAAGGCTGTAGGTTATGGAGGAATTTAAGTTTCAAGCCTTCTGACTGAGCTCTAGTTAAATCTGTGACATTGTCTCTCACTGCAATGAAGCTTCTCTGTGATGCCCTTACAGCAGCATCCTTAGGCCGTTCATTTCTCCTCACACCCTCTCTGGTGCGAGCAGATAGTTGCCCAATCGGTTGCGACCCGGCAGACCTCATTGGTCCTAGGTCCATTTCATCTCCTCAGAAGCGGCAGCCCTGTCCCAGTCACTGCTTGCTTGATGGAAGAGAGACGTAGCTGCTTCACTACACTTTGCATTATTATTGTGTTTTATTGTTCTTTTGTGGCTAGGAGCCCCAGTCATGGGCCAGCATCCCAAACACCCCACAAAGACAGTCCCTGCCCAAAGGGCTTACAATTGAACATCTCTGTAGCTTACAAACTTATCTCTCTGTGGTGCCTCTGGCATCGTTCCTTATCTACTCAGTGCGAAAGGCATGGCAGACTTCCGACTTCCTTTTGGAGATGATGCCTCCAAAAGACACCCAAACACAGCACTCTGATGCCTGGGAAAAGGAAAATCAAGGGGGATTTACAGTATTGAATGGACAGTGATGGATAGGGAGGGGGTGCCTTTTCTTCAATTCCACCTAATCTAGTGGAGTATGGTGAATGTCAAACCTGTCCTCAGATATGTATCCATTTTCCCTCTTTCTGAAGGCAGACAGATTCTGCGTGGAGGTGTCATTTGCTGCCTGTCCCCGATGTCATTGATTTTTAAGTTGTTAATTAACGGTAGGTGTCAGCTGGGAAGATGAATTCTGGCCCTCCTCTCCTTTCTCTTTTGTTTTTGGATTGTAAATGCTATAGATCTCCCCTGATGGAGGGCGAGAGGTCAGAGGGCACAAGAGCGTCTCTGAATGTGGGATGGCCCCTACACAGAGGCCTCCCAGGGATATGCTTGATAAGAAGTGGGGAGGGAATATTCCCTTTTCCTGCCTATGCAGCTTGAGATAGAGATGCAGCAGCTTCGGATAGTTTGATCCTGGGTTCGTGGGGAGACTCTTGGGTCATTGCCCTGCAGTGTTGCACAGCTACTGTCACCATGCCCTGCCCTATGAAGACTAGGAGGGAAACCCATCATGAAAACAGGCAAAGAAGATTTGCTTGTTCATGAGCACTGGCAGGTAGGCTTGTGCCCATTCAGTGCCTCTGCATTCAGACATTTATGCAATCAACTTTCCAGTGCTACTGCAGACCTGCCCCCATCTCCCCACCTCCCTCTCCGGCTACATGTTTCTCACAATAGTTCGGCTCTGGCAGGTTGCTTATTAGCTGCGTAACTCGCTGGATCAAAATCAAATGAAGAGGGAGAGATAAGGAGTTTGGGAATGGAAGTCTCCAGATCCCGAGTTTAGAAATGACTAGAAGTTGTCACCACTTAATGGCTTTTTGTGGGGCCTGGACAGAATCTGTTTGGTGTCCTCGGTCCGGTTCAGTGAATAAAAATACCACATCACAACAACGTTAACGGCATAACTGACACTTGGAAGGACCAAAGACTGGGTCAGGCAGACCAGATGTACTTCTCCCGCACCCACAGAAGTGGTTGCTTCAGTTCATGATAGAGGTTCCACAAAGGGGCAGGAACAAGAAGATTTTAGTGCAGCTTCCTGTGCTCTACCTGTCCTCCTGGACTGAGAAAGATCTACTACTCCAGCACTGGCCGTCTGATGCCATCCTGAGCACTAAATATTCACAAAGAAATGAGCATAAAGCAATAAAGGAATATTTCACACTGCTGTCTCTGCAAAGGATGAGATGGAATTTCAGTACTGAAATCTTTCTCAGCTCATGTACAGGGAAGCATCTGATGTCCTTGCTTTGTCTGACGGTACCGGGTAATCACTAGGTTGCACTGAAAACTCCTCTAGACAGGGAACTGTATATTAAAATTGTCTGATGGAGACAATGATTCTCCAGATGTATTACTCCAAAAATGGGGCTCTTTTTATCTCCCTCCCACCCCCCTGCCAGTTTTCTCCCAACTGACGTGATCAATGTATGCTTGGTACGATTTTTTGCATAAATGAGCCTAACCTTTTCAAAACAGCTACAGAATTAACCAAATGGCTGTAAAATACCTCCAGGTCAAGCCAGAGTCCTGTGCCTTGATGCTGCAAACGCCAACACAGGCTACCTCCTCAGTGCTGCACTTTGAACCTCTCCCGGACATCAGGGGAGTTTGTGGGACTGGATAAGAGGAAAGGACATTTACTCATGTAATTTGTTATCTTCTGGGGTAGATGAAGCTTCACTTTAGGCCAAACCTGGGTCAGGGTCTCTCCTCTCAGCCTCTATTAGGTTTCAGTGGGAGATTTCAAAATGTACTTCTCCTATTTCCCTGATTTAAAAAAAAAAATATCAGGGAAAGTGGGTTGTTTTTTGAGGGAGATGCCAATTTGTCTTTGGCTTGACTGGGGCGGTGAGGGGAAGAGATGTATTCCCAGCAAGGCAATCTGACCTATTTATAGTGTAGTCCTGAAAACTTAATCCTTCCATACAGGCGTCTCTTACTGGACAGGAATTCCGTGTTTTATTCAGTGTAGTTCCTTTTGAAAGCAAGTGGGACTTTGCATCTCTATGTCCATGCGAGTCACTGGAGTGTCTAGGATTCCAAGATGGGATCACAGCTGATGCTTCACCAGAGCTGAGACTGATCTGTCCCCTATAAACTACTTTACCCAGCTCAAAATCAGAAACTCCTTCATAATCAAGGCTTCCCCAGTTACTGTTCCTAGCGACTGGTAGCTATTTGTAGTTTATCTGCAGTGGTGGAGGGAGTGTGGTTGGATTTACAGACACTGAAAGACTTAGATGAAAATACATCATTCAAAATTTCTGACTGGAACACGCTGGAGTCTCTAGCAATTCACAGTCCAGGTTGTGTCAGGGAGGCGCGTCTGGTGAAAATGTGGATTCTTCAAAGTACCAGCGAAGTGTGAGCAATCGCCAGTCTCCCTCACATCCTCGTCCTACCAGATGCGATTTGCTCTCTGCATATTTTAGCAGGATTGCCATATCAGACACGGGAGTGTGGAGTGGAGGTCACACGTTCCTGGCAAGTCTGACACAAGTTTTGCAAACAAAGTCCTAAACTTGTCTTTCAAGGGAGGAAGTTCACCAGTTCAGAACACAGCCAAAGGCAGCATTTCAAGCCACAAAAAGCAATGTGTGTGTGTTGAGGGCGGGGGGACTAGAACATTTATATGGTCTTTTATTATAGGTAGTGCGGCATTAACACTTAAAAATATAAATGAATGAGGCATGACGTGAGTAGACTGGCTGAGACAGAAGAAGCAATGGGACTATATTAGGCATTCAGTAAGGCGATGTAGCTTATACTTCAGTGAAGTGCTATCAATATTTTAACAAGGGATTTCCAAAGAAGTAATAGAATTGCCAGAGTGGATCAGATCTGAGTTCCATCCATTTCAGGGTCCTGTCTTTTGATCGTGGCCAGAACCAGATGCTTCAAAGGAAGGAATAAGAGCCCCACGTGGGCAGACATACGATAATCTGTCCCTCGTATTGGGTCTCATCCTGATTTCTAAAATTTAGAGATTGGTTTAATCCCTGAAGGATGAGGTTTAATATCTCCAAAATGTTTGTTGTCATTAATTATAACTCTGGTTATTCTTTGATATCGCTATGAATATCAAATCTGCTTTTTTGCCCCAATCCCACTTAATTTTTGATGAACATCCCTAAGCTAGAAGTGCATATGATCTCAGAGATTCTGGGTGCTGGGCAATCTATTTACTTTCCATTTCAACAGGAATCCTTTCTCCTAACCAAGGAAAGACACAATGTACTCAAAAGACAAACTTTTATATTGAGTGCTGCATGCTGGAAATGTTTATACTGTGCTTAGCCGCTGAAAAATATACTGATTGTATTAATAGTATAGCAGACCATTCAGATGGTGTGATTAGAAATGTGAGAAGGGGGTGGGAAGGGGACAGTCAACAAGGATTAGGGACAAAAATAAGGACCTGCACTTGAAGCAATCTGATGTATTCCAAAGGCCAAAAAAAATTGCTTTTCAAAAGTCACGATCTCTGGCAGAGACTATTCTGTGGTATTCAAAAGAAAGGCAGAGGTGGGGAGAGAACGTCACCAGGGGCAGGAAAATCACCTTCCCTTTAATTTGGTGTCCTAATTTCATCAGAGGGCTCAGGCCAACGCCACTTTGATACCTGATATCTGAATCCTGGTAAGGAAATGGTCCTTTGTTGGAAGAAGACACCTCAAGTGCACTGATGATTATGCCACTCATGAGGTGTCAGTCTCCAGCCACCAGCATAAATGTTATTAATGAAACAACAGAATTGGAGTTGGTAACATTAAGATGCTTGACAATAAATAATTCTGTTGGCAGAACATTCCCAAGGTACAATATTTTATTACATCACAAAACGTATGAAAAGAAATCTCAGGGCCCCCTCTTGTTTCAATTTCCATTCCCCAGTTGTTTTTCATCACTTCTGCATGTTTTCTGTTTTATTTTAATTTTTCTGAACATGTCATTTAAAATGTTTACTTTGCAGTGGCTAACAAACAGCTTCCTAAATCTGCCACTTCCTATGTTTTCCATACAGAAAGAGAAACCGTCTTTTTTTTAGCATGTCTGCCTTTTTATTTTCCATCTAAGTGAAAACACACACACCTGTCTCTATGATAGAGTATGGTGCATGTGTCTCCTCTGTAACATCCTTCAGCTGCCTCCAGCAGGCATCTAGAACTTTAAAGGCATGGTATGTTTTAAAAAAAAAGCATAGGAGTTAAATAGTTCCCTAATCACAATTCTGCGTAGGGCAATGGAAAAGTTTGAAAACAGAGCCCTGAATAGCAGGTGCACCTGGCAAGCTTTGGGATTTCATTACATTTCACAAAAGCTTGCAAACCTCAGCCACTTAAGGTTTGTGACTTATTTAAGCGAGGGCCTACCCTCCCCTGTTGCCTGAGATGGCTCCCCAATGGGTCAGACTCTGCTCTGGGTTAATTTTGTGTCAATCTAGGCTCATTCCAGTGGGGTGAATCCACTTTGACACCTTTGGAACTGGATGTTGGGTTTGGCCCAATGTTACTATGTATTTTGGGTTAGGTTACTATCTTTTTTTCTGCAGTGTCTCTGCTGTCCAGTGGGATTGTGCCCAGCCAGGTTACAACAATGAAGGAATCTTCTATCACATCCCTTTGTGCCCCATGAAGAGCAGAGAACAAATCTAGTCCTTTCTCTGCTTATTTTACTCCCACCCCCCAAAAAAAAAAAGTTTCTCAGTTTTAAACTAACATAAACATAAGTGGAAAATGCAAGGGTTTCTGGCCAGTATTGATTGGCTGTGTGAGCAAGAAGCCCAACACTCTGGCAAAGTTCATGGTGTTGGAAATCTCTGGATACTTCTGAATTTTTTTAAGGTTAGAAAACACTGTGGATATAGCTGTGCTGAAGCTAGGAGGTGCAGTTCCTTGCGTAGGTAGATGTACTTGCACTAGTCTGATGGAGCTAGCACACTGAAAATAGCAGTGGCACGGGCTAGCCACCAGGGTACATCCCTAGGTTCTCAGAGAGGATTGTGTTTAGATGGCTAACCCAAGTCATCATCCAATTCACTGCAGCCACACTGCACTTTTTAGCGTGCTAGGTAAATCAAAGCTAATGCATGTATCTCTGCCTGAGCTGAGAATTCCACCTGCCCACTGCAGTGTTAGATGCACGTACCCTTTGAGTCAAAATTGCAAATGAACTTTTGAGCAGGTGAATTTTCCCATATGCGTATCTGAAAAAACCAGAGCTGGTTTTCTACCTTGGAAGCTGTTTCAGCAATACTCCCTGTTAATCCACTGTCCTCTCATTGTACTGTAAATCAATCAGTAGGTCATATGTGAAGTGTTTTCTTACACTGGGGTTAAGAGCAGGCCTCAGACATGGTGACTTGAGGTCAGTCCAGCGGCACATGGGGAAGGCTGATGTTATCAATGCTGGGAGGGTTTTTTTGGTGAGCTTTTATTAAATGGCAGAGGAATGTCACTCATAGTCTAAAGGATGGTCATGTGAGAGCTTTGGGTTGTGCAAGTAATCATTAATTTATGTTTGCATTTTTCCAGAGGAAACCAACAAGCAGTAAGTGAAGTGCATGGAAAGCTTTGCTTCCTAACTGCCAGCGTTGGCTATAATTCTTGGGAGGCTCTTGGGTGCAGTCTCGCTCTAGTAGGATTTCTATGGTTCTATTTCTTTTCCCATCTTGGTATTTTCTGTATAGATTCTAGACCTGCATAGGATATTTCTGGCTAACACCCACATCAGCTAGACACAAACTAGACACTCTGGCCTGATTCATTTAAAAAAGTTCACCCAAAGCTTCTAGGCGACCCTGGACACGGTTTTGGGAGAACAGTCCTGGGGGATCGATTTCTGACCGCATTCAGGCACAATTTACGGCTTCAAGCTCAAACCAAGTCCCTTTGCAACCTGCAGTGTATCCAGTCCACATCGTCCATGTCTTGGGCCATTCAAACAAAGTCTCCAGTTTACTGAGAACTTGCCATACCTAGTGTGGGGCAAACACTGATCTCCTTGATGTAAATGCAGAGGAGTTACTGCCCATTTACACTCGTGTAACTGAGAGCAAAGTCTCCCACTGCCTTAGTGATTGCTAAACTATGGCTAATGTTTCATAATATAAATGACCACCTTCAGATAAACAAACAGGGAAATCTCTTTAATTTGTGATGAGTCATTCAGATATTATTCTACATGGTTATGCACAATAGTTTACAGAGGATAAATAATCCACCACTCTGCTGCAGATCTGGAAATTCCATCTCCGAAGTAGGAATTGGAGCCTATTTGGGGGAGAACCCCATTGAATGGTATGTCAGGACAGATCCTCCACTGGTCAGCATAGCTCTGTTGAAGTCAGCTTACACCAGCTAAGAATCTGGCCTTTTGTATCTTCATGGCTTCTTCCCAACAAGAATAAACTGAATTTTGCTTTGAAAAATGAACTTGTGTGGCACATGCGAACCCCGGGCAGATCAAATCAGAAGGATGTGATTGCACAAACCGCTGAGTTTCGCCCCCGTCTTAGAAGGAATTTCATCGGTTTTCATCCAGTGGGGTGAGGGTGCCAGGGAATGTAGCTGGCTGCTGTCTATAGAAGGCAGAGCTACTTGTTATGAATGATATAAGGGCCTGATCCCACAAAGACATATGCACATGTTTAAATCTCCATGAGTGGCCCTGTTTGAAGTCAACAGCATCATTCCCTAGGAATAAAATTAAGCATGTGCATAACTCTTTGCAGGATCAGGGCCTACAATTGTAAGTGCCTCTGAGGCAGAGGGTCCCTTCTAACTCACAGCTCAAATATTGACTAGCTTCTCCCTTCATAGCAAAAGGTCTGGTGAATGTCTGGTAGATCTGTCTTCCAGGGACCCCAGTAACTGTGAGACTGGTCCTCCTGAATGCTAACATGAGGCTAACCTCCCACCATCTCTTCTCATAACAGGTTGTGGTAAAATGACAGGTTCTATTGTAAGGACAACTCAGACGAAACAGTTGGGTTTGTATTGTTATAAATCAAACACAACATACAGCAGGACTTAATTTCCAATAAGACGCTGGCTCTTGAAAATTTACAGTATGCTTGGTTAAGGCAAGTAATTTTATTCTGTAACAAGCCCTGTGCTGTGGGGTTATAGCATCACTGCCAGCAGAGGTTGTAAATATTTTTGGACAACAAAACTATCCATTAAAGAAATGCACCTACAGATGAACAGTCTTAAGTTTGCTGACAGTTAAATATCTCTCCGTGATGCTTGTTGCTGTTGAGTTTGACTGCAACCATGCTCCTTTTGATTCCCTGTCCATGTGTAGAGTAGGGGATGGGTAATTGTTTGTGGGAACATGTTACCACTTCATTAGCCAATTCCTCCCTGCTCTTAGATGCCCTTCACATGACAGTATCATGTTATCATTCTGCCATCATCCTGCCCATGACGTGGAGACTCATACTAATTTCTCAGCTAGACCTTTCATCTGGGTCTTAATTATTTTCTCCATTCAGAACAAGCTATTGTTAAAGTGACATCTTAATGCCAGTTATCTGATTGATCTATCACCTGTCTTCCTACCCGGGGACGAAGAGTAGAAACCACAGAATCCTTTTGTCTTTGGAACTGGAGAAATACAGGTGTTTTTTTTTTAAAAAAAAAAAAAAACCTCAAGGCACCAAACAAAACTTATTGCAAAAAAAAAAAAAAGTTAGCAAACTTCACATTTGATTTTTGATGGGTTACTTCACTGGATAATTTTATCCCGAACTAATGTAGGTCTCAATGTCCTTCCCTAGACTAAAGGTTCCCCCTAGACTTCAATGGGCTCTGCAGGGTGAATGTACACAGCTGGTTTCAAAGCGTTATTTGTATTGAAAGCGCGGCTTCGAGGACCCGCATTGTTTTTAAAGCGTTAGCAGTGGCCATGAGTGGGATTCCAAAATGGCAGCCTCTTGGCAATCCCTGTCAGAGAGGCTCAAGACTGAATGGACAGGAGAGCAAATTACCCTTCATTCCTGATCCCTTCAGGTGAAAGTTGATGCATGTTAATAGCTCAGTCTGTAGGAATCTGTGCAGCTTCTCCATATGCCTGACTTTTTCTGTAGCTAGAGAAGAGTTCAGTCAAACCAGCCCCTTTCACCAGTGCTACAGTGAACAAAATCATCTTAATGAACCCAGAAATCTAGGAGGAGAATGTGGGAACGGGTCTATATATGGTTTAAAATGGCATTATTCATGTAATTTATTAACTCGATAAAAATTATGGTGGACTATTGTTTGAAATCGACCTGTTCTTCACCCCACCCCCTTCCCCCAGCCACATGGATCTTTTGCTGTTTCTCACATTGTGGAGTCAGCTCTTTCCCCTTCATATGTCATCTCCTATACACACAGGCTCTGTTGAAAAGTACATGTGAAACTGGGATAAGTAGTGTGAGCAAATACATGCCTTATATTGGAAAGCCTTTATGTCAGAGGTGGCCAACCTGAGCTGGAGAAAGCGCCAGAATTTACCAATCTACATTGCCAAAAAGCCATAGTAATACGTCAGCAGCCTCCCATCAACTCTCTCCCGCCCCCGCTCCAAGTGCCTCCCGCCAATTAGTAGCCAATTGGCGCCTTCCGCTCCCTCCCTGCACCTCCCGATCAGCTGTTTCATGGCATGCAGGAAGCTCTGGGAGGGGGGGTGAGGAGGAGGAGCGGGGGCATGGCAGGCTCGGGGGAGAAAGGGGTGGAGTAGGGACAGGACTTGTGGCAGAGAGAGGGGTTGAGCACCCCCTGGCACACTGAAAGATGGCACCTGTAGCTCCAGCCCCAGAGTTGGTGCCTATACAATATTAACTTCTGAAGAGCCACATGTGGCTGCGGAGCCACAGGTTGGCCACCCCTACTTTATGTTGTGATTTGAAACTAGTTTGCATGCTTATTTGTAGATGTGCCCAGTGCTTCTGACACGTGAGCTTTCTTGCAAGCCAGGCTGTCCTGTCTCCAGGGTTCTCTATCAATTAAGCAATAAATAAAGATGAAATGAACAGCTTTTCCTAAAACAATTTTGGAGGTAAAAAATATAAGGGACTGGAGGATAGTTAGTGATTGGAGCTATGAAAGGATCAGAGTTGCTTCTCTCCTTTATGGTGCCATAGGTTTTGGTCTGGGATGGGTGACGAACGAGTAGAAAATAATTGCAGATGAGGATTTATTTTTTTTAAGTGGATTTTTCTAGCTGTATCCCCTGCAGCTCATCTGTTTGCAATAATGTTGCAGTTTGTTCCTAATGTGACTCTCTAATTAATGTTGCTGTTTAACCTTGGGTTTTCAGATGTTTATTTTTAGAAGCCCAGAAAGGAATCCAGCCCTAAACCCCTCTCTTCTTAAATTCTCAGATTGCAAAGTCTGCTGGGCCAAGAACAGGAGTTTGTCTCGTGCATTAAACCTGACACTCTTACCTAATCAGCTTCAGATGGCACCTTTGATAGCAGCCGCAGATAAGCTGGACAGGCGGCTGCTGCTTTCCTTACAGTATCTGCTCCCTGGTACAGCTTGACCGCTCTCTGAGTGCAGCATTAAGAAAACAAATAACCACTTTCACCAAACGCATTGGGCAAGATACCACATTCCTTTTCCAGCTCACCTCTGCTACAGAGGTTTAGTCTTAAACAAGTGGTGATTGGTAAAGGGGCGGTGTATTAGGCAATGCTTTTTAATGCATATATTATCAAACGCTGGAAAAAATTTCTTATTGCAAAAGAGCGTAGCCAATAATAATATAAACAATATCTACTTCTTTTCATTCACCGATACCAGTGTGATTTACAAAGGAAGATAGACATTATCCCCAGCTCACAGGGGAGGAAACTGAGGCACAAACAGGTACAATGACTTGTCTAAACTCACAAAACTGGTCAGTGGCAGAGCTGAGAATATAAACCAGTTCTCCTGCCTTCCAGTCCATTTCCCACTGGCTCACACTGCTTCCCATCCCTATACATGTGTGTATACATATGTAACTGCAGTGTTTTGCATGATTGTTAAAGAAAACAAAAACAAAAAAACCTCAAACCCTGCAATATAACACGCTCATTGCCCCCAAACACTGAAATACCATTGATTTGGCAGTCAGGTTTAGGAGTATTAGTGCAGAATACCATAGCACTTGGTTTTATATGAGGGATGAGCCCTGGACAGGCAAAAACTCACTGTGTTTTAATATTATTAAACTCCAAGCATCCCAAGATGCTACAAATAATAAAGAGTAAGCATAAAAGGGACTGTGAAAACCTTGTGCTGTGTTGATTTATCCAATGAAAATTAGCAAAGGAAGAAAAGCTCAAGTAATTTCTCTGCAGCGTTAGTTGTTGCAGGGAATCTGTTTGTTTGCTGCATGGCAAGAAGCCCTGTGGTACTCGGGTGATGGCTGAGAAAAACCCAGCCTGAGCCTTTCTAGCCTCTGATGTTAATCTTTGTGATGGGGAGGACAATATTGACAGCAGGATGGTGCACTCTGGCTTGAATGACAGGCCATATGTCTGCAAAATAGACTGAAGTACCAAACATAGAAGGCATAGGCAAGTGTGGAGTGAGGGAGAGAGAGGTTTTTGTTTGTTTTTTATGTGTAAAACTTCCTCCATTTGGCAGCAGCCCAGTAACAATTAATCAGCAGGGGACATTTAGAAAGCATCTTCCTAGGAAGTCCGAATACAGAAAAATCCTTCAAATTAAACATTATTTAAAACAAAGCCCTGTGTCAATAGAAAATGGTGAAGGGGCGTGCAGTAAATATGGATTACTGAGTGTAAATAAATTGGACCTGATTCTGATCTTGGACCAAGTGTACACAGGTATATATTGCTTAGTTTCAATTGGACTATTCCAGATTTTCACACTGATGTAAGCAAGAGGAGAGCGCTCCAATGGGATCTGCTATTTCAACACTAGGTGGCCACCTGGAGCTCTCTCGAGACAGGGACTCTTGCCTTTGGTCCTGGGCGACATCCAGGAGTCCAGGGTTTTTAATCCAACCTGCGCTTAATAGTTTGTTTCAAATGTATACATCTTAATATTGTATAGAAAACACTTAAATGGCCTAATTCATACTCAAGTCAAGGGCACGGGAGAATTCAATATGCAGTGCAAGCCAGTGGTTTTTAATAAAAATAATTCTTTGCTGGTTTGAACAAAAACCTGGATGGCTGGAGATCCCTGAGGACATGAATTTGTCCAGTGTCATTTAAATTTTGAACTGTAATTTGCAAAATCCACAAACTTTTGATCAAGTCCTGCTCATTTTTTGGGCCAACTCATCTTTTTTGGCCGTCAATATTCACACATACAACCCTCCCTCCCCCCACCACCACGTAGCCTCGTCTTGCATGCTCATAGAACGCAGGCCTGTAGTCTCCAAGGTTACCACAGTGCACAAGCTTGAAAAGCGGTTTTCCAAGCTCTAAGCCCCGTGCCTGAGGCCCCGGGTATATTGTCTTTTTTTCAGCACCCGAGTAAAAATATTTTAAATCTTTATGTATTTTACTCTAAATGTCCAGAAGACCTTACAGTCTGTGCAAATAGGTAAGACTCAGGCCCTCACTTTCACTAGTGATATCAGGAGTGTAGTCTCTGCAGGTGTCAGTGGAGTAACACTGGTGTAAAACCCCCATGAGAGGAAAATGTGGGACAAGTGAGTGTAAATTTGACAGCCACTTTGCCCAGGTGTAAATAGCTACACAGGGCAATTGGGCCCAGGGCTTAGGTAACCTCTTCTAAATTTAAATGAAGACCCGTGCTTTTAACTATGCAGCAGTGAGCCAGACAAATGATGAAGGGAGGAGGGGGGAGAGAAAGGGAGATCAGATTTCTAAGCCCCCTTGAAACCAAAGCTGCACTGTTTATAAACTTACATAAATATTAATTGATATTTAATAAGGTAGGCAAACACAAGGGAAAGTATTGTTTTGGCCTACTCCTACACAGCAATCCCAGCCAAGCGTGAAAGAGTTTGTGTAACTTTCCTCAGGGGTTAAGAGCAGGTCACCGAAGGTCCTTTCTCCTGGCCAGTGTCCCAGCTTTTTAAGCTACAAGGGAACACAGTAGGCTCATGGGAATTTAACCCAAATACCTGCTGTCTATGGAGTGAAACTATTTGACTGCACATAGCTTTTGGACTTTAAAGTGTATAGATTAAATAAGAAGGGGTTGGGAAAGGGGAAATACCTTCCCTCCTTTTCTTCCTCACCAGAAATGAGGGGGTGATGGTGCTGTTGCTGTTGAAATGAATGATGTTGGTTTTCCAATAGGATTATGCTTGAAAGGGGGTTAATGTTTTGTCAGTTGTGAAGTAGGATGAGATAATCGCAGAAGTTAATTGATATGCCTGTCCACATAACTTGACAGCTCAGACAGGTGGTGAGTGGCTCTTATGCTCGCACACATTGGACTAGAATCAGAGGGGTAGCCGTATTAGTCTGGAATTGCAGAAGTGACAAAGAGTCCTGTGGCACCTTAAAGACTAACTAAATTGGACTGTTGTTTGCCATGGCTGGGTTCTAACATACACAGACAAGCTGACTAAGAAATAGGTCAGTGTTTAAAAAGAAACATCCCCTCAACCCGGCGCCACAAACATAGAAACTAACAGTCCCTCTGTGTCTTGCTGCATCGTCTATCTTGTAAAGTTGTGGAGCATGGGGGAAAAATACTTGAAAGATTGCCAAAGTTATCCAAGTGAAACTCACCTGGTTTTGGAGTGAGTCACCAGCTCCAAACCAGGACCGATAGCACTGAAGAGTCTCTTCTCTTTTTGCTAACCTGAATGTACATTCACTGCTTCAGAGATTTGCACTGAAATTCAAAGGGGAAAAATATCTTTCAGTTAGAGTTAAGCCCGAGTTATAAAATCAGGATCTGAGTTTTGAACCTTCAGTAGATTAGGTGTGCTCAGAACCAAGACTGGATTTGGTCAATTTATGGAGGTAAAGGCTAGCCGTAAAATAAGGAAATGGTTTTGCATTGGGGAATCTTCCCAAAAATGTGGGGCTTCACTTACTTTTGATGCAAAACCCAGTGAAGCGCCACAGTTCAGTCCAAAATATTTTTGGACATTTGTGGGGTGGGACTTTTTGAAAACACTCAGCTGTGGCCTTCACTTTTCTCCCATCGGATTCTATTGGTTTAAACGGGATAACACTAAATGCTTTTGAAAACCCCACCCTTCCATTCATCAGACCCATAGCTTGGAGAGACTTGGGCCACGTCTACATTATGGGGAGTATATGGCATAGCTATGGTTCTGTAGCAATGCCAGCATACCCCTGTAGCATAGATATGGCCTACAGAATAAAAGAGTTTTTTTTCATCCTTGTAGGAACAACACATCCCTGAGCAGTAGTAACGAGGTCAGTAGAAGCATTCTTTCATCAACCTAGCAATGTCTATGCCAGGGGTTAGGTCAACACAGCGACAGCACTTGGAGGTTGGATTTTTCACACCCCATACACTGTAGCGATGTCAGCCTAAGTTTTAAGTGTAAACCAGGCCGCAGGATGTGGGTGGTCAGGAGATGTGGATAAGAATCAAAGACAATGGTCACACACTCCTCGAGACCAAAACCACAGGGTTTCATTCAGTTCTGAGAGCGTTATTATTTACATAGAGAAATAGGAGAGAGAGAAATTTGGAAAAACTCTAACAACCCAATTCAACAAAACATCCAAACAATGACCCAATTCATCAAAGCACTTAAAGTTTCCTGAATCAGGGTCCATACTGCCTTCTCCTTAACATCCGTCTATTCCTTATACAGAATGGTGAGGCAATAACGTATCTTGTGGAAGTTTTGTTTAGTCTTATTTATTTCTGAGGATATAAAATATTGTGTTAGTTAGCCACTCTGATGAAATGCCATACTGGAGTCTTTCCTCAATAATACCACCACCAAGGCATTTATTGTTGCAATGTGTCAAATGATTGGATCATTAGCAAATGAAAGATTAGATAAATTTAAAGAACATATTTGCTCCTGCTTGTGGAAACAAAAACTGAAGAGTTCTTTTTTCTTAATACTGAGGCTCCTAGTAATTTAACCAATCATACTTCTTAACAATTGTGTTTTCCACCCAAAACGGATCAAAGTTGCTCTCAGTTGCACCTAATTTGGGAAGCTTTTGGAATTCTAAAAGAAAATTGTGGCTGCAGAACTAAACATTGCTGCTAGTATTCATATCTCAGACAAAGACAGCTTTACAATAGTCGCCTGTCTGTATCAAGTTCACCAGTTTTAATTACAACACCCCACAGTGGAAATTTCACAAAACATTTTATCCGTGCGTAAAATTTAATTAAACAAACAGAACCCTAAAGAAAGCATTACATTTGTCACAGCAAAATCTGCAGTGGAGTAGAATATTTCCTGCTCTTACAAATGGGTTATGTCTCAGGATTGACAGGGGTTACCTTTGATGCAATGCAGATGGAAAATCAAATGTAGGAATTAATCCCTCTCTAGCCAGATTATGTGGAATCTTAAACAGGTGGCAAGGGATGTCAAGCCCTTTACATTTTTCATTATATTGTGGTACTGGTTTCGGTGGATACTGGCCAACCTTCTAGCAGAATGTGTTATGTGATATAATTGTAAGATGGAAAACAGTGAAGGAATTTCTTCCATTAGGTTTCAGAGGCCACAATGGCATCTTTAGTTGATAAAGGAACTGGATTATGTCTAATCCCCACTTTTGGAGACATTTTATTTCTTAGAAAACACTTTCTTAAAAGCACTTCCACCACTGCAAGTGGAATGTAAAATAGAACTTGCAATGAGGCTCAGGTGAAGAAATGAGTAGAAATTCTGGGTGCCTCTATTTTGGAGTTTCCAGTCAGCAATATTTTAAAGGGGACTGATTCTCAGAGTACCCGTCCTCTGACAACCAGGGTCTTTTTTTTAATGTGTGTCAAATTGGAGACCCAAAACTGGAGGCACCCACTGTCAATAATCCGTTGTATAAATGAATGAGATTTTTAATTTATCAAATTGTCTAGAAGTACATATTTTTTGGTAATGAATAATACACTTATGAACCCTGAAAACCTGGGGAAACAAGCTGTCAGACAGTCCAAGGATAACAAATGAAGAGGTGAGTATCATGTATAGAACACACAATACATTGTCTGGGAAACTTCCTTTGGAACAGCATGTGGGACACACTTCAAGGATCAAAAAAGCTCAAAGGACAGAGAAATAAATAGAGAGAGCATAGAAACTAGATTGTTTGCACCAATTAATGATGGGGCCCTTAATCCAGGGTCAAAACACTCTTAGATTTCAGGGAAGTTATGGTTCTGATCTGAATTTTGTGCAGTATTCAGAGCCAAACCAAGACCTGGACCCAAACACTCCTGAGCTTCAGGCACATCCTGATCTGAGTTTTGCAGCTCAGGTGTACCCTAGACTCAGTACTTTGCCTATATTCTCTGTATTTTGCAGAAATGCCTCCAAATATTTGGGAAGGTTGAGCTCCGCAGCGCACGCTCTCTGCTATATTTCCCTGCCCTCTGGGGTCAGCAAGCTTCTAAGGACAACCCCAATCTCGGTCCATGAGCTCTGATCTTTGAAGCCAGAAGGATCTACTTGCTTGGACAGACGCATTAAACGTTTGTAGCAAAACCTTTGACCCGATGGTGGCATTTGTCACAAACCTGAAACCTGGGCAAGCTTCACCAACCTCCAAGCAAGCCTGGGACTGAGGTGGGAACCATGGGAAACTTTCTGGTTTCATCCAGGTTTTGCTTTGTTGTTTTGGGCTTATTCTAAAATGAGCGTTAAGGGGGACACAGCCTAGGAAAGCAGTGAAGCCGGAACAAAAGATCCGTTTGAACCCCAACAGGCAGAAGTGTTTCTAGCTGGGCTGGTCCTTCCACACAGCAAATTAGTATTTCCAGCATGAAGGACTGAGTGTAAACAAATCATCCAGGAAAGAAACTGTGGAGGATACACCATTATGGAGAAAAGTGAAGGAGAAATATGCCATTTTTTTCTTGATGTATTGTTTAGTATAAGCTAAAAAATGTCCATGGCCTCCATGAAACCAGACACCTTCAAGATGTCCCCGCATTCTGTGAGTGATGCGCATCAGTCAGACCAGGACACACACAGGAAGGCAGCATGTGCTAATGGTTAGTGCATGGAGGACAGGAAAACTGGATTCTACTCCTGTGTCTCTGTGATTCTGGTCAAATCACATTGGGCTTGAGCCTGAAAAGTGCTGGTGATTCTGGTCCCGATCCAGCGAGGCACTTAAGCACATGCGGGCATAGTTCCTTTGGTTTCAATGTATGTACTTGAGTGTCTTGCTATATTGGGGCTAGAGGGTTCATCTCTTTGCAGGATCAAGCCCCTTAATTTTACTCTTTCTGTGCTTCAGTTTTCCCATTTATAAAATCAGAATAATGACACTTACCTATCTGCTTCTGTAATTGCTTTGAGATTTAGTATGGAAGCTGTACAGTTTTCTTTACATTTCAATATGATTCCTGAATTTAAAAAGTAAAATAGTGGGTCTCTGTAAGGGCAAAGCATTGTTTGCTACTTGCTAAGGCTGTTCCATTGTAGCTCACAGAACAACAGTGGGGATTCCTGATTGTTTCGCAAAAAGGTCGACTTTCTCCCAGGAGATAAATTTCAGAATCAGTTTCACCAATGGCATCTTCTGTTTTGGGGGGAAAAAATGAGTAAAAACCAATACACCAATTATATGTACTTTAAAAATATATGTAATCTATATTCACAACCTTTGAACACCTTTCATTGTTTAAAGCGACAGCCTTGTTTCATGACCTCTCATCCATTTCGCTTGCGAGTTATTAACTAGACCTGGTTGAAAAATGTGCAAAAAAACCCCCAAAAGCCTTTTCCTCCCCCCCCAAAATAGAGGAATTTTTTAATTTTCAGTTTTTGAAAAATGTCAAACACTTTATATGCTGGTCAAAAAAGTAACATTTTTTGGAACAAAAATAAAAATTTCTGCAAAAAATGTAATTTAAAATTTTGAAAATGCAAACATTTTCAACCAGATCTAAATCAGTTTGTACAGTACTGCAGATACTTCTTTCATTCATAAAATGCAACAGTGCATTAACTCAGCATTTCTATGCCGCTAATCCTCACCTATGTTGCATTTGCAGCTAAATCAAGATGTCAGTTAGGGAATATGCTTAGAGGACTCAATACAAAAGTGAGTCAGTGTCTCCCACCGTCTAGACCATGTACTGGGGAGTAAGGGAGTCAAGAGACCTGGATTCTGTTCCATACATAGTCGTTGACTCACCTTGGGAAAGTCACTTAACTTCTCTGCACCTTTGTTTTCCCATCTGTGAATTGGGGCTAATGGTATTTAGCCTTTGAGATCAATGAATGAAAGTGCTACGTGTTACAGTATATGAGCTCTTCCCACCTGCATCCCGTGTCTTTTGAGTCCCCTGAATCTTTTGACCTCAGCACCTCGGTGAAGTCATTTATGACAATCTGTGAGAATTCTGTGCATCATAAATGCTGACCTCATTGGATTAGGTCTGTGAGAAGAGAGGCCAGACAATCACCTTTAACTTCTGGCAAAGATGATCCACCTAAATTCCTGTTAAAGTCAGGGTTGTACGTGTCTAGTGCTATGGCTGAAAGTACTGAATTTGCCTACCCAACATAGGCTTTCTATTTCCATTGTCATCAGTATCACAGCTTTACTTAACTGCAAACCAGGACTGACTCTCGGCACTAGCAAAGCAAGCCTGTGCGTCAGACGGCACGTTTCCAGGCAGGGCCAGCTCTACCTTTTTTGCCGCCCCAAGCAGCTCCGCCGCGCTTCCCTGGCAGAGCTGCCGCAGGCGTGCCACCGAAGAGGGAAGAGTGGCGACTCCACTGCCTGAGTGCCACCCAGAATGCCACCCCCTGCTGTTTGCCACCCCATGCACCTGCTTGCTAGGCTGGTGCCTGGAGCCGGTCCTGTTTCTGGAGGTGGCATTCAGCGCCAACAATCTTTTTTTTTTCCGGAAAAATCCACCAATGTACAAAAAAGAAATAATACATGAAGGTCAAAAAAATCTCCAGTGGTGTGATGGGAGCATGATGTGAAAAATATCATGTCACAACGTGACATGGTCGCTCATAAAGTGAACGTGCATAAATGTGTTAACGTTAACTGTTATTAATTAATTAAATCAGGAGTCACGATTACTTGTGTGTACTGTGCCACCCTATCGGCACCATTCGCACTGATTTCTGTGTGGTGTTGAATATTTTGCTTGTGTTTGAACTTATTTTAAATCATTTCAACTTTTAAAGTAATCAAACCTTGGTAAAGGTGCGTAAATCATTTATTTATTTACTTATCCTAGCTGATGACAAAAATCGGCCATGCGATGAGAGTAGAGCATTAAAATATAAACTTGAAACTTAAAACCAGAAAATAATAGAAAAATTCAGTTCATATACATTTTTAGTTTATGAGAAACTGGGTGCACCAGAAGACACTAACGTTTTTCATTACAGTAATCAGAGAGGTGGCCGTGTTAGTCTGGATTAGCAGAAGTGTCAAAGAGTCCTGTGGCACCTTAAAGACTAGCTAAGGTATTGAAGCATAAGCTTTCATGGGCTAATGCCCACTTCGTCGGATGCATGTAACTAAAATATTGAAGCATAAGCTTTCGTGGGCTAATGCCCACTTCACCGGATGCCACAGGACTCTGTCACTTCTTTTATTACAGTGTATAGTTGAACCCAAATTGTTTGTAATTGTGATTTTGTTAAAATTAACTGATTACTCTAGTAGGAAATTTTTATTTCACTAACTACAAATTCTGTTTTCATTTTTTTTATTTTAAACAGTCAAAAAAACAATTGCAAAGAGCAAACGTGAAAAAGCCAAAAAAAGGAGGGGCCTCCAAAATTTTTTTTGTTTGGGCGGCAAAAAACCTAGAGCCGGCCCTAGGTTTTTTGCCAGCCCACACAGCCAGTCTGGGATGCCATTTGTAGTTTTACCTCACCCTTAGCTCAAATAAATTCACCAGTAGAAAGTGGCTGTGAGGTTACATCCCAGACTGCGGAAGTACCCCAAAACCTTTTCCTCTATACCCAGCGATGAGTCCAGAGGGCTGAAAGGACTCAGACAGGAAAGCAAAAGCTCTTTTGCGTTACTCTGCAGCTTCACTTGCCGAGTTCAGAGTCCAAGGTTCTATGCTTCTCCTACATCAGCTGATAAATTCTCTTGCCCCTGGAACAAGAAGCTGCATTCACTGAATCTCTTAAACTGCTTGAGAGGTTAGTGTTGTCATAATTTCTTTCAGGAGAAACCTAGAATGGCTGCTGGCAGACATGTAAAGAAGGAACTGATAGTTGTGTTGACTGTCCTGTAGATAAGTGTGTATTTGTAATTTTTATCTCAATAGAATGTGCTCTGTTTGTGACTTGGTCTCATAATAAGAAATACTTTGCACTTGTAAGAACTGGAGATCTCAAAACACTGCACTGCTCTGAGGCGGGTACATACTATCTCCATTTTATCAATGGGGAAACTAGGAACAAAGGTGAAGTGATTTGCTTGTGGTTGCAGTCTACTGGCAGAGCTGCAAATGGGCTCCACTGTTCAACTTTCTCAGACCGGGGCTTTAACCACCAGGCAATGATCCCTATCACTTTCCATTCCCCTTCAAAGACTCCAACCCACCTGCTCAAATCCAAGACATGCGGCCTTGTCCCCATTGACCTGTGGCCAAAGAGAAAGCAAGGAAGAAAAGTGTGTTTTATTCTGGAGGTTGGCGTTTCACTATACAGGCGCTGTTGAAATAAGGAAAAATGGAGGGAAATTGTAGTGAGCTTAGCAGACAAAATTGAGCAGTTGGCTGTGGCAAGGCTCACAGTACTTAAATGCAATAGCTGATCTAATCGTTGTTCTTGAGGAAGCTTTTTGCTGCATTTTAGCACACAAAGCTTTCCCTTTTCTCTTTTGTGGCTTGAGCTGCTATTTAAGAAAGCAAAAATCAATAAACCTTTCCAGCTTTCAATCTTTTGCCCCAAAAGGTGTTTTTTTGGGTAGTGTTTTGTCATTCATAAGCTGTGGCGACAAATCCTTGACATCATTCGTGGATAATATCGATCAGCTCTTCCATTGCGCCAAAGGACAAATAGAAATCATTTATCTGTCTGGACTCCAAAACAGCAGAAGACAAAGGGCTCTGCCAGCCACCCATGACAATCAGCAGCTGAAGGTATTAGCGCGAGGTCAAGTTCAGAGGTCAGAGGTCAAACAGGTTGTCATCAGTTTCTCACAGCTTTCAGAGTGGAAAAAAACAGCTGGTTCTTATTAGCCAAATCCACTCCACTGTAAAAAGAGAAGGGGGAATGGGAAGAGGTATGAAGGGTTTGCTGGCTGTGAGATCAGTGTGCACAGGAGTGCTTTTGAAAAAAGGGGACTGAGTGAGCATACGGTGCCGTTGGCAATGCTGTTCTTCAGGTGGGGAGTCCTGTCTTTGGGATTTGCTGCATCAAATTCTCTGCATACTAGTGTGATAAACAAAGATACCGTCACAAAGTGGAACTACTTGGGTCTTGAGAGAGTGAGCTTTCTATGAACTAATCCTGTTGACCGGTTAAGTGGTGAGAGAGTGTGACTGTGTGTGTGAGTATGTATGTATGTATGTATATATATGTGTGTGTGTGTATATATATAGATATATCTATATATATATCACACTCTCTCACCCCCTGAAAGCTGGCAGGAAGATGGGCACCCATATATATCTATATATTATATTATTTATATCTGTATAATATATAGATATATATGGGTGCCCATCTTCCTGCCAGCTTTCA